>JARBWK010000002.1:110136029-110736029 GCA_030556195.1 Anolis apletophallus | reverse complement strand
AATAACGTCGTGCATGAAGCCAAAGTCTGTGTCCATTGAGCACAAATAATTGCAACAGAAAGAGAAAGCACAAGTCACCCAGTAAAGTCAAGGTAAAGGCTTCTCCTGACATTAAGCCTAGTCATTTCAGACTCAGGGGGTGGTGCTCATTTCCATTTCTAAGACAAAGAGCTGGCATTGTCCATAGACGCTTCCAAAGTCATTTGGGCAGCATGAGTGCACGGAATGCTGTTACCTTCCCACCAAGGCAGTATTTATTGATCTACTCACATTTGCATGTTTTCAAACTGCTAGGTTGGCAGAAACTGGGGCTAACAGCAGGAGCTCACATTGCTGACCTTTCAGCCAGCAAGTTTGCAGCAGTTTAACCCACTGCACCACCACGAGGTCCTTGCAAGCCTTTATCCACTATCAAAACTTCTCAGCAGGTATTGAGTTTGGATCCCTTGTAAAAGAAAGATAGCACTGGCTACTGAAGAGGATCCTAAGAATGTCTGAAAATACTGAAGTCCCAGCCAGCTTATCAAGTGTTAAGAATTGTGGGAGCTGAAGTCCAAAACACCTGGAGGGTCACTTGTCTGCCATACTGATGCCGATTGTGTAAATTCAAGCTCTGTTTAATTTCATAAACATGAGAATTTATTTCGCATATTTGTACACACACACACACCCCTCTCTCTCACACACACAACCTGGACTCAGGGCAGCTTCACAACAGGCATTCATTCAAATGCCAACTGCAGTCATAGATAGAATACATTTAAAACAAATAATTAAAAACATTACATTAATAAGACATTTCTTTAAAATCACGCAGGTTTAAAATCAGATAATAAAGGAATGTTTGCTGAGAATTTTCATGGGAATTGCTTTCCAATTGTGCTTCCATTTAGCCACCTGTGTGTCTGTGGCCCCCATTTGTTTACAGCCCAGATCAGCTGTTTCAGGATTTTAAAAGGAGTATATTGGCTGGACCAGGTTTTCCTTGGGTCCAGGGATATACAGTGATATGAATATGCACATTTTAAGGCTGAAATTGGATTTTAAGTGAACCTATTAAACATGTGTTTTTCAGCAGTTAATGCGATTCAGCGTGCATTTTCAGCAGGCGTCGTGTAGCCACCTCCCCCTTTATCCCAGTTTCTTATGCAATTTAGGGCCTGTGTAGAAGGGTCCCCAGTTCAAAGCAGATAATCTGGATTTAACATGCCAGTGTAGATGGGGCTCTACACTGCCATATAAATTGGAGCTCATTTGAGGCACACAGCTTATCATCCTGCTACCTTTGCAGACTTTTTCCTATGGAGAACATCTCCAAATATTGTACGCTTTCCTAATAGGAAATTGCTCCAATCTTTGGTTCATTTCTGCGGCTAACATTCGAGGTTAAAACTATGACTTCACCATTTAAAAAACAGTTAGACAATAAACATAATGGGCTGGCTTTCAATGTGTGTGAAATGATTTAAAATGTGGACAAACATAAAACATAATGCATCCTCGAGAATTAAAACCAGTTCTAAAGTGAGAAATCAATTAAAACCAATTCTAAAGGCAGAAAGACTACAGCTGGGGTGGGGGGTGGGATACTTTTAATGGTTTAAATCCAATTCTTAGTTACTAC
This sequence comes from Anolis apletophallus, assembly GCA_030556195.1. Taxonomy (NCBI): domain Eukaryota; kingdom Metazoa; phylum Chordata; class Lepidosauria; order Squamata; family Anolidae; genus Anolis; species Anolis apletophallus. The sequence continues at coordinate 110,734,405 of JARBWK010000002.1, read as the reverse complement.
TTAGAGTAAACTCATTAACTCAATAGATTCTTAAATAAGTTTCAAAGTTTCTACTGAGTAGATGGGCCTACTCTGATTTGGACCAATAGCTTGCATTTATGCATTGGTCTGCAATTTACAGAAACTATAACCAGTTTGGTCAGTGGCATGCTGACTGGGAATTCTGGAAAGCATAGTTGTGAAAGGGAGACTTTGCTCAGTAATAGGGCGATAAGGGTGGGGAAAATGTACAGGCACTAGACTCTCCCTCAGGTATTATTACACTGATAGGAAACCACATGAAGGATTTCCTCTTCACCCTTCTGAACAATAGATAGGAGTTGGCCAATAGGCATTTGACCTTAAAAGTCGCTGGATGTAGAAAAATCAAGGAAGGGGCAGTATCTTCTACTGAGACAATGGGCCCTTCCACACAACTATATAACCCAGAATATCAAAGCAGATAATGTACAATATCTGCATTGGGCTGGAATAGCTGGATTCACACTGCCACATAATCCAGATGAATGTGGATTATATATAGCTATGTGGAAGGGCCCAAAGTTGGGCAAAGTGTGCCTGTCCAGAGGTTGAATTGCAACTCCCATCAGCTGTAATCATAACTGTAAGGCCAGGTCTGCACAAACTGAGGCCCTCCAGGTCTTTGGGTTTCCAACTCCCAGAAGCTCTAGCCAGTTCCAATGGCCAGGAATTCTGGGAGCTGAAGTCCAAAACACTGAGAGGGCTGCAGGATGTGCAGGCTTGGTAAAGGCAAAGAGGAGGAATGGAGAGAGATGCAGTTCTGCAACATCTGCACTTCTGTATGCTCCCTGTCCCTGCACTAAGATTAGCCCTTGTCCTTAGGGCTTCGGAGGCCCCACCCTTCCACATCATCTCTGTTTGGGAGTGCGGCCTGTGGCAATGACAAGCCTGAGCATGTGAGTTGCACGTCTTGTGCGTTTCCAGGTGTGCCTGCTGGGACAGGTAACCCATCCTCAGGGCATTGTCTCTAAGAGAAATCCATCCTCTTAAACAAAGTACCTCTGGTTTTGTAGCTGACTTCATGTCTCTTTGGAAAGACTTCAAGACTAGGAGTTGCAATGAGATATTCTAAGCTTTGTCTATATGTTGTCAGACACAGGACCCCCCACCCCAAAAGATTTATAGTTTCCTAAGGACATTAAGCCAGAATTAAATGCAACGGCATCCTTCCTTTCAACCCACAACAGACCAGTAGCAGCCGGATCCTTCCAATAACTGCCTCCCAAAACTTTAACTCCTTTTTGTTTTAATCCCCAATATAGGCGTTGATCCAAACCAGCACATATCTCAACTCTCTCCGAAGCAATTCATTTACTGTTCCCTATACCCTTGTAACTAAATATCTAATCTCCTGAATTTTAATGGAAAAGTATCTTTTAGGATGAACTCCTTGACATTTTCTATCCTTGGCAATGCCTCGCTCTATTCTTCTCTGATCCCCTGCACCTCCCCTGAAGCAGGAGCTAAAGAATTAAAAGTAAAGGAAACAACTTTTCCAACCCCTTCATGCATGCCTACTTAGTATAATTTAGTATAATGTCAAGTTTTTAACTTTGTATTTTTGTCATACTTTGTAATTGTATTCTCAATTTGCTTCTGACACAATAAACAAATAAATGCATGCCCACCATGCCACCATTTTGGCACCCCCTGACCCTTGCTGCTTTCCTCCACCATTTTATTTCCTCCCCCTCCCCATAAATAAATCTGTATACCTTTATAAAGCGGAATGTTTGTATGTATGTATGTGTGCGGAGGGCGGAAGGGCGGATATGTGGCAGCCACTTTCACAGGCCACAACGACCAGCGCGGGTGATGGACCTGCACCAAACTTGGTACATATAACCCCCCTAACCCCCTTTACATCCTGGTGCGGTTCGGGGGACATGGCCCACGGATTATGGGATTTGTAGTACTTTCAAACACTTTGGTTCCCACAGACCACTGAGGCCACCAAAAAGGACCAATACAGATCACACTTAGCACACACAGCCCCCATGACCCACTCTACGTGCTGGTGCAGTTTGGAGGAGGGTGGACCATGGATGATGGGACTTGAAGTACCTCTACTCACTTCCCAAGTCCGCTGCAACCCTCATCCAATCACTGATCGAGACCAAACTTGGCACACATAACCCCCATGAATGCCTTCACGTCCTGGTGAGGTTTGGGGGAGGACTGACAATGGATGATGGGATTTGTAGTACTTTCACACCCCTCTGTTCCCACAGACTACTCTGGCCCCCAACAAACACGGATAAAGACCACACTTGGCACACAGAGCCCCAGTGAGCCACTCTACATCCTACTGAAGTTTGGAGGGGGACAGACCATGGATGATGGAACTTGCAGCACCTTCCCTCACTTTCCAAGACTGCTACAAACCTAATCCAATGACTGATCAACACGAAACCTGGCAAACAGAGCCCTCATGACCCAAACCTCTACATCCTGGTGCCCATCCTGGAGCCCATCGGAGGGGGTGGAACATGGATGATGGGACTTGAAGTACCTCTACTCACTTCCCAAGTCCGCTGCGACCCTCATCCAATTACTGATCGAGACCACACTTGGCACACATACCCCCCATGACTGCCTTCACGTCCTGGTGAGGTTCGGGGGAGGACTGACAATGGATGATGGGATTTGTAGTACTTTCACACCCCTCTGTTCCCTCAGACAACTGCTGCCCCCAACAAACACCGAGAACTTCCACTCTTTGCACACAGAGCCCCAGTGACCCACTCTACATCCTACTGAAGTTTGGGGGCAGAACATGGATGATGGGACTTGCAGTACCTTCCCTCACTTTCCAAGCCTGCTACAAACCTAATCCAATGACTGATCAAGACCAAACCTGGCACACAGAGCCCTCATGACCCAGTCTACATCCTGGTGCAGTTTTGTGTGAGACAGACCACGGATGATGGGACTTGAAGTACTTTCACTCACTTCCTAAAAACAATGCAACCCTCATCCATTCACCAATACAGACCAAACTTAGCACACAGAGCCCCCATGACCCAATCTACATCCTACTACACTTTGGGGAGGGTGGACCAGAGATGATGGGACTTCCACTACCTTCAGTAATTTCATGATACCACTGCAACTCCCAATAATGATGGATCAAGACCAAACTTGGCACACAGAGCCCCCATGACCCACTCTACATCCTGCTGCACTTCTCTAATGACCCGGGCACCGCTGGGTCCCCAAGCTAGTATATTAAATAAAAGGCAAACTACAGTGAACTGTCTTAACCTCTGCCCAACCCCCAGACAGAGCCAACAAGTTTGGAATGTTCTTCAACAACTCGGGGAAAAAGATGTAGGAGGGACAATTATTACTTGGACATTATTGTCCTGCACCTGGGCTGATGACCTTATCGTTGTCATCTGGGATCGTCCTTCGGTGGGACCCAAGCCATCGGCCAGACAAGATAATAGACAAAGAAAATATGATTATTGTGATGTTCCAATAGACGTTTTGGGACCCACTCTTTTTCTGTCTGGGAATGGACTTAGATAATCACCCACCCACCCCTCCATTGTCCCCAGTATCCTGAACTTGGCATTTGCCGAATCCCATCCTCTCCACAACCAGATGTACATTGTCTCCAAAATTCCATCTTAAGCTTCTAGATATGGGTGCTGCTTCCTGTAAGCTTCTCTCCACCCCCAGAGATGCCTTCAGTAGCTGATTGGCAGCCCCAAGGCATTCCGCCCGGCAGCATCATCAGGGTCAGAGCCAATTGCAGAGCAAGTCCACTTGAGCCTACCCCCTGACCAGTAAGGAGTTCAGAGGGCACAGGCCAACTTCCTGCGCTTGGCCCATCAGGGACAGGGAAGGAAATTCAAAATTAGATAATGTTAATGCATGAGTTTTCTACTATATAAAAATGGTTGCACATCCCATAATGCTAACTTGTACATTTTGGAAACTATTGCTGTACTCACATCCCTTCTGAAGACTGAATAAAGCCTCTGTCATTTGCCATTCACTGGTGAGCCATATCTTCTGGGAACATTGGGGTTATAAACCTGTACAGACAATATATTCAAAGCAAAAGGGATGTGCTGATAACATTTAAAGACTTAAAGCAGAGCTCAACACAAAGATCTACAGTGTAGATACACATTAATTTACCAATACTTAGTGTAAATCCAGATAAATCCCAATATAGTGTCCTATAACTGGTGGGTGAGGTTGAAATATAAAGCCAAAGCCACTCATGAACGTTCGTTCCCAGATCGGGACCCTCTGTTTGAATATGCAATGCTCATGGCATGGGTCGACACTGGAAACCCTCTACAAGACCAGCCTTGAGAAAGTCTCAATTGAGACGAAATGGAGTAGATCTCATTGGTAGTTTTACTGATCCGTTGGCTGAGATGTGATACGCCAGAGGGACGACCAGATCACGTCTAATTGTATATCTTGTTTATTTGGTACATTTGGATTCTAATCAAGAGGAAATGGATGATTATTGATGTGTGGAACCAATTGTTATTGTGTATGTATAAACTTTGGAATATAACCCGTATTGTACGCGAATTGTGGATATAACCCGAATTAAAGCAAGACTGGATTAACCAACGGTGGACTGAGCCTCAATATTCATTTGGATACTATATCTAAGTGAAGAGGAAAGGACATACTCGGAATTTATCTCTGTGAGCATTGCATATACAAACACAGGGTCCCGATCTGGGAACGAACGTTTGTGAGTGGCTTTGGCTTTATATTTCAAACTCGCCCACCAGTTATAGGACACTATAAAGGGATATATCTGGATTTATACTAAGTATTGTTGAATTAATGTGTATCCACACTGTAGATCTTTGTGTTGAGCTCTGCTTTAAGTGTTTAAACATTGGGGTTAGCCAGCCTCACCAGTATTGGACTCTAGGCCTCGGCATCTGCAGTCTTTAGAACTCTAAATGCATTTTTAAAGAAGTCAGTAGTTTTTATTTAGCTAAAACTTGTTTATATAGATTTGTTACATTTGGCAATATGGGGGAGGAGGGACAAAGACAATTTAACACCAATTGCAGCATCTAGATATATAAATGTCTAATGCTGCAATCTAGATAGTTGCAAGAGTTGTAACAGTTGAAAGCACTGGTGGACCAGAATGGGAGTATAGGTGGGAAGAAATGCAAATGGCAGAACTAAATGTCACACTGGATACAGAACTGCCACTGATAACATCATGCCCTGACTGTTTCCTCTTCTGCTGCTCCTCCCACCAGTAACCTGTGGCCTGCTTACCTTCCCTGTAGCGCTGTCACACTATGTGATCCCTGCCACAATCCATCATGCCTGCTGGATAGGGAACCACATAACGACAACAACAACAACAACAACTTTATTTATATACCACTCTATCTCCCCATGGGGATGGTTTCAACAAAACATGAGAACAACCCAGCACCATGAATATGTTGCCAACCTTAAGTGTTACGGGGGGAAGGATAACATTGACAGAGGATGCCATTTTGGCAGGTATCAGCTTGGACATGTAGCTCTGTTCAAAGAATACTATTGAAGAATTTGATCACTTCTGTCTGCTTTTGATAAGAACAGCATTAATCCTGCATCTTATGAGAACAGCTGAGTAACAGAACTCTAAATTCTGATATCAAATTGGTTCTTTTAACTGAAGGAACAGTATGCATTTGAGTGCCCAAGATGAAGGGGAACTGAAGAAAAACAGCTTGTTTTTTATGTCTTCAAGTTGTTTACAACTTCGTATGATGCTAAGATGAACCTATCATAGCCATGGTTTTCTTGTCTAGATTTGTTCAGAGGTCTTTGCCATTACTTCCTCTGAGGCTGAGAGCATGCCTTCTCCAAGTTCACCCAATGGGTTTCAGTGGCTGAATAGGGATTCAAATCCTAGTCTCCCAGAGTCCCAGTCCAGTTCAAACCACTACACCATGGTTCAGAACTGGACATTAAGTGTGCAAAATTAGGTCATTGCCTGGGATGCCCTGATACCTAGGACAGCCTATTTGCAAGAGACAAGCCAAGGAAGCATTGGTAGGTCTTACCTGGGTAGCAAGGATGAAGTACTAGCTTGGCAAGCCCAAAAGAGACAACTTTGGACTTTCCTATGTGGGCACCTGAGATATACATATGAGTTCTCCAGTCCATTGGGTGGATTTTCTGGTGAGCCATGACCATGGAAACCTGGAAAGGAAAATAAGATAAAGCTAATCTATTCCTTTAGAAGTAAAGGCTCTACCTACTTGAGAGAGTTGGGGGAGAGAAATCCCAAACATGTTGCCTTATCAGTCTTGAAATACCAGCATAGAGGCAGACACAGAGTTAACATGCTCTGGATGTTTGCTTTGAACCACTCAGGTGAAGCATTCCACAAGTGAGCTGGGCTGCATCCTTCCCCTCGCCTTGAGCTTGGCACCTGATTTTCTGTACCAGCAAAACTCTGCTGTTCAGTCTAAGAAACTGTTGCCTAGGCAATGCTGCAGAGAAATTTAGGGGAATGGAAGGTGAAGTATGATTTAAAGCACTTTCCCTCAACCTGATGACAAGTCTATTGAACCACAGGCCCCATCATCCCCAGACAGCAACTATGTTAGCTGGGGTGATGAATGTTATAGTCCACCGTTTATGCATGGCATTGGGGGAGAGGACGCAGGGAGGGAAATGAGCAATACAGCACACAGTTGCTATCTATCTGTCTATCTATCTATCTACCTACCTACAGTACCTACCTATAATATGTTTCTCTATTTTTCCACAACCAAGTACTCATGGCAGCTTGTGGTCAAGCAATTAAAAGAGAGCAATTTATGCATCAATATAATCATTCAAAATTGAAATGCTACTTGAAAGTGCTGGAAAAATAAGAAAAACCACCTGGCACCTGAATGACAGAAGATAGTGTGTGTACAGTACAATTCTAAGCATGTGTATTGTGACAAGGTCCTATTCCTTTAATAGTTGTGCTTATTGTCTGGGGACCCTAAAACAACCATATAACAAAGTTCCTTAGAAAGATTAATGCAAAAGAAGTTTGTCATTGGCTTCCAATTTTTATTTATCTTGTATCAAAAGCATTGCATAAATTAGCATAAAACTGATAAAAATAGAAGGAGCACAAGCGACTAAATATCTTTTGACCAAAAACAGGCAACAGTAACCTCATTGTAGCCTCAATATGACTTGCCCAAAACCATCCAGCAGATTCAATGGCTGAGTAGAGTTTTAAACCTTAGACTTCCAAAGTGCTAGTCAAATACTAACATTGTAACAGTTGCATAGAAGGTGTGGCTTGTGTTACAATTCCCTCTTGTAGCCATCTATTTAGAATGCAGAATCCCTATAGTTTTTGGTCCTAGCCACCTTATCCTGAAGTAAAGCCCACTGAAAATATTCTAGGTGCATGACTAATATTGCCACTCTGCTGTACCACTATTACTCTGTATAAACCAGCTATGTCTGGCTATGTTTTTGTATGATCGTTTTTAAGATGTAATTTTATGCGTTTTAATCTTAGGTGTTTTATATGCTGTTTTTATATGCTGTTTTTATATGCTGTTTTTATATGCTGTTTTTATATGCTGTTTTTATATGCTGTTTTTATATGTTGTAAACCGCCCTGAGCCTCGGGAAGGGCGGTTTATAAAGTCAAAATAAATAAATAATAATAATAGTCCGTCAACATCCTAATTCTGCACATTATGACCTGTAAGTAATCTCACCAAGCATAGATAATTTTAATCTAAGAAACATGTTATAACAACATAAACTCTAAATAATTTTCCATGATTGGGTATTCACAGCTTCCTGCAAGATAATTACAAGGACAAAAAACCCACAAAACTATGAAAATCAGCAAGGCTGCTCCCTCCTTCTTGCAGCAAAGACATACCATTTTCTGTGTCCTTCCCTTGATTTTAGTGGATTTTTAAAAATGCTGTTTACTCCCAAATCTCTGCAGCAATGCAGTGCACAGTGTTTCTGAATTGTAATTCCACCACATACCAGGGGTGCTTTCACACTACACAATTACAATGCTGTGGTTTTACTTTAACTGCAATGACAACATCCTACACATTAATGGGATTTACAGTTCAGGGAGGGAAACCTAGACTGCTCTGCCAAGAAGCTCAAGTACCTCCTACAAACCCCAGGATTCCATAGGATGCAGTCATTGCTATTAAAGTGGAATCACTGCACTGTGGTTCTGAAGTATAAAGGGAGTCTGGAAACAAGTTTCATTGGAAAGCATAATTTTGAATAGATGGGATGCCGCAGTGGTGCAATGGGTTAAACCGTTGTGCCGGTTTAACTGCTGACCTGAAGGTTGGCGGTTTGAATCTGCGAGACAGGGTGAGCTCCCGTATGTTAGCCCCAGCTTCCTTCCCCCTTTTTATTGTTTTACCCACTCCCATCCTCCCCCTCCTTGTACATGCAATTTATACAGCAAATTACAGAATTTATATTTGAAATATCAATCTCAGTCTTAATTTTTCCACTCTACATCTTAGCACATTCGCTAAATGATTCCTGACTGGTTCCCACATCCTCTTAGTTTTTGTAACCTTTTCAATTTTATTTATATTGTTACATTTGCAATTTGTTATTTCTACATTTAACTATATACTTATACTAATTAGCGTCCATTTTGTTTTATCTTTCCAACCCCTCACTAAAACAATTTGGGCACACACTATTAATTTGTCAACCAATTTTTCCTTTTGTATATTCTTCACTCCTGTTATCTTTGCATGTAGTAAAATTCTATTAACTATTACTATTTGTAAACTTAACATTCTATTGATTTCTCCAGTATTCTTGCACTTGTTCAGATTCTCCACCTTCCCCTGCGGGGACATGAGAGAAGCCTCCCATAGGATGGTAACACTTCCAGGCGTCCCCTGGGCAACGTCCTTGCAGATGGCCAATTCTCTCACACTAGAAGCAACTTGCAGTTATCCCCAAGCCGCTTTTGACACGATAATTTTTTAAATAGATTGTTAAAGGACAAGTATGTTTCAATTAGAAGAAAGCCCCATATATGTCAGGTGTAAAAAAAAAAGACTACAAGGCTCCTCCGCATTTAAGAATAAGGTAAAAGAAAGTATTTCAGCAACTACTGCTTTTCATGAGGAGTTATAACTGCTGGAGTTCCCTCTTCTGCACAACTATTAAAGGTATAAATGTTCTTCCCCACTTTTGCAACTGGCCATTTTGGAGCCAGATTACATTCCTACCCATTTAGCCTTAGGGAGAATGGTTCCTTCATCCAGTTAAACAACTGACATCCTGCCATGGCTTCCAAAGCACTTTATCATACACTTCAAAAGATCTATTATGCAGAAGAAAATATGACCAGAAAAAGCAACTCCATATTTTGAAATGCTGTCAAAGGCCACTCAGAGGGTAAGAAGCTATGCTGAAAAGCTCACAAAGACAGCAACTGGTGGACAAATGTAGAGAAACTATTGTACAGGCGAGCTCCCTGACAGTCAAGGAGAGAACTTTCAGTCTCTGGTAGCCACTCAGCTTACATCTGTCATAACAGGCTGGTTCTGATGGGTTTTGGGTTGGACTATTTCAGGTGGGACTATAAAGAGGGAAGGGATAGGTGTGGTCAGGTACTGAGTGGTACGTCTGAACATGTTTCCTCCTGGACACACAAGATAAACTTTAAACTACAGGAAAGGAGATTCCACCTGAACATTCCTCACTGTGAGAGCTATTCAGCAGTGGAACTCTCTGCCCCAAAGTGTGGCAGAGGCTCCTTCTTTGGAGGCTTTTAAAGAGAGGCTGGATGGACATCTGTCGGGGGTGCTTTGAATGTGATTTCCCTGCTTCTTGGCAGGGGGTTGGACTGGATAGCCCATGAGGTCTCTTCCAACTCTATGATTCTTTGGGAACCAGGCCTATGATTCTTCAGGGAACCAGGCCTCTTGATGCAACATAGATTAGCTCACCATATATCAAGTTGGACCTTCCATTGAAACCAGTGAACTGTAACTCGCTTGAGTCTCACTGAACTCTACAACCTGATCCTAGTCACAATTATTCAGAAGTTAAGTCTCACTCTTTCCAAAGAAAGAGCCTAGAGAATTGATTTCTTATGGTTTAATTATATCCAGTTGTGTGCACCTTACAAAGCATAGGATGAGCTTGTTGGTTACACCGAGTGTAGCTGGTTTAGGGTTGATCACTTATTTTCTAATGTTTGGAAAACTAATTGATATGCTGGCTAACCCACTTGTATTTTATGGCTGCTATGATACATCTTAAATGAATATTGGTGTTACGACATTTTAAAGCCATTTTAATGTAATTGTATCATAATTACTTTTAGGGTATATGTTTCACTCAAGTTTTAGTTTGCTATGTCTTATTAGATTGTTTTTTAAAAAATTATTTTCACCTCAAAGCCTAATTTTTTGTTGTAAGTTTGCTGTTGTTTCTGTGTATCATCTTGTATTATTCTGATGTGTTTGCATTCATTTGAAGCATTGAATGTTTGTCTTTTGTTTTGTGTCTGTAAACCACTTTGAGTCCCTTCGGGGGGGGGGGGGGCGGCAGCGGTCGAGCAATAAAGTAGTAGTAGTAGTTTTTGTTGTTGTTATTATTATTATATATTAGTAATTTGCTGTTGTCATTATTTAAAGCATAGACCATAGCAATTACTCTACCGTTGATCATATTTAAAATGACTAAGACCCCTTCCATACAGTTGTATAAAATCCACATTGAACTGGATTATATGGCAGTGTGGACTCAGATGTCCCAATTCAAAGCAGATATTGTGTATTATCTGCCTTGATATTCTGGGTTATATGGCTGTGCAAAAGAGCCCTAAGTTGCCTCTTTTTAATATATCCACATTGGCTACCATTCCCAAGAACACCATATTTTAAAGACATGTAGGAGGAATTTATCTACTGTGAATCATACAGTTATGGAATTACTCTCACTCTCACTCTCTCTCTCGGCATTACTTCACGAACGAAGATTCTTAGGAAGGATTCATCCCACGCTTTTTACAAGCGCATTGATGACTAAAAAGACCAATCTGAGATAGGCAAGTTCGGTTGCAGAAAGCACAGCAGAAAGTCTCCTTGGGTGATGTTGTTTCCAAGTTGCGGTTCTTTCTGTGTTGTCGTTTCTCTTCGAGACCCATTCGGCGTGTCTTCTCGAAATAGGCTGCAGCATTGTGGATAGTGTGTCTCCATGCCTCCCGATGTGAGGCCAGAGTGGACCATTGTTGGTGATCAATCTGGCCGAGCCTGAGAGTCCTTATATCCGTTTTTGGGGGCGCCTCTCTTGCGCTGACCCGTGGCAAGTTCACCATAGAGTAGTATCTTTGGGAGGCGGTGGTCCTCCATCCTAGAGACCTGCCCAGCGCAGCTGTGTTGTTAATAACATGGCCTCAATGCTGGTGATCCCTGCTTGCTCAAGGACAGCAATATTCATCACATAGTCGGTCCAGTGTATATTTAGGATTGTGCGAAGATAGCGCTGATGAAAGCGTGTGAGGAGTCATAGGTGTTGGCGATAGGTGACCCATGTTTCAGACCCATATAGGAGAATAGAGAGTACGATAGCTCTGTACACACGGATTTTGGTGCTTTGCCTCAGGTACTTGTTGCTCCAGACTCTTTTGTGAAGCCTTCCGAATGCACTCTATGCCTTTGCTAATCTGTGATAGATCTCTTTATCAATCTTGGCATCTGAAGAGATGATGCTTCCCAGGTAGGTGAATTGCTGAACGGACTTAAGCACAGACTTGCCTATGCTGATGTGGGGATGATGGTGTTCTTCCTGTGGTGCGGGCTGGTAGAGATCTTCGGTTTTCTTCAGGCTGACTTCCAGCCCAAACAGCTCTGCAGCTGTTACTGCTAGTGCCATTACAGAGGGCTTGGCCTTATACCACATAGATGCAGGGGCAAAGGTTCATGGCCAATGACAAATCTGAAGTTGGTATTGAAGATTCAGGCTTTGTCAGGAGAGGACAGCTGCATTGGGTAGTGAGGGGCACAAACATTGGGTCTGGATCTGAAAACTGCTTTCTTGGCCCCTAAACATAGTGTTAAGGTAGACAGCATATTAAAGGCAGCAGTAAAAAAAGAATTCCAGGACGCTGTAAATCTATATTGACCTTTTTCTCCTTTGTGAACTGATAAGTATGAAAACTTGTAGTTTTATTCCAAGTCTCATAATTTCCAATCTGCAAGCTATAGTGATCTTGACTGAGTTCTAGTTCATTCTGGCATTGCAGTTTTTAACTGGTGTCCTTATTTCCATCAAAACCGAGGGCTGCTTTCTACAATATGTTATTTCCAGGTTACCTATTTCTTGCATCCAGACTACAATTGCCATCATGCTTTCTTAGAAAGAACATTTGCATCAAGTTGTGTTTGATACAGAACTTGATGCACAACTCTAATACTAAAAGAGGCAGGGGCCTGCTCCTTCAAGAGACCCACCATGCCCCTTGACAAAACAGCTAACAGCCCTATATCCCAGAATATCAAGGCAGGAAATCCCACATTATCTGAATGTGGACTGAGATAATCCAGTTCAAAGCAGATATTGTGGGATTTTCTGCCTTGATATTCTGGGATATAGGGCTGTGTGGAAGGGTCCTAAGTGTGCCTGTCACTCTCAATCCTGGTGTGAAGGACAGGGAATCATATCATGGAGAGAAAAAGTGGAACCTGGACAATGAAAACCGAGGGTTGTACAATGGGCCCTAGAATGGGAGAGGAACAGGCCTGAGCCCCCACCCACCCAGTCCTAAATTGGTCTAAAATGGGCTGATTGGAGAGGAAAAATTGGACCAAATCTCATGTCTTTAAAATGAACAATCCTCTCAGGAATGAACAATCAAAAGGATACTAAAAATAATCCCACATATTTGCAAAAAAACCCTTCCGATTGCTATTGTAGCCAAGTCCTCCCAGAGGTGAATCTATAAATTACATAAAATAAAATAAAAATATTGAGCCCAATTAGGGTTCCAGTCACATTTTCTATTGTAAAAATGTACTGGCAAGTATGCAACATTAGCCATAGCCTCTAGAACAGGGGTGCTCATTAGGTAGCTCGGGAGCTACTAGTAGATCTTCAGCCCTCTTCCAGGTGATCTTCAGGCCTCACCAGCTCCTGCCATGCACGCGCACACCCTGTGCGCATGTGCGCTCCTGCTGCTGGCTTCCGCTCTCGCGGTGCTTCTTTCGCCTGTGGGGCATTGCAGGAAGAAGGAAGCATGAGGCGGGGCCTCTGGAGGGAGCGCCCTGCCTCTCTCTCGTCCAGAAGCAACTGTGCAGCCTCCGTTGCCGGCGAGACAGGCAGGGCGGAGCGCTCCCTCTGGATGCCCCGCTTCGTGCTTTCTCCTTCCTGCAATGCCCCGCAGGCAGAAGAAGTGCTGCACGGGCGGAAAACAGCAGCAGGAGCACGCGTGGTAGCAAGAGCGCACGGCGGCAGGAGCTTTTGGTCTTGGTTGCTTTAAGAGTAGCTCGCATGCTGAAAAAGTGTGAGCACCCCTGCTTTAGAATAATGTCTTCCTTCTCCCCTGCGACCTCCACTCTGCATTCATCCAAAAACTGCTTCTGAGTGTTTGAGAATCAGTGAGGTAAAGGAAAAGAAGTTATGTTGTTCAAGAGGAAGTCTGTTTTCAAAGTACTGCTCTAAAAACCCGAGATTATAAAAGGGGAGATATAACCATTGTGTCTGTGTTAATTGTAAATAATTGCTTTTGCAAAGTAATCCAATAAAACAATTGGGAATATAAGTCATAATTCAATTATGCCATCTTGCTGTCTTTACTATATTATATTATATAAAATATCAATAAAATTGATTTTTAAAAAATTATGCCATCTTGGAATTTTGTTAATGGAAGAAAGGTGGGATAGAAGTCAAGTGGATTCATGAATTATTAGCAATTGCTAACACAAAACATCGCCAGCTCTCATAGGAAGTTATCTGATAAGGAACATGCTGATGCTGAACCATTTCAAATTACACTGTTATACCAGTATGGTTCCACTTTATCTGCTATGGCTGAATCTTATGAAATCTTGGAGTTTGTTATTTGGAGAGGCATTAGAGAAGCTGTCTATCTGGGGAATTTAAATGACCTTTCCTAAAGTGCAGAACCCAGAATTCCATAGGACATTGCAATAGCAGTTAAAGTGGAATCAAAGTGCTATCATTGTGCTGGGGCCACTAATAAAAGAGAGGGGATGGTGGTGTGTCAACCAGTTCTGGACGGGGTTACACTCCCCCTGCAAGACTGTGTTTGTAGCTTGAGAGTGCTCCTGGACCTGTCTTTCCAAATGTCAGCCCAAATAGATGTGATGGTCAGAAATGCTTACTACCAGCTTTGGATGATACACCCCTTCCTAGAATTGGAGGACCTAAAGATATTAGTGCATACACTGGTGACCTCAAGGATGGACTCCTGCAATGTACTATACATTGAGCTACCTCTGTATCAAGTTTGAAAACTCCAGTTATTTCAAAACATGGCAACCAGATTGATTATGACAATATCTAGGAGTGAGCATATCATACCCTAACTTTTTTTCCCATGTCAGGAGCGACTTGAGAAACTACAAGTTGCTTCTGGTGTGAAAGAATTGGCTGTCACCAAGGATGTTGCCCAGGGGACACCAGGATGTTTTGATAGTTTACCATCCTTGTGGGAGGCTTCTCTCATGTCCTCACCTGGGGAGCTGGAGCTGACAGAAGGAGCTCATCCGTGCTCTCCCCAGAATCGAACCTCCAACCTGTCAGTCTTCAGTCCTGCCAGTACAAGGGTTTAACTCATTGCGCCACCGGGGGCTCCTCTTACTAAAGTCACTCTTACTAAAGTCACTCCACTGGTTGCCAATTCATTTCTTGGCAAAGTACAAAGTATTGGTTATAACCTTTAAAGCCCTGCATGGTTTGGGTCCAGGTTACCTACAGGATCGCCTTCTCCGGTACAATCTGCCATGGACACTGAGGATCTCTGGAGGGTGGCTACTCCAACCAGCCAAAACCCAACTGGCAACTGTAATCCAGATGACCTTTTCATTGGCTGCCCCACTACTGGAATGACCTGTTGGAAGAGCTATGACAGCTAAATGAGCTGTCAGAATTCAAGTCACAACTGAAGATGTATCTCTTCCAACAGGCCTACCCAGCCAGTTTTAGGACCTCATCACACTAGAGCATGGATCCACTTTAAATCCAGTTTCTGCCTCCTGCAGAATTCTGGGGCTTGTGGTTTAGGGAGGGGCCTTTAAACTGCTCAACCAGTCAGGTCCTGGGCCTCTTTGAACTACAAAGCCCAGAATTCTGCAGGAGGCAAAAACTGGATTTAAAATGGATCCATGCTCTAATATGATGAGGCTGTAGAACTGTACATTTTAACTTTACATTCTATTACTCTTATATTTTAATCTTTGTGGCTTGTATTTTACTTTTTGTGTGTCAGGAGTGACTTGAGAAACTGCAAGTTGCTTCTGGTGTGAGAGAATTGGCCGTCTGCAAGGACGTTGCCCAGGGGACAATCCTTGTGGGCAAGGATTCTCTCATATCCCCGCATGAAGAGCTGGAGCTGATAGAGGGAGCTTATCCGCACTCTCACCAGATTCAAACCTCTGACCTGTCGGTCTTCAGTCCTGCTGGCACAGAGGTTTAACCCATTTTAATATTTGTATTTTTAGTTAATTTTTTTCCAATATATGAATTGTATTGTATGTATTTTATGCTGGTATATATTGTATTGTGCCCTGCCTTGAGTTGTGAGGAGAGATGGGCAACAAAATATATTTTTATTTGTTACCCATTTGTTGTTGGTGGGGAGATTTCACCACAGTCTGTCATTCAAATTCCTTGGGATTTACAATGTAAGGAGTCGGTCTCGCCTGTCCTATGGTCCAGAAGCAATTCCACTCCTTCAACTTCTGTTAAACAGAGAAAAAAAACTCATTACAGATACAAACACTTGTAAGTAGAGCTCCCTGGCTGGTGGCCAGACCTGCTTGTTGAGGTAGGGCAGGGCAAGGCAGGGCAAGGCAGGGCAAAAACCACATATGGTGCATCTTTGCCCTTTGATCGGCAGAGCACAGAACAGCCCTGTGGGGAGCAGGGCTAGGGAGAAGGCAGCCACAAACTGCTACTAACAGCTCTTAAGGTTGTCGGTAGGCTCCAGTGAGTTGCAGAGTGCTGCTTTGCAAGGAACCCAGGAGTCTTTCTCTGATACAGACAGGCCTAAGAGGCTAGAGGCCAGACAGGACAGGGCCTTTCTCACCCAGCGAATGTCTTCCAACCCTGTGGGGCGTGTATGTACTTTAGCTGACAGATGGGCAAGACTCAGGGTTACGTAAGCAGCCTGTCAACAACCCCCAGCAAGGCTAGAGACAGGAAATGCTCCAGTTTAGCAAAAACTGGGGGCCTTGTGGGCACGCATGTGGCAGCAGTGCGAGAAAAGTCGTTGGTAGGAATGGTTGGGAAGGCGGCCAAGTACACGGGGCGGACTTTGAGAGGGAAATGATTGGCCAGCCAAAGAATTTTGTTTAGTTAACAATCAAGTAGAAGCAGCAGAACCACCTCGCTATGCCAGGATTGACCCAGTGCTGGCTGAAATAATAAAACTCTGGGGATGGGAGAGAGAAACAAATCCTTTGCAGAATTGCAGAGGAAGGAAAATACGGTATCTACATTGTGTCAGACTGGGCTAGATGAGAAATGAGCCCATTTAATGCCCGAGGTAACAGAAGGGGAACGTCATATTTATGGATTCGCCCTCCTCCAGTTCTAGCCAGCACAGTGTCCAAATGGATTAACATCTTCACAGAAATCCACTCCACATTTTGCAGGGGCCCTAATGGGAGATGGAGGTGGGAGGGAGGGGAAATAGCTGAGAGTTAGCTGAGCTGTATTATTTTGTGAGCTGCCAGATTAAATTGCCTGGTCTGTGTTTTTTCATCTTGCTAAGCCTATCGACAGCATTATTTGTTTTCAATTTTTTACCCCATATAATAAATATTCCATGATACATTGGGATCATAAAAGGGACCACTTAATAAACCCAATGAAAACTTTGGGCAGGGGAACTGCCTAGGGGCTGAACCTACTTTCAGTCGTTCTGCTTTTTTCCTTTGCTCCCTTTCAGCCTTAGAGAGTTGTTGTTACTGACAGGTCCTCTCCAGGAACATGATGTTCTCAAATGAACATGCCAGTTCCAGAACCAAAGGTTTTGCTTTTGTGTCACTGTTTGTTTGGCTGAAAGCTTGTTTAAGGGGGAAGCTGAGGACTGAAAACCCATTTTAGGACTTGCCTACAACTGAATCCTGAGCTGCCCAGCAAGGGCTGCCTTCATGTGACTGGGGAGGGATAGCGTTGTGCATTACGTGAGGAACCTGATAGTAGAGGAACTGTACTCACATGACCGTGCTAATATCTGCATCACCTTTAAAACAAAGGAGTTTGCTGAAGCAGGGGACTAGATGTGGATGTTTGTGGTTTGGAAATTATTCAGCCTGTAATCCCTTTGCATCAGACTCCATCATCTCTTTCAGTGTGTGTGTGTGTGTGTGTGTGTGTGTGATACAAAGTGTTACTTGGATTTATTTTAAAATTACAGTGTTCCCTCGCTACTTCGCGGTTCACTTATTGCAGACTCGCTGTTTCGCGGATTTCCAAAAATATTAATTTAAAATATATATCATGGTATTTTCGCTCTTTCGCGATGTTTTGTCGCCACCGCTCTCCAAGGCGCCTTCCCTCCTCAGTCCTCTCTCCCTCCCTCCAGCCTTGAAGGGCCTTTCCTTCCTTTCCTTCACTTTTTCCTTCACTTTCACTTAAGTTTATAAAGACTTAAAATAGTGTATAACTACTAAAATAATGTATAAATATTAAAATAAATAGAGCACCCCTACATCGTGGTTTTTCACTTATTGTGGGAGGTCCTGGAACCCAGCCCCAGCAATGTAAGGGAACACTGTATGTTGGCAATACAGTTGGTTAAACCAGTGTTGTAGTGGGTTAAACTGCTGAGCTGCTGGACTTGTTGATTGAAAGGTTGCGGGTTTGAATCCGGGGAGTGGCATGAGCTCCCTCTGTCAGTCCCAGCTTCTGCCAACCTAGCAGTTCAAAAACATGCAAACATTAGTAGATCAATAGGTACTGCTCTGGCGGGAAGGTAACAGCGCTCCATACAGTCATGCCAGGCACATGACCTTGGAGGTATCAACAGACAACGCTGGCTCTTTGGCTTAGAAATGGAGATGAGCATCAACCCTCAGAATCAGGCATGACTGGACTTAATGTCAGGGGAAGACCTTTACCTTTAAAGAATACACATAGCTTGAATGCTGGTACTAATACAGTGTTACCTCACTTATCGCGTGTTAATTTCCAAGACCACCCACGAAAAGTGAAAATTCACAAAGTAGGGATGCTATACAGTATATGTATATTGTGTTCTGAGGGAGAGGCAGAAGCGAGGAGAGATTTAAAGGCACCACACACTCTTTTGCTAGCTATATCTGCTTTGCTTTGCAGTCTCTCTTGATTGGCTGCCTCTCTCCCAAGGGGAGGTGTGAAACCCCCTTCCACACACCATCATTGCCAGGAGGCGGGATTGGAATGCTGCTCTGGGCAATGGCAACTATTTATTAACTGGGAGGTAAAAACCCACGAAACAGTGAGTCCACGAAAAGCAAACCATGAAGTAGCAAGGGAACACTGTACATGTAATGCTCTTATCACAAGTACACTAATGTGAAAGTTCTGCTTTATGGTGAGATTGAGTTTAAGTACTTTGTTGTAGCATAATATTATTAAGTAACCACATTGTCCTGCCTCAGCCCTCTAGTAAGTATTTACAGAGGTGCTGGTGTGGTTCAGTGGGGTCACAGCACTTTGGATGAGGTTCAAATATTTGCTGAGCTGCAAAGTTCATTCCACAGTTCTGTGTAAAATTCTTTTGCTCCACCTAAACTACCTCACATAGCTGCCGTGAAACTAAATTGTGAGTAGTGTAAGACAAGCACACCACTTCCTCATGAAGCACCTGTGCCTTCAACAACCACCCAGTGTGAGGAAGCAAGAGGTGAAGCTTGCCCTGGTACAAAAGAAATAGACTAGACCTATAGGTTATTAAAGAGAAGGTACTCTCATTGACTTTAAAATACCCTTGAAGTTCACCATGTCAATACAAAGAAACTGAAGGCACACACAAGTAGCAGAGCCAGTCATAAAGTAACAAGGAGAAAAAATACCAGTTGCTTGGATGAAGAACAATGATTATGTAAAAAAAGGTTTCTGCTTCAAGAGTTATAGTCAAAAAAGTAACTTTGTGAATCTTTGGTAATGTTTTGTGTTGTGTGTGTGTGTGTGTGTGTGTGTGTGTGTGTGTGTGTGTCAGGAGCGAATTGAGAAACTGCGAATTACTTCTGGTGTGAGAGAATTGGCCGTCTGCAAGGACATTGCCCAGGGGACATCCAGGCGTTTTACCATCCTGTGGGAGGGTTCTCTCATGTCCCTGCATGGGAAGCTGGAGCTGACAGAGGGGAGCTCATTCCGCTCTCCGGATTCGAACCGCCAACTTTTCGGTCAGCAGTCCTGCAGGCACAAGGGTTTAGTCCACTGCGCCACCGGGGGCTCACCTCTGGTAATGTAACAGATGTACATACAGTAACTATCTGGATATCTGCTTCCCAGAATTGCCCCTGCAGTACATCAGAAACCCAAGCCTTCCATGTGCCTTGAAAGACTGAATGGGTTCACCAGCCATAATCAAGGGCATGTGAGGTAAATGCCAATTGGCTCTTCCGGAGTGACGTTGAGTACCGTATTAGCAATTTCCTTTTTCAGAGAGGTTGTACTCATGCTCATATAGTGAAAATGTTACAAATCACACAAGCAATGGAACCAGAAATTCCAGAAGTACAAAAAATCTTTATGATGGGAAATTTTATGGGAGGAGCTGGTCAAAGACAAAAACAGCCCAATGAAGACTCAGTGTGCTCTATAGAGACTGGAGTGTTTGTTGAGAAAGGATGGAATATGGGCATAAGAATGGATTATCTTGGAAAGGGGCATAGCATTAGCTAGCTACCTGCAGTCTTGGAGAAGAGAAGAAGTGGCAACTTTTTTGCAGATCCTACATCTGTTGATGAATCTGCATTGGTAATGAGGGTATATAAGGCTTGTCAGAGAGCGAATATCCTACCTAGCTTCACAGAAAGATCATATAATTATTGTGGTCAATTGTGGTTTTCAATTTAATATTTTAAACATTCACACAGTGTGTACTATTACTCTTTCCCTTGACTCTTTGATGGTTCCCAAGGCTAACAGGAGCAACTGAGGAGGCCTAATAATTGTTCTGTATTTAAAAAGTCACAGTACTTAAATTATCATATTCTCAGTTGCTCGGAGTTAAGGAAA
Source organism: Anolis apletophallus (assembly GCA_030556195.1). Lineage (NCBI taxonomy): Eukaryota > Metazoa > Chordata > Lepidosauria > Squamata > Anolidae > Anolis > Anolis apletophallus. The sequence goes on along the minus strand of JARBWK010000002.1, from coordinate 110,713,942 downwards.
GGTGGGGAAACATAAGTAGAACAAACACAGCCAGTCCCAGCTTACCTGTTTTCTTGCACGCGACAAAAAAGAAAGAAAAAGAAAAAAAGTCAACTACCGGCTCCCAAAGGGCAGGGCTGCAAACTCTTGACACAACGACAAAACATAGATATACCTCTTTTCTTTGCAGGTGCAGGCCAGAGGTGCAGTGGAGCGGAAAACACAGGAAAGTGCAGCTTTGGCACATTTTATAAAAGCCGGGGGAACAATGCCATTATCCCCCAAAGTGGCATTTGCCAGAACTGTAAGCTTGTGTGTGTCAGAGCAGGGGGATGAGTTCAAGAACAAGCTGACATGGCACCTGATCCTTTCCATGTGTCCACAGGTTTGTCTTGGGGTTTGGCTGTAAAGACTCATGAGAAGCTGCTGCACTTTGAAACACGTCACTATCCAACGAGATACATGGCTGAACTTGGGAGAGTTTAGGGGGGTAGGCAGAGTTGCAAATGTTACTTTTTGGACTACAAGTCCCAGGACCAGATGGCTGGGGGATCTTGAAAGTTGTAGTCCATAACAAGAAACTGTTCCAGAGCCAAAATGAAAGCAGTTCACTGGCATTGCTGACTGCCACCTTTTTCTGCCAGAAATTATTTAGCTCAAACACGGGCAAACTTCAGCCTTCCAGGTGTTTTGGACTTCCACAATTCCTAACAGCCCACTGGCTGTTAGGAATTGTGGGAGTTGAAGTCCAAAACACCTGGAAGGCCAAAGTTTGCCCATGCCTGGGCTAGCTTGACAGTTATCGTCTTTCCTCCACAAGAGATTCTGGCAAGCCAAGAGTCTCCTTCAGGCATTCATCATAATGCAAAGAAGGCAAAAATGACAGTGGGTACACATGCAACTCCTACACCTTATTGGTGCTTGATCATGGGTGCTCTGTAATTATATTCACTTGAATATGGTTATGAAGCCAATTTGGGCATGTGCATTGGGGAGCATTCAAAGAGTGGAGTTTATGTGTATTCTCATGGAGCTCCTTCCATGTGGCCCTATATAATATATATATATAGGGTTTATGGTCTCACTACTACAGACTTAGGCTCCTTCCACACAGCTGAATAAAATCCCACATTATCTGTTTTGAACTGGAATATATGGCAGTTTTCCCCCCATGTCTAGAGCAACTTGAGAAACTGAAAGTCGCTTCTTGCGTGAGAGAATTGGCTGTCTGCAAGGACATTGCCTAGGGGACGCCCAGATGTTTTGATGTTTACCATCCTTGTGGGCGGCTTCTCTCATGCCCTCACTTGGGGAACTGAAGCTGACAGAGGGAGCTCATCCACGGTCTCTCCGTGGATTCGAACCTATCACCTATTGGTATATATGACAGTGTGGACTCAGATAACCTAGTTCAAAGCAGATATTGTGGGATTTTCTGCCTTGATCTTCTGAAGGCCCTTCCACACAGCCCTGTATCCCAGAATATCAAGGGAAAAAATCCCACAGTATCTGCTTTGAACTGGGTTATCTGAGTTCACACTCAGATATTGTGGGATTTTCTGCCTTGATCTTCTGAAGGCCCTTCCACACAGCCCTGTATCCCAGAATATCAAGGGAGAAAATCCCACAGTATCTGCTTTGAACTGGGTTATCTGAGTTCACACTCAGAGATCATTGTGGGATTTTCTGAGTGTGAACTCAGATTCTGAGGCCTGATCTTCCCTTCCACACAGCCCTGTATCCCAGAATATCAAGGGAGAAAATCCCACAGTATCTGCTTTGAACTGGGTTATCTGAGTTCACACTCAGATAATGTGGGATTTTCTGCTTGGATATCCTGGGTTATATGGCTGTGTGGAAGGGCCCTTACTTCCACAAACAGACAGTATGGATGTATTACTATTCATTACCACCAGAGGGTACTAACAGCTCAACTTTTTTTTAAAAAAAGTTTCAGTCATTGGAAAGGGAGATGCTTAATTTTCAGAATTTCTCACAAAGCTGGTATTGTATTGTATTTTAATTCCGTTGTACCTTGTCTTAAGCCTTAGAGAGATGTAGCCTAAAATAATAATAATAATCATCATCATCATCATCTCACTCACTATCTCCTTTTACATATTTTTCTTCTTAAATATTTTTATTAAGGTTTTCACAAAAACTGGGGGGAATAGGTCTGTGGGGGAGGGAGAGTGGGGGGAGGAGAGGACCCGGTAGCTGGGGAGGGTGGTGGTGGTGGTGGTGAAGCCAGGACCTGGGAAGGATCAAGGGGATTTTACATATTTTTTAAATCAACAGAAAAAGTTTGCTAAGCATACCCAACAAGGCAGGTGGTTTTAGGTTAAAAAAAAAGTAGAAATGACTCAGTGTTTCATATTTCAACCCTGACTCAAGGAAGAAGGAAGTTGTAAAACAAAGAGCTCAGCAGCTGGAAATGTCCTGGTGGAGTGACAGAAGACAGACTACAGCCACCTTCTATTTGAACAACATTTAGTATGATTACTCATAGCCCAACCCAGATGATCCACCAGTTTGAAAATAAATGAAGATGAAGAGCCAGCGTAAATTAGGGCCCTTCCACACAGCCATATAATCCAGCATATCAAGGCAGATAATCTACAATATCTGTTTTGAACTGGATTATCTGAGTCCACACTGTTATATAATCCAGTTCAATGTGGGTTTTATACAGCTGTGTAGAAGGGGCCTTAGTAGTTTGAGCATTGGGCTATGATGACTCTGGAGGCTAGGGTTCAAATCCCCACTCAGCCTTAGAAACCTCCAGGGAGATCTTGGGCATGTCATACTCTCTTAGCCTCAGAGGAAGACAGTGGCAAACCTCTTCTGAAGAAATCTTGCCAAGAATATCCCGTGATAGGTTTGCCTTAGAGTTCCCATGAATCAGAAATGACTTGAAGATACACAACATTTGCCTCCTGCTATCCTTTCTACTTAAATATGGTTTTCCCAAGTACTTTCTTATGTGTGTGGCTATTTGTGGTGTATGCATTTGCACAAAGAATGATGTCCTTTAAAAGCCAGCTGCATTAAAGCACTACTGATCGAGAGGTCATGAGTTCGAAGCCAGCCCAGGTCGGAGTGAGCTCCCGACCATTAATAGTCTAGCTTGTTGTTGACTTATGTACCCTGAAACACAATTGCATCTGTCAAGTAGGAAATTTAGGTACCACTTTATGCGGGAAGGCTAATTTAACTAATTTATGATGCCATAAAAACTTCCAGCAGCATGTGGAAGAATGAAGAGGTACTCCATCAAAGGACTTGGCATCACAAGTAGACAGTGAAATGGCAGCTCCCCCTGTGCCTGGAATGGAGCATACCCTCATGAAGCCGGAAAGCTGAAATGTTAAATTCCCTGTGTGTCTGTCTTTATATATTGTATGTCTAATGGCCTTGAATGTTTGCTGTGTATATGTGCATTGTAATCCACCCTGAGTCCCCTGTGGAGTAGGAAGGGTGAGATATAAATACTGTAAATAAATAAAATCAATATAGGTAGCATCTGACTGGATTTTCTGGCCAATGCTTCTACCTTAAACATCCTAAACTTGGACTGCCACAAAAGCTCAGAGCCTATTTATTTATTTACCTTACTAGCTGAGGACCCGGCGGTGCCCGGGTTATTTGAGGAAGGCATTGTGTGCCAAGGTTGGTTCCTATTAGGTGTGTATGTGGCTTGCAGTGGTCTCAGGAAGTTAGTGAAGCTACTGCAAGTCCCATTGGCCATGGTCCCATCCCCCTCCCAACAGCACCAGGATGTAGGCTCATGGGGGCTCTTAGTGCCACGTTTGGTGTTGATCATTCATTGGATGAGGGTCGCAGGGGTCTCAGAAGGTGAGTGAAGGTACTTCAAGTCCCGTCATCCATGGTCCATCCCCCTCCAAACAGCACCAGGATGTAGAGTGGGTCATGAGGGCTTTGTGTGCCAAGTTTGGTCTTGATCAGTGTTTGGATGAGGTTGGCAATGGTCTGGTGAAATGAGTGGAGGTACTTCAAGTCCCATCATCCGTGATCCACCCTCCGAACTGCATCAGGACGTCCATTGGGTCATGGGGGCTTTTTGTGCCAAGTGTGGTCATGATTATGCACTGGATGAGTGTTGCAGTGGGCTTGGGAAGTGAATGGAGGTACTTGAAATCCCATCCTTCATAGTCCATCCTCCTCTAAACTGCAGTAGGATGGAGTGTGGGTCATGGGGGTACTGTGTGCCCAGTTTGGTCTTGTGGTTCAGGGCCGTCTTGGTCTGTGGGGAATGAAGAGTTTGAAAGTACTACAAATTTCATAACCTGTGATGGTACTTCAAGTCCCATCATCCATGGACCTCCCTACTCCAAACTGCAGTAGAATGAAACATGGGTCATAGGGGCTCAGTGTGCCAAGGTTGGTTACTGTTAATTCAGGCCATACACAATGCCCCATTAACTGAGGCCTAGTCAGGGAAATCAAGTTAATGAAGCCGTACTGTAAATTTTGGGCCTGGTTTGTGATTTGTAGGGGCTACAGTGTTTTCTGGGAAGTTAATTGGGTGAAGGTACTGCAAATCCCATCATTCGTGGCCCATCCTGCCCTAAACTCTCTTTTGGGGCCTGGCCATACACAATGTCCCATTAACTGAGGCCTAGTCAGGAAAATCAAGTGAATGAAGCCTTACTGTAAATTTTGGGCCTGGTTTCTGGGATGCTGGCTAATCAGTGGCAATGAATGCCCTCTGTCTGGTGCCTTAGAATTTTGGAGTGGCGAGGCTGGCCAATCAAAGGACTTTATGCAAATAGCTGCCACATATCCAAATCCTGTTGTTTGAATGTAGAGGCCTGGATTCTGGGATGCTGGCTAATCAGTGGCAATGAATGCCCTCTGTCTGGTGCCTTAGAATTTTGGAGTGGCGAGGCTGGCCAATCAAAGGACTTTATGCAAATAGCTGCCACATATCCAAATCCTGTTGTTTGAATGTAGAGGCCTGGATTCTAGGATGCTGGCTAATCAGTGGCAATCAATGCCCTCTGTCTGGTGCCTTAGAATTTTGGAATGGCGAGGCTGGCCAATCAAAGGACTTTATGCAAATAGCTGCCACATATCCGCCCTCCCGCCCTTCCGCCCTCCGCACACATACAAACATTCCGCTTTATTAAGGTATACAGATTTATACCCCACTTTTCTCAATCCTGTAGGGGACTCAGGGTGGCTTACATATATAGGCAACAATTTGATGCCATGTAAAATTTACATATATAATAAAATAAACATATACTGTATATTTAAACAATCATTAAAAACATATCAAATCTTATAAAACACTTATTAAAAGCAGCCCACAGCCATTCTAAAATTGTCATTGCACTATTCCATAATTCTCTAGTGGGTTACTAACTGAATGCTTGATCCCACATCCACGTCTTCAGCCTTTTTCTGAAAGTCAGGAGGGAGGGAGCTGATATGATCTTAAAAGAGTTACTCTTTGGATTACAACCCCCAGAACACAACTTTTCAAAATTCTGCCAAAGTCATTACACAAGATCTATAACCCCCTTTTTGGCTGTGCATCCAAAGCCAGTCACTTACCAATCTCAATAGGAGGCTCCTTTGAGGGAATTCTCTTTCCAGGGATGGCTTCTTGACTTCAATTGGGCAGCTGCAGCTCAGGTGCATTTTTCAAAGCCCAGAAGATTTCTGGCAGGAATTTGCAGCAAAGATCCATTGGAAGGATACAGATGATCCGCCGAGTTTAGTTGCCCTGGAGATCTTATCAAAGGTAGAACAGGATAGGCTGACCCAGAGTGGGAGGAACGAGAGGCAGCGGAAAGCCACTGCAACAAAGCCTGTGGATCTACCATTCTCCCTCCAGTCCTGTACAACCCCTGTTATTCTTCACTAACTCAATGTTGTAAACTCTCTTGTTGAGACTTGCTTGTTGCCTTGGAAATGCCACCTCGATGTGCCGACTTTGCCATAGGCCACAAGAGGACAGCATTGTTGTTCTGGGAGACTAAACTTTTATCAAGTCCAGACAGGCCCCTACTTGTACAAACTCTTTGAAGTTATTCCCTTTGTTGGTATACACTTTACACAGAAATACACTGACCGGGCAGGCAAATCATTGATGTGATGATTGATGTGTATTTTCAAAGTGTGCATTTAGGTCTGGTGCAGGCCAGGTAGAAAATATAATGGAACTAACCCTTGCCTCCTAGCTGACTCCAAAATCTCCATGGTCACCGCTTGGCTGAAGAGATCATTAGACAAAGAAAGCATTTCAAGGCAGGTTTTATGTTTACAGTTTCCTCATACCTTAGAACTGAGAAAATATATTATTTTGTGAGAATTGTAGCTCCCAGAAGTACTGCTTAAATACCAGAGCTTTGTATTGTCAAAGGCTCTCATGGCCAGAATCACTGGGTTGTTGCAGGTTATTTATGCTGCATGGCCATGTTCCAGAAGCATTCTCTCCTGATGTTTTGCCTGCATCTATGGCAAGTATCCTCAGAGATTGAGGGGCTTGTTGGAAATTAGGAAAATTGGGTTACCAGAGCTTTCCAAACCTGGCATGTTGATGACACACTTTTAAGATATGTATCATTTTGCAACACAGTAATTCAGTTTTATTAGTAAACTGGAGGTTAAACCAACCCTTTAATAAGACAGATGGACACATAGAGAAATCATAATAATGAAATGTATGGGAACACAACACATCTCATGGAAACCTTTCATTTATATTTTTAAAATATATGATTTATTCCTTATTTCACATAAACTTAGAGGTTTCTCATTAAGTTCACGTGACACACCTACACACTAAGATTTTGTGACACACAGTTTGGAAAGCTCTGCTCTAAACTACCAAACGAAGAAACATATAGGGTTACAATAAGGTTCTGATGTCATCTGGCCTATCAAATTCCATGAACGAAACAGAGAAGTTGCTAATGCCTTGAATGGAAGCACAATTACAAGGGGATAAAAACACTCTTTGTTGGGGCTTAATGCATGACACCAGGTCTGTCTTGTAGTTGCATTGTGCTTGAATTATGATTGGATCATCTTGTTTCATGGATGGGGAGGGAGGTCTCTCAAGAATGCCAAAATTGTTTGACTGCACAGATGCGACAAAATAGGTAAAACACAGCACACTTGTGTTGGGAATGGTAAGAAGCAAGGCTGCCTGGGAGACTGTGGGAATTTGCATCACAAAGTGCCAGCATAGAACAATTGCAGCGAGATGTGAGAATGATAGTTCCAATTGCTTAAAGAATGTGATTGCTAAGAGGTAACAGAGTTGCTGGTGGCACAGTGGGTTAAACTGCTGAGCTGCTGAGCTTGTTGACCGAAAGGTCGCAGCTTCGAATCTGGGGAGCAGCGTGAGCTTCCCCTGTCAGATCCAGCTTCTACCAACCTAGCTGTTTGAAATCATGCAAATAGGAATAGATCAATAGGTACCGCTCCATCGGGAAGGTAACAGCACTCCATACAGTCATGCTGGCCACATGACCTTGGAGGTGTCTATGGACAACACAGGCTCTGGCTTAGAAATGGAGATGAGCACCAACCCCCAGAGTCTGACACAACTGTACTTAATGTCAGGGGAAAACCTTTACCTTTATTGATCTAGTGCTACTGCTAATATGCTTTAGGGATGTGCACAGTGCTATTTTCCAAAATGGGATCAGGGAAATTCGACAGTTGCGGAAACCAAATCCCAGAAACAGAACGGATGATGGGACATGGTTTGAAAATAGTCAACCATGTTGCTGCCGATATCAGCTGCTTTCAGTTGTGCCGTGGCAGTTGCAGCATGCATGCGTGGGGAGGGCAGGAGGTGTTCCCCCTTAGCCTTGCCTGAGCCTGAGCCAATCAGAGCAACAAAGCGGATCACATGTCTTTTTGCCAAGCTGGTCTATATATACCAGAGCGAACTCCTCCATTTTCTTGTGGCATCCTGGCATCTGAGAGAAAGAGAGAGAGATTGTGTGCTAGCTAGCTTGGTGTTCTTTCTCAGTTCTGTCGCTGCTTAGGATTGCTTTTGGACTCAATTCCAATCTCTTCATTTGGCAATTTTATTAAATTTTATTAGTTTAATATCTTTCAGTCCTTCTTTTTAAAAACTATTTCCCCAGGGAAGTGAGGGTGGGTGGGGGAAAAGCATGTAGGAAACACATTCATATAGGAGGAAAATAGGACCCGATCATTTCATCAGCCCATCCCACCCACCAGGGTCCATTAGAATCCATAGATCATGAAGAGAGGTCATGGGAAGGAAAGTTTCCAAAAATGTTTCTAAAAAGTCCTTAAAGTGGGCAAAAGTCCATGAAAGTTCGTGAAAGTCCATAAGTGTAAAGAGGAAATGATGGTGAGTTCATGTGATCCACACTGGGGTTTGCTGCAGATGTGGAAATGGAGGTCTGTCCATTTGGAAGAGGAAAATGACAAATCCCGCCTGGCCATTGAGCCAGAGTGGACTGTTTGCTTCCCAGGGGTCTCAGGGGTGACCACAGCAAGCTCCCCCAGTCACCGGTTTCTGAACATCCACAGGACGACAGCAGGATCGGTTGTTGCAGTGAGGAACCATGGATAACAGTCAGCTGGTCTCCATTAAAAGTTTTTTTCTTTATGATTAAAAAGGTTATTCCTGGGGCGGAGGGGCCCAAAGAGCAAAAGCAAGATAGCAGTTAGTCTTAGAATTAGTCTAGGAAACATATGGCACCAAAATAGAGTCAATCCATTGACCCGCGGATATGAGGACCCGACAGGTTTCTGTATCCGCGGTTCAGAAGAATGCAGTTTCTGCCTCCCCGTGACGTTGTAAGAGCATTCCGGGTGAGCTGGCAGTGATCTGCAGCTCAGGAAAGGAATGGTTCATGCTTGGAAAGGGCTGGAGGCAATAAAAGACAGAATGTATCATTAAGGAGAGGGAAAAGTTGCAATTGAATGATTCTTTATTGTGGGATTTGTTACAAAGTTAGGGTGAGGGAAGGCAGAGAAAGGTTGCTTGTTTGGAGCCGTTGCTGTAGCCACACTCCCAGCGAAGTTGACCCAATGGGGCATCCAGGAATTGCAGAACCCGCTGCTGCAGGTCAGATTAACTTGAACGCAGGGGCCCCTCTGTTGTCCGTCCTCATAGCTATAAAAATGACAGAAAGGGGAGCCTTCAGAGTCCCTCCATTGCTGCCAATGGGCCGGATCTTCCCGGAGCAAAAACTGAATTTCTGGCTGACGAATCGATAAATGGTATTTTCCCCCTTCCGATTTTGGGCAGATCCTGAAAAAAAGAACGCGGGCACCCAAAAATTGAACACCAAAAATGGCATGGGGTTTACTCGAATTGCACAGCCCTAATATGCAGCGGAGCCTTCTGGTGGCGCAGCAGATTATACCGCTGAGCTGCTGAACTTGCTGACTTAAAGGTTGGCCGTTCAAATCCAGGGAGTGGGGTGATCTTCCACTGTTAGGCCCAGCTTCTGCCAATCTAGTAGTTCAAAAACATCAAAATGTGAGTAGATCAATAGGTACCGCTTCAGTGAGAAGGTAACTCACTGGCCACATGACCTATGTCTACAGACAATGCTGGCTCTTTGGATTTGAAATAGAGATGGGCACCATCCCCCAGAGTCAAACATGACTAAACTTAATATCAAGGGGAAACCATTGCCTTTAATATGCAGCACTCCAGCATAATAGCAGTGAAGGAAACATAAAACAAAATATACTTCTGAAATATTATTGGTATGCTTTGAGCACTGGCCTTTGAAGATGCAAGTTCAAGCCTTCACTTAAGTCAGGCCTGTACAACCTGTGGTCCTCCAGATGTTCCGGACTTCAGCTCCCACAATTCCTGACCTGGCTAGGGCTTCTGTGAGCTGGAGGCCCAAACACCTGGAGAGCCACTGGTTGTTCAGTCCTGGCTTAAGCCCATGAAAACTCATTGTATGACCCTTGAGCAGGTATCCTCTCTCAGTCTGAGGCACTACACAGGGTTATACATTTAGAGGGAGCAATGAACCCAAGCTGTCTCTCTTGCCACCTTTGATTCATTGCAAGAGAGGCAAGATATACATGCAGTAATAACTAAAGTTAGGCTTGGTTGTGCCACACAGTTTTGCCTGTACCAAATATGAACCTTGTGAGAACCCTATCCACATGACGTCCCTCTTCCAAATGGCCATCAGAACCTGGCAACAAATTGTTTGGTGTAACTAAGGTCCCCACAGCTTGGCTCTGCATGTTCATTAGTGGTTGTTTGTTGAGTCTGGCTGTAACTCAGAAACCATTCATGGGGGAAACATCAACAGCAATAGCCCAGGTCTGTCTCTAACAACAAAGTTTCTCTCCTGGCTCTGGAATGCTATAAATACCACCTGCTGCAAGCTAGACTTTTTATTCTTATCCTTCAGCCTCTGAGCTCATCAGTGCCAGATTGAAGACATTTTGCAAGATGGTAAGTCTTGCCTCCTTGGACCTGATAGTTCCCCTGGAGGAGTGAAGGACATTCATTCCCAGATGCTATATAGATCATCACATTTCCCTTTCTTAAAATGCAATATAAGCTAATCACTGTGTCCCTCTTTCGGGATGCAGATTGCCTTAGATGTGCACAAAGTTATAGCCTGAAATCTGCAAGATACATAAAAAGAGGAAGGAAGAAAATCTGTGGTAAAGAAATTGTTAGAAGTAGTGTCTGCTTAGCCTGGTATTACTGCCACTATTGCTTCTCTTTCTTCATGGCTCAAGACCCTTCCACACAGCCATATAACCCAGAATATATCAAGGTAGGAAATCCCACAGTATCTGCTTTGAACTGGGTTATCTGAGTCCAAACTGCCATATATTCCAGTTCAAAGCAGATAATGTGGGATTTTATTCAGCTGTGTGGAAGGGGCTTCTTCCATAGTTCTTGATAACGGGAATGTTGAGATATTGGCAGGTTTGGTTGTGAAACATTCTATGCGCTTATGGTAATCTGGGCATGAATCCTACCATGTATAGTCATATACAATATATCCTTACCTTTCAACGGTCTTGATTTGGCAGGAAGAGTCCTAGGGCCCATCCACAAAGCCCTATATCCCAGAATAGCAAGGCAGAAAATCCCACAGTATCTGCTTTGAACTGGATTATCTGAATCCACACTCATATAATGTGGGATTTTCTGCCTTGATATTCTAGGATATAGGGCTGTGTGGAAGGGCCCCTAATTAATCCTCTTCCATCTTCTCCAGTGATTGTAAAATGTGCCAGTTTCCCTTTCTCCTCAGCTCGCTTCAATTCCTGCAAACTGAGTTCAAAGTAAAAAATTGTTTGCACTCAATTACTGCAGGAGGAGGAAGAACTGGGGATGCTTCTTCATTAATAATGTTTGCCATCTTGAGCACACTCTAATATTGCTTGACTGCATGTATTCCAATTTTCACTGATGGAATGCTGAAGTCTATTTAAATATCTCCCTCCCATATCTTGCTTTGAAATAGAGAATCACATTCTGTAGAGCTTTGCTGGGTCCAAATCTCCAATTGGGAAAATTTCTAATTTCATCAAATCTGCTTTGAGAAAAACAACATAGTACAATCACTGATCTAAGGCACATCCCACACTGCTGAATAAAATATATGGCAGCGGAATATGAGGTAGTGGGGACTCAGATAACCCAGTTCAAAGCAGATATTGTGGGATTTTCTGTCTTGATGTTCTGGGGCCCCTTCCACACAGCTGAATAAAATCCCACATTGTCTGCTTTGAACTGCTTTGAACTAAGATATATGGCAGTGTGGACTCAGATAACTCAGTTCAAAGCAGATATTGTGGGATTTTCTGTCTTGATGTTCTGAGATATAGGACTGTGTGGAAGGGCCCTAAGGCTCATTCACGTTGACATTAACAAAGTCTCCCCAGCATAGCTGCCTAAGAAGGTATGGAAACGGAAGTTTAGTACTTCTGGAATATGGGAATATGGGAGTGGAACGTGTGTGAATTGTACAGTCCACTGATGCTTGTAATCTAACCTTAGAGCAGTGGTTCTCAACCTGTAGGTCCCCAGATGTTTTGAGCTTCAACTCCCAGAAATCCTAACAGCTGGTAAACTGGCTGGGATTTCTGGAAGTTGTAGGACAAAACACCTGGGGATCCACAGGCTGAGAACCACTGCCTTAGAACGTTAAAGTATTCTCTTGCTACTTTGCGGTTCACTTATTGTGGACTCGCTGTTTTGCGGATTTTAAAAAATATTAATTTAAAATATATATCATTGTATTTTTGCAGTTTTGTGGAGTTTTGCTGCCACCGCTCTCCAAGGCACTTTCCCTCCTCAGTCCTCCCTCCCTCCAGCCTTGAAGGGCCTTTCCTTCCTTTCCTTCACTGTATTTTAAGTTTAAAACAGTGTATAACTACTAAAATAATGTATAAATATTAAAATAAATAAGAGCATCCCTACATTGCGGTTTTCCACTTATTGCGGGAGGTCCTGGAAAGTAACCCCAGCAATAAGAGAGGGAACACTGTACATCCCAAATATTTCCCTAATTGGAGATTTGCACCCCAGCATAGGTCTAGGATGTGACTTTCAGTGTTAAAAGGAGGATTTCGGAATAGCCCTTTTTGCTGAAATGGTATGTGACCAAATGGGCAATTATGGCATGTAGGTTCTGAGCATGGAAAGTGGGCCCTCAACTCCCACCTTGGTCTCACTCCTCCTGACTTGTCGCTTCCACACTACTGACGTCTTTGCTCTTTTCTTCTCAGCGCGAGTGCATATCTATCCATGTAGGACAAGCTGGTGTCCAAATTGGCAACGCCTGCTGGGAGCTGTATTGTCTGGAGCATGGCATTCAGCCAGACGGGCAAATGCCCAGTGACAAAACTATTGGTGGTGGAGACGACTCCTTTAATACTTTCTTCAGTGAAACTGGAGCTGGGAAGCATGTGCCTCGGGCTGTCTTTGTGGATCTGGAGCCCACGGTGATTGGTGAGTGCAATACTGTATATCAGAGGCAGAGTCTGATCTTGTCATGAGAAACATCTCAATATATTCTTACTGTATAGTGACAGTATGAATGTCCAGATATGGCCCAAGATATTTTGATACTGGCTACAGTGGTAAAAATACAATGATAAACCAATTATTTAATACATTTCTTTACTTTGATGTAATACTTAGAGCTGCTGCTGAAGCAGGCCATCCGATCCTAGCTAATGATAGGGCTAGCCCCAATTTGAATGAGTCAATTAATGAAGCAAAATGAATAATAGAATCATAGAGTTGAAAGAGACCTCATGGACCATCTAGTACAACTCCCTGCCAAGAAGCAGGACAATCGCATTCAAAGCACCCCCAACAGATGGCCATCCTGTCTCTGTTTAAAGGCCTCCAAAAAGGAGCCTCCATCATACTCCAGGGCAGAGAGTTCCACTGCTGAACAGATCTCACAGTCAGGAAGTTCTTCCTAATGTTCAGGTGGAATCTCCTTACCTATAGTTTGAAGCCATTGATCCGCATCCTAGTTTCCAGGGCACTGGGCAGAAGAAAGCAAGCTTGCTCCCTCCTCCCTATGACTTCCCTTCACATATTTATACATGGCCCTCATCATGTATCCTCTCAGATTTCTCTTCTGCAGGCTAAACATGCCTAGCTCTTTAAGCCGCTCCTTATAGGACTTGTTCTCCAGGCCCTTGATCATTTTAGTCACCCTCCTCTGGACACATTCGAGCTTAGAGTCAACATCTCTCTTCAATTGCAGAGCCCAGAATTAGACACAGTGTAATTCCAGGTGTGATCTGACCAAGGCAGAATATAGGGGTAGCATGACTTCCCTGGATCTAGACACTAGACTCCTATTTATGACACGTTTCTGAAGAAAAAACTGTCTTTTAGAGCATTTTTTCCATGAAAGATGGGCATTCAAAATCAAGTTCCTCAAATGAAAGACACGGGGCACCATAAGGATACTTTTATATAGGAGAACTTGAAACCAAATTTAGCAAACTTGGGTTGCTAAAATTAGAGAAGAACCTGAGATCTCATATGTATATGGGCCTCACTTAAATGCTCCATTGTATTACAGGGTAATCAGTAGCTATGTTAACTGTCTTTGGGGTGAATGCCCTAGCTTTTGAATGCATTCCTAAGAAGAGGGATGCATGGTGCCAACACTGTCCCTTTTTGATGCCGTGATTTAAAAACTACCACCTTTCCCCAGAAATTTTATTTTTACGCTTTCATCTAGTTGCATCGTTTTATTCCACTCAATTTTACAGTCTTCTTAAAATGATTTATGATTTAATATTTTGTCAGTTTTAAATGTTTATATACACTACCCTAAAATGCCTTTTAGTGAATAATAAAAGAAAGAACAGCCAGTCAATCACAGATTTGTTCCTTTTGGCTATTGCTTGGTAGAGTTACCTTTCTAGACCAAATCTCCCAGAATCCTGCTCGCTGACTTTCTGGAAGCTGTGGTCTACAAAGGTAATATTTATATGCTCTGCTGGCAGATTCAAAATAATGTAACATACATGATCAAGCTCAGTGTGTTCCTACATAGGAACAAATCTGTATACTGTTTTTATGTCAATGCCTCTGATAGAATCATAGAGTTGGAAGAGAACTCAAGAAGCTGGAAAATCACATTCGAAGTACCCCTGACAGATGGTCATCCAGCCTCCAAAGATGGAGCCTCCACCACACTCCAGGGCAGAGAGTTCCACTGCTGAACTTAGAGCCATATCTTGTGATTCTGTAGTGTTTAAACTAGCTCCCTAGTTCCAATGTAACTACCAGGCCCAGGCAAACATAATTCAAACAAACGTGCATAGCATCCGAGCATTGTCATTCGCAGACCCTCTTGCACTATAGTATTCCTGCTTTTAGAAATAAAATGTCAACCATGGATCAGTTCTTGTCATTCTGGAGAACATGGATTAGGTACCTGTTGTAAATTATATGGCAACATAGTTTAAAAAGCAGAAAATAAGCTAGTTTGGTACAAGGGATCAAGTTTTGATTGCCACACATTTTATATTGGCACACAAATACATTTATAACCACCACTACATATCCCATGTTGTGTGTATGGATACAATAAACAACTTAAAAACATTGATTTCTCTGGTAAATATGTTCATGTTTGTGTCTTCATCCTATATAGCTATGGCGAAAGACTTATTAAACCTCTGCATCTCATGAAAAAATTCTTAGGCGAGGACTGCGTACCAATGTCATACACTCACCTATGGAAACTAAATCCCTAGCAAGGCCTGGGCTGGGTGTGGAGCAGATACAAAACAAAACACACATACACAAATTAAAGCAGATAACAAATACAGGGGCATTTTCCAGAATGGGAATAACTTTAATTGTTGTCTACTGTACACTCTAGATGAAGTTCGGACTGGAACATACCGACAGCTTTTTCACCCAGAACAGCTGATCACCGGAAAGGAAGATGCTGCCAATAATTATGCCCGTGGACACTACACAATTGGCAAAGAGATCATTGATCTGGTGTTGGACAGGATCCGGAAGCTGGTAATTGGGTTTGGCAGGAAGGGAGAAAAGGAGAAGCAAAGGTCTGGTTCTTATCTATGGGATTTGGGAGAAGCCCTTGTTGATTAGCGCTACCTTGTAGATACACACAGTTCATTTGCCATTATTTCTGTGTACGGCATTAGAGCAGGGCAGGATAAGCGCAAATGGTCTTCAGAGACCATTTGGGCAACTGGAAGTCTGTGGAACAGCTTCAGTGTGTGCCGGTGCAAAAACGAGTATGTTACAGTTGTGACACAATTACTGGGATGCTAGCTCTTCAAGGAACTAGGCTAGAGCAATTTATTTGCTAGAGTGGAAGTATTTCAGATTCTTCTTACAGGGCTCCTCCAGATGGGGAATACGTGTTGGGCATTCTGATATTTGTTGATGTCGTGTGCAAAGAACAAAGGGTCCTTCCACACAGCCCTATATGCCAGAATATCAAGTCAGAAAATCCCACATTATCTGAGTCTGAACTCAGATAACCCAGTTCAAAGCAAATATTGTGGGATTTCCTGCCTTGATATTCTGGGATATAGGGCTGTGTGGAAGGGCCCTTAGTCTCACTGTAATCAATGGCCCTCCTAGGTGAGTGTGTATAGGATTGCAGCCTCCTTGTTGGATTTCCCAGACAGATTTTGAGTGACTGAATAATATCAACTGAGGAGGTTTTGGAGAGGCCTCAACTACCATTCCACGCTATTCCTTGATTCAGCTAACTGTATTATGGTTTGCTTCCTGTCTTCCATAGGCTGATCAGTGCACCGGACTCCAGGGATTCCTTATCTTCCACAGTTTTGGGGGAGGTACTGGCTCAGGGTTCACTTCCCTGCTGATGGAACGACTCTCTGTTGACTATGGCAAGAAATCCAAACTGGAATTCTCCATTTACCCAGCTCCACAGATCTCCACAGCAGTGGTGGAGCCCTACAACTCTATTCTCACCACTCACACCACCCTTGAGCACTCAGACTGTGCTTTCATGGTTGACAATGAAGCCATCTATGATATTTGCCGCAGGAACCTGGACATTGAGCGTCCAACTTACACAAACCTGAACAGGTTGATTGGCCAGATTGTGTCCTCTATCACAGCCTCCTTGCGCTTTGATGGGGCCCTTAATGTAGACCTGACGGAGTTTCAAACCAACCTCGTGCCATACCCTCGCATCCATTTCCCTCTGGCCACTTATGCCCCAGTTATCTCTGCAGAGAAGGCTTACCATGAGCAGCTTTCTGTGTCTGAGATTACAAATGCTTGCTTTGAACCTGCTAACCAGATGGTGAAATGTGATCCCCGTCATGGCAAATACATGGCTTGCTGTCTTTTATACCGAGGTGATGTGGTGCCAAAAGATGTCAATGCTGCAATCTCCACCATTAAAACAAAGAGAACAATCCAGTTTGTGGACTGGTGCCCCACAGGTTTCAAAGTGGGCATCAATTACCAGCCCCCCACTGTGGTTCCTGGGGGAGACCTGGCCAAGGTGCAGCGAGCAGTGTGCATGTTAAGCAACACCACAGCCATTGCAGAGGCCTGGGCCCGGCTGGATCATAAATTTGATCTGATGTACGCCAAGAGGGCCTTTGTGCATTGGTACGTAGGGGAAGGCATGGAAGAAGGAGAGTTCTCCGAGGCACGAGAAGACACGGCTGCCCTAGAGAAGGATTACGAAGAGGTGGGAACAGATAGTATTGATGGTGAAGGAGAAGAAGAGGAAGGGGATGAATATTAGCAGAGCTATCTGATATGTGGGAATTGATATCTGATATGTATCTATTACTTTAGAATTTGGAGAGTCACTTCCTCAAATAAAATATTAATTATATCACATAACTGTTGTTGAGTTTTCTTGCTAGCATACAATTTAATCAGACCCCCCCCCCCAAATAATTTTAAGAATAACAACCGTCTTGACTGTTGCTGCCTCTACTCAGAATAACAACAGTCTTGAAGATTGCTGCCTCCATCTCTTTTGGGAGACCTGACTGAAATAGATTTTTTTTCATGTCAGAAGTGACTTCTGGTGTGGGAGAATTGGCCATCTGCAAGGACATTGCCCAGGGGGTGCCTGGATGTTTTGATGTTTTACCATCCTTGTGGGAGGCTTCCCTCATGTCCCCACATAGGGAGCTGGAGCTGACAGAGGGAGCTCATCCGCACTTTTTCCAGATTTAAACCTCCGACTTGTCGGTCTTCAGTTCTGCCAGGTTTAACCCACTGCGCCACCGGGGATCCTAGTGGAATAATTAACACTGGGAATTGTGGTTCTGTATACATCTCTGTGACATTCCTTGCTGCTAGAAAACCAAATTGACAGTGATAGAATTGGAGACAAATATGGAGGTTGAAATACTGGGCCAAAATATTGTTTTTCTGGCATAATTTAAGAGTATATTGCAAATATCTTTGATACTCTGTGGTAGTGCCATGTTACTCATACAGTCAGTTCTAAGCAGTAGTCAGTGGGATGGCAAATCCACTCTGGGTTTTAATATGAACCTAAAAGCAGCTATCCAAGGTATTCAATCTATTTTTGGGACAAAGTTCAACATCTTAGGCAACTTCTTTGAAGTAAAGACTAGAAGTTACATCAGATTAACTGCTACACAGACATTAAAGCCTGTAGTCTGTGCTGGTTCAAAGATAGCCCAGTCCCATCAAAATTTTGTTACACAGGGTTGCTGTAAGTTTTTTGGGCTGTATGGCCATGTTCAAGAAGCATTATCTCCTGATGTTTCGCCTGCATCTATGGCAGGCATCCTCAGAGGTTGTGAGGTCTGTTGTCAACTGGGACAATGGGGTTTATATATCTGTGGAATTTTGTTACACAGATTTGTCGGTTTCTAAAGCATTCACTGAGTCTTTGAAGGATATATCATCTCTGAGACTTTCCTAGATCCAGGTTGAGTAATATTTGTTTTCTTTTCTTTCTGCAAAAAACTTCCTCTCTGCTTTCCTTGTCTCTGGTACATGTATTAACATTAAGAGTATTCTAACTCATGCTTCCTTCCCTCTATTCTAATAATAACACTAATCTCTTTATTATACTTTATAGTATATTTGTATCAAACAGCTTGAGCCTATAGATGTTCATGAATTTTACTGATTTACTGGGAGCATTGCACACAAACGTTTTATCACATCTACAAGTAAAGTCCACAAAATATACTAAGCCACACACAAACACGCATTGGCATTTGCCTTAACACTCCTGTGCCCGTTCTCTGCCCAATCCCCAATACCCAAAAACAGCTTTTGTACACTTTGCTATCCCCATTGCCAGGGTGCAACTCTTAACCTGCAGATGAGTGGTTCTTTTCAAGCATATATTAATCCTCCCTGGCCTGCCCTTCTGAATTTCAATGATTGATGTGGTTGAAATAATGAGTCCCTTCACACATCAAGCTGTCTTTATGGAAACAGACTCTCATTGATCTGAAAGTCTAATTATCCAGATATTTTGGACATCTATCACAAGTCATTTTGTTAGGGACACAGGTTTTAGGGTTGCGGGGCCAACAAAGATGGAGGAACACCAGAGAGACCGACCAATCCAGTTCAAGACTCTTTATTTCAAGCTGTACAGCATGAGGCAGACATATAGCGATTCTGCAAGCACTCAAAGGACTGCCGCACCTGTTGCGCAGCTAAAAAAGTTTTAATATTACTTTATCAGCAACTATCATTACCTCATATTAGCTATCTAACAGGATAAGCTATTTGTCCTGATCATGTACGTTTTGATTGGCTCTATATCTTCTATCATGCAATGTTCACATGTACACTTGCATAGACAATACACGCATAGAAGATTGTATGGCTACTTTCTTATCAGCAAACTGTTGCTGCGTTTGTGGCGCTTCCAGCGTCTCCTCCTTAAGGAAGGGGTACTTTCTACTTTTTAACTCTTCTCAATTTGTGGAGCTGGTTATTTCTGCTGGAAGCTCCAACAAAGTCTGAAGAGGGAATATAAAGTAAGCCTGGACTGGACTGCAGCAGGGACCAAAAGGAACAAGAACTGAGCAAATATGAAGAGTTATCTCACAAGGTGGTTTCCTCTCACACAGATGCATACAGGAAAGCATAAGGCTCTGATGTCACAATGGCCTCAAGTTTCCATTGACTACTGAAGCTGTTCATCATCAGGGGAGGGAGCAGGTTTAGGGTGCTGGTAAGCTCTTGCCTCCCCCAAGACATCAGGTGCCCAGCTAGCCATCGGGTGGAACAAAGAACACAGGCAAACTCTGGAAGAGCTAAGGTAAATATGGCGGGGTTGGTCCTAGGAAACTGGAAGGCTACAAAATGAGAACGGGGAGCAGGAAACAAATAGAGAAAGAGGTGAAAAGTCAGAGTGAGTCAAGAGAACTTGGAGTGAGAAGGATTCATGGGGATCTTGATAAAAAAGAACTAGAAGTTAGGCTGGAGCAATAATAGCCAGGGGAAAATGTCCTGAAAATTCAAGCTTATTAGTTGCCTGCTAGAAAGTCCTTGCCTTCAACTTTGGGACCTTCCACAAAGCCATATAACCCAGAATATCAAGGCAGATAATCCACAATATTTGCTTTGAACTGGGTCATCTGAATCCACATTGCCTTATAACCCAGTTTAAAGCAGATGTGGGGTTTTATACAGATGTGTGGAAAGGGTCTCTGACATCTTAAAATCTCAGCCCTTGTCATAATATAACCCAGAACATCAAGGCAGATAAGAACATAAGAACATAAGAAGAGCCATGCTGAATTGGGCCTCAGCCCATCTAGTCCAGCATTCTGTGTCACACAGTGGCCCACTAGTTGTACACAGGGATCTCTAGCAGAAAGGAGGGCAAAACCCTCACCTGCTCCCGACCCCCCACAACCAGTACCCGGGGAAAATCCTGCCTGCCTCCATCAACACAGAGGTGGCACTTGGATGTCCATTTCAGTAACTACTGATTTCTACAATACCTACAATACCTGGTTTGAACTGGGTTATCTGAGTCCACACTGCCTTATAGCCCAGTTCAAAGTAGTTAATAAGGGATTTTATGCAGCTGTGTGGAAGGGGCCTCTGACATCTTAAAATCTCAGTCCTTGTCATAAGGGCAGAGGCACTACTAGTGACATCAGCTAGCTACCAAGACCCGGTTTCCCCCCTATGTGGGGTAACATTCCTACCTCCTATATATCATATTATAGAAAGCAAGGATGAGCAGAACGAATAGCCACTTCCTGGAACATGGCCACACAGCCTGGAAAACACACAACAACCTAGCCACTTCCTTCTTTCACCCCAGATTCATTGGTAGGTCTCCTCAGACACAATTAGGTTTAAATCGAGTTCATCCATATACTAATAGATGAGTCATATTTTCAAATGGAAACTTGATTGTTCCAGCTGGAAGCCAAAAGCAATTAATCAAAAGGGGCACAACTTGTTTGGATGTGGCCCAAGTAAAAATCAGCAAACAAATTATGTGTTAATTGGAGTGATCAATAATGAATGTCAGCATGCAGATGTAGGTGTTGCTGTGTACAGATAGGGTGCTAATTATTGTCTAATTAGCACAGTCAGTAGGCAGAGACTAATGGTTAGGAGTAAGAGGAAATGTCTTGCTAAGGAATATTCTAAATATATTACACAGCAAATACAGTATGTCAACAGTCTCAACAAAAATGCAGGGTAAAACCTGGCTGGCCTGAAACAGCTTCGGACTGTTATGTATACAAATGTTTAGTACAATTTGTCTAATGATGACCTTTTTAAACAGAAGCTTTAACAGAGCTGTCTGTTTCTTCAATATATAGTTTATTTATGAATGTACTGATAATATTAAACAAATGTCAGTTGTAGAATAAACCTCATGACCCTATAATGTAGGATAAACCTCATGACACTATAATGCAGTGTTTCTCAGCCTGGGGCTTGGGACTCCTGGGGAGTCAAGAAGGGGTGCCAGAGAGTTCGCCAAAGACCATCAGAAAACACAGTGCTTTCCGTTGGTCATGGGGGTTCTGTGGGAAGTTTGGCCTAATTCTATTGTTGGTAGGATTCAGAATGCTCTTTGATTGCAGGTGAACTATAAATCCCAGCAACTACTCCCAAATGTCAAGGTCTATTTTCCCCAAATTCCACCAGTGTTCACATTTGGGCATATTGAGTATCCATGTCAAGTTTGGTCCAGATCCATCATTGTTTGAGTCCACAGCGCTCTCTGGATGTAGGTAAACTACAACTCCAAATCTCAATGTCAATGCCCACCAAACTCTTCCAGTATTTTTTGTTGGTTATTGGAGTTCTTTGTACCAAGTTTGGTTCAATTTCATCATTGGTGGAGTTCAGAATACTCTTTGATTGTAGCTGAACTATAAATCCCAGCAACTACAACTCCCAAATGACAAAATCAATCCCTCCAAACCCCTCCAGTATTTGTGCCAAATTTGGTCCAGTGAATGAAAATGCATCCTGCATATCAGATACTTACATTACGATTCATAACAGTAGCAAAATTACAGTTATGAAGTAACAACAAAAATAACTTTATGGTTGGGCATCACCACAACATGAGGAACTGTATTTTTATTTAAAGGTTTTTTTATTGATTAAAAGAAACAGTTAAACTGACAATGACAAGACATCATACAGATGTGTAATAGGGTAGGTGTAGGAATGTGACGGTGGGTAGGGCGGGTGGAGCGGGGAAGGGGGAACAAAATTGACACGACGAATACAAAGACTGTCCTAAAACAAACAGGTTGACTTCACCATAGAGTAGCAGCATATTGATATATAAGGTCTTATTTTTGACTACCTATTCTTTAGATCCAGTAGCCTTTCAAAGCAATGTTCATATTTTTTTTAACAGTCTATAAGCGGACTCCGTGTATCTTCATAAAGCTTGCTCGTGCCCTTTCTCAGAAGCAGGGTCAATTTATCCATTTCCGCTAAGTCTAATAATTTGTATAGCACCTCATCCACATCCAGGGTCTTCCTTTCCCTCCAGTATCTGGCGAGGGTGATTCTGGCGGCTGTCGCAACAAAAGTTAACAGTCTTTCTATTTCTTTCCCAAGGTTTTTTTTGTTCTAGAATGTTCAAAAGAAATAATTCAGGGATATAATCAATTTCCCCCCCGTCAGATCTTCCATTAATTTGTGTATTTTTTTCCAGTATATAGATACTTCCCCACAGGACCACCATAGATGGTAGAAAGTTCCCCTGGTTGTCTGGCATTTCCAGCAGCGGTCATTCCCAGTTTTGTAGATCTTATCTAGTTGGGCCGGTGTCATATACCATCTGTATGCAACCTTAAGCAAATTTTCTCTTAGTGCATAAGCGCATGTATATTTCAAGTTGTTTGCCCACGTTCTCTCCCAGCCCTCCTGGCTTATTTTGTAACCTAGATTCTTATTCCACTTTTCCCTGTAATCTAATAGTGTGGTTTTTTCGTATTTATTCCTAATGATGAGTTTATATAATTTGCTAACTCTTTTACTCTGTGTCTGGAGGAGGATTTTCCCACCTACTGCGGGGCTGTCCTCCCATCCCACCTCTTTATCTTTTTGGAATCTTGCCTTTAATTGGTTATACTGGAACCATCCTAGTTTATTTTCTCTCAGTTCCTCCTGTGTTCTTAACCTATAATTATTGTTTACTTTTTTGATTAGATCTCTATATACTATGACGCTTTCTTTCCCATGACTGCTAATGGAGAAAGCTTGTCGGTGAGGCCCATAACGGAATTTTGGCACAAATCATGTCTTTGTATTTGATCCAGGTTTTCATTAACGGCGCTTTTATGATATGATTTCTAAATTTTTTATCGTGGTTAATTTTGTTATAAAATAAATACGCGTGCCAGCCACTTTTGTTCTCCCATCCTTCCAGGTTCAGGAGCTCTATGTCCTTGATTTCTAACCAAGGCTTTATATTTTCTAGGCAATTTGCCTCGTAGTAACTTATTAGGTCCGGGAACCCGCATCCACCTATCTGCGGGGGTGCCTGGAGATATTTTAATTTGATTCTGGGTTTTTTCCCATTCCATATGAAGGAAGCGAGATCCATCTGCCATTTTCTTAGTAATAACTGTTTTTTTTTTTTTTAAAAAAGGCAATGTCTGAAAAAAAAATTATTTTAGGAAATATTTTCATCTTAACTAGGGAGATTCTGCCCAGCAGTGAGAGATTTAGATTTTTCCAGCCCTTAAGCTTCTCTTTAATCTCTCTCCAGCATTTTCTCTCTCCAGTTATTTTTTGTTAACTGACAATTTTTTGCGGTCATCTCAACTCCTAAATATCTAAAAAAAATTCCTGACCGGGATGCCGAATCTCTTTTCCAATTCCGTGCCTTCTTTGGTTTCCATATTTTAAATTAAGATTTGTGATTTCTTTTTACTTAATTTAAATCCGGATACCTCTCCGAAAGACTCTATTTTTTAAATCCAATTTTCCATGTTCTCGGATGGATTTAATATCATACAGGCCAAAAAGAACATGGGGCCCTTATATTAACACCTCAGTTATGAAAGAAGAATAGTTGGTTGGCAGAAATAAGCTGAAGTAGATTTTTATTTCGACATGGGATTCGAAAATATCACATACCAAAAATCTCTTTTCATTCCAAACTGCACTATTTCATTCTAGAGCAGCCAGACATTCATATTAATCACCAGACCTACTGGTGCTACACTGGGGTCTAGATTGAATGATTTGGTCAGTAAAAAGGCTGCTGATCAAATAACACTGTTTTGACAGGGGGTTGAAACAGGCTGCTTCTTCCTCTTCCTCCTCTTCCATGTGTGCCTTCAAGTTGATTCCAATTTAAGGACCTCTAAGGCCTCATCATGCTAGAGGAAAAAAACCACTTAAAATCTGGTTTCTGCCTCTGCAGAATTCTGGGGCTTGTAGTTTAGAGAGGAGCCTTTAACAGACTCTAAACTACAAATCCCAGAATTCTGCAGGAGGCAGAAACCAGATTTTAAGTGGATTTTTTCTCTAGTGTTATGTTTTTTCTTCCTTCAGAGGAGCTTTGTTATTGCCTTCATCTAAGCCCGAGAGAGTCTCACTTGCCTAAGATCACCCAATAGGCTCCCATGGTTGAGTAGGGACTTGAATTCTGGCATCCTAGAGTCCTGGTTCAACTCTCAAACCAATACATCATGTGGGCTCTCTATATAGTGTTCACTCTCTGGTATTTATTTTGCATTTCTCTGCAAGCAAGGTTAAAAGAAGAAAACCTAAGCCTTGCCAAGCCCTACTCTAAGGCAGTATTTTTGTTATTCTTAATCCTATGTTTTACATTGTTCCTATGGCTAACCATTTGTACCCTTCAGCTATATTGCATTCGTTTTTATTTGGTTGTCACCTTGAGCAGAAGAGATCAGATATAAATGAAACTAATAATATTCTCTAAGCAAAAAGCAATAACGAGAAATACTGAGCTAGTTAACTGAGGAATTCTGAGATTGTAGATTGTGGGGTTGTGGCCCCATTTACACTGCCATATAATCCAGTTTCTGAATCCAGATTATTTGGCACCGTAGACTCATAATCTGGTTCAAAGTAGATAATCTGGATTCAGAAACTGGATTATATGGCAGTGTAGATCCAGTCACTGTGGCCCCTTCCACCCACATTATCTGCTTTCAACTGAATTATCTGAATCTACACTGCCATATAATCCAATTCAAAGCAGATAATCTGGAATTTATATGGAAGTGTAGAAGGGCCCTAAGGGGCCTTCCGCACAGCCATATAACCCATAATATCAAGGCAGATAATCCACAATATGTGCTTTGAACAGGATTATCTGGGGCCCCTTCCACACACCTGAATAAAATCCCAGATTATCTGCTTTGAACTGGGATATATGGCAGTGTGGACTCGGGTAACCCAGTTCAAAGCAGATATTGTGGGTTATTCTGCCTTGATATTCTGGGTTATGTGGCTGTGCGGAAGGGCCCTGTGAGGCTAAGAGGTTACATTAACAACTCTGGCAGAGACTTCAGTGCACCCCTGCAAAAAAACTAATGTTTTTATATCTTGAAGGCCTTGGGTTAGATGCAGCCACACGTTGCCTACTCCTGTCATAGATGCCGGGAGACATTTCTATCTTGCTCTTCCTATCTCTCTGTGGGTTAGTCTCGTAGTAAACCATGGTGTTTCTTCTTTGACAGGGCCTGCTGCCCCCAGTGCCCACCTCCTGCTGAGCTGTAACAAGTCGTGCAGCCCAAGAGTGCGGCCATGATCAGCCCCAGAAGCGGCTCAAGTCGTGTGGACGCCAGCTGTGCTTCCAGAGACGACGCTCCCCTTGCAGCTGCACACTTCCCCCCACTTCTCTGCAACTGGTTGCTACACTCAGGACATGCAAATGGCTGCTGTGCCAGACTATTATAATCTTTTAGAGATTCCCCGGGATGCCTCCGACAATGATATTAAAAAGGCGTAAGGTTTTTTTTTTTTAAAAAAAATTCCTAGCTCTCAATAATAGGTTTCTTCCCTGAACCTGTTTTTAATTTGTGTCTCAGGGTGCATCTGCACTGTAGAATTAATCCAGTTTGACACCCTTTAACTGCCATGGCTTAATACTATGGAATAATGGGAGTTGTAGTTTAGTGAGACACCAGCACTCTTTGGCTGAAGACTTGTAAATCTACACCCCCATGATTCCATATTATTGCACCATGAGAGTTAAATTTGTGTAGATTTACAATTTGTAGATTTACAAGTTCTTTAGCCTTCTCTGTCCAAGAGTGCTGGTGTCTCACCAAACTAGAACTACCAGGATTCCATACCTAGAGAAAACTATCAGAAGTAGAAGTGACGGACTTCTAATGAGAACTGAAACAAAAACCCCATTTCAGAAGGAACAGCAAATGTTTGAATTCCAAATGCTTAAATTCGAGGCGGTTTCCATTTGCTCATAGTTCACAGATGGAAATGGACACTAACAAATGTGGAGCATGTTTCCAAAAGGTATCAAATCCACTTGAATAAATTTACAGGAATTGAATTAGCCCCCAGCCCTCTGTCCTGAGGATGTCCATTCTTTTGCTATAAAATGCAATTTTACAAGTCCTGTGGTTCGATAATGTTTTAATAGTTTTGATCTGTAGGAACAGCATTTTCTCTGGGAATTTATAATAGAATCATAGAATAGAACCATAGAGCTGGAAGAGACCTCTTCGGCCATCCAGTCCAACCCCCTGCCAAGAAGCAGGACAATCGCATTCAAAGCACTCCCGACAGATGGCCATCCAGCCTCTGTTTAAAAGCCTCCATAGAAGGAACCTCCACCACACATCGGGATAGAGAGTTCCACTGCTGAACATCTCTCATCGTCAGGAAGTTCTTCCTAATGTTCAGGTGGAATCTCCTTTCTTGTAGTTTGAAGCCATTGCTCCACGTCCTAGTCTCCAGGACAGCAGAAAAAAAAGCTTGCTCCCTCCTCCCTTTGACTTCCCCCTCACATATTTATCCATGGCCTTCATCATGTCTCCCCTTAGTCTTCTCTTCTGCAGGCTAAACATGCCCAGCTCTTTAAGTCACTCCTCATAGGGCTTGTTCTCCAGATCCTTGATCATTTTAGTTGCCCTCCTTTGGATACATTCCAGCTTGTCAACATCTCCCTTCAATTGCGGTGCCCAGAATTGAACACAGTATTCCAGGTGTGGTCTGACCAAGGCAGAATAGAGGGGCAGCATGACTTCCCTGGATGTAATATATAGTAGATACAGAATGTACAGGGCTTCCCTTTTATTTGAGATCATAATAATAGGTTTTGATTCCTCATTAACCATTTATTTTGTTTAAGCAATATGGCTGGCAATGCTTATGCACTACAGCACCACAGGAGGTTGCCAGGGAGCAATGTGCCAAAAATAAAGGGGAGTAAGCCTAAGTGAGCAAGTAGTACAAACTAATGAATGCCCTCACAGTATAGAGTTGGTCAGTTTGCTCTCCTACTTTTAGGGAGAATGTGAAAACACTTCTCCTCAAATCATTTGATGTTTATTGTAATGACTTTATTGTGTAATTTGTTTGTAATGATACTTGTTACTTGTCCTGGGTGCTGGTTTTTGTTTTAGTGGAGACATGATAAAAATATAATAAAGAAAAACAGAAGGAAGGAAGAAGGAAGGAAAAAAAGGAAAAGAAAGACAGACAGACAAGAAAGAAAAAAAGAAAGAAAGAAAGATGAAAAGACAGAGAAATCCAGACTTGGGCTACTCCTTTTCCTGGATTTAGGATTAGGTGTGAGAAAGCATACCATATGTAGAAATGAAAGGCAAACTGTAGAGCAGAGCTTTGTGTGTCGCGAAATGTTCGTGTGTCAGCTTCGGTGTGTAAGTGGGTGGCACAAATGTTAATTATTATTTATTTATTTAGTTCATCTCCATCCTGCCTTTCTTACCCGAAGTGGCTCAAGGCGGCCTACAACTCCGGCAAAAATTCAAAGCCGGTAAAAACCAGCAATAACAATAAAACAGTTAAAATGATTAACATGAAGCAATAATACCCATAAAACAATATACAAAAAATTTAAAAAGCATATAAAGTGCATAGTTACAGTCATAGTTAACAGGTAACCTTTGATTGTATGTGAAATAAACAATCATTTTTTAAAAAATCAATGAAAGGTTCTCATTAGATATATTGCGTTTCCATACATTTTGTTATTATAATATGTATATATGTTCCTGTATCTTATAAGGGATTGGTTTGACCCCCTGTTTGCTAGTAAAACTGTATGACTGTGTTGTGAAAGGATGCACTCTTAAAAGTGTGTCACCAACATGAAATGTCTGGAAAGCTCTGCTCTAAGGTAAAGGGAAATAATTGTTGCTGACATAATTATCAGATAATTACTGGAATCAATGGCAGGTTATGGAGTTAGGTGGTGAGGAAAGTATTATCGTAACCTGAATCTGCCTAACCTGGGTTCTTCAGTGTGGCTTTTCAGAATGGGAATGCAAACGTCTCTATGACAGTTGGTTTTGTGTAAATGGGATGGTTTATTATCGAGCAGTGTGCCATGGCTTTCAGATACTGCATTGCCATTCTCTCCTTGTCCTTTGCAGGTACAGGAAGAAAGCCCTGCAGTGGCACCCGGATAAAAATCCAGACAAGAAGAAATATGCTGAGCAAAGGTTCAAAGAAGTTACAGAGGCTTATGAAGTCCTGTCAGATAGTAAGAGACGTGCTTCATCATTTTCTCTCTTTTTTACTTCACTGGGAATCTTAAGGGGTTGAGGCCCTTTCCACACAGCTGAATAAAATCCTCAATTTTCTGCTTTGAACAGGGTTATATGGCAGTGTAGACTCAGATAATCCAGTTCAAAGCAGATATTGTGGGATTTTCTACCTTGATATTCTGGGTTATATGGCTGTGTGAGGCCCTAAGTCTCCTTGAGCTTCAAGGGACATATTTTTGCAGCCAGACTCTGTTAGCTAAACGTCACTACATTAAAGAATCCAGAGTTGCAATTGTGGTCTTTCTGGCAGATTCTCCTTATTTAATTATTTATTTCGGGATTTTACCTCGCTCTTCTCAACCCCCAAGGGGGGACTCAGAGCGGCTTACAGTACGGCACAATTCGATACCCACATAATAACAATATAAAACCCTTCAACAATTAAAATACATTAAAATACATTAAAATACAACTACATTAGCACCATACACATTCACTCTGGATTAAAACAATGTTCAGTCCATAAAAACATTGGCTATAATCACCCACTTTCATTAAAAACCAATCTAAAATGCTCTTCTACTGATATTGTTGAGGAGGGTGATAAGAGTATATGTGGACAACGTTTGTCAAAGGACAATGGTGACAGGCATATAAGTGAGGCCATAATTTCTGTAATTACCTGGCAGGAATTGACATTAATGAGCTTTTTCTGAGGCTCACATTCCAATAGGTTTTCGTTGCCTATTCTGTGAATTAACTCCAGGGGCTCTCTTCTGATGAGTAGACTTGGCCAAGAGGAGAAAGTCAAGGATGAACGATGAGAAGGAAGAGAAGCAGGATATGGGCTACTCAAGTTGGCAGAGCACATCTTGTTCAAGAATGTGTAAACTTGAGCCAAAGCTTTATAGAAGGCCTATAGTGCAGAGATGGAAAACCTGTAGATCTCCAGCTATTGGTGTAGTGGGACTCATACAGTAAATAAAGAGCAACACTAAAAAAACAGGGGAATTCCAGACAGGAAACAATTAGGACTAGCTAACATCCCCTAACAAAGAATTCCCCCAGGCAGGAAGCAGTCAGGCTTTGAAGTTGCAAGGCCATTCAGTTCTAATCAAGGTGACCATTTGCAACATTCACATTTGCCTCAAACAGACAAAAGTTCTTTCTCCCACCCTGGATACTCCACAGATATGTAAAACCTACTTGCCTACTTTACAACAGACCTCACAACCTTTAAGGATGCCTGCCATAGATGCAGATGAAACGTCAGGAGAGAATGCTTCTGGAACAAGGCCATACAGCCTGGAAAACTCACAGCAACCCACTCCTATAATTGCTTGTCATCATATCTACTAGGTCATCTCCATCCCTCCCCTCTTTTAGAAAGAAGCTCAAAACATTGTTTTGGGATCAGGCCTTTGAACAGTAGGTTTGGCAGTAATCATAATGTTGGAATTTTGACTAAGACAGGTTTTGGACAAGGTCGTCGGTTGCTAAATCAGACTTTGATTCAGCTACATGATAATAATAATGTTTTAAATGTATTTTAATCTAATGTTTTATTTTTTGTATAATGTTGTACGTAATGTGTTGTATGTTGTCGGCATCGAATTGCTGCCGTTGTAAGCTGCCCTGAGTCCCCCTTTGGGGGTTGAGAAGGATGGGGTAGAAATGTTTGAAATTTAATAAATACATTACATACATACTTGTGAAGCAAGATGGGAGTTGCAGTCTAGCAATACTTGCAGAGACAGATGTTTTCCCACCTGCAGTTTAGACTCAAACCACAGATGTTAGAATGATGCAAACATAATTATTATGTGACTTTTAAATTGGCTGTCCGAATTCTTTTATTTCAGGAGCCAAGCGTGAACGGTATGACTGCTATGGGGAGGGACTGACACCTCCAGGTAAGGATTATTCTGTCTCCCATCTAATTTGCACACCATCCAGCATTTAGTAGCCCTGCACCTGCACGCTGAATTAATCTGGCATCTGGTTTAGTGGGCAGTATCAGATCTTTAAGAGACTTGATTCTCTCATAATAGCTAAGCTAGTTTGAAGAGGCTCCTCAAAAACATTGAAGAATTAGTACTTACTTGTTTATGAGAGAGGGGGCTGGTAAATTCAACTGAATGTATTAAAACAGGATTTTATTGAAGGAGTGGTTTGAACACGGGACTATGATTCTGGAGATCAGGGTTTTAATCTTCACTTAGCCATGGAAACCCACTGAGTGACCTTGACCAAATCATACTTGTCCCAGACTTGGGTGGCAAGGCCAAACATCCTCTGAACAAATTTTGCCATAAAAACCCTGTGATAGGTTTACCTTAGAGTTGTCAGAAGTCAGAAATAGCGCGAAAGCACACAGAACAGCAATACATTGAAAGCTAAAATATTTATTGGGTGATACAGAAAGGAGAGACTGCTGTAAAACTGACCATCACTTGACACTAGTCTTTGTCCACATAGTCTCAGGGGTATTATTGGCTGAATTGGGAGAAATGGGGTGTGCTTCTTTCACAAACAAAACACAAACAAACAATGAGCTTTTAATTCCAGCTATTTATTTATTTATTTATTATTTCGGCTTGATAGACCGCTCTATCCGAAGCTCAGAGCGGTTTACAGCACATAAAACATACCAAGTTAAAAGACATAAAAACGACATCATAAAACCTTCAGTCTCTAACTTGGGAGAAAGGCAGGATAAAAATAAATAATAATGACACATTAGTGGATTGCTATGAGTTTTCCAGGCTGTATGGCCATGTTCCAGAAACATTCTCTCCCGACATTTTGTCCATATCTATAACAGGCATCCTCAGAGATTGTGAGATCTGTTGGAAACTAGGCAAGTGGGGTTTATATATCTGTGAAATGTCCAAGGTGGGAGAAAGAACTCTTGTCTGCTTGAGGCAAGTGTGAATGTTGCAATTTGAATCCAACAAACAAAAGTTCTTTCTCCCACCCTGGATATTACACAGATATATAAGCCCCATTTGCCTAGTTTCCAACAGACCTCACAATATCTGAGGATGCCTGCTATAGATGCAGGTGAAACATCAGGAGAGAATGCTTCTGGAACATACCCATACAGCTTGGAAAACTCACAGCAACATAGAGATTCCAGCCATGAAAGCCTTCGACAACACAATGAAGACTCATCTCTGTCCCCTCCTATGGGAAGGGTAGAGGTCAGGGAGAGAGAGCTTCTGCATTTTCTTTTGCAAAATTTGATGCTTGATGCTCCTTGTGAGTAAGACTGCAACCCCAGGCCATCTCAAGCTGGGAGTAAGTAACCAACTCCAGGAGGATGCAGCTATAAAAATTAAAACTAGAAGACCTGCAGGGCTCCCCCCGAGCCTGCTGGGAGGAGCGGAATACAAAAATGAACTATAAATAAAATAAATAAATAAATAGAGAAGTCTGCCGCTGTAGAAGAGACCAGAACATCACCAGCAAACTCTTCTGATTGCGTTTTATTCATTGTATCTTTGCTGTTTTCATTTCTAACAGAATTTGGTCATTGACTGTTAACGCCCAGTACATTTAAGATCTCAATATCAACACCCCTTCACTCTATGGTTAACTTCTTTGAAAATCTTGGCACCTTGTACCCTTAACCTTATATCCTCACAGAATAGGACTTTATACCACCTTGCCTCATGATAACAACCCATACGATCATATTTTATCAGGGATTTAGGTTGTGTCAAGGAGGGAGAGGGTCAAGTGATTGCTAGAGAGGGTTAGGGAGAGAGGGCTTTAGTTACTATATCATTCTATTCTAGTAGTCTGGATATTTATTTATTTATTTCCTATATTTAAATAAATGAATAAATAACAACTATGGGAAAACTAAGAAGTTTGGAAATCATGACTCAGCACTTTGTTTTTAATCTGTATTACTGTTTTATATGTTTTAACTGTTTATATGTTTTAACTGTTTTATAATTTTATATGGTATGTTTATCGTTAAGTTATGATATGGCATTGAATTTTTGCTGTAGTTTGTAAGCCGCCCCGAGTCCCTTTCGGGGTGAAAAGGGTGGGGTATAAATAGAGTAAATATAAATAATAAATAAATAAAATTTCCACATTTAACTCTTTTGAAAATAACATTTTTTCAACAGTTCCAGAGGGAGAAGATTTGACATTCACCTTCCGCAGCCCCTGGGAAGTTTTTCGTGAAATGTTTGGGACTTCAGACGCCTGTGGTAATGTTCATTCTCACTTGAGGCCACATATTTAAAGATTTTGACATTGCTGTCCCTGAATTGTTATCTTGTTATCAATCTTCTTTCCCAGTGATGATAATTTCCATATCCCTGCGTCCTTCTTTGCTGAATTTCTAGTGTTATTCTCTGTCAGATACCATTAATTCTATTCATGAGCATTTACAACCCTACCCTTATTCACATTGGGACAGTTCTTGTTGTCTTCAGTTCTTCTGTTGTCACTTCTATAATCCATGCTTCCTTCTTTCTTAATTACAGTTTCTGTATGTTTAGCATATTGTTCTAAATATTTACAAGCTTTAACCTTTACTGGTCATTGTTAATAATATTATTGTTAGAACTGGTAGTATCAGTATTATTGATGTTATGGTTAACAACTGCTAGGAGTTAATAGCAACACTAACAACAATATTTCAGACATTTAGAGTCTGAGCATTTGGGAACATCTATAGTCTTTATTACAGAAGCAGCAATGGTAGTAGTAGTAGTTATTGTTGTTGGAAGTATTATTAGTTGTAGAGGGGCACTATTTCCTACACAAGGAACAGCAGGGAAAGGATATTCAATACTGGATTAAATAAAAAAGAGTTAGGTATGGAAATAAACTATGTTTGCACAGAAAGATAAAAATTACTTATTGTTTATGGAAGCTGCATTGATCAATTTCCTTCTGTCTTTGCAGCCAAAAAGGATGATGACCTTCCATGGTACTTACGAGGCCCCTTATTTTCCATCTCCATATCAGAAGATTCAGGTAGGATGTGTGACTCGTCTTGAGAGTGACTGTCCACAAGTGCTATGCTTTTCTTCAACTTTATACCCTGTTGCTAAAAGGCATTTTGCTCTGGTACAGCTTTTGTTCGGGGACTTCATGAGGTTATCTTTTGCTTCTTTTCCCTTTCCTGTTGTACAGCTATTTATTTATTTTATTTATTATATCAGAAGCGAACTGGGGCTACAGTTGTAATTTATTTTAAAACACAAAAAAGTTTTAAAACTTGGGATTATACTAAATGTCCTTTGAACAGTAGCTGGCCACTTGGAATGACTCTGATGTTGCTGTAAGAAGGTCCTTCATTGTGCATGTGGCAGGGCTCAGGCTGCATTGTAATAGGTGGTCTGTTATGTGCTCTTCTCCACACTCGCATGTCGTGGACTCCACTTTGTGGCCCTATTTCTTAAGGTTGGCTCCGTATCTTTGTTGTAGGGCTAGCCAGCCCTCAATGGTCATGCACCAGGTCTCCTTCTGTCTTCAGCAAAGAAGCTTGGCAGATTCCTGGTACTTCTCTTTTCTCATTCCATACTGGGCCAATCACAATCTGTCAGCTGGAAATGTCTCCAAATGGGTATGAGGAGCAGATATTTATTTTGCTCTTCCTGCAGTTCTCAGTCACAATACATTTGAAGTCAAGTATGTGTTGTTATGTGCCAAGTTGTAGTGACACCATCATAGCATTTTCTGGAGAAATTTTATTCATAGGAAGTTTGACATCATCCTCTTCTAAGGTTGAGCGTGTCTGACTTGCTCAAGGACTGCCTGTTTACTGCTGTAGCCAAACAGGGATCTGAACCATTTACTCCTGGAGTCTGCTAGGACTTCAATATGTAAAGCTGGCAAAATGCAATTACAGCAGGATTATGGCCTTTATCACACAATGCCGTGTCACTCCTGTTGTTGCTTTGCATTTAACTTGTTACTGGAACTCCTGTTTCCATTGATGGAGAAAACTCATCAGTGGCTCCCAATATTGCTGCAGTTCCAATACTGAAGGAGTCAAGATAACTTTGGGATTGGTGCAATGTTGAATGTTCTATGCTTTATGTTTGTCGATGTGCAATGTTTTATATTTTATTTGTTGTAATCTATTGTTATATGCTATTATGTGATGTATTTGATTTTTGTGAGCCATTGAATTTGGCCATTTACTTTGTTGCAACCACTTTGAGTCCTTCAGGGGTTGAAAAAAGTGGTATATAAATAAATAAATAATTTATTCATTTATTTACAGTACTTATATTCCACCCTTCTCACCCCGAAGGGGACTCAGGGCAGATCATAGAACACATATACGGCAAACATTCAATGCCGATTATACAATGACAAGACAGACAACCGATAGAGGTATAGTTAGGCTTTTTCTCATCATTCAGCATCTTTGGAGGCTGTGCTAGTTCTAGCCACAGGGGGTGCTGTTGTGCCATCTTCTTGCCAAAGAGTTTTCTTTGTTCATAAGCTTTCCTCCGAAATGCTGTGCCTTACATATCTCCCCTCTTAATGTGGTTCTTACTCATCAACTCACGTTGCTGTTTTCGATCCTCTAGGCGGGCAGGGGATCTGGGCTGAAGGTCAGCAACTCACCCTGACCTGACTTCAAACTGTCAACTTTTCAGTTGGCAAGATTTACAGCAGTTGCAGCTGGTGATTAACCTGCTGTGCTAAATTATAAATAAATACCGCTGGTGTGAGAGCCCAGAACTCACAAGGCATGATTGGGCATGATTTTCTTGTCCACCTTGTTATTCCCAAGCAGAATGAGGTTCCATTTCTTTCCTTTCTTTAAATATATTATTGCCTGAATTGTGCAAGTGCTGTGTAAATAAATGATACATTCAAAGCTATGCACACACTGGGAGGAAATACATGGGCAGGAAGGTGTGGTTAGTGAAATAGTGCAAAGAATGATCGTGGGATGATGCATCAGCAAACCAGCACTTGTGGAGAAGTGTGATAGTGATTGATTTCATACCAATATGTTTCAATTTGCTTCAAAACAAGATATATGTGAGATAACTGTTGATATAAAGTCCCTAGAACAACGTTAAGAAAATGAGCTGTCACAATTTGCCTAGCAGACCCTTTTTCTATCCTAACCATGTGAGAGAATTCAGGAAGAAGCTTGGAGTATTATGTGGCAAGTAGCATGGATAGAAGGATATTGGAAACTATAGCATTTGCCAGAAATTCAGTGGAGTAAATTTTTTTGCAGGTGTTTCAATTACATTTGGCCCGAAAAGGTCACTGTGTTTCTTCTCTCTGGATCCCAAAGTCTTCCATTTGAAAAACATCATAACCAGAAAAAGGTAGGAATTAAACCTAAATTGCCACAAGGTTTACCAACCATCTCATAACATAGAGGGCATGGCAATGTAGGTGGGGGTAGGTACTTAAACAGACAAGTAATGCAGTTACACCGATAGCTAAATAAAAATATAGCCAAGAGAATTCACTAATGCTGATATCCTCAGTTTCTAAAGTATACTAGTGGTTCAAGGCAAAGATTCAGATGCATAAAAATAGGTGACTTTGTATATCCACAATTAACTTAACTCTCACAAAACCAAAAAGAACTGTCAGTATCTGGTACGTTGACACCAAGAGTTAAACAAAACAGAAGTTTTAAAATGCCATTTTAGGAAACAGCAAAAGGCCCTATAAGATAAAGACTAAATGTGGGTATACATGGCTCCCACTGTTCTGTATCTCCGATACATTGTCTCGATAACACTGGTAAAAGATGACATGTGACAAGATGTTACATCATCAGTATGCTCACAGCTTCCCTCAATGTCATGGTTTCATATCATACAGACAATAAATAAATATGGATGTGTGTGTGCAGACATTCCTTTCCTCCCAGGATGGGATCCATTGTGGCTTTCAGCTGGTAAAAAAATGGGTGAAACAGGTTGAATTATTGTGTTGTGTACCTTAAAGTAATTTTTAATTGTTGGCAGCCCTAAGGCAACCCTATCGTTTGGATTTGCTCTTTATTTAGTTATTTATTTACAGCATTTGCTCTTTATTTAGTTATTTGCTCTTTATTTAGTTATTTATTTACAGCATCTGCCCTGTGTCCCCTTTGGGGACTCAGGGCGGATCACAGAAATACATACACAACAAACATTCAATGCTGTTAGACATACAGTACAGACAGACAGACAAAGGTATGTGTCTCGGCATTTTTCCAACTTCAGTGTTCTGGAGGTAATACTCAATTCCAGCCACAGGAGGTGCTGTCGCTCCATCCTCTATGACAACAAGCCTTTTTCGATCACAGACTTTCCTCCTGTTCTTTGATCACCTGCTTTTTTATGATGCTGTAAAATATTTCCCCGCTTAAGCAGTGCCTAATTCCTCTACTCACAGCTATAGCTGTTTTCAAACTACTTAGGTTGACACTAAGTTGGGCTGAAGATTATATGCTCACCCCGACCCAGGCTTGAACTCCCAACCTTTTGGTTGGGAAACATCTATTGACTTGTCCAAGCCCATACAATGAGTTTCTGTGACTTAGAGGGGGGTTCAGATGTAAGTCTTCTGGAGTTCCTAGTCTAACACTGAAACCACTACATCAGGCTGTCAATATTAAACAGTTACCTGACAACAGAAAATGCAATTGGATGCTACGGTTTAGTTTTTGTTGTGTTGGGAGGGTGGGGGAATACAGACTCTCAGCTCAAAAATGATACTCATTTTAGGTTGTTGTAGGTTTTTCAGGCTGTATGGCCATGTTATAGAAGCATTCTCTCCTGACATTTCGCCTGCATATATGGTCCTCACAATCCCTGAGGATGCCTGCCATAGATGCAGGTGAAACGTCAGGAGAGAATGCTTCTAGATTGTGACCATACAGCCTGAATAACCTAGAAGAACCCAGTGATTCCAGCTATGAAAGCCTTCAACAATATATTGATACACATTTTCTTTTTGTTTGGACAAAAAGGTTTTTTTTCTAAAACATAAAACCTGGACTTTTTTGGTTGAAAATAAAGACAACCTTTATTTAGAGACACTGTTTGGGAGGTGGTAAGAGTTGTTGTTGTTATTGTTGTCGTTATATTTATAACCCGCTTTTTCTCTCCACCAGGAAGATTCAAAGCAGCTCAAAACAGGTTTATCTCTCAGGTTTATTGTAAATTGTAAATTGACCTAAAGAAGTGTGAGGTTTTGATATATACCATCTTGGAGTTGATTTGTTGTTGATTTGTTGTTGTCATCTCATTCCATGACTTTGGGATAGGATTTTTTCATAGTAATTTCTAGGATCTGAATCATGATACTTCCAGAGTTGTTGTTGTTGGTTTTTTTATTTTAAAAAACTGGAACATGCTTGTTGAGGTGGCTTAAGGCATAAACGTTGCCCTGTTTTTTTATTACTTAGGTTATAGTGCTGTCATGCAAAACTGCAATTTTACTGATGTACTATAGCACAATAACAGTACAAAAATTAAAACTCTATATTTTTAAAGACAAAGGAAGATAAATGTTCGATACTTTTGGTTCTGTTATGTCTTAATTAAAGAAAACCCCACTCAAGAGTGGGAACAAAAAGTTGCAACTAGAGATAGGAATTGACCAAAAATACTCTAGCTCCACAAAACTAATATTTGGATATTTTACACAGCAATCAATCTCACAATGCTTTGAATAGACATGCCCCATCTAAAGGAGCCCTCTGCTCCCATTTTGGAGGAGTAACCCAATCTATTGTTTTTTTAGGCCTGCAGAGAGGGATTCTGAACAAGTCGAAGCCAAGGAAGAGATAGGGCTGAAATCTGCCGATCCTTCTGGTGAGGAACAATCTTTATGGGCAAACGTAAATTCATAAAAATGGAAGGTGTCCCAGTTCAATCTATCAAAAACTACAGAAAATAACTATGAGCTGTTTGAGTTCTTTTTTAAAAAAAAATCTCAAACACAATTCATGCTTTTGTATTCTGTGTTAATTAAACCTGAATAGCTATCACCTGTTGGCTTTCTATGAACAACTACCGATGTAGATTAGCCTTTCTCTAACCATTTATTGAGAGGAAATGAACCTCCCTTTAATCTCTCTAGAATCCCTGGTTAAAAGACTTAATGGGTAACAAATCTGTATTAAGAGATCATGTTTTCTTTGACCTATTTTGAAATAGACATCTAGAGTTGAAGCTCCATTAGGAAATTGTTTTGGTTTGCTCTGTTAAATTTGAAAATCTATCTGAGTTGGTGCTTCAGGATGGCTGGACTGCACAAAGAATCATGACACCACAAGAGTAAGGAAAGGCAAAGGAAACAAGGCAGTTCTTGACCATGAAGGCAGCTAAGCCAGGGATGGATCCTGTGGCATGGTTGGGCACCCTGGATTTTAAAATCTCCCTGAAGGTGCACGGTCACTCAATGGCAGCTGTCATAAAAATTCAGCAACTACAAGAAATTCTATGTCAAGCACTCAAGAGTCAAAAATGAAGTAGACTTTTGATAGAAATAACATATTTGGTTCACTCACAACCTCCATGTGTTCAGCATACACAGGTACAAAACTTATCTGCCCAGTTTCAGATATGTTTGAGATGGCTCCCTGTGCTAGCCTGCCAGGGCCCCCGAAATAAAGAGACAGACACAGTATATTTTGGTTTCAAATTCTGGGCAACTTTTATTAAAATAGTTACCTATTTAACTTGTAACTAACTAACTTTTGGTGTCAGTTCAACTTGGTGTGTGTAAGCCAAGGTAGCGTCTTCTAAAGTCTACCCCTCAGCTCTTTAGGCGCACTAACTGGGTCCCCTGTAGCTTTCAACCCGGGCAACCCGCAAGGGGAACATCAGGAAAAATCTCTCTCACCTTTTGAGACTAGACTCTCCCCGTTCCTGGGACAATCACCATCACCTCACCCCTAAACTTAACCTCTAGGTGAGTGTTTTTCGAATGCCCCACACCCTTAAGGGGTACCTTAAATGTATACCAACCTTTGGAAACTAAACTATTTACGCTTTGCTATTTTATTAACCGACCATTCCATCTAAGCCCCTAATAGACAGTATAGGATAGGCAAAACCCTGTGGGCGAATTCCTATCCGACCCCCAAATGTGAAACCATTTGAGCGATCATTATTATACTATCCATGGGCGGGAGTGGTGGGCGATGGCTTCCAGCCGAATGAGGGAGAAATGAGGGCTGGCACCACGATGTGCCAGCCCCACCTCCCTTCCAGCACTTTCCGTGCAATCAACCAATCTCTTCTCCGAGGGGAGGAGACAAAGTGATCCACCCCCCAACAAGTTGGGGGGTGAATTGTATTGTCTTCCAACCCCCCGAAATAAAGAGACAGACACAGTATATTTTGGTTTCAAATTCTGGGCAACTTTTATTAAAATAGTTACCTATTTAACTTGTAACTAACTAACTTTTGGTGTCAGTTCAACTTGGTGTGTGTAAGCCAAGGTAGCGTCTTCTAAAGTCTACCCCTCAGCTCTTTAGGCGCACTAACTGGGTCCCCTGTAGCTTTCAACCCGGGCAACCCGCAAGGGGAACATCAGGAAAAATCTCTCTCACCTTTTGAGACTAGACTCTCCCCGTTCCTGGGACATTCACCATCACCTCACCCCTAAACTTAACCTCTAGGTGAGTGTTTTTCGAATGCCCCACACCCTTAAGGGGTACCTTAAATGTATACCAACCTTTGGAAACTAAACTATTTACGCCACGGATTGGGAGCAAATGTCCTATTTAGCTCCCATCCCCCACCAAGCCGTCTAAAATCAACTGAACACCTACCATCAAATCATTAAGAAACATTGCATTTCCTACATCAGACAGATGGATTCCATCTGCCCTATAAAGGTGAGGACTTACGTGAGAGATCTGCCCATGAAATATGTAGGAGCCCCGACCTCTTGCAAGCGCCGTGCGCATGGCCCGGTTCACCCGTTTTCTTGCTTTTTCCATTTTTTTGACATCCCCGCCACCTGACCACCGGAGGCGAGGGATGATAGCCGACCAAGCAATGTGTACCCGAGGCCATGCTAGCCATATTTTAGAGATGTCCTCCCAAGCTTGCAAGTACAGGGCCCTACCTTTCAAAAGGCCCAGATCATTGCCTCCTAAGTGTATAACCAACACGTCCGGAGGGGGCCCCCTCCTGGACTGGAATAGAAGTGGGAGCAAACCGTCCCAACGCATACCTCTAATTCCCTGCCACTCCACAGTAGCAACTGAGCCGAGGCCCAAATGCTGGCCATAGTGAGACCTCATGGCCTGCCTTGCTGCCCAGTGAACAAAACTGTGCCCGCAGACGAGGATCCTCCATCTATGGCTCAGCGACACC
Organism: Anolis apletophallus; assembly: GCA_030556195.1. Classification (NCBI taxonomy): domain Eukaryota; kingdom Metazoa; phylum Chordata; class Lepidosauria; order Squamata; family Anolidae; genus Anolis; species Anolis apletophallus. The sequence goes on along the minus strand of JARBWK010000002.1, from coordinate 110,672,927 downwards.
AGATCTGAAACGACAGATCAAACTTAAGTTATGACAACGGAGTACGCACGTATTTCCTGTAGGCATTTGATTTCCATCTGCCCAGGGTTTTTATTCTCTCCGCGTCATAACCCATAACATTGGCCACTGAAGCCGCACCGATGCGAAAGGAATGTGTTGCAAACCTAACGTGACCCAATCCTAACATCTTCAGTGCCTTGTTAGTAACAGCCCAAAACTGGTACTTTGATAGCGCTGTGCCATCCTGGTGACTGAACAAGTAACCTGGCCCTTGTCGCCGAATCCCATTGAAAAGCCCCAAAGCTGTAACCGGGCATAGATCAGGGTCACTACACTTTGATAACTTAATAACTGTGCCCCTGGACCCTTGGTCCGTCTTGGAAGAACGAACCAGCAACTCTACACCCTCTTGAGTAAAGGTTAGGTCAGAATGTAACAAGGCCCTCAAGGATGTATCAGTCTTAGATGTTGGGACTAACTCACTGATCCTCAAGGCTGCAAAAAATGCTGTCAAGGCAGCCGCATGAAAAAGAATTTGTTCATGGGCGTCCGCACAAACCTTGGGCCACACTAGCTTCAAGCCTTTCAAAATGTCAGGAGTAATAGGTTCCCTGGTATCCCGTAGCTGACCCTGGCTGCGTGACCATCCGGTCAAGATCTTATGCAGCCGGAAGTCATTAGTGGCGTCTGGAAGGCCCTGTGCCTTAAGCCAGTAAGCCAATGCGGCCAGGCGCACCCTGATCGAATGCGGGGCCAAACCTCTCCTCCTAGAAAACACGCAAAACTGCGCTATGTGTTCGTAAGGAACCGGGATAGCCTGTGGCATGTTGTAGTCCCTCCTAAACTCCTCGAACTCCTTAACTGCCCTTGAATAAGCCTTCATGGAACTAGGGGCCAGAGCTGACACCATACCAGTTAACGTTTCGTGCTCCCAACCGTCCAAAGATGGTCTGGCATGCATTGGGGCCGGACGTCGGCGCCGGGTTCCAACTGCCGGAAACGCTCCATCTGCATACGAGATAGTGCGTCGGCAAGTGAGTTATTAATCCCAGCAACGTGGAAAGCACGAAACAAGATATTAAACTTCAAGCAGTGGAGTGTAAACTGCCTAAGCGCATTCATGACCCTCTGAGATTTTGATGTCAGGGCATTGATTACCTGCACTGTCGCCAAGTTGTCACACCAAAAATGAACTGTAGAGTTTGCAAACCTCTCAGCCCATATTGTGACCGCTACCAAAATGGGAAAAAACTCAAGAAAAGTCAAATCGGCCGTAATGCCGGCGTCATGCCATGCTTGTGGCCACTGTTCCGCACACCATTGGCCATTGAAATAAACCCCAAAACCTATGGCGCCTGACGCATCTGAAGCCACCTTCAATGCGTCCATAACGGCCAACTCCTGTCTCCAAAATGAAATCCCATTGAAATTTGAGAAAAACTTAAGCCAAATTAGGAGGTCATCCTTAATGGCGCGTGTCACCCGCAGATAATGGTGTGGGGACTCAATGCCAGAAATGGCATCGCACAACCTTCGTAAAAAGGCACGCCCAGGCGCCACCACCCTGCATGCAAAATTTAAATGTCCAATTAGTTCTTGAAATTCCTTCAGGGTCGCCTTTTTACGACCCAGGAATTGCTGGACCTTAATCGTCAAATTGGTTATCTTTTCTATGGGAAGCCTCGAAAACTGATTGATGGTATCGAGCTCAATCCCAAGAAAAGTCAAAACTGTACTTGGACCTTCAGTCTTTTCGTTTGCTAGCGGAACCCCTAACTGGTTGGTCAATTGCTGGAAAGAGCGCATGAGAAATCTGCACTCTCCAGTCCCAGCCCTACCTATAAAAAGGAAATCGTCCAGGTAGTGGACTACCCCCTGTAGGCCGGATTGTGTCTTAACTGCCCATTCTAAAAAAGTACTAAATTGTTCGAATGCGGCGCATGAAACCGAACAGCCCATGGGCAGCGCTCGGTCCATATAAAAAAGGCCACGGAAACAAAATCCGAGGAGGTCAAAATCCGCCGGGTGAACCGGGAGCAGACGAAATGCAGACTTAATGTCGCATTTTGCTAAGTCGGCTCCCCAGCCCAATCGACGAACAACCCGCACCGCCGCATCGAATGAAGTATATTTGACGGAAGACAATTCCTCAGGGATGGAATCATTCACTGACCCGCCCTTGGGGTAGGACAAGTGGTGGATGAGCCTATATTCTCCCCGGGTCTTCTTGGGCACAATTCCCAATGGGGAGACTCTTAAACATGGGACCGGTGGCGTGTCAAACGGTCCGATAACCCTCCCCTCTTTAACCTCCTTGTCTATCTTAACCTGAACTAAATGTTCCAAACCATTAACTGATTTTAAATTCTTTGCCAACTGTGGCATACGCGGTCCCGTCGTCGGTATCCGGAAGCCCTGTGAGAAACCTTCCCAAACGTAACGCGCCGCTTCCTTATCAGGATAAAACTTTAACCACTCCCGTAAGTGGTCTAGCTTAATTGGGCTGGGGCCCTTTGGAAAGAGATGATTGTCCAGGATTCTTTTTCTGCTGATTGTCTTTGGGTCCACCCCTGGTAAAACTGCCCCTGGAACAATTCCGTGTTGCGTGGGATCCTGAACAGATACCACAGGCGTGCTGGAAACGGCATGGGTTGCGGCTGCAAGTACCCCTGGCCGAAAAATCCCAGCAAAGGTTTCCCCGTCGTTGGGCCTGCTGTTGCAGGCCCCCCCGTCGAAAGGACTGGGTATTTTTGGTGACTATAGTCTGCCCGCTGTCTGCCTTTGCTTTAATCGCCCCCTTTAAAGCTCCCATGGCCTCGGACCATAATTGAGTATTAATCATGTCCCACCTCATATCGGGGGCCAATGAGGCCTCCAAGCGAAAACGCCTATCGTAGATAAGCCATGCTTCTCCTGGACCATTAATGTGGGCCTCACTGATTAAAGTTTGGTATCGAAACAGTGCTGGGCCCCTGGCGGGATGGGCTTCTGAGATTATGGCCGCATAAACCGCGAAACATGCATGCCAATTTTCCCAGATGTGTTCAACTTTCCTCTTTTTTAATTCATCTTTCCGCTCATCATCCAGGTCTTCTTTTTCTTTTTTATCCAATTCCCTAAAATATAGGGAAAAGATGTCTATATATTCGTTACGCAGAATCTTATCAATTACTTTCTGCGTAAGGTGCGCGCCCAAGGCGACCACTGTCCTACTGGGGGTCATGTGCGCTGGCCATTTTTCAGTCCCCCAGTATTTGTTTGCGTCGCTAGTCCTGGCCTCCTCAAGGGTGACCAAGGACGATGCGGCCGGTCGCGGAAAGTCTCCCCCTATTCCTTGGCTGGTTTGAGTCGAAGGAACCTGTACTGTACTACCCTGAGTGCTGTGCAGTGGGGGGAGTGCTACCTGGCCCTGATCCCAGGGCCAAGATAGTGTGGTGTTTGTACCTTGCGAAGTTGTGGGCCTCTCTGCCACAACATCTTGGGGTAGCTCCCGAACCGCCTCAGCCTGTCCGCAAACTGCCGGCGTTGCAACAGTTGCCGCTTGAGATGGGGGCCGCATTGCCATTGCAGATGATGAAGTCGGCACCGCTTCAGGTTGCGCCTGTCCTTCGGACTGCACCGCCTGCCCTCCCGGGGGTTGCTCACTTGGACGATCCGCTGCCCGTCTCCGTGCTTCTCGCTCGGCATCTATTACTGAAAGACGAGACAACAGATCAGCATAAATCAAGTCTCGACCAGCTAAGCGAGCAGGCCTAGCCTCCCCCCTCTGTACGTTTAGACCCATCTCTCCCTCGATTTGGTGAACCCTTTTAGCGAGGGCGTCCAAGTCCGCTGCAGAGACCCCCCTCTCCCTCACAGGGGGGGCCTGCGGGGACAATGCCCTCTTTGTCGTCTTCCTCGCCGGGCCTTTTCCTTTAGGACCCCCGACGTTCTTCTTGGGCGCCATCTGTAATGTAAAAGATCAAGGCAATACGTCACTGAAAAGCTCCAACATCGCTCGGATTCCTCCTCCTTTTTTTTTTTTTTTTAAATTTAGTTTATTTTATTATTATTTTTTAATATTATTTTTTATTTATTAATTTATCTATTAATTATTTGTTGCTACCAGCGGGGGGGTGTCTCTTATATTTAATCCAACCCTTGCAACTTATTGGTAATGATTCTATTTATTTATTTTATTTTATTTTTTTTTTTATTTTATTATTATTTTTTTAATATAGGTCAATAGCCACCTAAACTGAAAATCGGTGGCTCGCTCCAACATTTGTTGTGGTGTTTTTTTTATATATATATATATATACTTGCATATAATTATGCTTTATTCTGTTGTATAACTATGATTTTTCTTTTTTTTATAGATATATTTTTATTTTATTTATTATATATATTTTTATTTTATTTATTTATTTTTTATTTTTTTTTTAGAATTTTGGTGCTAAAACATGGCCGCCATACCAAGATGGCGGCCCCCATAGCGGGCCGCCATGCGGTCAAAATGGCGGCCGCCCACTTCCGGCCGCCAAACCAAAAAATGGCGGCCCTTCACTTCCTGCCGCCATAAAATGGCGGCCTGCATTCCCCGGCTTTCGTGCAGTAAAATGGCGGCCCCCATAGGAGGCCGCCATGTGGCTAAAATGGCGGTCAACCACTTCCGGTTGCCGTACGGCCCGTACTTCCGCTTGCCGTACAGCATGGCGGCCGCCATGGACAGGCCGCTGTACGGCAAGTTGGCGGCCCCCACAGGGGGCCGCCATTGGGCGATGTACGCATGCGCGCCCCGCACGCGCATGCGCCCTGGGAGCTCGCTGGCCGCCGCCAAGACGGCGGCCAGCAAAACGGCAGCCGGCAAAAGGCCTGCACAAAGCCCGTTCGGGCCAGCGGGGGAGTCGCGACCGTGGCCCACCCCTCCGGAGCCCCCCGAACCCAGCGGCCCCTGGAGCCCCCCGGGGGGAGCCGGCCTGTAATCCGGGCTCCCCCCCCCGACCGAGTGAAAACCCAGGGGAAAGCCACCGCATGGCCCCAAAAGGAAGCTACCAGCCAATTCGAGTGTACCTGCCCGGGGCCCTGTGAACCTCCCCACCCCCCGGCCCTGCAAGCCAGCAAGTATTCCGTTATATTTTGCTAGCTGTATTTATAATTTGATAATAATTACTTTTTTTTTTTGACTTAAATTTTGCATTATTCAACTTAAGTGGCAAAGGGCCAGGGGCTGGGAGGAATTGATACAAAGCCATCCTGCCCATTTAGCAAATTAAATTAAGTAATTATAAAGTAATAACCAAACGGATGGCCCAATAAGGCCAGCTGCTCAGGAGGCAGCCACACCAGGTAATGGTAACCATGTATGGCCCCTCCATGGTTCCCTCGCCCTCAGGAAGGCCCCAAACCGACCTTCGTCTATTGGAATATTAGGCCCCCTGGAACCTGCTGCCTCCTCCAACGATGGCTTCCAGCCGAATGAGGGAGAAATGAGGGCTGGCACCACGATGTGCCAGCCCCACCTCCCTTCCAGCACTTTCCGTGCAATCAACCAATCTCTTCTCCGAGGGGAGGAGACAAAGTGATCCACCCCCCAACTTGTTGGAGGGTGAATTGTATTAAGATTGAGCATGAAGGAAAATGTACTTGGTCATAAATAAAGGAAAGGGAACTAGCTGGTGGATAAGATATTGTATAAAAATGGGTAGCTGGCTCAGATGAATTGTGACAACCTAAATATCATTTCAGTAGTTAGTAGATTTGGAGGTTTTTAGAGCTTCAGATGTTGGTTAACTCCCTTCATCCACCCTTGCCAAGTACAATCTATCTTAAGAAAGCTCTATCAGGACCTGCAGAGGATATTTTCTAACACAACAGACTCCACATTCCAGAATCATGAAACAAATCTCCCAAAATAGATGGATCCATCCTCAGCCTTTCAAGGTCCTAAGCCTCAGGATTCAGGAATTCCCTGCCTGGAATACCATGCCAAAGCTACACATAGACACAAAACTGCCCCGAATCCCTTCAGGGAGAGAGGGCAGGTTATACATAAAGTATTATTATTTTCACTGAATGTGTGAAATCAAGCAATGGGTCCCCAAAACATCTCAGGATCTTCTTCTTCAGATAGTCATTGCATCTTCTGTACCTGAGTGCATTTTATTGGACCCTCTAGCTAGGCATCCCAGTGTTAATCTTTATAAAGATTTATTAAGCCTCCTGGCAATGTATAGTTGCCCTCAAGCTGCATGGACATCTGTTTCCACTGGTGAATGTATTAAGTCCTTATTATGGAACATTAATTGCCTTTTTTAAAAGAAGGAAAGAAAATATATATATACAGTGACCAATATGTTTATTTGCATTGACAGATGAGATTCAAAGCAACAGTGGAGACGTGGATAGTGAATTACAGTCAGAATATGAATCAGTGTCAGAATACAAGGAGCATGATGGATGCAAGTCAGAGCCTGAGTGTGATGTGCTTGATGAAGATGACGAAACTACTGAAGAATATGATTCCAGTGATAAGTGGAAAAACACAAGTGAGGCATATGAGGTTGGAAAGGACGAGGTACCCTTTGCTTATCCTTCATCTTCCATTTATGGCCCGCAGTATGATCCTGCCAACTATACGTATGAGGTGCCTTCTGGATGCACAACTCCCCTGCCATCTACAAAGAAAAATGCTACTTATTGTAAATATATGGCCTCATGCCCCTGTAACCCACGAAATGCCTACAAATCGTATGAATCGCAGTACGGCGGTGACTTCTCTGCTTATGATTCACAGTATGATTATGCATTTTCTCCATCTGAATCACAATATGCATATGAACACCCATTTGGGCAACAGTACAGGTACAATACCTCTCCTGCATATGAGTGGCAATGTGATTATGAAACCTCTCCACTGTATGAAACGCAATATAGGTGCAAGAATTCTCCTGTGTATGACCCTCTCTATGAATATCCATATGAATGCACCATACTGCCGAATGATTCACAAACCCAAGATGACTTAACTCCAGAATATGAATTGCCACCTAACTGGAACAAACTACAGAAGGAAAAGAAGGCACCTGCTGGAAAGAACAATCCACATGACCAAGTAGAACCACCTTTTGAAGACACTAATGACCTTCAGGGGTTGAAGGATTTGCCTGCTGCATGTAAGCCATTTGTTGGAGGGAAAGCATCCTTGGGTAACAGTGAAGGAGGACCAAGCTGTGTTAGGATCAGTTTACTTCCTGATGATCCAGGTAATAGCCAGCAGGATCAGCTACCAAATGGAATAAGGAAGCAGTGCCTCGATGGCTCTGAAGGTCTTCTAGGTGGCATGAAGAAATTCCTGGGTGGAACAAAGAAACTTTTGTGTAGAGGGAGTCAACTTCCCAAAGAGATCATCCCAGAAGAAAGCAAGTGGAACCAGCTCCCAAATGTGATCAACCCACCTCAGAGGGAAATAATACAGCTGCATGGGAGACCTGCAGTTGTAGAAAAGTCCAGTTGGCCCAACAGCGAAAAGAATTCGTGCACATGCAGGACAATCCATCTGCATCAGCCAAGAGGAGCAAACTGGACACGAGGGGGAGTGACAACACATCTTCCAGAGATTTCTGCCCAGCTACCAGGCAAAGTGAATAGGGTTCCAGGCAGGGGCAATTTCTCTCCTTTGTCTTCCCATTCCAGCTGCTCCTATGGCTCTAGACCAAGGAGAACCTTATAAATCATGGATTGCCAGAAAGAAGCATAATAAAAGGCAGATCTGAAAATTTTCCAGTCTGTGTCCCCCTGTATTTTCTTGAAAAATTAGGACCCCAATCGGAATCTAGAAACAAGGAGATTAAAACACAGTAGTTTAATCTGCAGAAAATACTAAGGGGCAGTTACAAATTGTAAACACAGAGTACTACACTTGACTGTTCCTACATCATGGGGTTTGTAGTGTGAGATAGATGCAAACACACGCACATTATATCAAACCTGCTTTTCTCTTTCCTTTTGTGTCTGCGTTTTGCTCCTCTCAATTCTATCCTTCAATTCAGCATCTCTAGGCCTCTCTCTTTACCTAAACTTATTCCTAAACAATCTTTTTTTTCTGAAAACCATCTTCTGCTCAATTTTCTCTTCTCTGCCAGGTCATTTTTATCTCTTCTTCACCTTTCACTCATATCTCTTCCCCTTGGTGCCTGACAACCCCAAATTACTCCACTCTTCACTCCTTTTTACTCCTTCCTCCCCTCTCTTTAACCCAGTGGTTCTCAACCTGTGTGTCCCCAGATGTTTTGGCCTACACCTCCCAGAAATCCCAGTCTATTTGCCAGCTGTTAGGATTTCTGGGAGTTGAAGGCCAAAACATCTGGGGACACACAGGTTAAGAATCACTGCTTTAACCCATTCTTAAAACTTTCTTCTTGTAAAATCCACTTTGCACATTCTTATCTCTATTGATACAAAATGCTAAAGGTAAGCTGGCAATGTCCAGAAACTTGGCACAAGTATTTAAAGAAGTAAATATCTTTATCTGCAAGATTTTTACTACAATGTACAGAATTTGCAGTTTGAAAACGTGTCTAAATTCAGTAGATTTGACGCATTCTAGATCTATAATTTACATCAATAGTCCTCCATTTTGGGGGGATTGCATCTCCCATACGCTTTCACAGTTGGCACTGCTGGTTGGGAGTTGTAAGCCAAAACACTGAGGGATACTGTTTCCTCTACAGTCAGCCCTCCAAATTAACTTTTTTAGGGACCCAGTACGCCTGTAAAAGTGGTGGAGGGTGGGGAAACCAAATTTGCTATTTTACCTGAGGGAACATCTCTCTGGGAATCTCAAGGTCCTCAAGCACAACTCTAAGGTCAACTTAAAATAGAAGTTGATCATAAAATCACACTGTAGGATTTACAGATTCCTAGAGAGCACATTTTAATCAAACTCACAAATAATCAAATCCGCAAAAGTAAAAAATCACAGGGCCAGCTGTGGAGGGTCAGCTGTACATGAATGATAGAAATATGGGGCTATTGCAGTTTCAAAACATTAAATACCAGAAATATTGCTGGGATTTTTTTTCAAAAAAAGAAAATAAAACTTCTGGACACATGACAAAATAGAGAATGGATGCTCTAAGATGGACTGTATTCTCTAGATGTTATACACAATTACTGGTAGTTGTACTGTGAAATTATAGTATATGATGAATCCTGAATTGTTGGAATCCTGAATAAACCAAAACACACCAGTAGAGGATTACAAGCCTTCAAATGTCGCACACTTGCACCCCAATAGTAGCTGCTGCAAACAGAAGAAATAAGTTCCCCTGTGACTTGGGAAGCGGCTGACATTTCTGCAACCCCGTATGAGTAATCTATGGAGTGACAGGCAGAAGCAGGAATCCTGTCGCACTTCACTTGTGTGAGGGATTACTGGGATCATCAATCAGCTGTTCCTCAATCAACAGACCTTTGCAAATTGCATTGACAGCTGCCCAGTGGTTGCCCTAAAACAGGGACCCCCAAAATGCTCAGTTCAAAAGACCAAAGGAAGATTTTGTGTGTGTCGGGAGTGACTTGAGAAACTGCAAGTTGCTTCTGGTGTGAGGGAATTGGCTGTCTGCAAGGACATTGCCCAGAAGATGCCCGGATGTCTTACCATCATGTTGGAGGCTTCTCTCATGTCTCTGAGGAGTTCACCCCACAGAGGATAGATGGAAGCTCACCCCGCTCCCTGGATTCAAACCACCAACCTTTCAGTCAGCAGTCCTGCTGGCACAAGGGTTTAGCCCATTGCATCACCAGGGGCTCCACCTCTGGTATGTAACAGATGTACATAACTATCTGTATATCTGCTTCCCAGGGGCTCCTACCAAGGGAAGATGACCGACATCTAATCCCGCAGCCAACCCCTCATTCCTCTGTCATTGATTCATAACTACCGACAAGGATGCAGCTCCAGTCTTTGACAAAATAAGCTGTGAGAATGCTATATTTCTAGTCTTCTATGTAATAGATATCGCCCTGGAAATCCTAAACCCATCATATTGGAAATATTAGCTATTGTCTTATAATGGAAATTGGTCTCCCAAGTCCTGAAGATCAACTGAAAACTGCATTCTAGCGGGTGGCCCAATCCAGTGGAAATGTGAAATGGATTAATCAGATCCTGAAGCATCCGCTTGCCAAACTGTGCTGGGAAGCCCACCTCAAATGGCCAGATGCTCTGTCTCTTGCCTTTGTCAGAATCTGCGCAGCACCAAAGGAGGAGGGAAAAGTTAGTATCTTTCAGTTAATGTGTGGGAAACCATTCCTCTCCTCACCCTTTCACCTTAACAGCGATCATTTGCATAGACTCAGGATAGGATGAGTAAGGAAACATTTAAAATCTTTGGGTGGTTTGTTGTTATCTCTTCACAGGTAGCTGCTGGCCAAGGTCCCCATCCCTCTGGAAACCCATGTATATCTTTTCAGAAGGGGAAAATGGGTCATGGCTGAGAACGTAGAGAGGAGAAACCTTGTCTCCAGAGTAGATGGCACCACATGGAATCATGATCATATGTTTCACCATTGTAAAAATTTGAAAATATCAAACCTTGGATTCATCACCCCTGAGTGAAAGCAGCCAACCCACCCCCAGAGGAGACCCCAGAAGCTCTGGAGGCTCCGGAAGGTGACTTGCCCATGGAGCTGGGAGAAGGACTAAAAACCTTTTTCAAAAGACATCATCGGGACCAGAGATTGTCAGCAGAGACAAAGTAACCTAATGTAATCTTCAATGTTGTGGCATTTGGACTGAAGCAATCACTAGATAAGACTTGCTACTTTGTAGCATTGGGGTGTAAAGAACCTAGCAACCTTAAACATTACCTATGGATGCAGATAATGCCACCTCCAAGAGTGGATACAGGGATCTTTTGAAATTATGACTACTCTCTGAGTAGACCTGTTACTTTAGACTGAATTACTGGACCTGAGTCAACACCCAGGTCTGCAATCTATGCCTAATTCCTTGTGGAACAAGGGAGTTCAGGTTAGGTAGCCCTTATTTAACCTAGCCCAGTACCCAATCTCTTGGGAAGACAGGCAGACAAATGTCAGCATGCTGGAAGAAGCAAAGACCACCAGCATTGAAGTGATGGTCCTCCACCATCAACTCCGCTGGACTGGCCATGTTGTCCGAATGCCCGATCACCATCTCCCAAAGCAGTTACTCCAAACTCAAGAATGGAAAACAAATGTTGGAGGGCAGGAAAAGAGATTTAAAGATGGGTTCAAAGCCAACCTTAAAAACTGTGGCATAGACACCAAGAACTGGGAAGCCCTGGTCCTTGCACACTCTAGCTGGAGGTCAGCTATGACCAGCAGTGCTGTAGAATTTGAAGAGGCACAAATGGAGGGCAAAAGAGAGAAACATGCCAAGAGGAAGGCACATCAAACCAACCCTGACCAGGACCACCATCCATCTGGAAACCGATGTCCTCACTGTGGGAGAACATGTGGCTCAAGAATAGGGCTCCACAGTCAACTATTTACCAACTGCCAGGACACCACAGTTGGAGGACAATCTTACTCAGACAATGAGGGATCACCTAAGTAAGTAAGTACCAATAGATTTGACCCAAAGGGTTCTCAACACATCCCACTTCTGTCCGGCTAATGGAGCTTTGTCCATCTGTCTGAGAGGAATGCCAACAAATCTGAACACCTTCCAGATTTATATTATAGTCAAACTCATCACTCCTAAAATATATCTAACCTGGAGAGCCCCAATGGGAGGAGAGTCATTACAGCGAGAGACCTGGAGATGGTGAAAGTGTAGCAAGCAGCCTCCCTGCTCCTGCCTGTGTCAGTGACATCTTGCCCAAGGAATGCAAAATCCGACCCAAGATACCCCTCTCAACTGCACCACTATCATGCAAATCCCCTATATCTGGGATCATGCAGTCCTGTCCCCAGAATGGTTCTTTGTTTGTGGTTGCACAGTATATTAATTTATATCTTTCAATACCACAAGAGGTATCTGTATGCTGTGGTGGCTGTCCCATGCCATCAAAAAGGGGTTTGGCAGAGCTCCACTGTCTTAGCCAATCCCGCCAGTCCCCAAGGGCAGCCCTCCACCCCCAGATCTTCACTGTGATCCTGATTTCATCCTCAGTAGTTCCATGGGGTTTTTTTTTTACAGTGGCACTGTTCACCCTTGGCATAGCTGTGACTGCGAAGTACAGTCCAATGCTGAGCCTGCACCCTGGTTAAGAACATCAATTACATCTTCCAGGCTTTGGCTGGTCTGACCATCAAAATGAGGGAGCTCCGGTAGGCTATTTTAGATAACCATGGGCTGAGGAAAAGCCCTGCCTAGGTTTCTGGAAAGCCACTATCAGTTGCAGCTAAGTTATGACTTCATCCATATGAAGGTCACACTGGAACAGAACTTAATGACATTGTTGATACGAGTTAAACAGATCAATCGAGGACAGCTGCTGCTAGAGCTTCTTTTTCAGTCTGCTCTAATCTTCTTCATAGATTGTTGCTGAACTCCTCTACCAAAATTTCCTGTAAGGAAGTGTCCCTCAACAAGAACAGTAACTATCTTAGACCACGTACACCAGTCTCTCCCAACTTCCCAATGTGTTGGATCATGAATTGTAGTCCAGAACTGAATGGCACTATGTTGATTAGTGGAGGAACTCAATCATATGGTTTTCTACATATCAGTGGACTGTACCTAACACCAGAGCTAGTTACCAAAAACAATGTTGAAGAATTATGGGAGCTGCAGTCCAGAAACACCCAGAGGACTGCTTTATGACTACTTCTACTACAGATAACACTGAGATAGAGGACAATAAGAGATACGAGCAGTGCTGGATCAAATAGAAAAGTCTGCTTGGTCAAGCTTTTTGTTCAGACAGTGGCCCATTAAACACCTTGCTTGTAGAAAGTGTTGGACTATGACTGGAGATGAAGGCTCAAATCTAGATTTGACAATGGAAACCATTGAGTGATCTTAGCCAGCCTCTCAGGCTCAGGGGAAGGCAAGGGCAAACAAACCTCTTCTTGTGAAGATAACCACATGCTAGGTTCAACTTAGGGGTGTCATAACCCAGAAACAACATGAAGGGACACAGCAACAAGTGCAAAATGAATATGATTGCGCCCTTTATCATAACTTTTCCACCAGCAACTGATATAGAGATGCCCTGCCTGTGATATACAAGACAACTTTTAACCATTGATGCCATTAACTTCTACAAACACCAATTGGTTGACTTCATTTAGTTTAAGGCAGTTTCCTATGACTACGTTTAGGAATATGCGAGCCTTTAGAGCAGTGGTTCTCAACCTGGGATCCCCAGGTATTTTGGTCTACAACTCCCAGAAATCCCAGCCAGTTTACCAGCTGTTAGGATTTCTGGGAGTTGAAGGCCAAAAACACCTGGGGACCCACAGGTTGAGAACCACTTGTTTAGAGGCAGTCAGTGTTCTTTGCGTCTTAATGAGATCTGCAAACCCTGACCTAGTGATACTTGACATCCTAATAGCAAAATCACATGTGGTGATGTCCTGCTGGAACATGTCGAGATGCTGGCAAAATGTATCTTACTACAACACTTGCCACTTGTAGATTTCATAACTATGTGTATGAAACATTTTTTTAAAATTAAAATCACTTTTCAAATTAACTAAACGCATCATTTTAGGTCATCCCATTGTGTTTGTGTTTTATTCAGCTAAACCTGGAAAGAGAATCATATGGCTCCCAGATTTTGTTAAGACTGAAAGGCTAATTAGCCATAGCCAGAATAGTCAATATTGTGAGATGCTACAAGTTGCTGACCAACCACATGTGAAGTGTCACATGATTTCCTCTCTGGAGTAAACACTGTAGTCATAGTAATTACACATATCAGCATATTGGATATGAGAACAGTAACATGATGAACACTTTTTACTCTTCCACCCAGAATTGTCGGAGACCTCTAACTTGTTTTTAACAGCACAGAGGAATCTATAGCTCTCCAGATATTGTAGGCCTCCAGTTCCCCTCTAGGCTGACCAGTGGTGAGGGGTGGAAGCAACAGTGAAAAATACCAAGAGGTGACATCATAATCAGCTTGGACTCCCCATTGGCTGTTGCTGCTGCTCATCAACAAAGGAACTGGATGGTAGATTGTTGCTGAGTTCCTTTTCCATTCCCTTCCTAAGTTCCCTTCAGGCAGCAGCAACTGTGCCTGTGCAGGTGTAGACCAACACCTGCAAGACCTCAGAACTGTACCCACCATGCAGCCAGGACAGGTTTTCCTTGTACAGTAAGGTATGTCTGCTTCTCTCTTTGAGAGATCGAGTTGGGGGACTTTAGACCTCCAGTCCATTTATGAGGGGGAAAAACTGGGCTGGGTTGTTATCTGTGGGGAGGGGGATGTAATTTTACGTCTGAATAACAATGACACCTTTTGGTATCCTCACCCAGGGCCCTTCCACAGAGCCCTATATCCCAGAATATCAAGGCAGGAAATCCCACACTCAGGGGATAACCCAATTCAAAGCAGACTTTGTGGCTTTTTCTGCTTTGATATTCTGGGATGCAGGACTGTGAAGAAGGGCATCTGTATTGGAATTCTGTGGTTGCTTTCTCCTATCTGGCATCCTGAAGATTTGCTGGGATGCAACTCCCATCATCCCAGCCATGATGGTTTGAGATAATGGGATTTCTAACACAACAGATAGGTAGGGGGCTGGGCTGTGGTTGAGGCTGCTCTGGGTTAAATGTTTCACAATATCATCAGCACATAATTGCTAATTAATGCAAGGGGAACTGGTTGTCACCATGAAGAATTCTACCACAAATATCTTCTAGATCAGTGGTTCCCAAACCTTTTGGACTAGGGATCACTTGACCAGGGACCACTCTCCAACATTAGTGCCAAAAGGGTTACGAATCAGTTTCTGGTCAACTTTAGATTCAGTTTGGTTATTTGGGATGCTGATTCGAAGAATTGTATTGGATAGACCACATCAGCTCTAATTTCTGATACAGAGCATATGCCATTCAGTAGTCACTATCTGCTCACCCACAAAAAACATATTTAATAAACCTTGGCACTACAAGAGGGTTTTGCAAGGCCAGTCGCTCTTGTTGCAACAGTGTAGAAATGGTGAGGCAATGGACCATCTAATCCTAGGAGATATTGTTACTCTAGGACTAGAGGACCTGTAGACTTCTCAAATTAGTTTTAATCAACAGGATAAATTTTATTATGGTCCAGAGACCCTTGTTACACTGTAGCATACAAGTTATACAGGTAATGAGAATTAAGAACTTCCAGTGGATAAAATTTGCAAACAGTAAAAGCTGCTTAAAAACATGTTGGCTAAAAACAAGGGTAAAAAACTACAATAAGTGCCAGCGTGTTTCAGCCTCAAGGTATGCAGGCAATGAGATTGGCCACACAGATGGGTAAAATTAACAACAGATTTAAAATTGCTTAAAACACACGTTGGTTAAAACATAGGTAAAAGACTTTCAGCCTGTGACTAAAATTGGGAAATGTCTAAATTTGGCTGCCTCAGAAAGAAACTTGGCAATTGCCAAGGTCACGTGGGGAAGGTTGTCACTAAGTAGAAATTTCACACACAATTTCACTGAACTTGCTGGTAAGTTCCTTAGTGGGGGGTTGATTATGTCTGCTCGGGCCTGTTCATAGAAACTGCAGGACAGTAGAATGTGGTAGATGCACTCTACTTCCTGTTTGTTACATGGGCAGAGTCTTTCATTGTATGGAGTACCTGCCAATCTGCCACACAGCAATTCAGACAGGAACACATTGCACCTTGCTTTGGAAAATAGGCAGCGATATTTGGCCACCATCAAGCTCTTTAGATAGTTTGCTGCATGAAAAGGCCCAACATAATGTATGGACAGGGCACTAGGAGAGCAGGATACATAAGAGCGAAAGTGCAGCTCACAAAAAGCAATGTCCCACAGTCTCTGATTGATTTGAGAACCACATCAAAACCCAGATGAGTTAAGGGGGATGCAGAAAGGCCAATGGAGGAAGCTTTCTTTGAAATGATCTTAAGCCAACTGCTTATATACTCATCCTGAACTAAGTGGTGCATCAAACAAATTAGTTTGATTCCAGTTCCCATCAGTATCAGCCAGTGTGGTCAAACGATTATGAGAGTCTTAGGCCCCATCTAAACTGCATATACTGTAATTCAGTTTCAAAATGCAGTTTAACTGCATCATCTGACAGTATAAATGGGGTTCTCCGGGTTCTCCAGCTCTATGTAACTTTAACAGGAATATCTTAATTCCTTTTCTCCTAATTTTGGCTCTCATATAATTAGTCATGCCAAGTTTTTCAAAATTTCCCCCCAAAGCTTTTCAAACTTTGCATCAAATATATATTGAACTTCAGGAAAAGCAGGGCACCTGAGTAACAGATGTGGTACATATAAGGGACCTATAGTCAACATTCTGAAAAACATATTTCCAGTTTGCTGGCCATATGTGCCTTATACATATATACTTTCATTTTATTTATTTTTTCAGGAAAAATGCCCATTTTATTAATTTTTTCAGGAAAAATTCCTTGGGAGAATTTTTTCAGGAAAATTCCTCTCCCAAGGAATAAGCAATATCTCATTTTATCTACCCCTGTATTTATCTTGTACACCTACCTAACATAAGTCTTCTTCTGTATGCTGTAGGATCAACTGTCCACAATCACTGCCTTTTGCTCTCCATATGGGGTTGCCCAGTCTGGTTGATGGCCATGACCACCTCTAACCACAGTTAAGAACCCAAAGAGTTGTTTGTGCCACCCAAAGGCAACACTCAGTGCTGGTTGTATTTACTGCGTCAACAACGTCCTCCTCACTTGTTCTGCGGAATACATCTACTCATCATGGTGGAGTACTATGAAGCTCTGGGACTCCCTCAACATGCTTCCTTAGATGACATTAAAAAAGCGTGAGGCCCTGTTGATTATATCTAACTTCCCACCTCTATTGGCATTTATCTTTTTTTCCTGTGGGGGACATTGTCCTAAGGCTTGCTCATTGTTGGAACTGTAACTGGAAATATAATTGGTAGTGGGCAAATGAGATTCTTTCCCCTACAGCCTCTTGCAAGCATTCAGATCTTGTTCTGGAGGAGGCCTCTCAAGCCTGTTTTCTATTGAGGCACAGGGTAGCCTTAATCCTGCCTAAATAACAATCAAGCACCAGTTCCTGTCTGATCTTGGAAGCTGGTTAGTTCTTGGGTGGGAGACCCCCCTCCCCCAATGAATAACAGGTTTTACGGGCTATATTTCAGAGGAAAGAACTGGTAAAACTACCTCTGAGTATTCCTTGCATTAAAAAGCCCGAAACATTTATGGGATCACCATAAGTCAACCGGCCCCCCAGCCTGTTGGACACGGCCCCTGCTATGCCCCCAGCCGCCATTTTTTAAATTAAAAAAATTCTATTTTTTTTTAAATGGCGGCTGGGGGAGGGGGGCGGGGCAGGGAGGAGGAAGAAAGCTAGCTCCTCCTCCCTGCACCGCCCCCTCCGTCCCCCTCTCTCCGCGCTGAAAGGAGGAGTAGGCGG
The DNA here is from genome assembly GCA_030556195.1 of Anolis apletophallus. Classification (NCBI taxonomy): domain Eukaryota; kingdom Metazoa; phylum Chordata; class Lepidosauria; order Squamata; family Anolidae; genus Anolis; species Anolis apletophallus. Next base: position 110,655,347 of record JARBWK010000002.1, on the reverse strand, counting down.
CGCCAAGGGCAGCGCGTCACAGGCCTGCCGTGACGCGCTGCCCTTGGCGCCGCCTTCCGGCGGCTCCCGCCCTTCCTAGGGGAGCCGCCGAAAGAGCAGAAGGCGGCGCCAAGGGCAGCGCATCATAGGCCTGGCGTGACGCACTGCCCTTGGCGCCGCCTACTCCTCCTTTTCGGTGGCTCCCCTGCCCTTCCTAGGGAGGGGGAGCCGCCGAAAAGGAGCAGTAGGCGGCGCCAAGGGCAGCGCGTCATGCCAGGCCTGTGACGCGCTGCCCTTGGTGCCACCTTCTGCTCTCCCTCCTCCTCCTCTTTCCCGGGCGCCGTGCCTTTCCCGGGCGCCGGCGCGGGACAGCCGCGGTGTCCGGAAAGAGGAGGAGGAGGAGGAGAAATCTCCTCCTCCTCCTCTTCCTCCTCTTTCCCTGGCGCCGTGGCGCCCGGGAAAGAGGAGGAGGAGGAGGAGAATGACAGCTTTAGGAGGGGGGGCCTGGGCTGAGAGCGGGGCCCGGGGGCGGGGCCTGGGGATGGGGCCAAGCGGCCCCCGAGGTCATCAGTGACCTCTATTCCGGCCCTGGGCCCGGTAGAAGTTGGACAGCCCTGACCTAGACAAAGAGAAACAGCAAGGAAATCAAGAAATGGCCATTGTATTAGATGTAGATAACATATTTTCTTACTAATGTAATTTTGGTTTTAAGATAGGCTGTCACCATATAGAAACTAGTTATGAAGAACCATTCATTTCGATATACAGGTCCTTCTAAAAAAATTAGCATATAGTGCTAAAGTTCATTGTTTTCCATAATATAATGATACAAATTAAACTTTCATATATTGCACAGCAACTGAAATATTTCAGGTCTTTTTTTGTTTTGTACTGATGATTTTGGCATACAGCTCCTGAAAACCCAAAAATACTGTCTCAAAAAATTAGCATATTTGGTCGGATGGAATATGCTAATTTTTTGAGATATGTATGCCCAAATCATCAGTGTTAAAACAAAAAAAGACCTGAAATATTTCAGTTGGTGTGCAATGAATTGAAAATATATGAAAGTTTAATTTTTATCATTACATTATGGAAAATAATGAACTTTAGCACTATATGCTAATTTTTGGAGAAGGACCTGTAAAATACCATATATATTTGACTATACGCCGAGTTTTTAAAGCCATTTTTTTAGGCTGAAAAAGCCCCTCCCCCCTGGCCTAAGCGGAAATCAAAGTGATTTATTATTTTTCCCTGCTATTATTATTTTTACATTTATTATTATTATTACATTTACATTATTTTACTCTATTATTATTACATTTATTAATTTCCTCTACTTTTATTACATTTATTATTTTACTCTATTATTATATTTATTACATTTATTATTTTACTCTATTATTATTAGAAGGATAGATAAACATATTTACGTTGAAGAAAGTTAGAATAATGATTCAATTTATTTATTTATTTATTTGTCACGTTTCTATACCGCCCCTCTCAGTCCGAAGGCGACTCGGGTCGGTTTACACAGGCAGCCTCTGCCCTCAATACAACACAGCAACAAGTCAACCCCCCCCCCAGAAAAAAACATATAATAACAATTTAACAATTAAAAACATACAATTGCAGCCTCAGCGTCATGTTGAAATCAGTTTCCATTGCATCGTCGTCATTCCATATATCTCATTAAGCCTTATATTTCATCAGCAGAGTTGGACAATCTTATCTTAAATTACAGTTTGATGTAAATATTCACAAACATTTAACCTACTGATGCCTCAATTAATGTAATTTTATTGGTACCTATTTTTATTTTGAAATTTACCAGTAGCTGCTGCATTTCCCACCTTCGGCTTATACTTGAGTCAATCCATTTTCCCAGTTTTTTGTGGTAAAATTAGGTGCCTCGGCTTATATTTGGGTCGGTTTATACTCAGCATATATAGTAGTAAATCTGCAAGTTGTAAACTCAATGAAGTTAAACATTTTGATCAACCCAAATTATTACTTGTTTTGGGAGGCATCAAATTTTAAAAGCTCTTTAAAAAAGTAGGGCTTTGCACTTATCAAGCATCATAAAAATATCCCTTGCCTTTTACACAAAGCATAAAATGGTTTTGTCTAAACTTGATTTTCATGGTCTATATACAAAATTTAACTGGAAACCTATTGGGTCCTTACAATCATAAGTGGTTTTATGTGCAGGGAGATTGGAATTATCTAGTTGCATAACATCTGTATCCAGTAGAGGGCTGCTGTTACATTACTATTTAGCGGAGACAGCAAAGAGTGTGACGTTCATTGGCTTCAGTTGTGTTTCCTTTCTCCCTCATAGGCATCAACCAGGCTTGCTCAGCTGCTCTCTTTATACTCCTCCACTTGGGTTCCTTCTACACTGCCATATAAAATCCAGCTATCTGCTTTAAACTGGATTATATGGCAATGTAGATTCATATAATCCAGGTCTAAGCAGAAAATGTGGATTATCTGCTTTGAAAATCAGGATTATATGGTGGTGTAGAAAGGGCCTAAGATAGCCTAAGCAGGTCTTGCCTGTTGTCAGTATCCTGTTGACAGTGATTTTGTGTCACTTCTGGCCACTTTTTGGACAGTTTGAAACTGAAGTAGAAAGTATTAGGAGATCTTTTGGTAGCTAGTTGGACTGGCTGGTCCTTGTTGTCTCTTCCAACTCTATGATCCTATGACTTTTTTTGTGGGGGAGGGGGTGTATAAAGCGGGAGCCCATTTTAGCATGCCTCGTGTAGTTTTGGCATTATCTAGGGGCAAAATTCACCCCACAACCATGCCAAACTGGAGAGAAGGAGGAGGCTCTGGGGCCATGCCTCTGACTAACTGGAGAACCAGCTCTGCTTTAGCAGCTTTCTTGGTAGCTGTTGGGGTGCAAACATGTAATTCATTGTGTTGTGTTGGATTGTAAAGATACAGGAAGAAAGCTCTGAAGTGGCATCCAGATAAAAACCCTGACAACAAGCAATACGCGGAACAGAAATTCAAGGAAATTGCAGAAGCATATGAAGTACTCTCAGACAGTAAGTATTCAGTTCGCTTTCCTTTTTATTCCTCCTCTTTAATAATAATAATAATAATACTTTATTACTTGTGAGTCGCCCTCCACCAATGGTGCTCCGGGCGACTTACATCCTTTAAAAACACAGATACATCAATTAAAACAGCAGATATGAGCCGTAAAAGGCTCTGCCATCCATCCAGTTCAGTCCCCGAAAGCCTGGCGGAAGAGCCAGGTTTTCAGGCCAGCCAGAAATCTGGCCGGGGCCAGTGTGGCCCTGAGCGCAGGCGGGAGCGAGTTCCAGATCATAGGGGCCGCCACCGAGAAGGCTCTTCTACGGGTCTCTGTCAGCCGGGCCTCTCTCACCCCAGGGACAGCTAACCGGACGCCGTTTATTACGAGTGCGGGTCTTTCGCAGCGTTGGTCCGTCAGCTGATCGCCCAGGTGGGCTGGTCCCATTTTTTGCCGAGCTTTGAAGGTTATCACCATGAGTTTGTAGATCGCTCTAAGCTCAATGGGTAACCAGTGAAGATCTTTTAAAATTGGTGAAATATGGCTCCTGGCCGATACCCCGGAGATGAGTCTGGCCGCTGCATTCTGGATGAGTCTCAACCTCCGAGTCGTGGCCAACGGTAGGCCCACATACAAGGCGTTGCAGTAGTCAAGACGGGAGACCACAGTGGCGTGAATCACCGTCCTCAGCGCCTCTGGTGGTAGATAGGGGGCCAACCGTCGGGCCCTACGGAGGTGGAAGAAGGCACCCTTAGCAGCGGCCTGGATCTGAGCCTCCATCGTCAGTTTCTCGTCCAAGAGTACTCCTAAGCTCTTTACCGCGGGGCTACGGACAAGGGCTCGCCCTCAAAGGGTGGTAGTGGAGAGTGGGGGTCGGGTCGGCCGGGCCAGAGGATCTCCGTTTTCGCTGGGTTGATCTTTAGCCTGTGTGCTCTGAGCCAGCTTGTGACCGCCTTCAGCCCCCGGCTAAAGCTTTCGGGTACCGACAGCACCCCTGGGTCGAGCTTCCGCAGCAGCTGCGTGTCTTCGGCATATTGATAACAGTTGAAACCGTAGTTTAGCGATACCGGCCAGGGGCTGGACGTAGATGTTAAAAAGGGTGGGGACAGGATGGCACCCTGCGGAACCCCACACTCCAGCCCACATTTCCTGGAGACCTGGCCCTGCCACTCGACCCGCTGCGAGCGACCCGCAGAAACGATCCTAGCCAGGTCAGGGCCTTGTCTTGATCCCAGAGGCCACCAAGCGGCGGAGTAGCAAATCATGATCAACGGTGTCGAAGGCCGCGGTTAGGTCAAGGAGGACTAGGACTGCCGAGCCCCCTCCGTCCAACTGGCGGCGGATGTCATCTGTGATTGCTACTAGGACGGATTCGACGCCGTGGCCCGCTCGGAAGCCTGACTGAAACGGGTCTAGGCCCCCAGATCGGTCCAAGAAGTCCCGCAGCTGGTTTTCCACTGCTCGCTCCAATAGCTTCCCCAGAAAGGGCAGATTAGCGACAGGGCGGTAGTTCGCCGGATCATTGGGGTCGAGGTTCGCCTTTTTCAGAAGAGGGCTAACTCTAGCCTCCTTCAGGGACTCGGGGAAGGAGCCTGTGTCCAATGAGAGGTTCACCAGGTCCACCAGGGCGTCCAGTATGGTGTCTATCCAAGACTTGACTTAAGGCCCCTTCCACACAGATGTATTAAATCCACATTGAACTGGATTATATGGCAGTGTGGACTCGGGGCCCTTCCACACAGCTATATAACCCAGAATATCAAGGCAGAAAATCCCTCAATATCTGCTTTAAACTGGGTTATCTGTGTCCACACTGCCATATATTCCAGTTCAAAGCAGATAATGTGGGATTTTATTCAGTTGTGTGGAAGGGGCCCCAGATAATCCTGTTCAAAGCACATATTGTGGATTATCTGCCTTGATATTCTGGGTTATATGGCTGTGTGGAAGGCCCCTTAGGGCCCTTCTACACTTCCATATAAATTCCAGATTATCGGCTTTGAATTGGATTATATGGCAGTGTAGATTCAGATAATCCAGTTGAAAGCAGATAATGTGGGTTATCTGCTTTGATAATCTGGATTATGTGGCAGCGTAGAAGGGGCCTTAGCTACATTGGAACCTTTTGTGATATCTTACATTTTTCCTAATTTAATTCCTTTTAATTTTCCATTTTCTAGCCAAGCTGTTATGTGTTTCTATGTCCACCTGCTAAACCTAAAACAAACATTGGGTTTCTGCTGGAGTGGAAGAAAGCGCATCAAGGCTAACTATTTGATCATCAGCAAAATTCAGAATATTTAGGGGGCAGGTAATACTGTGGCACATCTCCTGATCTACTTGTGTGTAGGTTTAGCCGTTTGTGATTGAGGAGATGATGATTCTTTCCCATTATGGTGTTTGTCCAGATGTCCAAAGGCATTGACAACCTTATCATAAAGGCCAGGTGACTTTGCGTGGCTTCGGCGAGGAAAGAGGGAGCCGCAGGGCATTTTCTTCTAGAGATATCTGGAAGAGAAATGTATAAAAGAAGCAGATCTTAAGATGGGGTGTAGACCAGGCATCCTCAAAATGCAGCCCTCCAGCTGTTTGGGCATTCAACTCCCAGAATGCCTGACAATTGAACGAGCTTGTTAGGACTTCTGGGAGTTGGAGGCCAAAACAGCTGGAGGGCCGCAGTGTGAGGATGCCTGGTGTAGACTATACTAGCAGCCTGGGTTTATTCTGAAACTCAGCATATGGACAGTGCTCTTGTGTGTAGGCTCTTAATTAGTGACAAGACCTTCATAACTCGTCCTTCTGGGTGCACTTAAGCAGTTCCTTCGTGCCATTTAACTTACATAGCACTTAACTCCAAGTGTGTGTTTTTTATACAGTACATGGAGGTGCTGACATTTTGTACACTTTTGGTAGTGGTTGTTTTTCTTACATTTATGATGGAAATTATCAATGGCTTATCCTTGTGAGATTTAGCAATGGCCCTCACAACTTCACACTACTGCACACAACCTCACACTACTGTTTTCCCCAAGATTTCTGTCACTGGAGTATATGCCCCCCTCCTCAGGGAAAGTTTGGTTCTACAACCCTGTTTTCTTGAGCTCTCCTATACAAATAACCTGTTCCTCCTTATCTCACCCCTGATTTTAACTTTTTAACCTGCACATGAGGCCCACCCATTGTCTTTGTGATTGTGTTTACTGTTGTTATGTGATTATGATGTTTCTATTTACTGCTTAGTGTATTTGGTTTTATTTTGCTGTATTCTGTTGTTCGGGCTTGGCCCCATGTAAGCTGCCCTGAGTCCCCGTTGGGGGAGATGGTGGCGGGGTATAAATAAAGATTATTATTATTATTATTATTATTATTATTATGTGGCCTTTCTCAGATTTAGCATACAGATAATTGTGTTTTCTTCTTGTGGAAATGCTCTCTATTATGGAACATTATCAGGGGAAATGTAAATAGGGTACTGTTCCATTATTCAGGCAGAGGCCACCAGGGGGTGCTAGAGAGAGAGAAGGACAATCCATTTTATGGGGGGGGGGGTTAGAGTTGAAGGAGGAAAACCATTTCTCCTGTTTTCATTGGTTATGCCTCTTCCCCATCTCATAAGTGAGGATTGCTTCCACGAAGGGAACATGGGTGGGTTGCGGGATATAACTGAAAGATAGGGAGAAATGGTTTTACTCCTTCAACCCACCCCTATAAAATGGACTATCCTCTCTCTCTACCACCCTCTAGTGGTTCTCACAAGTATAATGGAACAGTACCATAAATAGAAGTTGAACTTGGTGACTTTAACAAGTGTAGGGGATAAACACTGAGAAAATAATGTTCCACTTGGAGGCGATACTATGGCCCCATCTACACTGCCATATACAATCCAGATTAACTGTTTTGAATTGGTTTATATGGCAGTGTAGACTCATAATCCAGTTGAAATCAGATAATGTGGATTATCTGTTTGGATAATATGGATTATATGGCATTGTAGAAGGGGACAAACTTTCTCTTCCTTCAGTACAAAGTCCCTTGCTTAACAGCTAAATGCAATGTTCAAAGCACAAATATCGTGTTGGCAATTACTTAGAAGCAACACAAAGAGTTATTTTTGACACCTGATGGATGGCTAAATTGTTATTTATTCCTCCTCCCAGAAAGCAAACGTGATGTCTATGACTGCTATGGCAAGGAAGGACTCATGGGAAGAGGTATGTGAGGCACCTTCCCCTTAGTCACAACAACAAAATCAGACCCAAACTACACATTTCTAAGTTCTATTCTACTTTCTCCTTTTGGGCCCGTCCAGACCACAAAAGTGTGTGAGGAGACGGTAGTATTTCTCTTTCCATCAAGCTTTGAATCTGTCATACTATTGGTGCCAGTGTCACAAGAAATTTAATGTGCAGATTTGATAAATATGAATTTAATATGATGTGTGGGTATGAATGGAAGAATGGAAGGATGTATGGATACTTTTGGAAGCACCAGTACAATATTAAGGCCTGCAATGACTGACTACCTGCTTGCTGGATTGTGATTAAAACCTGCTGATAAGAATTGTGACAGTGGTTCTTTCAAGTTAAGAGAAATGTTTGCAACACCCCTTATGTTAAGAAGGAAGTCAACATAAGATCAACACCAATCAAGAAGGTCAACATCTGGCCAGGAAACTGAGATGGATCCAGGATGGAAGACTTCTATCATACATTTACAACTTTGGGATGACATCAAGAGACTATTCCTATAAAAGACTCAGTCTAATAATGGTCAAAGTGTGGCAGATCTGAGGAGTCTGTTCCACCCGCCTCTCTGCTCCATGGAAAGGACAGAGATGGTGTATTCGGAGAGTGTCAGATATGCTATGGGAAAGCATGATTCTGGTCACTTTGGGGCTTCTTTCTCAAGGGAAGAGGAAGAAGTGTGCTCTGGAGTCTTAGATTTTGTACAGGGAGCCAGGTTCTGCTGTATGGAAAACAGAGACCTGGTCCTTGGCATTGTGCTTAGGGAAGAAGTTTTGGTGTTATGGAAGTTTTGGAACTATGCGTTGGCAGGCTGCAGGAAAGCAGTGTCTGGCCTAACAGGTGCTTCTCCAAGGAGGGAGAAAAGGATATAATAATATTTGGGTATGTGAGGATGAATGCATGGACATATGGTGTGAATGTTGAGTGAAAAAGTAATTCCCCTTTGTCTGTTTGTTAGTCCAATGTAATTGTAAATCCAATGTAGTTGCATAGAATGTGTATGTCTGTATGTCCAATTTCATTCTTTGTCTAAATGTCTTTTTGTAATCTGATATACCCTCTCACACTGGAAATTGCAATAAAAGAACCTATGCTTTAAAGTAATTGAAAAGTCATTCATGACACCACCCAACAGCAATCTTTCTCGTGCGTCCTACAGAATCATTATAAACAAATGTGTGAATTGCCTGGAGGGCTTCTCCAGATAGGCATGCAACATTTATTATTGTAGTTCAGGAGGTGCAGTGGGTTAAATGAGAAAAACCTTCCCTGAGTCCCCTCCAGAGCTGAAAAAGAAGGGAAACCTCTGCTTTTGTTTGTGTTTGTGTGGAATATAAAGATGATTAAAATATTCCAGCTTTGTATTGGAGCATTCTCTTCTCTTCTCCTTTTAATTTTTTTAGCATTATTATTATTATTATTATTATTAGTAGTAGTAGTAGTAGTAGTATTTATACCCTACATTTTTTTCTCCCAATGGAACTCACAGACATCAATGAAATAGCATTATTACACTTTATTTTAAAAAAACCACAAATGTTTGGAGAGGAGAAAATTTGCCTTTCAAACCATATCCCCACCCCAGGAAACCATTCCCATTTTTTTTTCCATTTATGGCAGTGGGATGAGGGATTACTCACTGGATCAATCCAAAAAATATTGGTGGGAATGATTTTGAGTTGAGAACTGGGTGAGGGTTTAGGAGTCTTGTTCCAAGTGTCTTCTTCCCCAGGCACCTTTTCTCCATAATGACTCTTCCCTTTTGAGGGGCAGATTTTTTTCCATTTCCTGTTGCCTCACTCCCCGTTTTAAAGTACGAGTCATTTGTATGTCAGATGTTTGTAACTTGGTAACTTTCTGTACTCTGAATAACTGACTTTCCTCTCATTTCCTTTCTCCTTTCTACAGGTAGGCCTACGGGATCCTCCAGGGCCAACATGGGTTCTGACTACATGTTCCACTTCCGCAGTGCCCATGATGTCTTCAGGGAGTTCTTTGGGGGACGGGACCCTTTCTTTGGTAAGTTGTATCAACTTTTGGATTGTGGGTGTACCTGAAAGTATCTAGGGCCAGGCTTTAGTACGGTGGGCTAACCGACAGCTGCAGTAAATCTTGCCAATTGAAAGGTTGACAGTTCAAGCCCAGGTCGGGGTCAGTTCCCAGTTGTCAGCCCAGCTTCTGCCCACCAAGCAGATCGAAAACAACAATGTAAGTACTGCTTTAAAGCAGAGAGGTAATAAAAATTGCCCATAAAGGGCATGCTGATGATTTGACCATAACAACAAAAAAGTTCCTTGACAAGATGGAAGATGGAGTAACAGCCTCCCCCCACCCATGCCCCCATGGCCAGAGTCGAGCACAGCCTCCAGATGTCGGAGATGGAAAAAGTCTATAACCCTGTTTATGTATTGTCTATCCTTGTCAAATTTATAATGGCATTGAATGTTTGTCTATATGTGTTCTGTAAATGTTTGTACATTGCTATTAGTCCTCTGTGGGGTGAGAAGAGTGGGATAGAAATGAAGTAAATAAATAAATAAATCTCTTTATTTATTTATTTCTATCCCGCATTTCCCCTGGGATGGGACTCAAAGCGGATTAAAGGTAAATGTTTCCCCTGACATTAAATCTAGTTGTGTCTGGGTGGTGGTGCTCATCTCCATTTCTAAGCTGAATAGCTGGTGTTCTATAGACACCTCCAATGTCAGGTAGCTGGCATGACTGTATAGAGCAGGGGTGGGCAAACTACGCCCTGGGGGCCCGGATGTGGCCCTTTGGCAGATTCTATCCGGCCCTCCTAAGGGCCCCAGCAGGCAGGCAGGCCTTCCTTTTCCGTCACGAATCTCAAAGGCTTGCTGTCAGGAGGTTTTTTTAAAGAAAGGTGGGAACAGGAAGTCATTGAGAGGGAAAGGACCCCAGGGCTATCCAGCCCAACCCCCAGGGATACACAATCAAAGCACCCCCGATCGATGGCCATCCAGCCTCTGCATAAAACTCTCCAGAGAAGGGGACTATAAGGAAGCATTATTTTATTTTAGTGGTTTTTATTATTATTGTATAATAATTTTATGATAATAATATTATAATATAATAAATAATATAATGTTATATTATATTATAATTTCAATATATTATAATGTCTATATATATAATATAATAATTATGATATTAATACTAATAATATATGAATATTTCTTGATATATTAATATGTTAATATTAATGATGTGTAATATATAGTAAATATAGTAAGTAAATAAATAAATAAATAATGTAGATTAGCATGTAGTTCCACCTTTAGGTGCAGCCCTCCATAATATTTTTTGGCTCTCGTGTGGCCCCTTGGAAAAAATAATTGCCCACCCCTGGTATAGAGAGACATATCTTCCCCCAGAAGCAGTACCTATTGATCTACTAACATATGCATGTTTTTGAATGGCTAGGTTGGCAGAAGCAGGGCCTAACAGCGGGAGTCCCGGTTCCCCCGGATTTGAACCACCAACCTTTTGGTCAGCAAGTCCAGCAGCTCAGCAGTTTAACCCGCTGTACCACCAGGGGTCCAAAGCAGCTTGCAGCATATAAAATCAACAACAGTTGCATAACATAAAAATAAAAATACAAGCATAAGCCATGAGATATATAAAAGAGCGGCTTATCAAATGAAAGTATCTATTTAATCTGCAATCTACCACAAGCAAACATGGAAGTGCCTTGTAGAGTCTGTCACTCTAAATGATTAAAAAAGAGCTAAGACACACTGAAGGAATGAAGAGAAACTCCCCAATTCAACTTGAATCCCTGCATCCGGAAACGATATGAATAAGATGGGCTAGATTAAATTAATAACTTGATTAAAGACGAATCTGCATCAAACTTTAAGAAAGATTGGGACTTTGTTATCAACTACTTGAAACATCATTGAAGAGTGATAACAGTATCAGGGTTTGATAATTAGATTATTATTAGCCAGCAGGAATAACAATAATATTCTAGATGGGCAATTAAGATCTTTTTATAGATGAGGTTTATGTTTTTTTTATTAGTACAATAGAGTCTCGCTTATCCCACCTTTCCCTCATTCAACGTTCTGTATTATCCAACACAGTCTGCCTCCTACCCAGATCCACAACTGTTTCAATACATTGTTTTGGTGCTAAATTAATAAATACAGTAATTACTACATAACATTACTGTGTATTGAACTGCTTTTTCTGTCGATTTGTTGTAAAACATTATGTTTTGGTGCTTATTTGTAAAATCATAATTTAGTTTGACTTTTAATCAGCTTTTCCTTAATCCCACTTTATTATCCAACATTTTCACTTATCCAACATTCTGCTGGCCTGTTTATGATTGATAAGCGAAACTCTACTGTATAACTACAATTTGAGAAGGTGGAAGTCATTTGTATTCCCCTGTTTATAGTAGTAGTTTAGTTGTACTTTAGTGTGGGCATTTCATTCAAAGTACTGTATGTTACATATTTTAATTTTTGTATTGCACTGTATTTAGGTTTGATTAGCTTTCCTTATTTTTTTAGATATCAAAACTGTTTGTGTTAATGAACTATTGCTAAAAGAAACCCCAAAGTCCAAATAATGGACACCAACTTTCACTCACAATAAATAAATAAATAAATAAATGTATTGTATTGCATGTCATTGGTATGGCAATGTCAGAAGGCTGCTGAAAAGGCTGAGTAGTCCTGACCTTACTATGAGGAGCTACCACAGAAACCTCTATTTCTAGCAGGATGGGCAATTTGATGTTGGATCTCCTCCTTTATGGTTGGATCTTAGGTTGAACTGGTGAATTCAGAGGGGGATTTCTGTCCCGTTTTATGCCTCTGGGATTTATTACAATATAGGATTGTAGCCTAAGGGCCCTTCCACACAGCCATATAATATAACCCAGAATATCAAGGCAGATAATCCACAATATTTGCTTTGAACTGGATTATCTGAGTCCACACTACCATATAATGCAGTTTAATGTGGACTTCATATAATGTGGAAGGGGCTTACGAGACCAAAAGGGGTGTGTGTGTATGTCATTTGTCTCGAGAAACTGAGTCCTGACTGAGCAATCTTTGGAGCATAGAAATTCATCCATTTAGTTCAGTACTGTCAATACTGACTGCCAACAGCTCACCAGGATTTTCAGTTAGGAGGTTCCCCCATCAGTCCTGGGTCTTTTTTCACCCCCAAGAGAAACAGTTCCTCTGCCACTGAACCACTGCAGTCCTTTCCTGATGTTGCTTTTTTAGGAGAGGCCATGCCCTTTGGTGCTTGTGCCGGTGCAGGAAATGGTTTCCGGTTCTACTCTTCATCGACCAACTTCATTAACGGCAAACAAATCACCACCAAAAGGTGAGCTGAGTGTGGGCTCAGTACATACTAGAGCAGTATTTCTCAACTGGGGGGTCATGAGGGGGTGTCAAAGGGTTCTCCAAAGACCATCAGAAAACACTATGTTTTATTGGTCATGGGGGTTCTGTATGGAAAGTTTGGTCCAATTCTATAATTGGTGGGGTTCAGAATGCTCTTTGATTGTAGGTAAACTATATATCCTAGCAACTACAACTCCCAAATGTCAAGGTTGATTTCCCCTAAACTCCACCAGTACACACAATTGGGCATATTGAACATTTGTGCCAAGTTTGGTCCAGATCCACCATTGGTTAAGTTCACAGTGTTCTGTTGGATGCAGGTGAACTACAACTCCAAAACTCAAGGTCAATGCCCACCAAACCCTTCAGGTGTTTTCTGTTGGTCATGGGAGTTCTGTGTGCCAAGTTTGGTTCAATTCCATCCTTGGTGGAGTTTTGAGTGCTCTTTGATTGTAAGTATACTATAAATCCAAGCAATCACAACTCACAAATGACAAAATCAATCCCACCTAACCCACCAGTATTCAAATTTGGGCGTATCGGGTATTTGTGCCAAATTTGGTCCAGTGAATGAAAATACATTCTACATATCAGATATTTACATTGCTATTCATAATAGTAGCAAAATTACAGTTATGAAGTAGCAAGGAAAATAATTTTATGGTATGGGGTGAACAGCACAACATGAGGGGTCGTGACATTAGGAAGGCTAAAAAGCACAGTGCTAAAGAGAGTCACAACTGAATCACAATAAAAATCGTTGTGTTGTCAAAGGCTTTCATGACTGGAACCACTGGGTTGATGTGAGTTTACCGGGCTGTATGGCCATGTTCCATGCTCACATCTATGGCAGGCATGCTCAGAGGTTAAAGAGTCTGTTTGGGTCTCTTGGAAACTAAGTAAGTGAGGTTTATACATATCTGTGGAATGTCCAGGGTGGGAGAAAGAACTATTGTCTGTAGGCCATTAAATGCTTGATTAGCATTTAATGGCTTGCACTTTCAAGCCCTGGCTGGTTGCTGCCTGAGGGAATCCTTTGTTGGGAGGTGCTAGCTGGCCCTGATTTATTCTTGTCTGGAATTCCCCAGCTTTTTTAGTCTTGCTCTTTATTTGCTGTTCTGATTTTAGAGTTTTTTATATTCTGGTAGTCAGATTTTGTTCATTTTCATGATTTCCTCCTTTCTGTGGAAATTGTCCACATGCTTGTGGATTTCAATGGCTTCTCATTGTCTTTTGCACCTATTAAAAAGCATCTTGGCTTCCTTAGAATGCTTTTATCGACAACCTGACATTTATTTTCAATTTGTTGGAATGTTGTTAGACATGAATAGGGCCAATAAAATATTGGAGAATTTAAATGTAATGAAAGACAAGCAGTCATGTTATGGAACAAAAGTGGGTGGGAGACTAATTAAACTGGAAACGCAATTCATGGTATTGCTATTCTGGATTAATCCTCCTTCTTTTGTGCACAGTACTTCCCCTGGCAAAATTCCTTCCACAGTGTGGGTGTTTTCAAATGTTGGCTGACATCATCCATGCTAAAATATACTTCTTTTCAAGCCAGGCTTTCCCATTAAATTGAGCTTTCAAGTTCCAAAACGAAGGACCACAACAGACGGGGCTTTTTCAGTGGATCCCTCGCTGGTATATGTGTGTGATATTATTGGTGTAAGTTAGTCAATTTTACCATTGACTTAAAGTGTGTTTTCTAAGGTAGCAATGAAAGGAAGGGTCTATATCAAGAAGTATCGGGCAAATCACAAATACACCTTTAGGATTTTAAATGGCCATAACTTTACTGGTTACAGGTGTTAGAGGTTTGGCCCACCACAGGATGTTGGATTTCATTATCGGCCAGCCTGCCGGAGGCCTGATCAACCATGTGTCCTCTTCCATCTGCTGAGGAAACCCATAAGAGGGAAGATACTGGTTCCAACTAGGCATGACTTTGAATGCATTGATCCCTAAGATTTCATAAGGAGATCTCCAAAGAGCAGAGGATGGCCACAAAATCCCAATTTCTCTCTTTCTCATACACATGCGCACAACTTGTGATTCATTTTAATTCCAAAGTCACCAGTTCCTCCAAGCTATGACAATGAAAAAAGGGCAAGGAACAGGGTGGGACAGGATGGGAGTGAAAAAGATCTGACTTTGGATTAGTTGGAGCCGCAGATGAGCTTGACATGGCTTATTCAACCATGCTGGCCTGGCCTGGGAGACCCAATTCTCTGATGTCAAGTGAAGAAGAGGATTTTAAATGACTAGATCTGATGGGCTGTAAAGTGTATTGACTCCTGCTTCCACACTTAATGATAATGCCCGGCATAAATTGGCAGGATTTGGAAGGTAGCAAGAAATACAGGCCTTTCCTCCTTCAGAGTCACTTGAAATGGGATTTATGCCCAATATGAAATCCCATTATTTGTCTCAACGAAGTTTAATTCTTCTCGTAGTCAACTGGTAATGGTCAGAATGGTGTTTGGGTAACCAGGAGTTTAATTTTCTCCCTTGTTGACTATGTAAACGATACAGTATTAACTCTTTTCAGAATTGTTGAAGATGGAGAGGACCGAGTGGAAATTGAAGAGGATGGGGAGCTTAAATCTGTTCTTGTTAATGGTAAGGAAGAGAAACCTAAAGACTCGAGTGGTGCTTTGACTCAGCAGGGGTCTTGAAAGATGTTATGCTCCCAGCTCAGTCCACTTTGTGGCACATTTGAGGTAGGGGTGTTATTTATCTGAATGGGAGAAGTCTGTCCTTAAATCTACCAAGCACTGGAACCCTCTCTAAAACATACTCCACAGGTCCTGTGATCACAGATCCATAAAGGTTGGCCAAGGATGTTTGTATAACTTAATATATGCCTCAGCATGGATTTTATACTGTCTGTTGTAGCCTGATCAGATTCGGAGTGTTCAGAAGATGAGAGGGGAGGGGCCGGGAGAGATTCAGAGGGCTCAGAGTAAAATGGTTTTGAATCTCCTGGCAGTTCCCAAGAGAACGGTGAAGGTAAGATTCATTCCTATGGGAACCTGGCAGAGGTGCAGTCTGAGGGAAATGGGGGAGACAAATGTTTGTCAAGGTCAAAGAGATTGGAGCTGAGACAATAGGGCCTGTAATTAAGGATTCACGTCTCTAAGCAATTTAGAGATAGGAAAGCAGGTGCAAAAGAAATGATCTCATGGGAAGGATTTTGGATTTTAAAAAGTGGTTCATGTTGGTATAATCTTTGTGAGAGCAATGATGCCGATCTCTCAGTGTCATGGGCCTTGGAATTCATGTAACCAAGTTTTCAAGTTGTTCCTGCAATCTGGTCTTGTGAGGCATAGTTTTGCCTGCCTTGGATTTATGTACCCTGTCTTTGAAAGGCATAGTTTTGCCTACCTTAGATTTATGTACCTTGTCTTTGCATATCTCAGTAGAATTGTGTATGCGGCATTGAATATTGCCATGTTGTAAGCCACTCTGAATCCCTCTTGGGGTGACAGAAAGTGGGATATAAACATAGTAAATAAATAAATTGTTTTGGAGACTTCCTCCAAAGGGATTTTTGGACTTTTGGATTTTATAGACATAACTCTTTGAACTTGGATTCCCTTTTTAATATTTGCTTGCTTTTCATACATCCAGCTTTTATTATGATCTGCTTTAATAAACACTTACATTGGATTATCTGGACAGTGTGTGGTTTGTGGTGAATAGAGGCTTTAGGACCCTAGTGCCACACTGTCCAATATTTGGAAGTTCAGGAAAACCGTTTTGATAAAATGTCACACTATTTAGCTTAGCACTGACTAGCAGTAGCCTTCAAGGGGTTCAGCAAGAAGCATTTCCAAACACTGAATATTAAACTTGGGACCAATGGCTTGTACTATGTTTATTTTCCATTAACTTCACAGTGGAGTTTATCATACAAAGAGGAAAATACCTTGAAGGATCCAGATTGCACCTGATCTTGGAAACTAAGCAGGTCTGATTGGTACATCGATGAGGGGTTACTGTCAGGGCCAGAACCCTTTTTCTGCCTAAAGTAAAGGATAAGATGCCAGTCCATCCCTTTCTACCACCAGAAGCTAACTGGATTATCAGTGAAATACTATTTCAACACCAGTGATGGAAGAGCATTTTCTAGCATACCTGCAGGCAGCGAACTCGTTCAGAGTTTCCAGGGCAGGCTGCCTTGAGCACAGGCAGATCCATCTCCCAACAAGGAGAAACTGAGGGGGACTACTCACCCCTACCATCTACCACCAGAAGCAACTCTACCTAAAATTGGCTCTGGGCCTAGCACAGATTTGATCTTTGGCTTTTGTCATGATAATTGTCAGGGGTGTGAGAAAGACCATCAGCCTGAAATCCTGCTGTGGTAAATGGTACCAATCTAAGAGCATGAATAATAGGAGTAAAGCCAAAGTAGGACCATTCATATACCAGTATTTGAGAGAGAACAAAAATCTATGTTTCTTGGTGTCTTGGTTTTTAGGCCTGTTCCTGGGGTTATTTATGGTTCTGATTCAGAAAATTGCATTGGCTAGATCACATGAGATCTAGTTTCTTAGATATTAATTGTTATGATTATTTATGGGCAAGCAGATAGTGACTGGTGTCTGGCATATATTCCATATCACAAAAACTAGAGCTGTTAGGAAAAAACTGGTGCCAGGTCAAATAGACCAAGAAACTGGTTTAACATTTGGGGCATCAAAATGTGTGTTGGCCAGTGTAATCTTTTGTATGCTCTTATCTACGGTATATTGTACCACATTTGCTTTAGACTGTGAGCTCCTCTGAGTCCTGGTTTTGGGAAGAGGGGAAATGCAGGATATAAATCAAGTGAATGAAGAAATGAATAAGAGCTGAAGTGAATCCTTTCTTGCAGGTATGCCTGAGGGGACAGCATCTATTAGGGAAGGAGTGGGGCACTGTATTCACGGAAATCCCACCAGGTACAGGTCCGCACCGGAGTTTGCTTACCATGATGAATATGATTCCGATCCTATCTATGAGGTGCGTACTATGAACCACGTGTTCCCTGTCAGAAAGATCATTCACTACACGACAGGGGACGAGTCTGCACCAGAGGACAATACAGACAGTGAATCGCAGCCAGACGATGGGCTCCAAACTGAATACGATGAATCCCAATTGTATGAGTTCTAGTGGCATGCTTCATATGAACAAAATCCCATATATTGGTGGCAAGTCATGAGGAATGTGTGGCAAGATTCATGGAAAGGCAATGAAGACACTGATGAGAATAAATAATGAGAAGCTAGTAGATACAGTGTGGATCCAAAGTGGCAACAGACACCCTGGGCTTGGAGAGCAAAGAAGAGAGCAGCCAATGATGAATTTAAAAAAGCCCTTTGAACAAGGGAGTGGGGACTGTTCCTGGCCAAAGGGAGCAGATTCATTGCCACCAGTAACAAATCAGACTCCACGATGGCTGAAGAAGGCTCTAGGGGAAATGGATGCCCTCTGAGTCTACTTGCTTATCAATATAGTGAGAACTGAAAATGTTGGGACCCATTAAGAAAGACCAGGAGGCTAGCAAAGGGCAATGGGCTGTTTAATAAAGGTTGGGAACAGTGATGCTGGCTTTGGTATTCTTACTTAACCAATTCGAGAAGGGATGACAAGTGCTCTGTTCCTTCTGAAGAACCACTTTGTCTGAAGAATCTGAAAATGTACACACTGTTTGTGTTATTTTGATTGGCCTAATATAGATTTTGGAAAAAATTATGTGTTGATCAATAGCTTCAGGTAAGAATACTGCATTCAAACATAATATAGTCTACAATAGGAAGTAGAACTGTAATAACCATATAGCATATAGTGACACCAAAATCCCCAATACAAAACTCAATACAGTGACATGAAAAATACAATGAAAAATACATTGAAAAAAGAGCAACTGCTCTCAAACAGAAAATATCTTTTTTGAAACTCATCTTCAAATCCAATTTATTTTATTTTATTTTTTATTAGGATACATTCATTATTTGTGCTTTTAGTAAAAAGCTGTCTAAATTCATCGTATTTTTCAAAGAAAGTAGTGTTTTCTTCTTTCTGAATGTCTGCTCATACTGTATGTCCCAGGAAGGCATCATCCATATTCTCAGACTGACATGGGAGCCTGTAGTAGACCTCCCACAATGACATCCCTGTTATTTCTCTCCCCCTTAACTGTTATCCTTATGTACTCACCCTGGCTTTCAGGACTTAAGACATGGATGCATTCACAGGTGTGAGCATCTTTGAAATACAATGCTGTTACTCATCCTTTCCTATTTGATCTATTTTTTCTGAAATAGGTTGTTTTCTTCTTTTACTACATTTCAGTCATGAGACTCATCCCACCAGGTTTTAGTGATGCCAATTATGTATTTCATACCTCCCAACATCAGCAGTCTGGAGCATTTTTAGTGGTGGAGGCTGTGGAGGAGAGATTATTCTGTACCAAGTCTGCATGCTTTCCCACAAAATAAAAGCAAGGCTACCCTTTCTTCTGTGGTGATATTGCCTGACTATTGTTTAGCCATTTTAGATCCCACAATATGTTGCCCTACATTACATTATATCTCAGCAAACATATACCATCACCACTACTATTCCTCATATGTTGCTTAATACAAAGGAATGAAGAGTGGGGCAAATTCTGACCTTCCAGAGGTTGCTGACGTACACTCCCTTGTACCTTGGACAGTCTAGTTCAGGGGTCAGGAACCTTTTTGACTCAGAGCCATAAAAGCAAAATATTTGGAAATGGAGAGCCATATAATATATAAGGCTGAATTAATTTTTTTAAAATAATGTTATAATACTTACCATTAATGCGACTTCTGGTGTGCTTCGGTTTGTGGAGGAGGAGGAGCAACAACAGCAGCAGCAGCAGCAGCAAGAGGAGCAACGGGAAGGGCACTGGGCTTGCAGGCCTAGTGCCCAGCTGGGCTGCCGCCCTGCGTGCTCCCATGGAAGGGACTTCCCCCTTCCATGTCTCCCTGCCTTCCTCTGCTCTGCGGCCTTGTTCTTGCCTTTGTTCCCAGGCCACCTTTGTTCCTGTGCAGGGAGGGCTCGCAACGACCATGCCCCCTCCCTCGCCGATGGCCCTGGTTTTCCCACAGCCTTCTTGTCCCTCTCAGCCACTTGCCTTGGGTCCGGCAGGGCTTGCCAGGCATCTTGCGGCCTGCTCCGGACCTCTTGTCCGGAGTTTACTATTTTGGGTGGGGGGAGGGACTCAGCTCGCTCCCACACACTTGCCGGGGCAGTGCCTCCCCCCCCCAGCCATTGCCTCAGGCCCGGCAGCTGCCTGTGGGACCTGCCACACCTCTGGATTCTGAGCTTCCAGTGGTGGGCAGGGGCAGGACCCTGCTCGCCCCCCATGCTCCCATTGCCTCAGGCCTGGCGGGCTGCCTGCAGGGGCCTGCCATGTGCCCTGAGGCCTGCTCCCCCTCTCCCCCCCTCCCGTGTCAGTAGCCACCGTGCGCCATCTTCCTCCAATCCCCGCCCACTCCGTCCTCCCACTTTGCTTCTGAGAGGAAGGGAGAGAAAGAAACCCCTCCTCCTTCACAATCCTCCTCTTGGCCCCTCCCTTCCCCTCTGGTGGGAGTTCTCGCAAGAGAGTTCTCACAAGAGCGGCCTTCTCCTTTTCCTCCTCCCCCTCCCTCCCCCTGCGTGCGCTCTTGTGCTGGCTCTTGCGCCACCACCGGATCTGCCTGTGTTTCTGGCTGAGGGGAGGAAGAGGAGGAGGAAGGAAGAGGAGGAGGAAGGAAGAGAGAAGCATAATTTGGGGCGAATGAGTGTGAAGGCAGCGCGTGCAGGTGAGCCATATGTAATCATCGAAAGAGCCAGATATGGTTCGCGAGCCATAGGTTCCCGACCCCTGGTCTAGTCCATGGTAAAAGATGGAGGAAGGTGCAGTCCAATTACATCCGGAAGTTCACATATTTCCCATTCTTTAATTAGAACAAGGTTCAGGTGCACAGCGAATGCCTTTGGGAATGTACTGCAGTGATAACACAACCAGGAATCTTCATCTGCTGTGATCTTTGCTTTCCTTACCCTCCAGTGGAGGGAATAGGTTAAGGCAGGGTTCTCAAACTTCTTCAGCTGCGGAGCCCTTTCTGAAGGAAAAGTTTCACTGTGCTTGTTTAATTTGTCATAATCTATAAACTTTATCATATGACATAGGCAAACTGGCATTGCAACTAGACTATCACCTTTGGTAACAATAGCATTCATATGATGCTGTATGTACCTTACTATTGGTTTGCTTCACACACCCTCCCTGTGTGTCTACTATATCTTTTAATTGAATTAAATCCATAGATAACTTTCAATCCCACTATTCTCCCATCACTTGCATTACTGCAATGATACCCTTCCATTTCTGTGGCAGTATGCCAACAATCACTTGGTATTGGTGGGTAGAATTATTCAATGGTTCCCCATCCACCTTGCTTTGCTTTTAAAAAGATCATTGTTAGTCTTTTTTGTGTATGTATTGACATTGCAGAATTGCATTAAAATTTAAATTAATTTTAAAAATTAAATGAACTGCATGCTGGGTTGGGAATAGTGCAAGAAGCAGAGTTAACAGAGTTTGTAGAATAGTTGATTGCACAACTACAGAGCAACAAACCAGGGCATGAATGCAATAATGCGCTAATGAAGAGCTGTGTGATACTGAAGTTGCTCAGCTTAGTACGTATCCATTATCTACACTAATATTGTAGAATGGTAGGTTGCTGTGATGAAACCCTATGTATGTGTTGTGGTGTCATCTCCCCAAGTCTGAGCATATCTGGATCCTGTGTTTCCTACTTGTTGCTAGCCAATCACAAATCATGGGTGAAAGGTGCAGGTCCCCTGACATCACAATAAACTTTTTTCCTTACCCCACACAGCAGCCCTCAGAGATTATGGCTTTGCCTTATATGGACAAGGATAATAATACCAAAGGATGTGACAATAATCAGGAAAATAACTTTGACACTGTGAGGTAGGGTATGAGTTTCACCCAGATGTTCATATATTTTGTTGAATTGTTCATCTAAGACTATTTCTAATTTGTTTTTTAAAAAAAAAAACACTCAAATTAGATCTTTTTATGACATCTGAAAACTGGTGCTTGATTTTAAAAAGGACTCAAACCATTGTGATATTTAGCATGCTATAGAGACTAAACAATTTAAGAGATCATTTTAGAGTAATGTTACAGTGTCAAGAAATACAAATATCCCCTTTTGAGTAGTATTTAACATTTTGAGAAAAAGTTTATCTTGATAGCTTACTAGTGCGTAGCATCTGACCCTTACAGGACTGTGCCATTGCTTATCCTCTGCTTCCTGTATTGAAGAGTTCCACCCTGACTGGCACAGATTGATACAGGTTTGTTTTTACAACCTATTAATGATAAAAAAATTTCAAACTATGCTCTGATTATCATGGCAGTTGACCAATTCCTAGTTTTTATTATATACACTGTAAATCAGCATCAGCCAATCCAATGACCTAGCAGTAATCCAAGATTTTTTTTTTGTTTCAGGAGTGACTTGAGAAACTGCAAGTCACTTCTGGTGTGAGAAAATTGGCCATCTGCAAGGAATTGCCCAGCGGATGCCTGGATGTTTTACCATTGTGTAGGAGACTTCTCTCATGTCCCCGCATGAGAAGCTGGAGCTGACAGACGGGAGCTCACCCCACTCCCCAGATTCAAACTGCCAACCTTTGGTCAGCAGTCCTGTCAAAACCAGGGCTTAACTCATTGTACCACCAGGGACTTCTACTAATCCAAGATAATTTTATAGTTTAGGCCTTTATAGTATTAGCCTTTGAGATTAATGTAGTTCAACCATTATATCCATGACGAGGTTGATTGCCTTTGCCTTTTCTATCCTATAGGCCCAGGTGTTTTCAGCATCTACCTGTTCCTACCCTCCATGGGTCTGTCAAGGCACCCCAATGACTCTTCAGCCGTCTCTACAAGAGGGAGGAAAGATGAGATTGACTGTTATGAGATCCTAGGTGTTCCCCACAGTGCATCTCATGATGAGATTAAAAAGGCGTAAGTTAGCCTTTGGAATATTGAATATCTGTAACTGACAGAATTTGAACCTACCTGCATATCAGATATTTACAATACAGTTCATAACAGTAGCAAAATTACAGTTGAGAAGTAGCAACAAAAATAATGTTATGGTTGGGGGTCACCACAATATGAGGAACTGTATTAAGTGGTTGTAGCATTAGGAAGGTTGAGAACCACTGGGCTAGAGCCTCACCAAATTGCAACTCCAAGATGCACACCAAGCCACTGCCGCTTCCATGTGGCTGTTCACTCAATGGTAGAGAGATTGAAGGAGGGTTGAAGAGGCTTCTCACTCCGTCCTAGTAACCTGACACAGACTGATGACATCTGTGACTCTGAGGCTTCTAGTGCATCTCTTAGGGTAATGTCATCTGTGTTTGGCTACAGGTATGTAACAGCCAAATGTTGAGAGGAGAGAGCAATTCCACCTACAGAAGTATTATGCTATGCTGTGACATACATAATATTATCCTTCATTTTTCTTTGGCCATTTTTCTTTTTCCTTGATTTTGTTTATTTTTTTAAAAAAAATAACTTAAATCCTACACACTGAAAGCAATAAAACAAAATAAAAACACTAACATGAAAACAAAACAAAGGAATCAAATACAAAAATTATCATATTTCCTACCCATAACATCCCCCTCACCTGTCAACTAAATCTAAGGACCTCATCACGTTGAGATCCCAAACGTGGGCAAAGGTGAGGCGATTCAATAGGCATCATGGTGAATCTGTGGGGCAGAGGAGGAAACTGTTGCTCCACATCCCGCATTGTCATTTTCCCCATCACACGGGGGAAAGCACTATCAACCTGCTTCCCCCTGCGCTCACCCCATTTCAAGTAATGAGGCCATTGTAAGCCTCCCATGTTCTCTGAGCTCTGTTCTAGGATGCTCCTAGGACAGAGCTGGAAGTAGTCATGTGGCACGTGAAGACCTCCGACAGCCGCCATCCTGGCTCCGTCCTGGAAGCATGCTAGGACAGAGTAAGAAATCAATGTGATGGAGTCTTAGCACATTTTTTAAAAAGAGGGGGAATATAGTTTAAGGACCATTTTCAAATAGAAACTAACTAGATGTTAACCTGCATATCACTTTCTGTTTTAAAACAACAACAACTCCTTTCCTGGTTTAAAATCAATTAGCGTAGGCCCCAAATAACGGGTGGCGCAGTGGGTTAAAATCACTGAGCTGCTGAACTTGCTGACTGAAAAGTTTGCGGTTCGAATCCGGGGAGCGGGGTGAGCTCCCCCTGTTAGACCTAGCTTCTGCCAACCTAGCAGATTGAAAACATCCAAATTTGAGTAGATTAATATGTACTGCTTGTGCAGGAAGGTAACGGCACTCCATGCAGTCATGCTGGCCACATGGCCTAGGAGGTGTCTATGGACAACATTGGCTCTTTGACTTAGAAATGGAGGTGAGCACCACCCCCCAGAGTTGGACACAGCTAGACTTAATATCAGGGGAAAACTTTACCTTAAACCCCAAACATGACATGGTTCTCCTCATATGAAACAAAACATATTTTTCTCTGAAGGTGTGCTTTCTAGGGTCTAATGTGATCTTGATCATTCTTATTTATTTATTATTTATTAGGATCATTTCTATCCCATCCTTCTCACCTCCAAAGAGAGACTCAGTGCCGAACAGCAAAAACAAAGCATAATATACATTTAGCATACATTAAAACAATTAAAAATACATTAAAACCAAATTATTTATGGCTTTCTCCCCAAATGATCTATGGCTTACCAAATTATTTATGGCTTTCCCCCATAACTGATAGATTCAGAAAAAAACTAAAGAAATGGCATCCCGACAAAAACCCTGATAACAAAAAGGAAGCTGAAGAGAAGTCCAAGGAGATCATGGAAGCATATAAAATGTTGACACATGGTAAGGCTCAGTCTTTCTGCTGCTGTTCTCTCAGTTCCTTGCTTCTCTTGTTTTCCTTGTAATTTACAAGATGACCCAAGAATCTCCAGAAGAATTTAGATTTTTAAAAAGTTGGTTATCGGTCTAGCAATGGAGAGAGAATATTTGTAATTCCAGAGATGTCTGCTGTTGATTTAATTAATGTATAGCCACCGAAGAAAGCCAATTAGTTTATGTCTTGGGCTTTTTAAAGTTAAACCTTTTGGGCTTCTTTTTGTTTTGTTTTGTTTTTAATTTTTTTTAAAAAAACCCCAGATAATCAATAAACATACTGTATATCTACATCTCCTTTTTCTTTTTATCCACACTATGCTTGCTGTTGTTTATATCCCATCATTTAATTCTACCAAACCTTTGGGAATTACTTTGGGAACTCTTCTACAGTTGCAGACTTGTGAGAAAGCGGTAATAGAGTCTTATCAGTTTAGGATGCTGATTCTACTATTGCTTACAACAGGGATGCTCATTAGGTAGATCGCGATATCGTGTAGGGCGTCCTGGTAGCTCGCAGGCAGGGCGGGAGGAAGGCTCAGTCCCACCCCACAGGCTCCCGATGTCGCCCAGGTACAGAAGGAGGTTGGTACCCTTGGAGGTCTCCTCCTATTCTAGAAACCCATTGTTGTTGTTGTCGTTATTATTATTTATTATTATCAGAGGCTGAATGGCCATCTTTGAGGAATGCTTTGATTGTGTTTTCCCTTATGGCAGAAGGAGGTTGGACTGGATGGCCCTTGGAGGTCTCCTTCTACTCTAGGAACCTGTTGTTGCTTCTGCTGAGAATGGACGGCAGGCCGGATACCGTACCCGATTGTTTCCATCTATGCCTCAAAGCCGTGACTGGATGGCTGCGTACCAGCCGACTGAAGGTGAACCCGTCGAAGACGGAGATCTTGTGGCCTGTTTGCCCTGGGCTGAATGAGTGCCGGTTGCCTACCCTGGATGGCGAGCAACGTAGCCCGTCATCCCTCGTAAAGAGCTTGGGTATCCAATTGGACCCCTTGCTATCCATGGAAACTCAGGTCTCCATGGTTAGCAAAACGTCGTTTTTCCATCTACGACAGGCTAGGCGACTGGCACCCTACCTGTCCAGGGACGACCTGGCCACGGTGATCCAAGCGACGGTCATCTTGAGGCTGGATTACTGTAACGCCCTCTATGTTGGCCTTCCCTTGTCGACAATCCGGAAACTCAAGCTAGTGCAGAATGCCGCTGCCCGCTTGCTGCTGGGAGCACCAGTGAAGGAGCACATCACTCCCATCCTCCGGCAACTGCACTGGCTTCCTATTGAGTACCGGATTGCCTTCAAGGTGTTAGTTTTAACTTTTAAGGCCTTACACGGTCTAGGGCCTGCGTACCTGAGGGACCGCCTTACCCCGTATGTTCCCCCGAGATCACTTCATTCTGAGGAACAGAATTTGCTACTTGTGCCATCAATCCGCTCCTGCCACCTGTCCACAACCAGGCAGAGAGCTTTCTCTGTGGTGGCTCCAGTGTTATGGAACTCCCTTCCTGATGACACCCGAGCGATCCCAGAGCTTGCCCCCTTCCGAAGGGCTTGCAAGACCGCCCTTTTCAGATTGGCCTTCAATTAGTCCGGCTTGTTTAGCGTGTTTTTAACCTTGAATTTTACCTGTAACTGTTTTCGTGTTTTATATTTTATTGTATGGCTGCATGTTTTGTTATACGCAGCTTGTTTTATTGTATGTTGTGATCGGCCCCGAGCCTGCAGGGAGGAGCGGAATATAAGACTGAATAAATAAATAAAATAAATAAATTGTTGTTACTATTATTATTAGTAGTAGTAGTAGTAGTAGTAGTAGCAGAGGCTGAATGAATATTTATTATATTATATATAAATTCAGGGGCTTATTATACTCACATTTTGTTGAATTCAGTTTTTTACTATATAATATTGCTCTCACTGAAATAAATTTCCAAATATTTTGCTTTTATGGCTCTCTGAGTAGTGGGTAGGTAGATCATTTTGACTTGGTTGTTTTATAAGTAGCTCGCATGCTGAAAAAGTGTGAGCACCCCTGGCTTACAACAACATTTTTCAACCCTTAAATATAGAGAATCAGCTGATTAGGGAGTTAGGAAAGGGAAACTGTAATGACCATATAGCATATAGTGACACCAAGATCCCCAATACAAAGCTCAATGCAATGAAATAAGAAATACAATGAAAAAGGAGCCACCGCTCTCAAACAGAAAGTATCTCAGTCTGATATAAGTCCCAATGTACGTATGAAGGCTTCACACATTGGGACATATCAGACTGAGATATTTTCTGTTTGAGAGCGGTTCATTGCATTGAGCTTTGTATTGGGGATTTTGGTGTCACTATATGCTATATGGTCATTACAGTTTTCCTTTTGCATAGACAATATTGTGTTTGTTTGCATATCTTACAAGCGTTCTGGGATATTGCTTAGTAGTCAGGAAAGGGAGACATATTGTTAGTTGCTTTATTTTTATTGTTAATGCTACAATGGCTACTAGTTTAGGAACAGGGGAGAGGCTTTTTACTATTTCACTTACAGCTGTATAATGTCTTAGGCTGGATCTACACTTCCCTATATCCCAGGATCTGATCCCAGATTATCTGTTTATCCCAGTTTATCTGACTGACTGACTTTATTATTTCTGAGTCGCCCTCCACGTTAGTGCTCCGGGCGACTTACACACAACAAATTCCACAATTAAAATAGAGTATTTAAAACTAGATTAAAATATTCAGTGGTTAAATGCAGGGGCCAGGCTCGGTATTTGAGTTCCTGGTTCTGCATTAACCATGGAGGCTATCCTAAATAGCCAGGTCTTCAGAGCGGTCAGGAACTGGGGCAGGTCGAGGGAGGCTCTCTGGTCCGGTGGCATCGAGTTCCAAAGAATGGGGGCCACAACGGAGAACGATCTCCGTCTTGTGGTCTCCAGGTGGGCCTCTTTCAAGCCTGGTACGTGAATAAGGTTCTTGTTTGCTGGCCGCGGGGTCCTTGAGTAAGCAGGCATCAACAAGCGGTCTTTTAGGTATGTTGGGCCCTGGCCCCGTAGGGCTTTGAAAGCCAAGGTCTGGCAGTGTAAACTCATATAATCCAGTTCAAAGCAGATAATCCGGGATCTGATCCTGGGATATAAGGCAGTATAGATCCAGCCTTAGAGATTATATTTCAGAAGAAGGAATGAACAGAACTATCTCCAAGTACTCTTTGCCTAAGAAAACCCTGTAAAATACACAGGATTGCCATAAATCAATGGGTGACTTGAAGGAACAAAAACACATATAGTATAATGTGCTTGATAACATCAGGATGTACAGTATTTTCTGTCTTTCAGAGAACAAGCACATGCCTGAGACTTCCTCCAAGGACAAACAGAAAGAAGCTGGTGAGTGATTACAACAATTCTGTTTCCTAAAAGTTGAATGCAAATCATGTAATACCACAGTTAGGAATTGAGAAACCTGTTCTCAATTCATTGAAACATATGGAAGCTCAAACAATATATTATGAGGATGCGATTGCCCATGACATACACCTCCTCTTCACACGACTGCAAATGTTTAATTTAACAACATACAGGTAAACCTCAGTTAATGAAAGAGATACATTTTTGAGCTTTGCTGCTTTAACAGATTTTTTTGTTCCAGAGATAGAAGCAATATGGAAATAGCAATAGGTTCCTACATCTCTCCCCAGAAAAGGAGCAGCACAATGTGGTTCAGCAAACTTTTAATTCAAAAGTAATGTTAACATATGTGAAATTAAACCACTTAGGTAAGCTTTCCACAAGGAAACAAAAATATTTTGAATCAAGAGACCACTTGAAAGCTTTTCCTAAAATACATTATAGGATGTATTTCTTTTCTTTCCTTCTCTTGTCTAATTATTTTTATTTGAGGGCCCAATTTTATAGATATATGCTTTTCAACATGCCAGTGTAGCTGGTGAGGCAGTCTAATTGCTTTTACTCCTTTTTTTTTGTTTTGCTCGATATACATGCTCAGTACACAATTCTAATGGCAGCAGTTCACTTTGTGAGGGCACACAGTTATAGTATGATCACCAGGAGTAGAATCCCATTTCTTTACAGATAAAGATTTATTGTATTGTTTACAGTAGACATGCTGCCACAGCTCAACATTGAAAGGCTGTCTTTGTCTGGGCCTCTTTCACCAGCTGTCCAATGCCAATCCTGCAGAAAACAAACAAACAAGCAAACCCACCTTCAAGCCAGGCAGAAAACAAAGCTTGGCTTCCATTAAAGAAGTTTTGTAAAAAGAAGCTTCTTCACTGGAGGTTTTATTAATTGAGGCATGTCTGTATATGATGTTGTTGTGGTCCATGTACTCCTGGTTGCTGTTCCACTCTCCATTGGCTACCACATGAAAAGGTGAAGAAATTGAAAGTTGAGATGATGTTACAACCTATACCACCTTTAAACACATGTTACTAAGGAGGTGCAGGCTGACAGTAGCTACATTATCTTCTTAATATGCCTTCTGACCTAATGGAGCACCAACTGCTGCTCTGGGACCAGAGTGAAAACGGGGGCCAGGAAGATATTTCCAACTTGTCTCCTGCTCTGTGCTAATAAGATAAAATATGATAAGATAAGATATATACATATAATGTTGATAATATTATAATGTTATACAATATAATACTACTAATAATACAATATTATAATTATATATTTCATATGATATGTAATATTACTAATAATATTACAATATAATGGTATAGTACAATATAGTAAAATATAATACTAATGTTGTGCTATGCTAATAATCTATATATATATAA
The DNA here is from genome assembly GCA_030556195.1 of Anolis apletophallus. NCBI lineage: Eukaryota > Metazoa > Chordata > Lepidosauria > Squamata > Anolidae > Anolis > Anolis apletophallus. Next base: position 110,625,847 of record JARBWK010000002.1, on the reverse strand, counting down.
AGGAAGACCCGTCATCGAACGACCGTCCTATGCAGAGAAACCTTCCAAGGCAGAGACACCAAACTTGCCAACAAAAATAGGCCTCCGGCAAGGAAGGTTTTTAGCAAAGAAACTCTCCCCTCAAAACCAAGAAGGCCCTCAAAACAACAATAAAAAACTATATTTCCCAGCGTCCTCTGCGGCCGCCAGCGAATCCCATTGGCCAACATCGGCCCACACAAAATGCAGGGAGGCTGAGTTCCCATAGTAATGGTGGGCAGAGCCAGCCAAGGCTAGGATAGAATGCTGAGTGATTTGAGTTTAGTCAGTTGGTGTTTGTGGGTTAAACTGCCAAGGCCAAGCTCTAGGAGGGAGCAGGTTCCCACACTCGAGAAACACAATCCAAAAGACCAAGCCAGCACAAAATACCACACAACGCCAATATGCAGAAGATACACAACTATGTGCACAGAGCACATACATACCACTCACAGGGCAAAAGACACCCACAACAAAAGACACCCACTTTACAACACCACACCCACAACATGACAGCCACACAACTCGCGATGCCTACCTCTACAGACCCACAACACAACAGACACACAACACACACAACGCATACATACCACTGCTACACAGAAACCTACACAGTACAACCAACTAACACAGGAGGACATAACAACTACCAGGAGGACATAACACTAACACAAATAGGGCACCAGGGACACAGGCACCACTGGCAAACACATACCGCCAGAATAACACAAACTTGCAAAACACACACACACACACACACAAACAATCCTGCAACACAAAAACGCACCCCAACCAAAATTCACAACAAACACCACTGGCAAAAGCAACACCCCCTCCACATCACAACCAGCACACAGCCAGATTGAGACAACTATGTCACCACAACACACACAAAATACACCCCACAAATACCTGACACCTTCCCCAACACAAAACCCAGGACTGCACTCACTACTCACCACCACACACACCTCCAAATACACACACGTCCCAGGCACAATACTCCAGCAATTCCTACCCACACAACACAACACAACTTCCTATCACAACCCATCCCCCCAACCTTACAGGACCCCACACACACAACACCTACCACCACCACAAACAAAAACCAACTCCACCTATACTCCAACCACAACACAACACAACACTGTATAGATACTCTACAAACACACACAAACACCCAAAATACCCCACCCACACAAGCATCAACCTCTACATCAACACAGCAGACGGAAAGACAGAAAACATTGTATATCCACAAGCTCTGCAGAATGCCAGCAACACCACACACCGACAACTCCCCAGGACTTCAACATCCCACCCACCAGAACAATCCACAACGACACAGCCATGACCCCACCAAGACCATAAGTAACATCAATTCCAACCCTTACATACTCAGACTTTCTCGCATCTCCTAAATAGGGCACGGCAACGCGTGCCGGGTACAGCTAGTATAATATATTGTATTTACATATTACTTGTAAGCCGCTCCAAGTCCCCTTTGGGGTGAGAAGGGTGGCATATAAATGTTGGAAATAAATAAATAAATAAACTGTCTTCATCTGGCTTTGTCTCAACCCCACTCAGGTTGTATGGGCGTGGCTGATTTGCACTGGATCTCAGGTCAGCCATTGAACAGCCAGGGGCAACAAACTGAATGTGAGAGAACTACCTGATGAACTAGGACTGAGAAGTTGGGTTGTTGAGCTGAGATGTGGGGTTTATCATTGTTCAGTATCTCAATTTGAATTGTTCTTTAGATAAACTAAAATTCTGGTTTCCTACAGGTGTGTCACCTGCTCATGAAAACCACAAGGAAAAGACAAAAGTGGAGGAATCCCAAACCAAGCCAGACCAACAGAATTCTCAAGAAGATGGAAAATGCACTTCAAGGAACTCCAAAAACTCCTGTACTGAATATGATGACTCATTGTTTGAATCTGATATTGAATCATCATGTTCAGAGGATAATTGCAGCCCTGAGTGTGAAGATGCATCCAATGAATCAAGTTCTGAGTGCAATTCTGGACCTATCAAGTCAGATTCAGAGTCCAGTTTGCTTACCAAGTCTGATTTTTGGGCCAACCTTAGTCCCAAGCCAAATAAGTCTCTTCCTATGAGTGTGTATGCTAAGCCCAAGAGAACCTATCATGAAAAAGAAAACAAACTGAGTCATGGGAAAAACGATTTCCCAGTTGTGAAGCAGAAAAGGCATCGGGACAGGAAAAACAGACAACAGAGCAGGGAGAGAAACCCACCTGCTGTGAAAAGTGAGAAACTTACCAGGATCAGAAAGTCCAGCAAAGAACCTCTTCCTGAGAACAAGGAGGTTTGCAACTGCAAGAGAAAGGCCCAAACTGAGAAGAATGGGGCCCATGCAGGAAAGATCAAATCACAGGACGAAAACTGGGAGACCCATACTGGGAAGACAAACCTCCCTAAATTAAAAACTGATTCACATTGCGGGGATGGAAAGCTCCACACTGGGAAGAAAAAACAAAAAAATAGTAATTCTGAGATGCGTTCCAAGAAGAAAGTTGAGAAAGAAATGGCTGACGGTCCCACTGAAAAATGTGAAATGCAGACGAAGAAGTCTAGATCAAAGAAGAGCAGATCTTGTCCAGAAAGCGAATCTGACTCAGGAAAAGAGCAGCAAACTGTGCAGAAAGGACAACCTTACAAACCAAATTCAGACACTGGCAGCCCATGCCCGAGACATACTAGGAAGAAAGCTGCTTCACCATCCAAAGCAAAAAGGATTCCAATTGAGAAGACAGAGTTACAGTCAACAAAGAGTGAACCAAAACTGGGAAAGACAAGAAGTCTCCAAAAGAGGGAACTGCAAGCTGAGAGGAATGAGTTGCGTGTTGGGAAGAGTATGGTGAATGTCCACAAGGGACAGCTGCAAACTGAGAGGGGCAAGTTAAAAATCCAAATAAATCAGGTGCATCCTTTGCGAAGCAATGCGAACAGCCAGAAGAGGGAGCTGCACCTTAGGAGCAGCATAACACATATTGAAAAAAGTGAATTACATAATAGGAGAGGTAACAAAGCCACCCCGGTTCAATGCAGAGAATCTGCCAGTGAGAGCAATGTACCATCTTATACATGGAAAGTGCCAGCAACTGTCTGGTTTGGCCCAGCAGAAAATGCAACACGCTTCCTGTTTGGGGAGACAGTGGAATTTCCTGGTGGGCAAGCACCTCTGCTAAATAAAAGGCGGTCATGTGGGCCCCAACAGCCCTTGCCTGGAAACCAGTGGGCAAATATCCATACTTGGAATAAAATTAACCAGATATATCAAAAGAAGAATTTTCTTCCATATATCAACAATCCAACTCAGAATGGAAAGAACTGCCCCCCTTCATATGTAAGCAGTCACTCTTCCGTCGCTAATCCAGATGCCTCTGTTTCCTGTTCAAAATGTTCCCAGTGTTGGTGCAAGTTTTTTCACCAAGGCCCATGAAATTGGGCGCTTTGTGTCTACCATCAGAAATTGCTTTAATATACACACATAATCCAATAAAGCAAGGATCAGGAACCCATATTCTGTTTCTTGTATACATTTATTATCAGCAGGGAGAGGCAAGGCAGATGCAGTGGGAGCAGGGTCGGACTAAGGTAATTTAAAATGGTAAGCGAACATTATTTTGGCGCCCCCTCGCTCTCCGGCCTCGTGGAGCATGCGCATGCATGCCGGGCGCGCATGCGCTGGGCCAGTTAGTTCTGCGCGTGCGCCATTGCTGCGGAGGGACTCCAGATGGACCAAGGAGTGTTCCCAGGGGGTTTGAAAGAGGCTATGGTAAGACCGCTGCTGAAAAAGCTGAATTTAGATCTTTCGGCTCCCTCCAATTACCGACCTGTGTCAAATTTGCCTTTTTAGGCAAGGTAATTGAGAGGGCAGCAGCGGATCAGCTGCAGCAGTTCTTAGAAGACACAGCTGGACTCGATCCCTTCCAGTCCGGCTTCCGTATTGGGCATGGGACGGAGACCATGCTTATCGCCATTACAGACCAACTTCGCCGCCAGCTGGATCAGGGCGGATCAGCCCTGCTTGTTTTGTTAGATCTAACAGCAGCGTTTGATACCGTAGACCATGCACTGTTAGCCCACCATTTAGCTGTGACTGGGGTTAGGGGGACTGCCCTTAAGTGGGTGACCTCCTTCCTCCAGGATTGGGGACAACGTGTGGAGAGGAGAGAGGAGGTCTCCGGGAGGCTCCCATTAAGTTGTGGGGTCCCCCAGGGGGCCATCCTCTCGCCCTTATATTCAACATCTACATGCGCCCCCTGGCCCAGCTGGCCCGCGACTTTGGTCTGGAGTGTTATTAGTACGCGGATGACACCCAGCTTCTGCTGAGAATGGATGGCAGGCCAGATACCGTACCCGATTGTTTCCATCTATGCCTCGAAGCCGTGACTGGATGGCTGCGTGCCAGCTGGCTGAAGGTGAATCCATCGAAGACGGAGGTCTTGTGGCCCGGTCGCCCTGGGCTGGATGAGTGCCGGTTGCCTACCCTGGATGGCGAGCAACTAAGCCCGTCATCCTTTATTAAGAGCCTAGGTGTCCAATTGGACCCCTTGCTGACCATGGAGGCCCAGGTCTCCATGGTCAGCAAGACGTCGTTCTTCCACCTATGACAGCCTAGGCGACTGGCCCCCTACCTGTCCAGGGATGACCTGGCCACGGTGATCCAAGCGACGGTCATCTCGAGGCTGGACTACTGTAACGCCCTCTACGTTGGCCTTCCCTTGTCGACAATCCGGAAACTCAAGCTAGTGCAGAATGCCGCTGCTCGCTTGCTGGTGGGAGCACCAGTGAGGGAGCACATCACTCCCATTCTTCGGCAACTGCACTGGCTTCCCATCGAGTACCGAGTTGCCTTCAAGGTGCTGGTTTTAACCTTTAAGGCCTTACACGGTCTAGGGCCTGTGTACCTAAGGGACTGCCTTACCCCATATGTTCCCCCGAGATCACTATGCTCGGAAGAGCAGAACCTTTTGGTTATTCCATCATCCTGCTCCTGCCATCTATCCAGCACAAGACAACGTGCCTTTTCGGCCGCAGCACCTGTGCTCTGGGATTCGCTTCCAGGTCATATTCGGGAAATTCCAGAACTCGCCCCTTTCCGAAGGGCGTGTAAGACTGTCCTCTTCAGGCTGGCATTTGGCTAAACCCAAACGCAATCAACATGCTCACGCCTGATCCAAGAATTGTAGTCCTGCGGTCACTATGGCCATGCATTCGTTTTTACTGTATATTTTATTGTATGTTTTACTGAATGTCTTATTGTACATTTTAGTTGCTGTAATCCTCCCCAAGCCTGCAGGGAGGAGCGGAATATAAAATGGAATAATAAATAAATAAATAAATAAGATACCAATCACCCTAAGTGAGGCCGAAAAGGAGGAACTTTTTGCAGCTGGGACGGAGCCGGAGCATTTGGGGCGATTGGCGTCTCAGTCCAGCTGGAGTCCCTTTGCAGCAATGGCGCATGCATGAAACCTGGCGGCCAGATGCACCCCTGACTACATGGCGCCCTAAGCGGGTGCTTACTTTGCTTAATGGTAAATCCGCCCCTGAGTGGGAGAAACTGTCAGTACTTGGGCGAACATAAAACGAGACACAATGTTGGGGCTTTCCGTATCATCCTTGTCGAGTTTGGGAAAGCTACTGGCCATTCTGAAAAGGGGTACTGAGATCTGAAGTCTCAGAAAGTAACTTCTCCGAGATCTACATCATCATCTGGTTCATCTTAATTTCCTTGTCATTTTAGCACACTTGCCACCTAGATTGAATGTACCTCCTTAGCACTCACTGTTTTCACTGACAGTTTCTGCTGTGTACATTGATAGTCCCCGTGCCTTTAAATATGACAGCCTGAGCCCAAACAGGAAAAAAATGCTTTCATAAAGACGTGAATCAGAACAAGGGCCCATTTACTCCAGCTTCCTTCCTTCCTTCCTTCCTTCCTTCCTTCCTTCCTTCCTTCCTTCCTTCCTTCCTTCCCTCCCTCCTCCCTCCCTCCCTCCCTCCCTCCCTCCCTCCCTCCCTCCCTCCCTCCCTCCTTCCTTCCTTCCTTCCTTCCTTCCTTCCTTCCGTGAGACTAACCAGATGCCTTCAGCAAGCCCCAAAGCAAGATATGAATACGTCTCTTGTGACCCCCTCCTTCCATTTATTTGAGATTAGAAGTCTTCTACTAGTTTTGACACAAATTGGGTTGTTTTGCATGTCTAAGGCTGGATCTACATGCCCATATAATGCAGTTTCAGAATTCAGATTAACTGCATTGAAACTAGATTATATGAATCTACACTCCATATAATTCATTTGAAGGTAGTTAATCTGCATTTTGAAAGCACATTGCATGGCATTGTAGATCCAGCCTAAGATTGAAGTCTGTTTTAGTTCAATGGTACTAACTTTATAGTACCTGTGGTTTCAAATTATAAGCAAAGTCTTTTTCCTTTTTGCTTAAATAAAATGTGCCTATATTTTCTCAGATGGGATGTGAAAGAGAAATAAGGCTATCAGGGGTTGGATCGACACTGCCATATAATCCAGTTTCAGAATGCAGATTATATGGAAGTGTAGATTCACATGCAGTTAATCTACATTCTAAAACTGGATTAAACAGCAGTGTAGATTTAGCCAGGGATAGTCATGAACCTATAATTAAGGGTTAGGATGGTGTGCACAAGTGAAGAATCTTCTTAGTGGTGATCCAAAGGCTGTGGAACCCTCTACTGACATGCAGCATGGCCCTTTAGTATTTGATGGTGCAAGCATGACACACCTCGTGCCAAAAACAATTGGTTGGATGAAAATGGCCACAACTCATTTATTGAAAACAGGAATAAAGTGTTGGCAGCCATGCATGGGTCCTGGATCAGGGTTGAACAGCCCCCACAAATGTCCAAAGGCGTTTTCAAGCCTGGGGTGTGAGCGGCCCAATGCCTGTGCACGGAAACTCGGCACCCCAGGGGGCCTGGGCGTTATTCCCCTTACAACCAGGGGGCGATAAGCCAACCTGATCCAGGTGCCATGCCACACGCCACACGCCAAACACGGAGTTGTGACAAAGAACATACAAACATGAAACCTTGAACAGAGCAACAATAAGAGCAGAAAAACAAAAGTACACCAAGAAGCAATGCAATAAGTAGTGGGGGAGGCAAAACCAGACTGCCTCCACAAGGAGGCCGAAGGGTAGCCAGAAAAATGCAGTAACCAGTATATACTGTACTATATTAACATAGGTCCATTATGCTGGCGTAATAACAGTCATAAATCAGAAATTCAACTTTAGGTAAGTACCTATATTCAACACAAATAATATTGGCTCACATAAGAGTAAGCAAAATATTTAGCAGGTAAGTACCTTATATCAACAATGTAAATCAAAATCATTAGGTAAGTACCTTACATCACAGATTAACTTTGTTCGTCAACCGTAGGATGCTGACTTTGGGATTTATTTTGGAGATATATGTGGAATTTGTGATATATATGGACTTTGGGACTTTTATTTCTGCTTTGTAACGGACTCCTGCAAAAGCAGTGCCCTTGGGACAGCGTCCTTAAGGAGTATGTAATGAGGAAGGCTCCTCCAGGATTTAGTGTCTTTGCTTACTTGCATGTAAGCTGCAAAGAACTGTGATGTAAGGTACTTCCCTGATGATTTTGATTTACATTGATTTACATTGTTGATATAAGGTACTTACCTGCTAAATATTTTGCTTACTCTTATGTGAGCCAATATTATTTTTGTTGAATATAGGTACTTACCTTAAGTTGAATTTCTTATTTATGACTGTTATTACGCCAGCATAATTGACCTATGTTAATATAGTATATACTGGTTACTGCATTTTTCTGGCTACCCTTTGGTTGTGTTTTGCTATTACGTAGTATAGCCCCCCTCTTCTTGAGTCCCCAGGCAGCTTTAAGTAAGCTGCCCGGGCGGAAGTGCAAGCCGGCCGGAAACGGAGGGGGCGGGGCGAAGTTTTTTTTAATACTACGGTAGTAGCCAGATTTTGTTCATTTTCATGGTTTCCTCCTTTCTGGTGAAATTATCCACATGCTTGTGGATTTCAGAGGCAAGAAAGGACTGAAAGATGTTAAACTAATAAAGTTTATTAAAATTGCCAAAGGAAAAGATTGAAATTGAGTCCAAAAGCAATCCTAAGCAGCGACGGCACTGAGATAGAACACAGAGCTAGCTAGCACACGATCTCTCTCTCTCTCTCTCTCTCTCTCTCTCTCTCTCTCTCTCTCTCTCTCTCCCTCTCCCTCCCTCCCTCCCTCCCTCCCTCCCTCCCTCCCTCCCTCCCTGAAGCCAGTAGGCCACAGAAAAATGGAGGAGTTTGCTCTGGTATATATAGACCAGCCTGGAAAAAAAGTCTCGTGATTCACTTTCTTGCTCTGATCGGCTCAGGCAAGGCTAAGGAGACCCCCCACCCGCAGGTGCTGCCACAGCACTCCCAAAAGCAATGGAAAGCAGCTGTTTGTGGCCCCCAGTGATCCGTTTTGGCTGACTCAATCCAAACTTCATTTCCCCCCCCCCATTCCATTTTTGGGGATTTGGTTTCCCAAACTGCTGGATTTCCCAGATCCCATTTTGAAAAATGGCACCGTGCTCACCCCTAGTCTGTATATGCTCACACAGTTCCTCATCAAACATATAGACTATATTAGGCTTTACAAACAAACTGGCACATAGCACAATATCAAGGATGCCAAGAAACACTGAGTGTGTTGAGTTAGGCCTGTGCTACTTGGCAGGAGAATTTTTTTGTCCTCAGGTGCGTCTACACTGTGGAGTTAATGCAGTTTGACATCACTTTAATTGCCATGGCTCGACTCTATGCAGTCATGGTGATATTGAGCAGGAATTTAGGAGGACTTGCCTGGAGGAGGCGAAAGTCCTACAGATCACCCAAAGAGGATCCGGTACTCTGGCGAACTAGAAACACCCAATTTCCCTTTTCCCAAATAAATCTCACCAAAGTTGAAGAAATGCCACCAAGTTGTTTTATTCATCTCAGCTGAGAAGGATGACAACCGCAATATCTCGCCCGCAAAGCTGACATACCACAAGCAAGCTATACAGCACATTTTCTAGACAAACAGAACTGTCAAATTCAAATTTCCCGCTGCCCACCCCTCAGCCAGTTTCATGCTGATTGGAGAGAGTCATCAGCTGGAGAAGAGGTGCTGCTGGCTTAGCTGTGCCTCAGCCAATCATGGAGCCAGTGCTGCTTTTGTATTCCAGCCAATGAGAGCAGAGAAGGTGGGCCGAGCAGAAAACAATGAACCGGAGGAAATGATTAAGTAGATTGTGAGTCTTAATGTGTGTCCAATCACCCGTGACAACAAAAATGTCCTTAAGCGGGTTTGCTGTATTGTCCTTGTGTGAGTCATATAAACATCTGGGTCTGACAGGAAGATCAGACCCAGTAATCTTTAATCCGCAGTATAGTCAGTTGATGGTATCTTTCGTTGAGTTTCGGTCCAAAGGAAATGAAGACAAAGGGGGTGAGGTGGATTGCACATCCCTGCCTTCCGAAGGCAAGGTGTCACTTGGTGAACAATGGGGGGAATCACCAGGGGGCACAGCTAATCAGATGGCCAATGCTCTGAGATCTGTTAGCTGATACCAACAGAGACATTCATCTGGGGGGATGGACACTTTGAGGCCCAGGGAAAGATATCTACTGCTTATTGTCCACACAAGAATGTCTTTGTTTGTACCCAGTATCGGGGATTAGCAGCTTGGGAAGCTTCCTGGGCCGTTTTGAGTGCTGGAGTCACGAAGGGGGCATTTCTATATATCATATACAGGGATAGGAAGGGAAATATGGGAAGTGTGTGTGGGGAAAATACATTCATGTAAGGGGAGGTAGAGGTCATCTCATCCACCCGCCACCCCCCTTCAGAGTCCATAAGAAATCATAGAACTTCATGGAAAGTCCTTGAAAATGTCCTAAAGTTCATAAAAGTTGGCAAAAGCTCATAAAAGTTCATGAAAGAGTTAGGAAAGTCCACAAAAGGTTCCAGGGGATAGAATGGGTGAGTTCAAGTGTGTGGATCTGAAGGCTACTGCTGATGCTGGAGCCTGGGGCATCATCCGCATGATGGAAGGAAACTACAAATCCCACCTGGTCATGGAGCCAGGGTGGCTGTCCTGCTTCCCCGAGGGTCTACAGGATAATCACAGTACGATCCCCAGGTCACAGGCTTCCGGACTTCCATGGAAAGGCGGCAGGACCAGTCGGTGCAGCAAGGAATCTCCAATTGACAATCAGCTGTTTCCCTTTTAACTTTAATGCTTAGAAATAAAAAGGTTATTCCCGGGGCGCAGGGGCCCAAATGCAGAAAGCGAGAGAGCAGTTAAGCTTAAAATTAGTGTAGGAAAAATATGGCACCAAAATGGAGGCGATCTGTTGAAATTGTGGATACAGGGGTTTGCATTTCTGTATCCACGATGTGAAGGATCGCAGTTTCGGCCTCCCTGGGACAGTCAAAGGGCATCCCCGGTGAGCATGCAGTGTTCTGCAGCTCGGAAAAGGTTCATGCTTGGAGACAGTAAAGGACACAAAGTATCACTCTATAGAGGAAAAAGTGGCAAGTTAGGGTTTCTTTTATTGGGGGATTGGTTACAATGTTAGGGATGGGGAGAGGAAGTAAAGAAAAGGCAGAGTGCTTGTTGAGGTTGCTGCTGGAACCACGCTCCCAGCAATATTGACCCAACGAGGCATCCAGGAACTGCAGAACTCCCTGCTGCAGGTCAGATCAGCTTGAACGCAGGGGGCTCCTGGAGGCTCGACCTCAATGGGAGTTGTAGTATTATAAAGTCTGTAGGCTTCTCTGCCAAAGGGTATTGGTGCCCCACCAAACGGCAAATCCCAGGATTCTAAATTATTGAGTCATGGCAGTGAAGTGGTGACAAACTGCATTAATTCTATAGTGTAGATACACCCCTTGTTAGCATCATGGTCAAATTTTAACAGCTGCTCAGTTGTATAGAAACTAGAATTGATTTATATTAATGGCTTTGTTTTATCCCCCCCCCCAACTTTCCATTAGTTTGGCATCTGAGGCTGGCAATACATATGAAGGCTGAGGACTGAATGGGGACTTTCCCCCTTTGTTATTAACCCACTTCTCATAGCTACAGGGGGAAAACATTGATAATCGGACAAATTGAATTTCTTTTTGTGTATATAATCCTTTTAACTCCATCTTCCATTGGCTTTGCTTGCAGGTGTCAGGGATGTACACCAAGGGGCCCATAGCCACCCATGGATAACTTGCATAGAGTTAGTTTGTTCTGGGGCCCAATTCTTTATTGAGCTCTTCGTGAATTCTGGATGCCATTAGTAAAAGGCTGAAACACTTCTCTGCTGTATACCATCTGTTGCATAATTTACCATCAATAAAGCTTTTAGCAGTCATATAAAGACCCCGAGTTACAAACATCCAACTTCGTTAAAAACGGGGGTGGGGTGGGGGGACAACAGGAAGTGAGAGAAATCTACCCATCAGAAGGAAAACTCACTGCTGAAAGAGTGGGGGAAAGGGGTCTCAATTGAAGCTTTATTACCAATCCTTGTTTCCACAACAGGCCATTTTTTTTGGGCAAAATCCAATTATCACAGGAACAGAAAGTGAGGCGAAATCTTCTGAACAGGGGCACAAACAGCAAAACAAGCACCACAGGGGTGTTAAGCCTTCCCTGTGCTATCCAAAGCTAAAAATACATATATTTGTAGCTGGAGTTACATTTTTTAAAAAAAATTGCCTGTTTTGATTGACATACAATTTCAACTTAAGAACAAATCTGCAGAACCTAACTTGTTCATAATTTGGGAACTGCCTGTATGTCAGTGTCTACAAAGTCTTGAAGAAGCCCAGAGATAAAGCCAATTCCAGAACATTTAATTTTTTATTTCATATGAACAGCCCTTCTCTAAATATTTACCTGCCTATTTTCTTAGTATATATATATATATATATATATATATATATATATATATAGCATTTATACCTCGTCCTTCTCGACCTCCGGGAAGGGACTCAGAACAGCTTCCAAACAAGCAACAATTCAATGCCAAACATAATATGAAACACATAATAAATACATCTATATACAATTAAAACAATTATAAATATACAGATTAAAATTTCCAGAATTAAAATCGTTGTCCAAATCAGTCCAAGCACGGTCCCCAGAATCTTGTCGTCCCCAGAAAAACAAACTATTCTGTGAACCCTTGATCCCATTACCAGGATTTAAGTTTCTTCCAGAAGGTCAGAGGAGGGAGTTCCACAGCCAAGAGGCCACCATGGAGAAGGCCCTTTCTGTCATCCTCACCAAACGTGACTGCAATGGCGGTGGGACCGAGAGCAGGACCTCCCTGGATGATCTTAAGGTCCTAGATGGTTCATAGAGGGAGATACGTTTGGACAGGTAAACTGGGCTGGAACCTTTTAGGGCTTTATAGGTTAGCACCTGCTCTTTGAATCGAGCCCAGAAGCTAATAGGCAGCCAGTGGAACTGGTGTAGCAAGGGAGTTATACGCTCCCTGTACCCTGCTCTCATGAGCAACCTGGCTGCCGAGCTTTGGACTAGCTGTAGCTTCTGAGCAGTTTTCACAGGCAACCCTTATTCTCATAGATCATGTTATTTAAATATGTCTTTTCTACTAACTACTAAAATGTTTGGAGAATTTCAACTTCAAAGAAAATTCTGTCTGTGCCTGTGAATTCAAAAGAGCCTTCTTTAACATTGGCTGCCCTAAGACAAGTACACCAATATTCACATGACCACAAACATTCCATTGTTGTATCAGTGGAACAGCTGTCCTATTGAACCTTTATTCAGCCCTATTGGGAAGATGATAACTACGGTACACATGTAGGAAATGCACAAATGGTATAGTACAGCAGACATGAGCACAATTCCCCTGGAAACTTCAACAAAATTCACTTCTGGGAAGTCTCCTGAACTGGTAAGGCTTTGCCTGTGGCTTTGACAGCAGACTGTCCAATATCCAAGGCCTGGCTGAACACAGAGAGGTTTATCACCAGATCAGCACCCATCAGATGATGCCTGGCAGTTATGAATACAATGAGAGGGTTCAAATAGGTGTGACTTGCATCAGCAGCGGGATTAACTACACCAGGAAAATCACAGATCACAAAAATCACCTCTCATCCAGAAGTAGACAGGTTATTTTAACCATTCTGCAAGAGATGTATTTTAATTACGATTTTACTAAATTATAGCATGTCTCAAACTTCCTTTATAACACAGTACTTATTCATTACATGATATGTATCACCTAATAACAACTATATCTATAGTTTGGCATGAGAAAGTTCACAGATTCTTTTTCCCAAGAGGAGGAAAGAGGATGGAGTCCCTTCTGGCGTCTTCATATATTTCATGATGAAGCAGCTTTTGGTAGCCACCAACAATATGGGTGTTTTTGTTTTTTTAAAAAAAATAGTTTCATAGCTATACTCACAAGGAAAGGCCAAGAAATCCCTTGTATGCTTTTTGAAAATTTGCAAAGTAGGCTTCCTTTTCAATTATTGGTGAATGAAATTTCCCAGCCACTATATTCTAATGTATATGTCAAGTACAGTAGTTGGTGTGAAAAACCTAGATCAGGATACCTTCTGACTAAAAAGCACAATTCCTTAGTTCCCAATATAAGGATATAGGTATTAATTCCCCAATGGTGAGAACATAATACAAGCAGTCCCGGAGTTATAATCATTTGACTTGCAAATGACTCATAGTTAAGAACGGGATGAGACAACAGGATGTGAGAGAAATCTACCCATCAAATGGGAAGTTTATTCCTGGAAGAGTTATAATGGGGAAAAGGTGTCTTCACTGAAGCTTTATCACCAATCCTTGTTTCTAAACTTTTCAAGTTCCAATTATCACAGGGACAGAAAGTGAGGTGAAATCTTCAGAACAAGGCCATAGACAGCAAAACATACACTACATGGGTGTTAACCCTTCCCTAGGCTTTCCAAAGCTTGCATCTCTCTCTCTCTCTCTCTCTCTCTCTCTCTCTCTCTCTCTCTCTCTCTCTCTCTCTCTCTCAATGGAGTTACACTTTTAAAAAATGTCCCTGTTCCAGCTTGCATACAAATTAAACTTAAGAACAAACATACAGAATTATTTATTATTTATTTACTTCATTTATATACCGCTTTTCTCACCCCTGAGGGAACTCAAAGCAGTTTCCAACATATTCACGGCAAAATTCAATGCCTTACAAAACATGAAAACCTAACATAAAAACAGTAACATTGAACTATCACTTTAATAATAAAAGTAACTGTGAGGACACTCCAATCCTCCATAAAGATCACGCACAGGCAGTAGCTCGATCCAACAAGATTTATTGCAGGTACAACACCTATAAAGCCAAAGCAGTGTCCCATCACCCAAACACACCTTATATACCCCGACCCCCTCCCTCCTTTCCCTTGCAACGTCCAAGAAAGGTTGCATCATGTCCTGCTGACTCAGCGATCTCACTGTCCAAGGGATATGACATCACACCCCCACTGAGTCAGCATATTCCTATTCAGTGTCCAATGTCCGGAGGAGGTTACATCACATCCACTCTGACTCAGCACTGCTCCCAGAGGATTACATCATCTAGGGAATTCCCCAATGTCCAGCGCCAAAGCAGGTCAAGGCAGACTGGGAGTCTGAGCCTCCTCAAGGCTAAGAGCTCCCAGCTCTGACAGTAATTACATTAAACATTAAACCTATCTTGTTCGTAACTTAGGGGCTGCCTCTATTCTGTTGATGCTCACAGGTGCATGCTTTCAAAATTATATATTTTTACTATGTTTAGGATTGTGCCTTTCCATTTCAGTGACCATTGCCTTATTTATTTATTTGTCTTATTTATATCCTCCCTTTCTCTACCCCAAGGGGGACTCAAAGCGGCTTACATATGGCACCTACTCAGTGCCTAAAGCAGACCTGGACAATTGCCGGCCCTCCAGGTGTTTTGGACTTCAAATCCCAGAAATCCTAACAGCTGGTAAACTGGCTAGAATTTATGGGAGTTGAAGTCCAAAACACCTGGAGGGCCGGCAATTGCCCAGGTCTGGGCCCTAAAGCATACAACATACTTATGGCCACATCCTGGAAATAATTAGAGGGCAAAAACATTAATGCAATTTGATTACTCATAATGTTATTGCATGACTTTGCATTATGGACATGGGTTTTTTTTTTTTTTACAGCTGTGCAGTTTCATATTGTGTTGTTTTGTCCTTTCAAGTCAGTCAGAACTTATGTTAACCCTATCATGGAATTTTCTGATGTTATGAGTGTGACTTCCCCAAGTGGTTACCCAATGGGTTTTCATGGCCGAGAGATGGTATTCAAACCCTGTTCTCCTTAACCATATCCATTTAAATACCACGTATTCCATACAATGTAACGCCTACACCAGAGGTTAGTCCTAGAATGTAGGCTCTAGCTGCTACATCTGTTTCCCCTGCTTGGAACTCTCTTCTCCCAATTTCTAAACTTCTTCTGTTATCCTTCATCTTTGCCATGGCTAGGAGCTTTCAGCCTCACACCCCTGACATCACAATCTGCAGAAGATTGCCATTGGCTGCAATATATGCTCATCCAAGGAAAAGGATGATGAAGACCTCCTACTGTCCTTTCCTGTGCTCAAAGCAACAACAGGCCAAAAACCGAGGTAAGGCACGTATGAAGAGTCACTGACAACGATCCTACAATGTAGACAAAAACATTCATTCTTGGTCTTCTGAAGGACAGAGCATAGAGAAGTTCCATTTTGGGCTATAACTCAGGCATGGGCAAACTTTGGCCCCCCAGGTGTTTTGGACTTCAACACCGGCTGTTAGGAATTGTGGGAGTTGAAGTCCAAAACACCTGGGGGGCCAAAGTTTGCCAATGCCTACTATAACTCCAAGAATGCCCCAGTCAGCATAGTCATTGACCATGTGAACGAGGGGAATTTGGGGAACTGAAAGTCCAAACAGCCATTTTCCTGAGATTTTCTGAAGCATTAAATGAATGCTGAACTTCAGACTAGGAAGGTCAAGAGTTAGGATAGAAGAAACTAAAGCATAAATCTCCAGATATGCAGATGGAGCTAGCGAGAGGCTCTAGAATGCACACTTCAGAAACAGGAGGAAACCCTTATTTTTATTTCATTTCATATACTTAATTTTGTATCTGCAGTCTTTACTCATATACCAATATAACAACTCAGTGATGGATGAATATTAATGACCTAGCTTGAGATTTAAAAGTAATTGCACATGCCCCTAAAGCATGTACACAACTACACATTATTATGTCAGGACTATTCTACATATATTGACATGGAAATAAATCTATTTGATTTAAATGGAATTTACTTCAGAATACTATATTTATACTTAGAATCAATGCCTTTGTATTCTTAGTAGTGTGATAGCTTTTGAAGTTATTATTATACCATACTGTTGCTCTAAAAATGTAAAAGCTCCTATAATTAGGTCTCCAGAATGCAGTATCATCTTGAATTAAATATATATAATTAACTTATGACTTATGGACAACATAGGGCAGGTGCTACCTGGGTATGTGCTATAGAATAGATCTAATGTGTTCTGTTGGTTGTAGCTTGCAGTAGTCTCCCATGCTAAATTGCTAAATGCATGTTCCACACATATCATTGTATGGTGCTTTGCAGTGATGTAAAAATCTGACTCTTAACAAACCTTGGTTTGTCAATCGGCCACAAACCACCACCTGCATTTTAGGAATGTTATAATTTCCAATTTAAAAAATAATGTTATTAATGAATTTTTTATGTACTGTTATTATACTTATGTCATTGTATTTATACTTTTGTGTTGTCTGTATGTTGCACTTGGAGTGCTTCTGTGAGCTGCCCCGAGTCCCTTCAGGGAGATGGTGGTGGGGTACAAATAATAATAATAGTAATTATTATTATTTTTTCTAACTTTTAAAAATCCATTGTTTGCTATGGCATTTTAACTCGCAATTGTAACTTGTCTTGGGCTTGTTTCTCAGTCTTGACAAAATTTCATTGATTGGATTTATACCATCCTTTCTCTCAGACTAGAAGAAATACAAACCAAGCATGTGGAAGATCAACCATGGTTTGTTTTGTTGTCTGCTTTGCAATTTGCAGCTTGAGCAAAATAAAAAGTTTAACTACACAATTTTTGGGTGACTTTGAATATGTTCACAGTCTAAAGTGATAATGGCCAATTTCAAACCACTGGGAATGGATCCTAGTTATAATGCAATCTAGAGCAACTTTGCAAGGGAGAAATTTACTCGCCATCTTGGCGATAATAGAAGTATTCTTCACAGTTTAAATGAAGAACATTGATGATTGGAGGTTGCCCTCCTCTTCCCCACTATGAGACCATTTGTCAACTCAAAAAGGGTATAGCTAGTATTGCTATTAACTCACAAAAACACAATCAACAGCTTTTGGTTCAATGGGGATTCTGGTAGATAAGAATTTGTGGACCAATTTAAATTTTTACATACTCAGTAACATGTGGCAGGAGTGCAGATTCCAGCTCCGACTGATTGTAAGAGATTGGGGAGTTAATGAGAGATGTTTTTTCTTCCTGTGGCTCTGTCTAATACCCACAGCTGTTTCCTAGGGCTCCTACCATTCCTGAAAGGGCTGCGAGTCTGTCTCTTTCCACTTTGCTTGGGCTTTGACAGCCACTGTAAAGGATCTTTATACTATAACACTTGCACTTAGTGCTTAGCACCTTTCTACACAACTAAAGCATGTCCAAGACCCCTTCCACAAAGCTGTACAAAATTCACACTGAACTGGGTTATAAGGCAGTGCCGACTCAGATAATGCAGTTCAAAGCCGATATTGTGGATTATCTGCCTTGATATTCTGGGTTATATGGCTGTGTGGAAGGGCCCCCAGACACACCCCTGCTTCTGTCTGATATTGCTAAGAATCCCTTGTTGATATCCCTTTTGGCAAAAGACAGTAGAAGCAGAGTGCTTATAAAAGCAGCTATACTAGTTTTTCCTCATCCGTTTTTTGAGGCAGACAGCCCAAATGAGCACTACAGGGAAAGCAATGAAACGGAGAAGGAGTGTCAAATATGGCAGGAGAGCTTTTTGTTAGTTCTTTGCAGCAGTGATGGAGACAGAGTCAAGCAGATGAAAATCCTTACATTTGGAACAGTGTCTACAGGTGCAAAACCAGTGAGCTGGCCAACAGTGCAGGCATTCCTGAAACATAACACATGGGGTCTGAAATGCTAGGAGGAGAAATGTTCCACTCCCTCTGAAATTACTCTCCTGCACATCTACCTCAAATTACTTTTGAACAGTTTGCATTTGGAACCCACATGTGTTTTTGTATGTGGTGTGTGCACGTGTGTGTGTTATTCCACAGTATCCTCCAGATACTGTTAGCTGGGTTTGGTTTTTTTTGGAAAACAGAGAGAGTGGGCAGGTTATGCATGTTACTTGTCACTCTGTCATTTCTTTTGCTTTACAGCTGGCCTCTGCCCAAAATAAAACAGCACCATGGTTGAGTATTACCAAGCACTGGACATCCCACAAACAGCCTCTTCAAGTGACATTAAGAAAGCGTAAGTTTTCTTCTATTAGACATCCCTTTCTTAACAATCATTAGTGTCATTGTCTTTTATCATGGGTCATATAACTTCAGAAGTCCAATGTGTCATATTGGTTTGAGCAGTGGATGACTCTGGAGAACAGGGCTCAAATCGTAATTGGCCATGGAAGCTCACAGGGTGACCTTGGGTAAGTTACACACATTTAGCCTCAGAAAACTCCAGGATAGGATTGTCTTAGGGTCACCTTAACTCAGAAATGACTTGAACGCAAACAACAACAAACAAATATAACATTAAGCCAGACTTCCTCAACGTGGTACTATTTAGATGTGTTTGTATTACAACGCCAATCACCCCAACCATGACAATTTGTAGTCCAGAACCAGGTTGCAGGTATCTAAGTTAAGCATTCTTTGCCTTTCTCACTGCCTCTTTGGGAGGGATAAATGAAATAAAAATAATTAATACTTTTTTCCTGCTTTGACTTGAGAAGTCCAACTATATGTAGAAGACAAGTCTGCATTCTAATAGTAACAATTTTCATACAGTGAGTGACACCAAATACCTATTCTATGCTTACTGAAATACTTGGAAAGTTGGAAGCTGTAACTATTTAAATAATCCGTAACAAAGTTCTGAAAGCAGTTAATAGGCCAGGTTCTGAGATCAGGGATCTCACTTTTGATATTTGAGATCTGAGTCGAGACCTTCAGTTACAATTTCTGTAAAATGTGGGGGAGTTCTGCTATTAGGCAAAGTGGGCGATGAAGAATGGGGAACAGGCAGGCTGTGTATGGCACACAATCCCTGGAATTCTGTTGGGTTTTCCTAGTTAGAGAAAACTGATTTACTCCATTGATGAGCAGTGAGTCAACAGATAGGTAAATCCAATTGATTCTATGAGTCCACTGTACTCAAGACTTGTAACAGTGGCCAATGCCATCTTATTCTTTGTCCCTGGTAGAAAATGGACTTAAACTAATCCCATTTCCTCTGGGAAATAAATCTTCCAAAGACTGGAAGTATGAATTGACGTATGTTGGGTGAGGATTCAACCTGTGGTGCTACTAGTCTCTCTTACAGTCTCTAAGATGATGGGTTGTCCACATGTATAGTGGTGGATGTTGTCCCATAGCCAGTATTCAAGTAACATTCAATAATCTTATTGAATTTTGTATGAGGAATGGAGAGGAGGGAGGCCCCATCTTGTTTGCCTCAAAATGCCATGAACCAGTGATTGTTTATTTAAGCCAGCGATTCCCAACTTCTGGTCCTCCAGGTGTTTTGGACTTCTGATCCCACAATTTCTAACAGCTGGTAAGAAGACTGGGATTTCTTGGAGTTGAAGTCCAAAACAACTTGAGGACCAAAGGTTAGGAACTACTGATATATGCTTTCCTTTATTTGGTGCTCTCCTCAGTTGTTGGAACATGCTGGTTCAAGATGGTGGGAGCTGTAGATCTGTAATAAGAAATTCAATGTGCAGATTTGATAAATGTGAATTTTATATGATATATGGTATGAATGAGTTGAATGGAAGGATGCAGGGATGGGGTTAATAATTTTGGAGGCACTAGTATAATACTAAGGACTGCAATGACTAACTACCTTCTTGCTGGACTGTAATTAAAAGTTGCTAATAAGAACTAAAAAATAAATTCTGATAAGAACTGTGACAATGATTCTTTCAAGTTAAGGAAATGTTTGCAACATTCCTTGTGTTAAGAAGGAAGTCAACACAAGCCTTGCGTTTATCAACACCAATCAAGAAGATCAACGTCTGGTCAGGAAACAGAGATGCAGCCAGGATGGAAGACGTCTATCATTAATTTACAAGTTTGGGACTACATCAGCAGAATATTCCTATTAAAAACTCAGTCGAATAATACTCAAATTGTGATAGACCTGAGGAGTCTGGTTCACCCAACTCTCTGCTCCATTGGAAGGAGAGAGATGGTGTATTCAGAGAGTGTCAGATATGCTATGGGAAAGCATGATTCTGGTCACTTTGGGGCTTCTTTCTCAAGGGAAGAAGAAGAAGTGTGCTTTTGGAGTCTTAGATTTTGTGCAGAGAATCAGGTTCTGCTGTATGGAAAACAGAGATCTGGTCTTTGACATTGTGCTTAGGGAAAGAGGAGTTTTGAAGTTATGGAAGCTTTGGAACTACAGTATGCGTTGGCAGGCTGCAGGGAAGCAGGACCTGGCCTAAAGGAGGGAGAAAAGGATATGGTAATATTTGGATGCATGATGATGAATGTGTGTACATGTGTGTGAATGGTTTGTTTGTTTGTTAGCCATGTACTTGTGAATCCAATGTAGTTGCATAGAATCTGTACATCTGTATGTCTAATGCCATTCTTTGTCTAAAAGTTCTGTAATCTGATCTACCCTCTCACACTGGAAAATACAATAAAACGAACCTATGCTTTAAAGTTATTGAAAAGCTATTCATGACAGGTCAACATGTCCAGAGGTCACCAAATTAGGAAATTCTAGTTTATCTCGATTATAAATCCTACAGACAGCTCTTTCTCACCTTCTATCTTTTTCTCTCTGCTTGGAATGTCGCAGGTACAGAAAGAATGCACTGAAATGGCATCCAGATAAAAACCCAGGAAACAAAGAATATGCAGAGAAGAAGTTCAAGGAGATAGCAGAAGCATACGAAGTCTTATCGGACAGTAAGAGGCTATCCCCTAGACTATTTCCCCTGTTGCCACACATTTCATTGAGGTCTTTTGGTTTTCCGAACTGCTCCTGTTGACTTGCTGTCTGCCCACTGGTTTCCACCTTTGTAGCAGTATTCCCTGTAATTTCCCATGCTTCTCCTTGAGATGTAGCTGGCTCTGTATTCTCAGTTCCTGCATGTCATGGAAGCAAAAGCTTGGCCTAATTACAGTCTATCCCATATGAGTTGCTGTGAAATGATTACCCCACTCACCTGAAATTACTTGGCTAGCCAGCTTTCACTTCTTTATTCTCTTTCACCTCTTGGACCCCCCGAGAAATAGCCTAGGGGTATTTCTACAAGTCAATCTTTTCTGCCACTGAATGCTTTTCTGTAGCTGTCCGTGTCCTTGGGTATCAGGGCTGGAGGTAATGGGATGTCTCCATGGTATTTTAGAACCTTTACTAGTTTCTAGTAAAATCTGCATGTGTTTCAAAAATGCATTGATCCCAACTTGTTCCTTCTCTATTCCAGATTATAAGCGAGATCTTTATGACCTCTATGGGATCGATGGGCTTATGGATCTGAGCATAGGTAAGTGTCCTGCCCCTGGGCGATTCAAAGCAGGCTGCTCCAATACAAGGGAGGTGCTCTCCCAGTAAACCTGGAATGTGCTGCATGCCTTAGGTCTGGTGTCAGTTTTCACTGTGCCCCTGCTTATAGTTTCCCTGAATTGTCCTCCTTTGTGGTTAAGGCATTTCTTGCTATCTTGTTCCTCTGCCTTTAAGTGGAGACCTTTTCCTTATAGAGTATATAGTTTATTGTAAGAAAATTGATCATTTCAAACATCATCTGAGAAATTTTTGAGAAGGGGAGTGAAGCGCTGCAGCTGTTCTTATTTGTGGCAACATAACAGCAAACAGTCTCATGGCATTTTAAAGAATACTTCATCTGATGCATGGAGTATTATCTCAGTTGGCCAATCATGCCACAAATGCTTAGGTGGGTGGAAGATCTTAATAACTGAGACAAGAATGACCCATGATTTGAGCAAGGAAGCATGTGTGTGTCCGTCCTTCCTTGTTCAGAGCATGTATGCAATGAGATCAGAGAGAACTGAAATGCAATTGGATACAAATAGTGCTCATTACTTAAGCATTGGCCACTAAGAAACATGAGTTTTGATGAAAATATAAAAGACAACCAACATCCAACCATAACACATGTTTGACAAACCTACCACTAAAAAAACCCAAACACATATCACATCCATACACAGTGTACATTTGTACTTCCTCCCCCCTGATTGACCTCCCCCCCCCCCCCCGGTCAGTTCGAATCTTCAGTTATCATAGTAAGAGGCAAATCCTTCTTTGCCAAGCCAGGTAGCATTTTAGTCCACATTAATATTTTCAATAATTTCAACATTTCTATATTTTTTCATACTTGTTCTGATGAGTTTATTCAAACATATATTTTAATGCATAATTAAGATACAGGATATAGACGCTCTTTTAGAACTTACCTAACTACAGTTGTCAATGGCCAATGTCCTGCAATGATTTCAGTTCTTACTTTCCATATTTCAATTTCCTCTCACCAAAGTGAGTACAATCCTCCCGTATCTGTTCACTCCTCTGCCCAGACACATCCATAATGAACTGTCAAGTAAAGCATTATTTCCATGAACTGGACTACTGTTCAGAAAAGCATAGGCCAAATAGCATTTGTTAGTCTTTAAAGTACCACAATGACAGGTGCCTGATTTGCTTTCTGCAAGGAACTGGCCTTTATCAGAGCTCAGTGGGGACTCCTGATCTCATGTTCACCTTTCGGGATGCGGATGAAGTCTTCAAAGAATTTTTTGAAGGACAAGACCCATTTACTGAAATCAGGGGTACGTTCTGCTAATTTTATATGCATATATGTTTTGTTTTATTGTATTTTATATTGCTCTTCATTTTTATGTCATCTGTAAGTCACCCTGAGTTCCTTTGAAGAGATGGTGGCGGGGTAGAAGAATAAAGTTATTATTATCATTATTATTACAAGAGGAAGAAATCACAGAAAATATTATAGCTGCTTTATTAATGCTACAAATGGAACTCAGTGATGTCCACTCTCATTGGCAGCCCTTCTGAGGTCTCAGGCAGAAAGACCTTTCCCTGCCTGCTGTCTGAGGCCCCTTTGCTTAGCTTGGAGATGCCAGAGACTAAACTTGTAAAACAGCTGACACTCTTCTCTTTGTACATATTGCCTTTTCCATAAACACTGAGAATTATAATGTAATTTAATTTATAAATTAACCAACATAAGCTTTTATTCATGGAGATGGAGACAAAATATTAGTGCCCAATGTGCACTCCCGGTGGTGGAGTGGGTTAAAGCGCTGAGCTGCTGAACTTGCTGACTGAAAGGTCACAGGTTTTAATCTGGGGAGCGACATGAGCTCCTACTGATAGCCCTAGCTTATGCCAGCCTAGCAGTTCAAAAACATGTAAATGTGAGTAGATCAATAGGTACTGCTCTGGCAGGAAGGTAATGGTGCTCCATGCAATCATGCCAGCCACATGGGCTTGGAGGTGACTACGGACAACACTGGCTCTTCAGCTTAGAAATGGAGATGAGCACCAACCCCTAGAGTCGGACTCATCATTTGAGGGAGTTAATTTGCCAGATTAAAAAAGTCTGGTTCTAGTATAAAAAGGGCTAATTGTAGAGCAATTAAAATAACCTAAGTATAGCGAAAGGTACATCATAGAAAAATAATGGAAAAGCCCATCTGACATCAACATAATAGGAAGCTATAATGAGTAGCCCCATCCTTAGCATGACCATCATGTAGCTCCCCTCTCCTTCTAAGAACATAAGAACATAAGAAGAGCCATGCTGAATCGGACCTCAGCCCATCTAGTCCAGCATTCTGTATCACACAGTGGCCCACCAGTTGTACACGGGGATCTCGAGCAGAAGGGAGGGCAAAACCCTGACCTGCTCCCCGACCCCCACAACCAGTACCCGGGGAAATCCTGCCTACCTCAACCAACTCCGAGGTGGCACTTGAATGTCCTTTTCAGTAACTACCGATACACTTGGTATCCATGAATCTGTCTAATCCTGCCTTGAAGTTGTTCAGGCTGACAGCTGTCACAACCTCTTCTGGAAGTGAGTTCCATAACCCAATGACCCTCTGGGTGAAGAAATATTTCCCTTTATTAGTCCTAATTTTCCTACCTTGGAGCTTCAGGGAGTGCCCTCTAGTCCTAGTGTTTTGTGACAAAGAAAATAAATTTTCTTTATTCACCTTTTCTATCCCATGCATGATTTTATACACTTCGATCAAGTCACCTCTTAAACGCCGTCTTTCAAGGCTGAAAAGACCAAGGCGTTGCAACCTGGTTTCATAAGGGAGCCGCTCCATCCCTTGGATCATTCTTGTTGCCCTTTTCTGTACCTTTTCCAGTTCCGTTATATCCTTCTTAAGGTGCGGAGACCAGAATTGTACACAGTACTCCAAATGTGGCCTTACCATAGATTTGTAGAGAGGTAATACAACATTTGCTGACCTATTTTCGATTCCCTTTCTGATCATGCCTAGCATAGAATTTGCTTTTTCACTGCTGCAGCGCACTGGGTTGACATCTTCATTGAGCTGTCCACCAAGACCCCAAGATCCCTTTCCTGGTTTGTCTCGGAAAGCTTTGACCCCATCAGTTGATAAGTATAGTTGGGGTTCTTTGCCCCGATGTGCATGACTTTACACTTGTTTAGGTTAAAATGCATTTGCCACTTTGTTGCCCATTCACTCAATTTCGAGAGATCTTTCTGGAGCTCTTTACAATCAGTTTCATTTTTAACTACCCTGAACAATTTAGTGTCGTCTGCAAACTTTGCTACCTCAGAATTCACTCCTACATCCAGATCATTAATGAATAAATTAAAAAGTAACGGACCCAAAACTGAACCTTGGGGTACGCCACTTCCCACCTCTTTCCACCCAGAGAAGTGTCCATTTATTACCACCCTTTGTTTCCTACAGTTTAGCCAGGTTCCAATCCAGGACAAGACCTGTCCTTTGATTCCATGGCTGAAGAGCTTATTTAGGAGCCTTTGGTGAGGGACTTTGTCAAAAGCCTTTTGAAAGTCAAGGTAAACAATATCAATTGGGTCCCCTTTATCTATGTGTTTATTTACACCCTCAAAGAATTCTAACAAGTTAGTAAGACATGATTTGCCTTTGCAGAAACCATGTTGATTTTCTTTCAGCAATGCCTGTTCTTCTATGTGCCTAGTAATTTTTTCTTTAATAATGGTTTCCATCATTTTGCCTGGAACTGAGGTTAAACTGACTGGTCTATAATTTCCTGGATCACCTCTGATCCTTTCTTGAAGATCGGTGTTACATTTGCCTCCCTCCAGTCCTCGGGTACAGTGCCTGATCTTAGAGAAAGGTTATATATCTTAGCTAGAAGTTCAGCAATTTCACACTTGAGTTCCTTAAGAACTCTGGGGTGGATGCCGTCTGGACCTGGTGATTTGTTGACATTTAGTTTAGTAAGGCATATGAGAACATCCTCCTTGTTTATCTCTATCTGTTTTAATTCTTTTAATTCCCTCCCTGAAAAAAACTGACTCAGCTGAAGGCATATGTTGTCTGTCCTCCTGTGTGAAAACGGAGGCAAAGAAGTCATTTAGCCGCTCAGCAATCTCTTTGTCTTCGCTGATTTTCCCTTTCTGGCCATTTTTCGAGTGGCCCAACTGCTTTTCTAGTTGGGTTCCTGCTTCTGATGTACTTAAAGAAGTTTTTGTTGTTTTTTTAATATTCTTTGCTATGTGTGCCTCAAAATCTCTCTTGGCTTTCCTGACTGTTGCTTTGCATTTAGTTTGCCAGAGCTTGTGTTCCTTTCTGTTCTCCTCGGTAGGAAGAGCCTTCCATTTCTTAAATGAGTTTTTCTTCTTTCCAATCACATCTTTTACTTCGTTTGTAAGCCATACTGGTGTCCTTTTGGACTTTCCATGCCTCTTTCTTTTATTGAATGCATTTTAGTTCGGCCTGTTTTAAGGTATTTTTAAACAGTTTCCAAGCATTTTGAGGGATTTGATTTTTTTACTGCTCCTTTTAGTTTGTTCTTTACAATTTTTCTCATTTTGGTGAAATTCCCTTTGTGAGAAAATTTAAGGTCTCTGTGTTAGTTTTTACTGACAGTTTGCTATCCAAACTTAAGTTGAAGGTTATTGTGTTGTGGTCACTGGTACCTATGGGCTCAGTTACAAGGACATCTTGAACGAGATCTTGTTCATTAGTTAGCACCAAGTCCAGGATCCCCTTTCCCTGGTTGGTTCCATGACCATCTGCTCAAGGGAATAATCAGCTAGCATGTCGAGGAACCTTGTCTCTCTTTCATGCGTAGAACAAGAATTTGGCCAATCTATTTGGGGATAGTTGAAGTCCCCCATTATGACTAATGTATTTCTTTTTGAGGCCTGTTTAACTTCATTTTCCAGATAGCAGTCTGCCTCTGGAGTTTGGTTGGGAGGGCGATAGCAGATCCCTAGTGCTAGATTAGTTTTTTGTCCTGGGACTTTTATCCACAATGTTTCTGTAGGTGAGTTTGAAATTTCTTGAAGTTCTAATTCATGAGATTCTAGCTCCTCATTTATGTACAGGGCCACACCGCCACCATTTTTCCCTCTCCTGTCTTTCCTGTACAGTCTATAACCTGGAATCTTTGTGTCCCATTTGTTTTCCTCCGTCCACCTCCGTCCACCAGGTTTCTATTAAGCACCTGTGTGTATACTGTTGAAAGGAAGCCTTCACATATACTGCTGTTTCCACAAACAGCTCCATCCCACATGGAAGCCTCCATGCACACAGCTGTATGCCCAAGAGTAGTTCCCTATAAACACTGATGTTCAACAGGCATGGATGGGAGGGTAGTAGTAACTTAAAATGTGTGATTTTGTGGTCTTACTCTCTACCTACCATTTAAGTTCACTTGGATGCTTCAAGAAGGCTATAGAGTTAAGGGGTTTCCAGAAACCGAAGTATAGGTGGAGATGTCCTTAGAAGTACTAAGCTTCCCCACTTTCTGAGCTCAGACCAGGCCTTTCATCGACTCACCTAACTCTCACTCTCTATCACTTAGACTAGAGCATCACTAGTGTATATTCCTTTTTATTCCCCTGAAATAAAATACTTGTTCCCTGTTTTACAGATACAGTATGCCCCCTTTAATCAATTGATTCTATATCCAGTTTTGCTTATGTTCGGGGGGAAAAATCTCCCTCCTCTGAAGTGTTTGTGGGACTTTCTAGATCCTCCAGTATGTTTCTGGCCCAAATATAGTTGAAATATAGAGTGGCATGAGGGAATGGGATGGTCTTGGAACATATCTCCTGTGGATACGGGGCTTGCACTGTATATGCTATGTCTGAAAGTAATCTTATTGACTGCTACAGCAATTAAGAATCTCATACTAGAGATAAGAAATTGAAGATTAAATCTTGTTATACCATCAAACTCTGTATAAACTAAACATGTGTTCTTTGAACATGCCAAGTATTCTCTCAAAATATCACAATGCAAAACTAGAAATTGTTACTTTTTAGACAGCATTTCTTACAATCCCTTAGCCCTCCATGACCAGGCTGCTTGGAGGATTCTGAGAGCTGTTATCCAAAAAGCAACATCCTCACATTCTGGCACATTGATGGAGAAGGTTAGCAAACAGAATTGGAGGGTGTCTTCTGATTCATTTGGCTGCTGTTATATGGCCATCATAGTGTTGCCTAAGAAGGTTTGGTAGAATCAGGCATTTCTATGAAATGCCATTGTCAGTAATCTATGGAACAGAGCAGGACTGCCAAAAACTTCAGTGTGATAAACTCATTTCTGTACATGGAACAGTCCAACAGGTGGGATGCAAAAAAAGTCAGATGATCCAGGAAGCACCAGATGGTCAAAAGCCTTGCTCACTGATTGGAGGAAGGGGGTATTTTGGATTAAGCCTTCCAGTTACGGCAGTGGCTCTCAACCTGTGGGTCCCCAGGTGTTTTGGCCTACAACTCCTTATGTCACCGAATAGAAGTTGGGTTGGTTCTGCCCAGAAGGGGCACGAACCCTAGCGCCCAAATATAGGGATCATAACCCTTGGTGAGCAAAGGCAGGACGCAGATTTTCCCACCCCACTGTTTCCCAATAAACCTCACCAAAGTTGAAGAAAAGCCACCAAGATCTTTAATTCTTGTCAGCTGATAAGGATGACGGCCACAATTTCCTTGTCGCAAAACAGCCATAAGGTTACATTCAAAATACATGCCATATTTATAGTTATACAGAGCTGTCAAAATTCAAATTTCCCGGCCGTGCGCGCCGGCCAGCTCCATGCTGATTGGATGGAACGTTGAGACCAGCTGGAGGCGAGCCAATGATGGAACAGTGCCGCCTCTGTTCTGGCGAATGGGAAGCGAGAGGCGGGAACTTGGAGAGAACAATGTGTCCAGAGGTTCTTGATTAAATTAGTCCTTTATGTAAATTAAGATCCCATGCTCTCAGCCTTTCGGGATAAGAAAGTTTTTTGTTTCCTATGGAAAATGGGGAGCTGGCCAACTCTGTCCCTTCCTGGTGACAAAGGACAGATACGGATCTTTACAGGGAAGTCTCAGGAAAATAGATAAATAAATTATCTTTCTGGATTGCTGAGATTCCTTGGGGTCTGAAGCCAGGAAAATCAGCCGTTGTGTTGAATGGAAATAATTATGCCGATATTCCCAGCCTGAGGGGAGAGCGAAACTTCAAGGCCCCTCCTGCTGTGAGATAAGGGTCTTCATTGAGAAACAAGATAGCCCCTGTTTCCACACCCGAAAAGCCCTTTATGTTCATGCAATAGTCATTGATGAGTTAATCAAAAGGTGCGGCTTGGAATGCAGCTGTCCTGATCTTCACTTGTTGATAGTACAGATACATGGCATTTTCTCATTATATTTTTAAAAGATACATGGGAAGGAAAAACATGCAAAGGGAAAGGGAATACATATATGGGAACCAAGGGAATATCTCCACCATCACCAATACATTTAATAATATCATCTCATAAGGGGAAACGGGGAGAAAATAGTCCAGCAGTTAATATATCTTGGGGAAATCATGATGAATAATTCATAAAAGGAAATTCATCTGGTTCAGTCATTGGGAAAATGAAAGGAATGAGTTCTTTCTCTAAATCAGCACAGAGGAAAGACCTAATGTAATAAAACCTTGGGAAACTATAAATCCCCCACCACTCAGGGCCTCCCAACATTGGTCCATTTTCATGCAACTTCCCAGGGATGTGCTCATAAAAAGTCCATGGTTTTTGAACCTCCATGGGGCCCGTAGACAGTGGCGGGAACAAATGTATTGTGGAACCAGCAAGTTCTGACAGTCAGCTGGCTTTGAAAAATATATTCTTTAAAAATCAAAAGGCTGTAGCAGAGGCAGAGGAGCTCAAAGGAAGAAAACAAGATGGCAGAAAGTTTTAGAATGAGTCTAAGAAAAATATTGAATTTTAACGGGGTCAATCGGTTAAACTTATGTTCTCGCGGATGCTGGGGGAAACCGATGCCATTTTGGAGTACTGCATATCCACGGTTTTAAGGAACGCAGTTTTGACTTCCCTGGGACGCCAGAAAGGCACTCCGGGCGGGCCAGCAGTGTTCTGCAGCCCGGAAAGGTTTATTTCATCAGAATCTGTGAGTGAGAGTCATATGAGACACTTTGTATCTTTGCGGAAGGGAAAAAATGTTGCATTCTGAAGGGTTATTCATTAGGTTAAGATACAAAGTTTCAGGCCAAGTGGGGCATGGGAATAGAAGGAAAGAAATGGTTAGAGGTCTTCTGAATCTTAGTCCCAGCCTTTGTTCTAAATGAGGCCAGACCACACAGAGCATGCAGGAATTTTGGAACTCCCTGCTACAGACCAAACCAACTCAGATGCAGAGGGGGTCTTCTGGGGCTCGCCTTCACTCCCAGAAATTCCAGCCAGTTTACCAGGATTTCTGGGTATTGAAAGCCAAAACATCTGGAGACCACTGAGCTATGGGATCATTTCAGAGCAATCCAAGTTAATGAATGTGAATACTTCAGGACTCAAGACTGCTTGATATTGATAATTAGCACCATGTCTCTTTAAATGGCCTTGGTCTTGTATTAGTATCCTTTTACAAACTGTATAGGGCCACTGAGAGACTGCAGGAGATAAAGTAAAGCAAGAGGGAAGATTGACACATAAATGAAGAGCGAAGATTTGGTTGTCATATTCCTGTTCAGTTTCCAATGTGCAATTTGCTCCCATGGTAATGGGGGCCTTACTGTGAGAACAAGAGGGTGGTTCTAGGACTCCTTGGTGATACACCTCTGTCTACTTGATTTGAAATACGATTATCCATTGCCAGGAGATATATTATAGAGCAGTGGTTCCCATCCTGTGGTTCATGGACCACCAGTGGTCCGCAAGAACGAAAATATGGTCCGCAGCCTCACTGTTACTACACCATTGCAACGAGAGTGACTGGTCTCGCAAAACACTCGTATAGTGCCGAAGCTTATTAAATATGGTTTCCTGTAGGTGAGCAGATGGCAACTACTGGATGGCATATGTTCTGTATCGGAAACTAGAGCTGATGTGGTCTATCCAATGCAATTTTCTAAATCAGTAGTCCAAATAACCAAACCGAATCTAAAGCTGACCAAAAACTGATTCGTAACCCTTTTGGTACTAATGTTGGAGAGTGGTCCCTGGTCAAAGTGGTCCCTGGTCAAAAAAAGGTTGGGAACCACTGTTATAGGGGATATTGCCTTGGAATACTTTAGCTGCAGTCTTGTATATTTCTGAAGCTGTGTGACGTTTACTGTAATAAGCATCCACATTTAATTAGTTTATGAATTATAATGGGCATTGTGATGTGAATCGAGATCATTGCCAAAATCCAATGTAGCCATCTTCTCCTTCCATCACAGATGAGTTTCCCCCGTTTACAGATCTACAAGGAGGAACGTCCCAGTGGACTACCTCAAGTGATGGAACATACTCTTATTGCTCCTATTCTCCAGGCCAGACTGGTAAGATTAATGACTTACTGATGGTGCATTTTGCCAGCTTTTCAATCACTTTAGAAATGATTGTGGGCCTTTCCAGATTTTTTCCTCTGCATTTCTCCAAATCTGTTTCTGTCTGTGTTGTTTGCTTCCTTTTCTTAAAGCTCTGATTCTGTCAAGTCTCTTCTTTTCAAATGATTGTGGAGGCTTCTTACTTATACCCTCCAATTGTCCCAATGTAGCAAAAACCTTTCAGTTAATCTGTTGCCCAACTTTCTAACCATTTTTTTCACTTCTCCATTAATATTCTCCCTCTATCCTCAGCTTACTTCAGTTGCTGCAAGCAAAGTGCAAAAGTTGACATTTAATTAGACCAATAATGGGGCAAGAAGAGATGTAGGCAGAATTTTTCTTTCCCCTGTAGATTCAAAAGAAAAACAAACTACTGCAATCTTTCCGAGTTATGTGCTCATCCCCATTAATCATTTTGTCATATTATTGGATATTCCATAACCTATTGGAAATAACTGCACCATAACCTTATTGAAAAGGTAAAAATGATGTCACATCTGTTTGGCAAATGTGAATCTGTGGAGACAACCTTTTGAAAACCACTAGTCAAGAAAAGCATGACCTTGTTAGAAGTCAACCCTTTGAACAAGTGATATTCATAAGCATCCACGTAATGGCACACAGGTAACTCAGCTGTTAAACCGAAGAACCGTGTCTTTAAACTGCCAAGGATAAAGACATGCCACTACAAAAATATATTTGGTTATCGGAGGATGGTTGTTTCTTTGCAGTTGCAGTTGCCCATAAAACATTCACTCCCTTGAAACCTCTTTGTTAAAATATGCACTCAGAGATTAAAACAACAACAACAACAAAGTCTTCTTTGAAAAATAACATATCAGATTTACTCATAAACAACTTGTATATATTTATCACACAGGCACATTTCTTATTAGAGTTCAGTTAGATAAGATGTAACTTCTCTATGTTGAGTACACAGGGTATGATACTTAATCAATTGTCCATAGTCTTTAAGTATAGCTGTACTCACTGAAGTCCATAAGTCATACTTCTCTACTAAAGTCCAAACAGCAACACGCATCCACCTCCACTGAGATCTGATGCAAAACTGAATACAAAATGGAGCCCTGTGTTTGAAGCCCCTCCCACACCAAAGGGATACAAAACAAAATGTACATATAATATATAGGTTAACAATTATGCACATTGACTACACTCTGACCATGTCCTAGTTTTCATTTATAAAATGTTGAAGAATATAATGTGTATGAATCACTTGGGAAAATCTCTTTTATCCCTCTTGGCTTAGTGGGGTTGACATTGACCATGAGCCCTCATCAGTGATATTACTGCTGCTTTTGCCTAGATTTCTTCACTACTTTTGGCCCTGGTGCTGAATTGGGAATAGGCTTCCATTCCATCTCTACATCTACAAAATTCATAAATGGCAAGCGGATAACCACAAAAAGGTAAGATGACAAGTGGAGTAGAAGGGATTAATTAAAATGGGGGTCATGAGATGGAAAAGGGGAGAGTGAGACTGAAGAGAGAGGATTGGAAAACAACACTCACCTGCCCACTATTACACAGATGGATGGCATTGCATTTGAACCTCTCGTGTACCTCCACATGCATTTGTGTATTCTGTCCCTTTTTAACCATAGTCACAAGTGGTACAAATAATAGATGAAAGCTAAAAGGCATTTTGAGCCTCCTGTGTCTTGAACTACTTTTCTAAATTGGAAATCCTTCTAGGTGTTGAACCTAAATGTATTTCCTTGCAGATTATGCCCATTATTTTTGGCCTGCTAACCCTTTTCTTCTCTTTTCTTTTTAAATATCTGAAAGCCGTCAGCTAGATTCAGTTTCCAACAAAGCACTGGAAACAAAGACTTGCCATTTGCCACGCAGAGTGCTCTCTTTTGTTGCATGCCTTATTGCCCTTCCTATTCAGCTCAGCCTTTTATTGGGAAAATTTTAAATTTATATCTTATCTGTTATAATATTAGCAAATCACCTCTTCTTTTTGTATTACCGACAAATCTCATTCCTTCAATGATGAATTCCCGAGAAAGACAGAAAAATAACAATAACCAGCTCTGATGCTGCAGAGCACAGCTGAATAATTCTCTTTCCCTCATCAAATTAATCTAGGGACAACTTCTGAAAGTTTTTTTTTTGGTCCCAGGATAATCCAAGAAATGCATGAAAAATGATGGCTAGAATTTCAATTCTGGTTTCATTTCATTTTAAAATATTTCAGCAAGATTTCTAAGGGAACTTTAGAACTTTAGAAATGTTTCTTCCAGTTTTGGCAGTTTGTAGCATCTTAGACAGGCTCCCTCGTGGTGCAGCAGATTAAACTGCTGAGCTGCTTACCTTGCTGACCAAAAGGTTGGTGGTTCGAATCTGGGGAGCTTCTGCCAACCTAGAAGTTTGAAAACATGTCAATGTGAGTAGATCAATAGGTACCTCCTTAGTGGGAAGGTAATGTTGCTTCATGCCATCATGCTGGCCACATGATCTTGGAGGTGTCTATGGACAACACTGGCTCCTTGGCTTAGAAATGGAGATGACCACTACCCTCCAGAGTCAGACACACACAAGACTTAATGTCAAGGGAAACCTTTGCCTTTAGCATCTTAGACAGACCCAAGGACTTCTGCAGTTGTGCTGCAGTCTAGCGGAAGGTAATCAGGGAAGAACTCGCCAAGAATACCTGTTGCGACCTTCAGTCCTTCCTACAGTTTTGGCTCTCTTGCAGGATTCTTGAGCATGGGCAGGAGAGGGTAGAGATCAACGAGGATGGAGAACTCAAAGTGGCAGAAGAGCATGGTAAGATATTGAATCTGGTGATTCCAAAGAAGAACAAATCCTCGAGGGAGGTGGGGGGATGCCAAATCCAAAAAGCATATCGATATAACCACATATCCTGAAAAAATTACGAGTTGCTGGAGAGTTCACTCTAGGATCAGTTGATCCTTGGAGGGAGATTGGTATCCTACATCATGACTCACTGGAAGCTATACATAGCAACCTTTCCGCTCACTTAGGGTCACACTCCCTTTTTGGGGCTGCAGGAGTGGGAGTTTAAAGCATCTCATATTCTCTCTACTATCAACACCATCCCACATTCTTAATGTACTTTAAGAATCCCAAGCATCTTAAGATCACAATCACCCACCCACCCCATGCACAAATGCATAGGTAAGTACACAATCCCTCCATCAATTCATATACTCTACCATACACACTATCCGTCTAGTCCATGCATTCATAAACACACACCACAGCCTGCTAGTCATGGCAGAATAGAAAGGGATAGGAAATTTGAAGGGGAATGCATAAAATAACACTGAAGTTTGCATGCACTCCCTGGGTTGCCTATCTTTCTGAATTAGGCTATCATGAGCAAGGTTATACAATTGGTAACCCACATCATATTGAGCCTCACTGGTCATCATCACACTGAAACACCATATTAGTTCAAAAGTGATATTCTATGGGATCAGGACTCTGCAATTGTGGTGGTAGGGTCCTCCTTATATCAATGCTACCAATGGAAACACTGGTTAGAGAACAGGAGGCTTCTTCTTCCTTGATGCTTCTATTCCTGGTGCTAAACAATCTCACTCTCTCTAGTCTGTTTCACACTACAGAATAATGGCACTATGATTCTACTTTAGCTGGCATGACTATATCCTATGGTAAAATGGCCAGAGATACTAGAATTCCCTGAATGAACATTCTAAGTACTCCTAAACTAGACATCCCAGATTTGTATACAGATCTTGCACTGGGAATGTGGTGCAGCTGGCTGTGAGTCAGCTGCATAAGATCTCTACTGACCAGACAGTCATGAGTTCAAGGCCTGCCCGGGTTGGAGTGAGCTCTTGACCAATTGTGTAGCTTGTTGTCTGTCTATATATGTTGTATGTCTATGGCATCGAATGTTTGCCTGTATATGTGTGTTGTGATCCACCCTGAGTCCCCTGCGGGGTGAAAAGGGCAGAATATAAATGAAGCAAATAAATAAAATCTTTGCAGTGAGGAATACAGCAGCAAGTGGAAAACAATAGGGATAGGCTGCTTCTTTTTGTTGTTTCTCTCTCCTTCCCATCACATCTTTTTCTAGATGTGCCTCATTCAGATCTCACCAACAACTTGAAGGCTAAGGTGGAACACATCCAGAAGGAGCAAGCTGAGACCCTGAGTTCTCCAATGGACATCCGGAGTCTGCCACGGACCCTAAGTATCACCTCCTCTTTTTCTTACCCTGAGAGTGAAGACAAGGAACTGCACCGGGCCATGGCCTGCAGCCTCTCTGAGTTGGAGAGTGCGGGGCAGCGGTCTATAGCCTCCTACGGCTCCAGGAAGAGGCGAGGAATCTCTTGGAGGACAAGCAAAAAATCACAGAAAGCCATTGGTGGGACAAGAATCTCTGCTCCTTTGCCCATCCAAACCCAGAGTCCGGGCGCAGGAGATAACATGAAGAAGAAAGAGAAGGAAGGCAAGCCGATAAAAGGGATAAAGGCAGAAGGTAACCAAGGAGTGCTAAAAAGTCCACTTTTGCCTGGCACAGAGGAGAATGACTCTGCCCTTTGCGACATGCGGTACCTCTTTTCTGAAGGCACTCCTTCACGCAGGGAGAGGGAATCGAACATGTGCACCATTCTGTAATCTCCACAACACAAGAGGAGAGAGAGACCCATCTCCAGTAAAGTTCACAGTCCGGCTGCTCGTCTCCACAGTTGCATTATTTGGAGGGGAAGCATAGGCTCAAATGGGCCAGAGTTTTGGCTCTGCTTTGGTATTGGGAGATGCACTAATTTCCCAAGTGTTGGGACAGGACATGAACACTTAATAGGTATAATGGACTGAGATGCCAAGAGCTTGGCTTTTCTGGGTGCAGATATTTGGAGGCTTGGCAGGGGAAGGATGTCAAATCAGGCGAGAGCAGAGGTGACGGAGCAACAGTGACCGCATACTAGTTGGAATTGTCTTTAGGGCTTTCCACTCCACACACATACAAAAAGAAGGAACGCCTTGTCAGAAAGTAAGAAAATTCGAAACCATTGTGTCTATTATGACTGGAAACACTGCTCAGGGAAGGAGTCCAATATTGGCTGCTCATTCCCCATTCTTCACTCATGTCTGTGTGAATAATAAGACATCTGAAGGCCCCAAACCCCATATAGTGTAACTTCTCACATAAAGGTAGCTTACTAACCAACGTTTCTCTCCCTACTCAGGCCAATCAGTGAGGTTACTGGATGTAAATGAAGACAGGCACCCTACCTCTTAAATTGTTGTGTAGAACTGGGAAATTCAATAAGGAAAATGTTGAAATTCTCTTTTATATGAATTGTTAAACTGTGAAGAATTATCCTGTTATGCATAGGACCACTTAAGGCTCAACAAAATTTCTGGCCATTTTTTCTCCACACACTGACAAAGAAAGAAAGAAAAACTCCATACAGACATGGGAGGAAGACCATTTATGTTTTGGGAGAAAATTCTATTTAAAAATGTTAAACATTGCCAGTGGGTATTTATTTTATTTTATTTATTTCATGCACTTTTATCCCACTCTTTTCCCCCCGAAGGGAGAATACTGTACTGCATAATTAAAAGGTTATTTGCTGTTCCTGGTGGCTTCCAGAAGAGGCAATTCCCCTATCCGTTTTCGCCAAAAAAGAGCAGTCTTGGATCTCTGATGGGTCAAAGATCAGAAAACAGTCTTGAAAGCTGCTTTGCCTTTATGTGAGGTGATGGTTTGAGATGAGGTTGCTGTGAGTTTTCCGGGTTGTATGGCCATGTTCCAGAACCATTCTCTCTTGACGTTTCGCCTTTTTTCCCATCTCTGGAGCAACTTGAGAAACTGCAAATTGCTTCTGGTGTGAGAGTATTGGCCATCTGCAAGGACGTTGCCCAGGGAACGCCCAGATGTTTGATGTTTACCATCTTGTGGGAATCTTCTCTCATGTCCCTGCATGAGAAGCTAGAGCTGAGACGGGAGCTCACCCTGCTTCCCAGATTTGAACCGCCAGCCTGTCAATCAGCAGTCCTGCAGACAAAAGGGTTTAACCCATTGTGCCACTGGGGACAGATGTTTCACCTGCATCTATGGCAGGAGAGAATGCTTGTGGAACATGGCCATACAGCTCGGAAAACTCACAGCAACCCAGTGATTCCAGCCATGAAAGCCTTAAACTATAGTTTGAGATTAATTCCTGTGCAAGGGAGTCCAATCTTATACAAGGAGGTCAGACTGCCAGCCCATCAACGACACTACTTTTCCAAAGCAGTGATAAGACTGCTTGGTTCTGTGAAGTAAGAGGCAATGATGATGGTAGGGTCTCTCATGCCAGTCAGGCAGTCTTTTCTTGAGTCAAACTCAATGTGGGAAACAGCTATTGGGCAGCAACACATTCCTAAAAATGAGTTGCAATGATGATTCAGTACTTTATACATGCCATACCTTTCCAGCCAGGTTGCAGACTCTGGGGCCAAAACGTCAACCTGTTGAACCAGTTGGCAGTTAGGATGTGTTCTCTACTGTGCCCTGCAATAAAGTTAATAGGCCAAGGTGCAATTAACAGGTTTTCAACACTATTCCAACTTGAACAGCATGAAACTATTGCAGATTAACATCTCACTGATGGGCAATGTATGCAGCTGGATCATGCCTACATGGAGCTGAATTCTGGCAAATCCTCCCTTTAAGGTCCATTAAGTCCTGCCTTGAGGACAAAACTTACAACAAAGCTAGGGACATGACAGCAAGGTGTATCTCATTTGATTATACGTACGTTCGCAGAAAGAAAATAAAAACAAATAAGAAGGAGAGAAGTGAGGGGAGATACTTACTTAGTAGCCAGGGAAGGAAAGAAGGAGATACATGGTTAAGGCTAGGAAATTGAGGTGTTATGGCTACTGTATGGCTGCTGGCTGGCTTCCCGGCAGAGAGGGGGAAGATGATCTGGCATGAGCTGGGAGTGTGGGGGTCTGCAAGTTGTGATGGGTGGGTTGCTGCTGGTCCTGGGGATCCCAAGGGACTGCAGAAGATGGAGGTCGTTCTCAATTCATTATGGCCTCTGTCCTTGGGAGAACTACAGATCGTGGGGTCCACATGTGTATCTTTTATTAGGGGGAGAGGGCTTGGGGTCCTCGATAACAATGGCTGTGAAAGTGGTGTCAAACTGTATTAATATTGCAGTGTAGATGCACCAACAGACTTCTTTGAAATCCTGGAGACTTGACAACCAGCCTTGCCTCCAGATTGCTGAGTCACTGCATCTGGCCATTCCAGGCTCTCCTTTCTGCCATAAATGCAATGTCATGACTGAGCTGTGCTACTGCTCCCACCCACTGCTTTCCAAGAACAGATAACATTCTGGCATCTTGTCATCTGAATGGTTCTGATATAGCTGCTGTCAATTACTCACCTTATCTCACTCATTTATTTTCTTTCACACTGTCAAGTTTACTAAAACAAGGCGTGGAAGGGTTTCAAACCAACCTGGAGGTGGTCGAAAGTATCTCTGATCTGAAACAGAGCCGGTTTGGTGTATTGGCTTGAGTGCTGGACTCCGGTTGCATGCGGTTTTACACATCTTGGATCTGTAGCTTGGCGAAGCACCACCCCCCTTTGGCAATGAAGTCTTTGTGACACTACAACTCCCACGATCCCATAGCACTGAGCCAGGGCAGTTAAAGTGGGGGCACACTGCATTCATTCTATAATCCCCACCCTATAACCAGCTCTGTTTAATATGCCCTTTCACACACGTTATCTCCTCTCTAGTGAAACCCACCCCATTGCTTGTCCGATTTCAAACCCCCACCAGGCACACTATGTTATTCATCCATCTCACCCAGGGCATTTACATTTTTAATTTTTTTAATTCTACCCCTTCTAACTCGGCCCACGCAGAACAGTAAGAAGCTAGACTTTGAAGCTGCAAGGACATTCAATGCTAATCAAGGTGGCCAATGGAACATTCAAACCTGTACCCAACACCCGCTGCACACATTCCTATTATTTTATCTCATTTTTTTGTTTTAACTTGTTTTGTTTATATTTATTTGATGTCATTATTTGCTGTATGCATTTTATTTTTGATTTGTTGTAATTGTTTGGGCTTGGCCTCATGTTAGCCACCCTGAGTCCCCTTTGGGCAGATGGTGGTGGGGTATAAATAAAGTCTTAAAAAAATTATTATTCATTCTACAGTTTAGATGGGTCTCCTTCATGCTAGTTCTCATATTGGAAATGCAGTTAGGAAACCACACACAACAAAGGATACACTAAAGGTGCATCTCTATATCACAGAATAAATGCAGTTTGATCCTAGTTTTCACTGCCATGACTCAATGCTATGGAATCCTGAGAGTTGTAGTTTCACAAGGCCTCTGGTTTCCGTTTCCAAATAATACATGTGCTTCACTAAACTACATAGTATTGAGGTATAACAATTAAAGCGTCAAGCTGCATTCATTCTGTAGACCAATTGTTCCCAACCTGTGCTCCGTGGACCACCAGTGGTCCGCAAGAATAAAAATATGGTCCGCAAGAATGAAAATATGGTCCGTGGCCTCAGCATTACTACACCGTTGCCTCGAAACCACACGACAGGAAGAGAGACTGTTCTCACGAAACCCTCTTAAAGTGCTTTATTTGTTTATTTTGGATCAAAAGAATTGCATAAATTAGTATAAAACTGATAAAAAATAGAAGGCAGCTAAATATCTTTTGACCAAAAATGGGCAACACTAATGGCATTGTCTGTAGCCTCCAACAATTCCTCCTCTGTACATGAGGCAGGGCATTGCGGACAAGCAGGGCCGGTTCGTCCATTAGGCAGACTACGCAGGCGCGTAGGGCGATGTCACCCGGGAGGATGTCACCTGGGAGGGGCGCCACCGTGCCGGCCCTCCGCCCCGCCGCCCCACGCCGCGCTGCCCCACCCCTGCCGCTGCGCCGCCAGGCCTCCGCAGTGCTCTGCGGCCTGTGCGCGCGCAGCCGCCGCGCGCGGCCAGGCCTCCACAGCCGGCCCGCGGCCTGCGCCGCGCGCCGCACTGGCCGGGCGTTTATTAGGCCAGCCACGCCTCCGCATGCGCATAAGCTTCTACAGGCGCTACAGCTTCTGCGCATGCACAAAAAAGCTCTGTGCATGCGCACTGACTCCAGAGCGCACCTCCCGCTTTGGAGCCAGTGTGCATGCGTGCACTTTAGCATGTGCGCGCTGGCCTCCAAAGCGGGAGGCGCACTCTGGAGTCAGTGCGCGTGTGCAGAGCTTTTTCGTGCATGCGCAGAAGCTCCTACAAGGGCAACGGGGGGGGCACATTTTTTCCCGTGTACCCCCCTGGGAACAGGTAGGTCTGCCCCTGCGGACAAGCATACAGATGTGGAGTTGTCTGTTCTGTTTCACAGTCACACAAAGTGGGGGATTCTTTTAAGGAGTGCCATTTTGCCAGGTTGTCTTTTGATCTGCCCACTCCACTTCTACGTAAGTCTGT
Source organism: Anolis apletophallus (assembly GCA_030556195.1). Lineage (NCBI taxonomy): Eukaryota > Metazoa > Chordata > Lepidosauria > Squamata > Anolidae > Anolis > Anolis apletophallus. The sequence goes on along the minus strand of JARBWK010000002.1, from coordinate 110,584,865 downwards.
TCAGGGACTTCCAAGTTGCCCATTCTTGGTTTGCCCCTGGAGAAATACCCTCGTGGGGGAGGGGCCATCCAATTGGGATTTCCTGGTTTAACTGCCCAGAGGGATACCCTTGCTGTTGCTGGGGGGGGGGGACCAAGAGGAGTGGTAGTTCTCATGAAGCTTTTCCTTGATTTGAATCTACTGGGAGGAGGCTGGTAGCCATGTAGTGGATGGCTTTCACAGTGTTCAACCTTATTTCTCTCACAGCAGCAACTTCCAGTCGCACATCGGAGGAGGGGGGGGGGGCAATGCCAGCTTGCTTGTAGAGTTTATCAACAGGTGTAGGTTTAAATAAGACATTCTGTGATTATTCTCCATGTTTCGTTCAATACTATGTTCACCTGTTTTGCGTGGGCAGACTTGTGCCAAACAAGGTAGGCATACTCGGCAGTCGAATAAGGCAATGCCAGGGCCGATGTTCTTATTAATTAAAGTACTGAGGCAACAGGGATGTCAAACTACAAGAAAGGAGATTCCATCTGAACATTAGGAAGAACTTCCTGACTGTGAGAGCTGTTCAGCAGTGGAACTCTCTGCCCCGGAGTGTGGTGGAGGCTCCTTCTTTGGAGGCTTTTAAACAGAGGCTGGATGGCCATCTGTCGGGAATGCTTTGAATGCAATTTTCCTGCTTCTTGGCAGAGGGTTGGGCTGGATGGCTCATGAAGTCTCTTCCAACTCTATGACTCTAGGGAAGAGACTGACTCGAAAGATTACTACTACCACACCAGCTCTAGATCAGTCTTTCTCAACCAGTGTGCCATGGCACACTAGTGTGCCGTGAGTGATCATCAGGTGTGCCGCGAGAAAAATTCTCTGCCCCCCTTCCTTCCCCCCTCCTCCTGCCGAACTCCTGCTGCTTGGGAGAGGAGGAGGAAGGGCCAAGTGGCGGCGAAGAAAAAGAAGAAGGGGCCGGGGCACCGCCTCCTTCAGCCGTTTCCCCAGCCAGCCTCCAATCCGCCATGGCTCCCGCCACGACTCTCACCCCTCGCTCGCTGAAGCGCGGAGGAGGAGCCCCGCATCCACCGCTCATGCTTCCACTCTGTGGGAGGAAAAGCCCCGCCTACTGCTTCATCCAACAGCTTCTCCAGCCTTGAGGGGACAGTGCCAGGCCCATTGTGCCCTGCTGTTTTGCACTCCCAGCAGCTGCTCCCATCAGCAGCCTCCCATCAGGCCCCAGCCATTCTTTACTGTGTTAGAGTGTCATTTTGTGTCATTTTGTACTGTTGGTGGTGTGCCCCGAGATTTTTTTAATGTTAAAAGTGGGTGAGGTCCGATTCAGCATGGCTCAAAAAAGGTTGGGAAACACTGCTCTAGATTATTAAATATGGTTTTCTGTGGGTCAGGAGATGGCGACTACTGGATGGCATATGTTCTGTATCAGAAATCAGAGCTGATGTGGTCTATCCAATGCAATTTTCTGAATCAGCAGTGCAGCACAAATAATCAAACCGAATCTGAAGTTGACCCAACACTGATTCGTAACCCTTTTGGTACTAATGTTGGGGAGTGGTCCCTGGTCAAAAAAAAGGATGAGGAACCACTGCTGTAGACGCACCCCAAAGGAGGCAAAAATGCTGGCACCAAAGCAGGGCTGGGGGGTGCGCGCGCGCCTGCCCGCCCGCCCGCGCGGAAAGGGGGAGGGCGGGACCTAGCGAGGCGCGCGCACTGCGCTGAGTTGCCAATCACCCCCAATGTCCCCGCCCACCCACCTGGTCCAGAGAATTCCACTCGCCTCTCGACCCAGCTGTTTATTCGCGGCGGCTTTCTGCCTGACGTCACCAGTTCAGAGTGCGGGGGTTGCGGCGTCACAATAGGCTGGCGCGTTCCATTGGCTGCGAGGCCCCTGTCAGTCAGCGGGCTGAGCCCGGGCCTGCCTTCTCCTCGGGCCGCCTGCCTTCTTTTCCCTTGACAGCCGCCGGCGGAGCTTCTGCAGGGAGAGATCGAGCCGAGGAGGAGCAGGAGGAGGGGGAAAGGAGGGAGATCGGCGGCCATGGTCCATTCCGGCCGAAGCCTCCGCGAGTGGTGAGGTAGGGTCGCCTCCGGGATCTATGCCTCCCAGTGAACAATGGGAAGAAAGGGAGGAGGAAGACGCTGCATCCTTGGAGAGCCTGCAAATGCAGCCTGGTGCAGGGGTGCATCTACACGGCGGCATTAATGTAGCTTATATGGCTCAATGCTAGGGAATCATGTGGTTTGGACCCTTCTCTGCTAAAGAGGGCTGGACGTGACCCTCACCAAACTACAACTCCCAGGATCCTATAGCATTGAGCCACGGCCATTCAAGCGGTATAAACACGCATCAATTGCACAGTGTAGATCAGGCATGAGCTTAAGCGGCTGAGGGGGGAAAGGAAAGGGCCGGAGTCCAGGAATCATGGGAGTTGAAGTCCAAAAGCACCTGGAGGGCCGGAGTTTGCCCATGCCTATTCTAGATGCATCTGGGTCTCTGGAGGGAATATGGGACATTTACATAGGCCTAAACCCCATAGTTGAACTCCCCAACTAGAGTAGACTAGTAGAATCCTTACCTATTGTTTACATGTTGTCAGAGGACTGTTCAGCCATTGTTTCTGGGAGGTAACGAAGCCTCAGCGTGCCAAAGAGGATGTAGCCTACCTATGTATGAGTGCATCTTTCTGCTTCTTTCCCAGAGGAGGAAGCCCTCTTCCCTACTGTGGAAGCCAGCCACCCCTTTCCCTACTGTTCCATCAAACCACGGGTCTGAAGGTAAGGAGGTTCCCTAGAAATAATAATAATAGGTTGTTGTAGGTTTTCCGGGCTATATGGCCATGTTCTAGAAGCATTCTCTCCTGATGTTTCACCCACATCTATGGCAGGCATCCTCAGAGGTTGCGAGATCACCTCTGAGGATGCTTGCCACAGGTGCAGGTGAAACGTCAGGAGAGAATGCTTCTGGAACATGGCCATATAGGCCGAAAAACCTACAACAACCCAGTGATTCCAGCCATGAAAGCTGACAATACAACAACAATAATAATGATGATAATGATGATGATAATAATGCAAAAGGCCACCCTACTCGGATCTGCATGCATCATTCAAGGTTCGAATCCGGGGAAGGTGCGGATGAGCTCCCTCTCCTCATGTAGGAACATGGGAAAGGCCTCCCACAAGGTTGGTAACACATCAAAAACATCCGGGCATCCCCTGGGCAACATCCTTGCAGATGGCCAATTCTCTCACAACAGAAGTGACTTGCAGTTTCTCAAGTCACTCCTGACATGGAAAAAAAAGAAATTGCCAGTACATCACACAGTCCTAGACACTTGGGAAGTGTCTGACGTGTGATCAGATACAAAAGCCTGCATACTGATCTTGTTTGTTGTGTGCTAATCTTGTTATATATATATATAATAATAATACTTTATATATAATTTGCCCCCTCTCCCAAGAGGGACTCAGGGCTTGGCCAGGTAGCAGGGAGTTTTGATGACGCTCTGAGAGAGTTGTTAAAGGTGCAAGAGCACTAACCTCCTTTGACTCTGGAAAGGAGTAGGCAAAGTCCTGAAACATGCTGACATTTGGGATGAGATTTTACATCACCTCTAAATTTTGTAGGGGACAGGTGGGGGAATAATAATAATTTTATTTTTATACTCGCCTCCATCTCCCTGAAGGGAGTCAGGGCGGCTTACAACGGGACAAGCCCAGAGAGCATAGAGTTAAAAACATAACACAATAAAATAAAATCGAAACCAAACATATCACAATAAAACATAACATCATAAAAACAGTACCATGGAGAGCAATCAAAGTGCTGAGGTCAGAGGGCTCTGAGTTTGTGCAAAATTCCTAGATAGAGCTAAGGGAAAGAGTGGATAAGCCCAAAGGAAATGGGGCCTAAGGTACTTAAAGCAATTAAAGGAGAAGGCTTCATTGCTTAAATTGTATTGTCATAGTAAAGATAAAGGTTTTCCCCTGACATTAAGTCTAGTTGTGTCCAACTCTGAGGGTTGGCGCTCATCTCCATTTCTAAGCCGAAGAGCCGGCGTTGTCTGTAGACGCCTCCAAAGTCATGTGGCCAGCACCTTCCTTTAGAAGCAGTACCTATTGATCTACTCACATTTGCATGTTTTCAAACTGCTAGGTTGGCTGAAGCTGGGGCTAACACCAGGAGCTCACCCTGCTCCCTGGATTCAAACTGCCAACCTTTCTATCAGCAAGTTTAGCAGCTCAGCGGTTTAACCCGTTGCACCACCGGGGACTCAATAATAATAAAACTTCATTTATAAACAGCCTTATCTCCCTGAAGAGACTCATGAAGCTTTTATAGAGTTAGTAAAGGTGCAAGAACACTATCCTCCTTTGACTCTGGAAACGAGTAGTCAAAGTCCTGAATCATGCTGACATTTGGGATGGGATTTTACATCCCCTCTAATTTTTTTAGGGAACAAGTGAGGGAAAGAGTAGATAAGCCCAAAAGAAATGGGGTCTAATTTTATTTATTTATTTATTATTATTATTTACTTTAATTATCCCCACATTTCTCTACCCCAAGGGGGACTCAAGGCAGCTTACATATGGCAATTATTCAATGCCTTAAACACATACAAGCTTAAAATCCATTGAATTAAAATGAATACATATTAAAATTTTAAACATTCCATTCCATATTGAAAACATGCCATCCAAAAATTGTGGTCTGCGGCCTAAGGGACTTAAATCTGTTAAAGGAGAAGGCTGCATTGTTCATATTGCATTATCATAAAAGGGATCACATTAGATTTTATTTCTTTTCTAGAATTCAATTTTTTAGCAGAAGAAACACAAAGAAAGCAACGGTGTCTATACATTACATGAACATCAACAACATTTCCTGATATTTGCATAACTCACTGTACATTTTTCCTACCAATCTACATCTCTACTCTAAACATAAATCTAAAATGCAAACATGCATACATAAATTGGTATTAGATTTGAGTTGGATCAGTACAGACTAAGATTATATTTATCCAGAGTCTAGGAATAATAATAATTATTATTATTTTGTGTCAGGAGCGACTCGAGAAACTGCAAGTCGCTTCTGGTGTGAGAGAATTGGCCATCTGCAAGGTCATTGTCCAGGAGACCCCAGGATGATTGATGTTTTAAAGCTGACAGAGGGAGTTCACCCGCTCTCAGTGTATTTGAACCACCAACCTGTCCTGCTGGCATAAGGGTTGAACTCATTGCGCCACTGGGGGCTCCAATAACAACAACAACACACTTTATTTATATTCCACCCTTCTCCCCTAGGGGACTCAGAGCGTATTACAGCATTTACATACATAGGCAAACATTCAATGCCTTTACGATCATATACAATGACACACAAACATAGGCAAAGGCTTTTCCTTTCATTTTTGGTTTCTGGAGGCTCTGGGGAGATGCTTTCTTCATTTTCAAGCTAAGGAGCCTGCATTGTCACCTGGTTGTGTGGCCAGCAAGATCGTGTGGAGTTTCTCTTTGCCTTTTCCTGCCAAAGCGGTACCTATTTACTCACATTTGCATGTTTTCGAACTGCTAGGCTGGCAGGAACTGGAGCTGACAGATGGGAGCTCATCCTGTCTTGCGGATTCAAATTTAGGAATAAGCTGTGGAGCATCTACTTAGAACCATATAATCCTAGAGTTGGAAGGGACCCCAAGGGCTATTTAGTCCAACCCCATTCAGTCATGCCAGAACACCTAATCAAAGCACTCCTGACAGATGGCCATCCAGCCTCTACTTAAAAACCTTCAGAGGAGACTCCTCTCATGCAGCCTATTCCACTTACTAGGTTTATTACAAGGAACAGCTAGCCCACAAATTTCGGATTGATATTGAATGCCTAAAATAAAGAGTCTAAGCATCCCAGGGTCCACCTGCAAGGGAGGGAACCATCTGAACTTCTGAATGGGATTGCAACTTGATTCAGTCAATAGCCCTCCCTTTCTTAGTGGTTTTCCTGTTGAGTGGTGCCACTGCAGCTATTCTTACTCCTCCTGGAAGCTTCGGATCTATTTTAGAAACACAACGACTGCTAAACCGCTTAGTGCATAAAGATCCTTAATGAGAAAGGTCCGGAGCAGAAGCATCCTTAGACACAGTGGGGATAGCAGGTCAACTCAGGTGGGTGTTCACTCATTCCGTCCTTTGGGAGGGTGGAGCCCTAGCAAATTGCAGACCTCCTTATGTTTTGAATTCTACAGATTCTCTTTCTGGCTAGGGATGATGGAAATGGCAGCCCATGGATGTTTGGAAGGCCACATGTTGCCTACTTCCAAGGCCCAATTCATGGGAGGATCAGTGGGGTGACTGCATTGTGATGAAATAGAGTTATGTGGATGCAGTGCCTCACAATAAACCCCTCACTGTGGAGCATCTCTCCATTTAGTTGAAGCTATTTTCACCACAGGAGGTATCAGGTGGCTGCAGCTCAAATGACACCAGGAAGTTCCTGTGTGAAGCTGATCTCACGTAATTGTTTTTCTTTCAAGCAGCAGTTGTGGTGCTCTGGTGGCACATCTAGATTGGGCTCGAGACTCCAAATCGCAGTCAGAAAGACCTCTTTTGACTAGAAAAACTCTTTGGGCACCAGGGGGCATCAGCCAAATTTGCTAAGTCCTTTTTAAAAGGCATTTGTTTAGAACTAAAACACTCTTAGATGCAGAGACCACTCGAAAGGTTTCTATTGTATCGTGTCCTGTACGATTCTCCACTTTTGCAGGTTTTAAGTGCTTAGGACCCCTGTAAAAGTGGAAAGATTTGAATACTTTTTGAACCGGAGACAACATTTTTTTAGAGATCACTAGGTCCTCTGGGACAACTCTGTCCTCTGTTTCTCGCTGAGGACCCAGAGATGAGGATCTCGAGGTGATAATTATTACAATCCCCCCTTTTCTCAGAAATGAGACCCAGAATAATTCATATTTTTTAAAACGCAATACAATTAAAAATGTAAAAGATAAAGGTTTCCCCTTGACATTAAGTCTAGTCGTGTCTGACTCCATTAAAATGTACACAGGGTAAACATTGAAATTGATTTAAACCTATCCAAGTATTAAAACCAATTACAGTAGTTAATAAAAATTAATAAAAGCATTTAATAACAACTGAACTAGTGCAAGACCATAACCCATTCTTTAACAACTTTCTGCTTTCAAAGCTTGCGTGAATAAAATGGTTTTAGCCTGCTTCTAGAAGGACAAGGACAACAGGGTAGGCTCCTACATAAGAACATAAGAACATAAGAAGAGCCATGCTGAATCGGGCCTCAGCCCATCTAGTCCAGCATTTTGTGTCACACAGTGGCCCACTAGTTGTACACAGGGATCTCTAGCAGAAAGGAGGGCAAAAACCCTCACCACCCCCACAAAACCGGGGAAACATCCTGCCTGCCTCCATCAACACAGAGGTGGCACTTGGATGTCCATTTCAGAACTCCTGGGAAGGGAGTTCCAGATTCAAGAGATAACCACCAAAAAGGACCTCTTTTGAGGAGCCACTGCTGAACTGTGTTTGCGATGGTGGTAGGACTGAGAGAAGGGCCTCTCCTGAGGCTCTCAGAGCCCAGGCTGGCTCATACAGGGAGATCCAATCTACCAGATAGCCTGGGTCTGAGCTATGCAGGGTCATAACCAGCTCTTTGAATTGTGCCAGGAAATAAATTAGAGGTAACACATTAATCAAGTCTGTAAAACTTAAACTCGCAAATGTGGAGGGCTGACTGTACATAGTTTTAGCCACAAGTCTCCTCCAGAGCCTCTTGTAAAACCAGATGCCTTTCCACCCACCTAAGGAAGGGAGTGGCAGTCATTGAATAACACTACGCAACATGATTTTAGTTCCTAGGTTATAAATGTCATTTCCTAATTGGTCCTATCATTAAAAGATGGGAAAAGTTTATTAAACTGCAAAACCATTGTTTTTGGGGAACACCTTGCAGTACATTTTGCTCTAGTTTTTCAATGAATATCTCATCGAGTCTCAACCAATTCAACATAGTTTGTGGCAGCCACAAGAACTAAGGTTCTGGAGTATAACAACTATTTTCAAAGTAAGTATTATACAATTAAATAGGAATGACACTTTCAAACCAGGAACAGATCCCCCCCAAATTTTGTTACATAGTTTAATCTAACTCTGTTGTGATGATCACTTGTTTTCTTTTTTTTAAAAACCCAGAAGCATTGCATCATAGTAATTGCCAGCTATTTGTGTGGGATAGGACTCTGTGGCTAGAGAATAGTTGGCCTTCTCTTCATGATTCTATTTCAATATAAGGATATGGTCCTTTGTAAATAATACCTTCAGAAAGATATATGGAGCTATATTACATCGCAGTCCTGTCCCTGTTCACTCAGAAGCAAGACCCACAGTGTTTGTTTTTTATTAAAATAAAACTAGGTAAATGTGTTTTGTCGGATTGTATCTGAAATCTTACACAGATTGCGTGTCCCTTATCTGGAATTCCAAAATCCAAACTTGTCCACATGTGACACTTTCTTAAATAAAGATATTTACATAAACTTTGTTCCATGCACAAAATTATTTTAAAATTGTATTGCCTTACCATCAGGACAGGCATGTAGCCGGGGGCTAGGGGCTTCAGCCCCGAAATTCTCAGGGTGGTCCGTGAAAAGGCCTTACTGGTACATTATTTAAACTGTTATGTTTATTCATATCATGATCTGATCACCATGCTCATTATATCCCACATTAATGGGGTTATTGGGATAACAATACAAAAGGTTTGCTAGGGTAGACCCTCTTCCACCCAGTCTCAGCCCCCCCCCGAACCCCCCCCCCCCAATCAAAATCCTGGCTACGGCCCTGCATCAGGATATGTGTATATGGTATATATGCAACACAGATGACTTTAGTGCTTAAACTTGAGTCCCATCTACAAGACATCTCATTATGTATACAGGTATTTCAAAATCAAAAATAAATATATCAAAACACTTCTGGTCCAAAGTATTGCAGATAAGGGATCCTCAGTTTGAATAAAGTTGACTGGGACTGGAAGTGAGCACAATATCAGAGCCCATAGGATCACAATATCAGAGCCCAGTTTTAATAATTTACTTAAAGATGTGACACCCTTAGAAGGGTCTTTCCTTCCTGGTAAGATGTACAGCCATTATGTGCATCCTTCAGCTCTCAAGAACTTCCTTTCTGGCTGTAGATCTCACCAACAATCTCTTGCAGCCGAACTTACACTGACACAAATACACCAGTATAGGTGGAGGAGGCAGCAGCAGCCTCGAAGAAAGTCCAGCACTAGAAAAAATAAGGTGCTTGGAGCTGGTAGATTCTTTCTGCTTTTTCTTGTCACTAATGCAAATTTCTGGAAAAAGTGCAACCATTAGCATAGTACACCACCTGGTCTCTGGCGTTTGTCTCTTAGCTCAGCTCTTCTGAATGCCCTTTGTCTCTGAAAACAGCCATATATGCGTTCTGATCATTGCAGCACTTTCCTTATAAATAATTTGGGATTTAATGAAAACTTGGAATCACTTTATGAGAATACTGGGGAAGCAGGGAGAAAAGAAGATTATTTTTACTTGCATATATTTTGTTTAAGTGCAGGGTCTAACTTTGTAGAGTTGAGGGGACTTTTTGCCTACGTAATTGGGAGCAAGCTCCACAGAGCACAGAATGGGTTTGTTTAAGAGTTCACAGACACAAGACCATGCCGCATGTCTAATTGGAAACAACACATTGCAAGTTTAGTCCAAAAAGAGCATTTTTCAAAAGAGGACAGGTTTCATCAGGAAGTTCATCTTCATTCTCAACCAGACATAATAAGCTTAATAAGGAATTTTTTGGAATCGTGATGTGAGCATAGCAGTGGTTCTTCTTGGTGTGTTTTTTTTGGAAATTCCAGACTGATATGGTCAGTCTTCCTTTTCAAGTTCTTTCACCAACTCACCATTTCATCACATCAAGTTAAATCTGGTTTCTGCCTCCTGTAGAATTCTGGGGTTTGTAGTTTAGTGAGGCTGTTAAAAGCTCCTCCATAAACTACAAACCCCAGAATTCTGTAGGAGGTTGAAACCGGATTTAGAGTGGATCCATTCTCTAGTGTGATGAGGCCCTAAGTACCCTTTGGGTGCATGAGACTACAACTTCCACTGTCTGTATCCAGACAGTGGAAGTTGTAGTCTCTGTTTTGGAGAATATGTAAAAACAGCCATGGAGGAAAGAGACTTATGTGGCCCTCCAGATGTTGTTAGACTGCAACTCTTACAATTTCTCATCATTTGCTGTACACACTAGAGCTGTGGGATTTACAACCTAACACATTTTGGAGGGACACACGATTAATATCCCTGATATGCAGTGTAATTTAATGAGATGTCTGACTTAGATATTACTGCTATGCACAAGAGAAACCCTGTGTTAAATTATGGAATGCATTCTAGTTAAATGGATAGAGTCATGTAACCTCAGTCATGTGTGCCGGATCTTTCGCAGTGAATGAATATCCTATACTCCCAAGCCAGAAAGTCGCAAGATGGAGGGAAAGAGGAGATGGGAACACAGTGGCTCAACAGTCAAGGTGCTCATTGATGCAGTTTTGCTTTTGAGTCCTATGAAGTCTCTACATTATGGAGGATGTCCTCTTGACTTTCCGCAAGACTCAAATACAGCTCGCCCCCAGACTGCTGGCTACTTTTTATTTCCAGTTCTTCTTTCCTGAGAAATGTCGTAACATACCTTTTTCTTTCCACTCCGGTTTCCCAGCTCCACATAACCAGAAACCATGGTGGATTACTATGAGGCCCTGAGTGTGCCCCGCAATGCCTCACCAGATGACATCAAGAAGGCGTAAGTTGTATTCATGCCTGAATTGCTGCCTGAAAGGTCTCCTTACTAGGAGAAAATCTACACTGTAATAGTTCAGTCATATTTTAATTGTCATGGCTCGTGTGGAGTCCTGGGATTTGTAATTTGGTGAGGCATTTGGAATTGTTTGTTAAATATATCTTTGGAAAAGTGGAACTACTAGGATGCCATAGAATGGAACCATAACCTTTAAAATGTTATCCAACTGTTGTAACTCTGTAGTGTATATGTACTCCAAGTGATACTTTCCTTATCCTTGTGCCGTGTGTGTTGCTGAGTGTGTGCCATCATCGGGGTGATATATGATGTTGTTGGCACCGTATTCCCAATTATGGAATAAAGTAGAAAAGACAAAAGTACATTTTCTTGGTTGATTCAGCGGCCAAGAAAGGAGAAGTCTGACCTCTGCCTTCCCTATGGAATAGCTAGGAGTTACTGGCCTAAATCAGGGACTTTCCAGTGCTTGGGGCAGGTGACCACATTGTTTCTGATTCTCCATTCCACTGAGTCTGCATTGTGCTGTGCTCATAAAGACAAAAACCTGCAATTTTCTCTGAAAATAAGGTCTGTGGGGAACACTTGTCTTGCTTTCAAAGAAAATTGCAGTTGTTACAGGCGGTGTGGCAAGAAAATGTGGTGATTGCAGCCATGAAGTGTTTTGTTTGTTTTTAAAAGAAATTTCAGGGACAGAAGTGAGGGGGACAGGAAGTTAAACAATCTGATGCTTGATAAAATGATTTTTCCACTTTAAAGAAAGATCACCGTGTGTTAGGCATAGATAGGAACCATGTGGCCCTAAAGATGTTGTTAAACTGTGAGTTCTTGTAGCCATATGCAGCTTAATATTTGGTGAGGAATGCTGGAAGTTGCAGCTTTATATCTGAAATGCACAATTCCCATCTTAATGTTGAGGTGTAACCTGTTTGCATGGCCATGTTTGTGTGTGTGTGTTATGGGAGTTGTAGACCAAAACACCTGGTGGCCCACAGGTTGAGAACCACAGGTTTCGTTTGTGCTTTGAAGCAAGCGAAGTCTCCTCACCCCTAGTTGAGAACAGGCAGTAGAAAAAAACCAGATAATTTGCTTCAGTTGATCTGGAGATCTGAAATAGTGAATGAGGTCACTTAGTTCCTCATCAAGCTAAGTCCTCTGCTGCTAGAGTCTGGGTAGAGAAAGGCTTGGAGGGATGCCATGGCGAATGGGTGGTGCCCAAGTCGTAGCTGGGCAGACTGATGGGAGAAGAAAAGTGTGTCTGCAGAACTGAATCTGACAAAAATATATACCAGCAGAGCTAATTCTTGTTGTCTCTTGCATTCTCTGAAAACAGGTACAGGAAGAAAGCTCTGCAATGGCATCCAGACAAAAACCCCGACAACAAAGAATATGCGGAGCAGAGGTTCAAAGAGATAGCTGAGGCCTATGAGGTGCTCTCAGACAGTAAGTGGGTGGGCTTTTGATTCTTGTCTCTGCCTACCATACCATTTGCTGATGCTTTACTCCACTCTGGCTCTTTCTGTGGGATTCTTTTTATTAACCTGAGGATATGTTTCCTTACCTGCTACAATTGAGGACAGGTTCGCACTGGAGGAGAAGAGGATATCTGTAGGAATCAGCAGTCGGATGTAAAGTTTGGTGCATTCACTCAAGCCTTGGAAAGCAATTGATTGTAGGGATAGTCCATCTTAAGCCGATTAGACTTTCTTTTAAATAGATGCTCTAAAACTTAGTCTAAACATACATTGTGTTTCATTAGTGATTTCTCTCTTTTTGCCTTAGCTCTCATCTTTAATAAACCCTTAGTAATTTCTCAACCTCAGAGGATGCCTGCCATAGATGTGGGTGAAATGTCAGGAGAAAATGCTTCTGGAACATGGCCATACAGCCCGGAAAACTCACAGCAACCCTTAGTAATTGGCTTATTTTTTCTGGTTTTGTGTAAGTGAAGAATAGGAAACATATAGCACTCAAGATATTGGACAAGTCCATTATTTCTTTCCAGCATAGACATTGGTGCGGAGTGATGGGAGCTGCAGTTTCATAAATTCCAGAGATCTGAATATTTCTCAACTTAGTTACGTTGTGGAAAAAATGTTAGCTTTCTCAGTTTGTCGTGCAAACTCTGCTAACCCTTAACTGAAGCAGGATGTGGTTGTACCTGGAAAAAATAACTCGGGGACTTTCTGATTTCAGAGAGCAAGCGTGAAGTCTATGACCGATATGGCAAAGAAGGGCTCATGGGTGTAGGTAAGCAGATCCAACAAGCTGATAACAGATGCTACTGCTCGTTTTCTCTGTAAAGCCATGAAACTAAGATCTGATTACATAGATGCAATTGGAATAAATTGTGTTGGAGATGAGGACCTGTGAATTGTTACCACCTCCCTTAGAATCCCTCCTGCTGGGCAAAACAGGGGTTTAATTGATGTAATGGTCTAGAATTCTCCTCAGATTGTTTTAGAATCATTGCAATGTGTCTGTGTTCTGTGTGTATTTGATATGGCTTCTGGCTAATCAATAAAATTGTTGTTGTTGTTGTTGTTGTTGTTGGATTTGGGTTATGTTGGGGCTAGACAAGGGCCACCTTGCTGCTTCAGTGCTTGGGTTGTTTGAAAAGTAGCAATCCACATTGCTGAGTGAGAAGTGAACAGAAATAAAACTACTGCCAGTGGACTTACGTGAGCTAAGACACATCGACTGCTTCCTCAGTTGATATTACAATGTGAGGGATGGTCTGCATGGAGCTGAGCTTGGAAGAACAGTTTCATGGCTACGTTGTTACTGAAGCTTTGCCCAGCTCATATCATAGTACCAAATCTAAGTGGTTTGTAGTGGAATTAGTCTTTTTCCTCATCAAAAGCAGGGCTGCTTAAACTTTTCCATTTGGGACCCTTTTAACCCGAGAATTTTCTTATGTAACCTCGAGTATATAGGTATAGAAACCAAGCATATAGGCTACTGATGATCAGTCAGTATTTACAAGGTTTGCCGAACAGGCTGATTTTCTTTTTTATGAAGTGCAGCTGATGCATTTTTTACGGAGACCATTGTAAACACTGCTCAAAAATTAATATAAACGTTTAAAACAGCCACTAGGTGGCATCCAGAATTTTTTTTACTGTTGACAGATTTTTTGTGACTTCAAAATTGAGCTAAGATGACCCCATTTGGGGTCAAGACCACGGTTTAAGAAGTAATGATTGAAAGAATAGAGAAACCTGTATTTTAGGGGCAGTAAAATCACCTTGTACAAGAACATGGTGTGTTTTTGGTTTAACAGCTTTCTATTTGGTTAAAATGGATTTCTATAGCTTTCTGACTTTCATATTACTCCTGGACCAACAACCTTGAATTGGTACTTCCAGTCAGTAGTTCATAGACTGGACAAGTATTAATTTCAAAGATGTTTTAATTATCTAAATCCCCAAGACTTTGACTTGGTTGAACAGTAGGTTTTAATCTTTCTGCATAGAATCCCCTCCCCCCCGCCGCCGTTATCATATGGTTCCTTGCCTTTTTTGCTCCTCCAGGTGCACCCAGTGGTTCCAGACCTCATCCAGGACCTGAATTCACCTTTACTTTCCGCAGCGCACATGATGTGTTCCGGGAGTTCTTTGGAGGGCGAGATCCTTTTGCTGACTTCTTTGGTACGTACAAGATTGAATCCTCTTCTTTCTGCTTTGGGATGCTCTGTGGAAGGAGAGAGAAAGCTCTCTTTCTCATCTCTTGAGTTTGGGGCTAGAAAGACAGACAGTGAAATCCCTCAAAGTAGGTTGTACTTCAGTGATTGAAAGGGCTGGCAGCGAAGGAAACAATGTTTTTCAGGTTGAGAAAGAATTCACGGAAACCTGCTTAGCTTTGTAGCATCATCAAACAATCTCAAATCATTCTCAGATTGCAGATCTCACTGGGCAAGAGAGGTTTTAGTCTTCCCTTTTTCATGTGCTGAATCCAGGAGTGGAATATCTGTGTTGGTATATGTATATGTTAAACAAATGGTGAGGAATGTGTGTGCTCATGATGATGAGGAAATGAGTTTTGTGTATGTACTAATTTGAAGAGTCACCAGATTTTTAGCATTTGCAGACAGTCTCTGTCCTTGATGTATTTCCAGATGATCCCTTCTCAGACATGCGTGGTCCCCGACATCCTGCTGCAGGAGCATTCTTCTCACCCTTTCAAGCATCACCAGGTAAGGAAGGAATATTTGCTCCCTTGGCCTGCCTCAAACTCTCTGTAGCTCCCAGAGTCACTTTTAGATTCTAGGTCCCACTGACTCTTTCTCTCCTGCCAAAGTCCCACCCTACTGTTGAATATTATGGGTTTGGGGATCCTGGTTAAGGGATTTTCAACTTGTTATTCCTCTCCTTTGCTGGGTCACCCTGCTGGGCTTTGCATGTTGCTTCTCAGTTCCCAAAGCACTTTCTTTCACAGGCTCGCCTTGCATTCTCTCCCTCTCTCTGTCTGTCCCTTGCAGAGTTCTTTTCCCCCACACTTGGTCCTGGGATCAATGCAGGAATGGGCTTCCGCTCTGTCTCCACCTCCACCAGGTTCATCAATGGCAAGCGAATTACTACTAAGAGGTAAGTAACCTTGACCAAACTTTTCTCAACAACTTTGCCATCATTTGCTTTTGACAATTTTCTGGCATTCTTCCAAAATATTAGAGCATAAGCTGGGGGGTGGAGATGTTGAAGCCTTAGGCCCTCCTGATCCAGCCAGTATGCTTATTGTCGGAGAAGATGGGATATAGACCTTGCTAACATCAACTGAGCTACATGTTCCTTGCACTATAGCGCTACTATGTAATATATGGCTACTAGTGTTTCAAGAACAAAGCATCTCTGCTTGTTCATGATAACAAGCTGCTTGGGATTCCACCCATTATAATAATGGTTTGTTTGTAATATTTATTACCTGCCTTTCCTTTGGTGAGGTCAGGTTTTCTTTCCACACATCATCCTCTTGGCAGCCATGTATGTTAGCTCAGGCTGAAAAAATCAGGTTGGTAACATTTCTGCTCCTGATACCCAAGGCATTTCAATAGGAGATGTCAAGATGGAACTTTTGAAATTTCTGAATGCAGAACTTAGTTGGATAGATACTGAGTAATTAGACAGCTCCCAGAAGTGGTTAAAAGCCACTTTCCATTACCATGCTTCCCACTTCCTGCTCCAGTGTCCTCTATGTTCAGATGTTTGGGTATCTTGGGAACCCAGTGCCCACAGCAGTGTAGAGTTGGTGAGAGAAGCAATGCAGTCTTCTCCAGTGTGTCTGGACTTTCTTTCTTGGTACCAGCCCTCCTGTCAGGATTGGGATTACAGATGTCTGTGAAGGGTGAGGTTCGGAGTTTGAGAGTTGTTCCAGGCTCTAGCACTGCTCCTAGAAACCTGAATAACTAGGAGCATTTTTGCCCTGCATTAGCTGTTATGCCAGCTGTGCTTCATTGGAAAAGACAGATCTGGCCATACTGTTTGATCACATATTTTTGTTTTTCACTGCCAACTTCAAACCATGAATAAGAGCCTGCCACAGGTCAAGGTACTTGCTCTTTAGTTATCAGTCCTTCAATGCTGAGGGCCAGGATATCTGAAAATGCAAATAAGATGCATTGTAATTGTCAGGATGCCTGAGACAGCCGTGTGAAAAGGCGACTCCTCTTCTCCTGACATGAAGGGGGGCTTGGGAAGGAGATGTGGAATGTGGTACAGATAAGAGCATCTGGCAGTGTTTTGAGAATCGAAAGTGTAATGTGTGTTCTGAGAATTGAAAGTTGAAGCTGTGAGAAAACATCATGAGTTGGGTGCTGTGGATTAGTTTCTTGATATATACCAGGGAAGGGAAAAGTTAGACTTGATTTTCTTGAATTCTGGCAAGACAATATAATAATAAATACTTTATTTACACTGATCTGTATTTTGAGTGTGCCTCAGTTCCAAAAGCTGCCAGGTTCTGACAGTAATACTATTTCAAAGTTGTATGTCTCACAGCCAAAAGTAGCTGTGAAGAAGACAGAAACAAGGCCTTTTTTGTCGCCTGTTATGAATATTTCTTCCCCTAATGGTTATAGTAATCTAGTAGTTCGCAATCTGTGGGTCCCCAGATGTTTTGGCCTTCAACTCCCAGAAATCTTAACAGCTGGAATTTCTGGGAGTTGTAGGCCAAAACACCTGGGGACCCACAGGCTGCGAACCACTGTAGTAGTCCATTCTTGGAGACTTTGTAGGTTGTCAGCAAAAATATATTTGTTCTTACTGGTCTTTAATAGTTTTTCATTCAAGATTGGAGATTTTAACACTACAATGCCTGTTTTTAATACTCAATTTTGACTATGTTAGTCTTTTGTCTTTAGAGTAGTTGTGTTCTGTGAACTTTCTTGGAGGCCCTTGTTAAGGTGTAAAGGCAGTTTACAAATCTCTTATAAATAAAATATAAAATTATCAGCAGGAAATGGTTCAGGGGGAGTTGCTATGCATTGTCTTCATGCTTTTAAAACTGTTTGCTGGCTTCCTTTAACCTGCTGCTGTTCAAAAATTTACTCATCTTGAGAGCTGAATTACAGATCCTCCTCTGACGATCAGCTGGAAGATGTGTGTCAGACCACAGCAGCATGTACTGAATAGGGTACCCTTTAGAACAGTGGTTCTCAAGCTGTGGGTCCCCAGATGTTTTGGCCTTCAACTCCCAGAAATCCTAACAGCTGGTAAACTGCCTGGGATTTCTTGGAGTTGTAGGCCAAAACATCTGGGGACCCACAAGTTGAGAACCACTGCTTTGGAACATTTGTAGTTTGACACCATTTTAACTGCCATGGCTCAGTGTTACAGAATCATGGGAACTGTAGGTTTTGCAAGGTCTTTAAATTTCTCTGCCAATGAGTGTTGGTGCATCACTAAAGTACAACTCCCATGATTCCATAGCTTTGAGTTACCACAGTCAAAGTAGTGTCAACTGCATTAACAGGCATAACACAATATTCAGTATTTATTAGAGCAGGTTGGATGGGGACTGATGCTTTCTATTTGCTTCCATTGTATAACATAATCCCCCCAAATGTTCTCTAGGATCATCGAAAATGGACAGGAGAGGGTAGAGGTGGAAGAAAATGGGGAGCTGAAATCAATCCAGATTAACGGTGAGCAAATATAAGGCGATAAGGGGGTGGTATCCTGAGTTCCCAAGACAAAGCCTTCTGTCGGCCCAGCAGCACATGCTCCTGCCTTCAGCCAGAGGCCAGAAATTTGATGCCTCCCCTCGATGCCTTCTGCCTGATCTCAGTCTGTCTCCCGGGAGACGGAGAGTAATAGACCCTTGTCCCCATGGATTTCTTCTTATAGTGACACTTAATCTCCAGCTTTGAGGGAAGTGTGCGAGAATGTGCACACAAAGCATGTAGTTGGTAGGATGCTTTTGGAGCAGCTGTGGAATGTCCCTGATGATTCCGGGGACTAGTTAAAATGGCATCTGGGTTGTGGTGAAGGACCCTAGAGTCTTGGAGAATAGGAAAGTTAATGTAGAGGGACCACAACTCCCAGCACCTGCTAATCAGTATGTCCACTGGGCATGGTGGTTGGGACTTTCTGGGATTGTCATCTCCAAAAATAACATTCCCAAGCTTTTTTTCCATGTCAGGAGCTACGAGAAACTGCAAGTTGCTTCTGATGTGAGATAATTTGCTGTCTATAAGGATGTTGCCTGGGGGACTCCTGGATGTTTTATCATCCTTTTTGGAGGCTTCTTTCATGTCCCTGCATGGGAAGCTGGAGCTGACAGAGGGAGCTCATCTGTGCTCTCCCCTGATTCGAACCTCCAACCTGTTGGCCTTCAGTCCTGCTGGCACAAGGGTTTAACCCAGTGGTTCTCAGCCTGTGGGTCCCCAGGTGTTTTGGCCTACAACTCCCAGAAATCCCAGCCAGTTTCCCAGCTGTTAGGATTTCTGGGAGTTGAAGGCCAAAACATCTGGGGACCCACAGGTTGAGAACCACTGGTTTAACCCATTGTGCCACCGGGGGCTCCTGATTCCCAAACTGTGCATAAAAGAAAAGGAAGTGGTAAGAATTTGAGATTGGAGAAGGGAGTTGTGCAAACTCATCAAAGGTTTTCAAATGGATTTCAATTGGTGTATACTTCATTCAAGGCATTTGTTGCTTCTGTAAATGACAGTACAATGGGAAGAAGAGAATTTTGCTAGCTTAGTTCCCAACATTGAAATAAGGGAATCGGGACCTACAGTTTAA
Organism: Anolis apletophallus; assembly: GCA_030556195.1. Classification (NCBI taxonomy): domain Eukaryota; kingdom Metazoa; phylum Chordata; class Lepidosauria; order Squamata; family Anolidae; genus Anolis; species Anolis apletophallus. Next base: position 110,565,756 of record JARBWK010000002.1, on the reverse strand, counting down.
GTAGCAGTGGTCTTCAGAAGGAATTGGGGAAGTACTGATACTCCAGATACTTCAGGCTTCAACTTTAAGCCAGCCTTGTCAACAACCCCAACTGTTGGGCCTTACTGAGCGAGGTTGGAGGAGGGAGGAAGCATTTGCAAAGTTGAACTGTGAAGCATGTGAGGAGGAAAAGGGTCAATGGAGAGCAAGTCTTCCTCACTGTGAGCTTGGACTTTTCCCTTGCAGGTGTTCCAGATGATTTGGCACTGGGCCTGGAGCTGAGCCGGCGGGAGCAGCAGGCCGTGCAGAGCCGCAAGCCTTCGTCTTCTCCCCCAACGATGCCTCTCCAGCAGCCGCCTGCAAAGCGCCCGTCCCCCAGTTCCTCCCCTGTGATTTTGTACACTGACAGTGATGATGATGATGAGGACTTGCAGCTGGCGATGGCCTACAGCCTGTCTGAGATGGATGCCGCGGGCCAACACAGAGCAGGTGCGAGAAACCCCACGAAAAAGCGCCCCCAAGGAAACACTCCCTTTGTGCAAGGGAGTCCTGCCATGGACAGCCAATCGGGGGGGACATCCAGAGGCTCTTCAGGAGCCACGAGTGGGAGTGGGCAGGGGAAGGGCAAAGGGAAGGGCAAAGCCAAAGACTGCTCCCCCAAGAAGAAGAAGGACACGCAGTGCAGCCTCTTGTGAGTCCAGCCTGAGGCTGTGTCTTCCTTGGCTTGTATGATCAGGGCCCGGGACAACGGTGGAATGGGTTGTTCTTTGAGGACTGCAATGGGGCATTACTAACAGAGTGCCGAAAAGGTGCCACTATTGAGTAAAGGGCAAACAGGATCCAGTTGTGTTAACTGTGTGTGTATGCGTGCACGTGTGTAATTTGGTTTGTAGAAGCATTGCCTGAGCAGCCTGCACACCACAGACAGATCTGGTGGTATTCTGCAAGCTCAGACTACACTCTCTGCCTACCTGTTTGTTTGCATGGTTTGACTGCATGGTTCTGTTTTCGTCCCTCCCTCTTCCCATGCCGGATAGACAAGTCAAGGGGGAGGAAAAGGACTTGCTAGTGGCTGTCGTTGGTTGACTGCTTGTTATCAGGGTAGAGCCTTAGGCCCTGTGGCAGAAGAGATTGCTTTCATCCTTGGGGTTTTGTGCCGGCTTAGCTCCTTGGCAGAATTGGCCTTTACTAAAACTCTGTCTCAAACTAGAATAGCTTGATGCCTTATATTGGAGGGGGAAGGGATTAGGGCCATCTTGGAATCCATCCTCCGCTTTTCATTTGAACCAGAGAGGAAGATGGGTGCCTTTTTCTTCACTGTAATATTTTTTCCATCCCCTCCACCTAGTTTCAGCATGTGCCTTTTTCCTCTAGCAGCGTTGCAGGGGATGGGACAGAGCTGCCTTGCATTAAGGGCTAGCAAGAGCATGAAAATTTAGCTGGAGCTGGTGGAGATGCTGTTTATATAGTTGGATTCACAGCCAGATGGGCAAGCTGTAGCCATGGGTGGACACTTGTGGCCTTCTAGAGCTGCATGTCCTATGAATCCCTCGGTTTGCTATGCCGATGTAGGCTAAACATATTTGGAAAGCCATGGCAGTAAGAGAAAGCATAATTCTTAAGATGGCTCCCATTTTCTCTTGGCAGTATCATAACTTTTTCAGTCCCACAGAGACATCCTGCACAGGGAGATTGGCTAAATAGCTCTACCTTTAATTGTAAGTGGCATGTGGGAGTGAAGTTAATATCTGTCATCATGACCTTGTCGCCCAAAGCGTTATGCTTTCTATTAGAAACAGGAACCAAGCAGTGTGTGTTACTTGTGCCTCATGTTTCCTTTTATCTGTATGATTTCCCAAGTGCATGGGGCTTCCCCTGCAGGTGCTACTGTTCTGCCACTGCCTGCTCTAAACCTGCCTTGTTTGTATTTTGCATTGCTTACACATTTGCACTGTAGTCTCCTGCTTCCTGTCCCTTCCTTTGCTGGAGAGTAGTAGCTGGTAGATCCTCCCTTGGTTTCCCCCTGGTGGCAGGCCCTGGATAAGGCTTTGGTGGAGGCTTGATGTAGGAATGTAACTTGTTGGTGCCCTCTCTTTCTTTCTTTGCCGCCACCACTGCTGCTGCCGCCGCTTGTCTGCTCACCTGCCCATCCTTCCCTCCTGTGCTTCCCATGCCACAGACCCTGATGGACAGGCATATTCTGTCTGATGCCCTTCCATGCTGACTCCCTGCAGGTAACCCTCCAACACTCATTTTACCTGATTCAGGGTTGTTTAACAGCAGGGCTGTTTATATTTCTTACATTATTGGTTTGTGTCATTCCAAGTATCCCCAATGATTTGGTATTTTTGCCTTGCTTCATTCATTTAAACTGTGCTGCTAGCTGCAGGGTGAAAACATTTCTCTGTGTCTTACAGTTGTTCAGTCTCCTCTGTTGCTCTTTCCATGACCATAAAATATACAGATTTTCAATGTATCGTCAAAGGCTTTCATGGCCAGAATCACTAGGTTGTTGTGAGTTTTCTGGGCTGTATGGCCATGTTCCAGAAGCATTCTCTCCTGACGTTTCGCCTGCATCTATGGCAGGCATCCTCAAGAGGTTGTGAGGTCATAACCTCTGAGGTTGCCTACCATAGATGCAGGTAAAACATCAGGAGAGAATGCTTCTGGAATATGGCCATACAGCCCGGAAAACTCACAACAACCCAATATATAGATTATTTGAAACTGATTTGGGGAACCCCTCCCTTTTCCAAAAAAACCTCCACCCTGAATAATATCCTTCATTGTATTAATCTGTCTACAGATCGTAAGTTGTCTGGATGCAGTACTTTAAATCACACTGAGGAGGTACGGGAGAGCCAGCCATGGTTTGAACATTGGAATGTGACTTTGGAGAGCAGGGTTCACATTCCCACTCAGCCATGGAAACCCACTGGGTTACTTTGGACAAGTCACACTCTCAGCCTCAGAAGAAATCTTGTCCAGAAAACCATGATAGAGTCACCCTAAGTCAGAAACTACATGAAGGAACAGAGCAGTGGCTCTCAAGCTGTGGATTCCCAAGTGTTTTGGCCTACAACTCCCAGAAATCCCAGCCAGTTTATGAGCTGTTAGGGTCTAGGAGTTAAAGGCCAAAACATCTGGGGACCCACAGGTTGAGAACCACTGGAATAGAGAAACAAGCAGAGGTACTAAATATACACAGCCCCAGAGTAAATTATTAGCGAGGCCTTCAGCTTGACAGCCTGTATTCATGTGCTGCTCTGTAAATGCTGTCTTCTGTCCTTAGTATCTTCCCTGATAAATGAATGCCTGCCCAATGTTATTTTGGGGCTGTGGAGTCAGGAGATGTATAGGAATAAGTAGTAGCAGCTTGATTTTGCTGTGGGGGGTCTGGCAAGGGCCCTTGGATTTATAACATGGTCCACTGAATACAGTGAGAACATGGTTTGAATATGCAGCTGTGAATTTCTGTGAGGAAGCCTTGTAGTATCATAGTATTCCAAACAACTTCCTCAGTGCAGTGCTGGCTTAATGAATTTTGGGCCTCTGGTTCAAAACAACAAGAACAAAACCCCAAGCAGATACTTTGTGCCTGGAGCTTGCCCATTTATCATTATCATTATTATTATTTTAAAAGACCCCAACAACTTTAAGATCAGTCTATTTCTTCGGTGTCTGCCTTCTTGGGTGTAGATCTTGAAGCATAGGAGTTTTTGTGTGTGTGTGTGTCAGGAGCGACTTGAGAAACTGCAAGTCACTTCTGGTTTGAGAGGATTGGCTGTCTGCAAGGACATTGCCCAGGGGATGCTAGGATGTTTGATGTTTTAAAACCCTTGTGGGAGGCTTCTGTCATGTCCCTCCATGGGGAGCTGGAGCTGACAGAGGGAGCTCAACTCCAGATTCGAACGGTTGACCTATCAGTCAGCAGTCCTGCTGGCACAATGGTTTAACCCATTGTGCCACAAGGGACATAGGGAAGCATAGGTGCCTTGGAAGGATGGCTTGGTCAGGGGACTATTTCTCAAGAACCCCTGGCTCTGGAAGGAAGGCACTGGGCAAATAGGCTGTGCAGAAAAGCAGCAGCCTTTCCTTGCCATTGCCACACCCTTGAGTCTTTTCCTTCCTCCTTCCTACATGAGCAGTTACCCAATAGGATATTGGCATTCATGCTTACTGTAGTGTAGATGTTATTGAGGGTAGGGATGGGCAAGAAGACTCCTCTTTTTGGAGCCATTTACTACTACTGATTCTACAAATATCTGTTTCCTTTGCGTATCTTTACATCGTTCCAGTATATACTCTTATGAACTGTGGCTCATGCATGACCTTGTAATTATATGCCTAGGTATGGAGCACCTGTGTCTTTAAGCTGAAAGCTGTTGTGTACACACGCACCATTACTTTTTCACTACTGAAAGTAGAAATGTTCACAGCCCCCAAGTTGCTTGCTGTCACCCACTTTTCACTGCTGTATGATTCACTTGTTGCCTGTTTTTTTCTCTCCACCCGTTCACCCCCTCCTTTGTCTTTCTCTTTCCCCCTGTTCTGTCCCTCCTTGTTTTCCCCAGGTGTGTTCTGAGTCTGGAAGAGCCATGGGGGATGGCCTCTCTAGCATTCGTGCTCACAGAAGGCTACTCAAGCCTGGACTTCGTTTGCTCTTCCCCTACCTGAGCTCTGCCCCGGGGACCAGCAAGTGCCGAGTGTGTGACTTTCTTCCCCATTAGTTCTCTCTGCTGCGTGTCAGGTAGCACTTACTAGCTCACGAGGGCCCAGGCTGGGCACAGCCTATTCCACATACAAGTAGCTACACTGCTGATGCTGCTCCTGAATGGAAAAGAAAAACACTTGGGAGGGGTAGATTCTCCGGCCTGGGGAAGCCCATGGCCTCTTCTGTCTGTATTCCCCCTCACTCCACCCCAACACACATTTCACCCATGTCCTTCTCCCTCAGAAGAGCTTCTGGTTAAGGAGTGACATAGATTTGGCTGTGAGGACGGACACTTGCAGAGCAGTGGTGGGAGGGAGATAGTAGGAGTACCAAGCAAACTTTAGCGTGGCTACTCTTTGCTGTCAAACTATGCTGCTTGTCCTCCTATAGTTGCACAAGGGTGTGTGTTTGTGTAGGGAGGGTGGAAGGGATATTGGAAGTTGAGCTTTCAGGTGCAACATCATCAGAGCATCCATCCCCCTGTGTTATTGCTGAGGGCCTTATGCTCTAGTGCCAAGGGCTAGAAACCAAGTCTCCTCATCCCATCAGAGCAACGGGAACTTTTCAGGACCAGTTCTTCCACAGTTAGAGCAAGTCAGAGCAAGGGAGCACAGAGCACCAGCTTCTTCTGATGGCTATGAAAGAGAAGTCTGTGGCCGTCTCTCTACCCCCTACCCCCTGGCAAAATGGGAAATTCTACAATTAGCACATAGTTAATCTACATGTCTGTAACTTGGGAGAGCAAGACTGGTCTCGTTTGTAACTCAAAAGTGCTGGCCTGGCATAGAACGGAAGGCATTTATCAATAAACTTCTTTGCAATTAACACTGTGTCTGTAATTCCTGGGAAAGATAAAGGTAAACGTTTCCCCCTGACATTAAGTCTAGTTGTGTCCGACTCTTGGGGTTGGTGCTCATCTCCATTTCTAAGCCGAAGAGCCGGTGTTGTCCATAGACACCTCCAAGGTCATGTGGCCGACATGACTGCATGGAGCGCCACTACCTTCCTGCAGAAGCGGTATCTATTGATCTACTAACATGTGTATGTTTTCAAACTGCTAGCTTGGCAGAAGCTGGGCCTAACAATGGGAGCTCACCCGCTCCTCAGATTCAAACCGCCAACCTTTTGGTCAGCTAGTTCAGCGATTTAACCCGCTGCACCACCAGGAGGCTCAATTCCTGGGAAAGCAAGAGGGAAATATTGTATTATCCTTAAGCATGGCTTTCAGCTACATTTGTCTTTAAAATAGAACAGTTTCTGATTCTTTAGCTAGAGGTCACATCCTTTTGCTTTTTTGCAGTGAGATATATTTTCCTAAAAGAAGCCTATAGTGTTGGGAACAAGTGATCTAGATATTGTTGGATTGCTGCTTTTCTTCTCTTTGCTCTGCTAGCTCACTACAACCTGATACCTTCAAGGAGGCCACATATTCTCCATCCGTGGTGCTGCATCTCCCCATCTCTCTTTCTACATGAGTTAATCTCAAACATGTCCCCACCCCTGAAATTGATGAGTGCTGTTGGCTTTGTGGTTAGGTCAAATATTGCCTAATATGATTGGAGAACTAGTGTCCCAAGTAAGCAGAAAGTCAAATAAAAGAAAGTATTGTGTCTCCCCCGCATCTTCATGATACACAACAGGGGGAGGCTGGGCTGCAGCTGCACAAACACAACACAAACTTTATTCACATCAAATACAAAATTAGATTCTCTAGAAATGTCTTCTCACTGCAGTGAACATGGGGGTGGGGGAGAGAGGAGGGAGACAAACACTGGGAGGCAGAGCTGTGGTGCACCCTATCGCCCTTTGGGGAAGGAGGAGAGTGGCTGTGGGGAGGCCGGATTCCTGGGCTTCAGGGAATGAAGGAGGGGAACAGAATAGAGTCGATGGTGGCAGGGAAAATGGACGATCCTCGATCCTGCCCCTTGCTGTGGCTTGGCTCCAGGGACCCTTCCAGGCTGACCAGAAAATAGGCTTAGCAAAGAGTGGAGCAGAGGGTGAAGTAAAACCCCGTGGTTGAATAGGATGGGCTTCCAGGAAACTTGCTGCCTGGAAACTTATATTGCCACTTCCATATAGTGGGGATAGGACATGGGACCACAGCTTCTGCCAATCCACACTCCTCTCACTGTGGAAACAGGCAAGTACAGAAATGGCATGGGCACAAAATATGCTTGAGTATAAGGATGGTGAACAAGAGGTGTTTCTGCAGTTGGATTGCATCTCCAATCAACCCCAAGTAGCATAGCTGATGGGATGGGATAATGGGAATCACCACTTAAGATCTGGAGGAACACATTTTCCTACTGGGGCTTTAAAAGGTAGGTAATTGTGTTTGTAATTTCAGCCCCTGTATTTGTTTACAGGGGATCAAGTGTAGGTTAACAAGACAGCTGACTAATCTGTTAGGTTGCAAAGTAGGACCTCACTTTGCATCAACCAAAGCCACGGGGATGAGGGTAGGGGCGGGAGGAGGACATCTGATTGACAGGACCCAGCTGGGTGAGAAAGCAAGGGGCCAGCATCTCCGCAGGTAACAGATGCAGCCACAGTTGACAATGTGGAGATAGACTTTAATGGAGGAAGAACACCCTGGGGGCAAGGACATGGCACAGCAGAGGCAAGGGGTCAGGTTGGGGAGTCACCAAGCTAGAGTACGTTGAGTAGGGCATCATTGTGGCAACGCCTTCAGGATGGCATTCACCTCCTCCGCAACAGCCGTCAGCGCAAACTCAAACTGGTCCTGGAGATACAGAGGCAGTTGGTTAAGTGGTATGGGCATAACACAAAAGTACTAAAGGCACCAGGCATTCCCTTGTTTCATGTGTTCAATAGCCTCCCACACCCAAGAATGAGAGAAAGAGCATCCCTACAGCAGAAGTGTGAAATCCGTTATCTGTGCCCTTCCTGGCTGGTCAAATATTGTCTGGAAGGTCTGTGAGACCCCCTGCTGTCCATAATCAACAGTTCTTTGGAGCAGGTTTTTTCCCCCAGAGAGTCTGAAGGAGGCAATAGTTTGTCCTCTCCTGAAGAAGTCAGGTTTGGATCCATTGATTCCATCGAACTATCATCCAGTTTCAAATCTCCCGTTCCTGGGTAAGATGATCGAACGAGCAGTGGTGGGTCAACTTCAACAGTTCTTAGACTGGACCCTTTTCAATCCGGTTTCCGCCCTGGCCATGGAACAGAGACCGTCTTGGTGGCCATCTCTGATGACATCAGTCGCCAACTTGACCGGGGTGGATCAGTGCTGCTGGTGCTTCTCGATCTCATCACAGCATTCGACACTGTGGACCATGACCTGCTAACACAACGTCTAGCCGCTATTGGAGTCCAAGGGGTGGCCCTTAAATGGTTTGAGTCATTCCTCAGGGGTCATAGCCAACGGGTAGAATGGGAAGTACTCCTCTTCAGTGCGGAGTACCACAAGGAGTTATCCTCTCCCCAGTATTATTTAACATTTATGTACAACCACTGGCTGAGTTGGTGGGGAGTTTTGGCTTAGAATGTTACCAGTACGCCGACGACACCCAGCTCCTTTTGCATCTAGAACCTGGGAGAACAACAATTCCTGATAACTTCTCCTTGTGCTTGGAAGCTGTGACAGGCTGGCTGCGCATGAGTAGACTTAAGGTGAACCTGGCCAAAACCGAAATCTTATGGCCCGGTTGGCCCCTCTGCCCACCTTTGATGGTGAATCCTTAGCCCCGTCTGCTACGGTGAGGAGCCTCAGTATCTTGCTGGGTTCCCAGTTGACAATGGAAGCTCAGATTTCCACCATCAGTAAGCAGACCTTTTTCCACCTCCGCCAAGCGAGACAGCTTCTTACCTTCCAACAGAGACCCTTGCAACGGTAATCCACATCATAGTTACCTTGAGGCTGGATTACTGTAATGCATTGACCTGGTACTCCTTTTTCAGTGACACGGAAGATCCAAGTGGTTAAAAAATAAGCTGCCAGATTACTTACTCGGACACCAATGAGACATCACATAGCTCCAGTGTTACAACACCTCCATTGGCTCCCAACTGAACATCGAGCTTCCTATAAGACACTGGTTCTGACTTTCAGGGCCATCCATGGTCAAGGCCCTAAATACTTCAGAGATCGTCTCTCACATACTTGTCATCAGAGACCACCAAGATCAGCTCAAGAAAACCTCTTGTTTGTTCCCGGTCCTAGGGAGGCACGCCTGGACTCCACGAGGCGCAGGGCCTTCTTGGTTCTTGCCCCAACCTTGTGGAATTCCTTACCTCCATACATTAGAGCTATACCTGATTTGCGGTCTTTCTCTCAAGCTCTCAAAACTTGGCTTTTCGTCAAAGCTTTTAATTTGTGATTTATTGTTGATATGTTTGCTGTTTTATTGCTGTGTAAGTCACTCAGAGCACTCCGGTGGAGAGCGACTCATCAAATAATAAATTGAAATGAAATGAGATGAAACATGTGGCCTGCATTTAGCTCATGTTAGGAAATTCTGCCACATTTGGAAGGCTCTCTTCTAAAAAAAATTCTGAAGAGGGGGGCTTTTCCCAAAACCAAGTGTTATTTTTATTCACTTCCTGACTGGGAAAAAGGCTCTCCTAGATCTAAAACAGAAGGCCAGTCTGGTATAGTAGTTTTATCCATGGAAAGCAATGGCAAATCCTCTCTGAAAAAATCTTGGCAAGAAAACCTTTAAATACAGTCTCTGTAAGCTGGAAATGACTTGAAAAGGTGCACAATACCATCAGGTCTAAAACAAGGACCATCAAAAGATGTCAAAATTTACCACTTTCACAGTCCTTAGAAAGCCTGGGATAAGGTTTTTCTCAAAAACATCTGAGTGATTTTGTCACATAGGGAGATCCAGCTGGAACCACGTCTTTGTGCCTACTCTCCAGCAATAGTTCTCCTCTTTTGATCCTCTGAATAATTTTGGGAATCCAGTTCCCAGAAGCTTCAATACTCAGCATGGTTAGTGGACAGCAATTTGGGAGTTGAATCCAAAAGCATCTGGAGGATCAATAGCCGAGAACAACTTCTATACAACAACAACACTAGTTAGAAAACAGAAGAATTCTTATAAGCCCAACTTTGATCTTCCAGGTGTTTTGGATTCCAACTCCCAGGACAAGCTGGTTGGGGCTTATGGAGATGAAATTCTTAACTTCAGTCCCAACTCTTCTATTCCTGAAAACCAAATCCAAACATCATGTTTCATATACACTCTTGTACTATGAAACACAAAGGCCAGAATCCTGTTGCTTGTGCTTCTAATATGGTGGCATCCTAATCTGGGTTGCCCAATCAGTAGTATTTATTATTTATTTACTATTTTTATACCCCGCCCTTCTCAACCCCGAAGGGGACTCAAGGCGGTATGCCAGTGGAACTGTTGAATAAGCAACCACACTTTCGAGGAGGTTCCTCCATTGCACTTGATGGAATGACAACATCTCCACTACAGTACGATCTGCGAGGATATATTCCTGTACTTTATGTGGATATATAAAACCTCAGGTAATAGTGAACCCTTTTATTTTCAATGAGGCGAGTGATTGAGAAAGTAAAAGGGTTTAGCTTGTATAGGAGGCTCCAAGTAAATAAGTAAGTGAAACTATAGCTAAATGAAACAACGTATATTGGCTTCCCTTTCACCCATAAGGACTACATAGGAAGTGTGACACAGTACCTTAGTCTGCACCATGCCAGGCCGCTGATCACGCACATGCTCCAGTGTGGCTGCGATATCAATCTCCTTCACTCCTGATACGGAGGGGAAGAGATAAAAGAAACTGGTGAACGAAGGTTGCTGGTGGTGCAGCTGGGGGCAGGGAATGGGGAATACTGACACTGAAGCAAAATGAAGGCCATAGGGTACAAAACAACTAGGAGATGATTACAAGGAGACACAGGAAAACCTAGAAAAGGTGGTGGATGGGAGGGCTGGAGGAAGATGACAACAATAACTTGAAAATATAACTACATGTTGGAATGCATGTAATCATGTGTGCATTCAAGGCCTTGGCCTTTCTGAGCCAGGCAGGCTGTGTCCCTACTCTCTCACCTTTGGCCATTCGGTTCAGAACCATGTCAATAAGGATGTATGTCCCAGTCCTTCCTGCACCATCACTGCAAAGATAAAAGAAATGGTCACACTGGGGAAGGCCAAACATAGGAGCATACAACATGGTTCACTAAAATGGCAGACTGGGTAGAAGTGATTCTTCCAGATGGACCAGATAGATTTGACAATACTTTTTAGCTGATTCTTCCAGATGGACCAGATAGATTTGACAATACTTTTTAGGTGTGAGAGCAAGGCAAGCTGGGTATGTTTGTGTTGGGCAAATCACTCCTCCCATCTTATGGCATAACCTTTATGTGTGCTCCTTTATAGGAGCACAGAACCAGAGAATTGGAAAGGTTCCCATGGGTTATCTAGCTTAACCTTCTGCTAATGTAGGAATTCATAGCTGAAATGCTCCAATAGATACCCATCTAGGCTCTGTTGAAAAACTTTCAGACCCTATGCCTTTCAGACCCTACCTCTTTTCCAGGCAGACTAACATTAGAAGCTTCTTTCTAGTGTTCAGATAGAATTTATTTTGATTTGATTCTGTTTGTTGGCATTTTACCCTCTGTAACAGCAGAAAGCCAGCTTGCTCCATCTTCCACAAGACTGCCTTTCAGATTTTGGGGATAGCCGTCGCATCCCCTTTTGACGTTCTCTTTTCTAGGCTAAACATATCCAGCTCCCTCAACTTTCCCCCCTGAGAGCTGAGTTCCCTTGCATTTTATTGTCTTGCTTGCCTCTCCAGCTTTGGACACATGTCCATGCAACATCACATATCTCTGACTATTGCTAGATTCATTCCTAGAGCTCCCAAAGACATTACCTGCAGTGCACCACGATTGGGCATGAACGACCTCGGTAGCACTTGTTCACTTTTCTGCTGGAACAAGGAGAAGAAGGGGTCAGGGGCAGCTCCATTGTGGTTTCCCACTGGTTTCGCCCACCCCAGCCTCCCTGCACAGTCAAGAATTACAAGCATGTATCAGGTTAGCACAAGACACCAAGATAATTTATTTTCTCACTTCCAATATAGAGCGGTGTACAGCAGGTAGAAGTTGTGTACAAGTGGAGCGCAGAGGATATTCCCTCACGTGTCCATATAGAGCAGTGGCTCTCAACCTGTGGGTCCCCAGGTGTTTTGGCCTACAACTCTCAGAAATCCCATCCAGTTTACCAGCTGCTAGAATTTCTGGGAGTTGAAGGTCAAAACATCTGGAGACCCACAGGTTGAGAACCACTGATATAGAGCATCTGGAATGATTTCTAATATGGTCAAGAAATGTGGGAGAGCATAGAGAGCTATCAACAGGGCAGAATGTCTTGAATCACTCCCTTCCTGCAATTGAGGGTGCTTCTAGGTAGCACCAAAATACAGATTTTTAAAAGGGGATAAAAAATCCCCAGGACCTCAGAGCAGGTCCCCACACAAACCTGTCAGTTCCAGGATCCCCCCCCCCCCCACAGCCCTTCTGTGTTTCGGGATAAAAAAGAGGGCAGACGAGGGACATCCACTAGAAGTTTTTTAAAAATCACTAATTTATGCACTGATCCACATACAGTATGTGCACATGCAAATATCTTAATACAAATATGGAGAAATTCTTATGTGTGCATATAAGCATCAGTGCATAGCAGCAGTACTTTTTTAAAAAACCCACCGGATTTCCCTTTTCCCCAATTGCTTATTCACAATCTATTTGATATTGTAAAGTTTAAAATAAACACTTCAGAGACCTCTAATGGCTCTCTGCTTCTTCTCTCTTCAAATCAGCTGTTTCGTGCTTTTTAAAATTGGCACGGGTGGGAAGGAATCTCCACAGGGGGTATAAAGAGGGAAATCCCAAACTTTACATGACTGCAGGGCCACACAGTCATGGGAAAATCCACTTTTTAGCCCAGAACTGGGATAAACGAGGACCTTTTTGAAACAGGTTTTCTCTCTGTTGCTGTGTTTGAGAGTGGATTTAGCCTGAATGTCATCTGGCTACTCCCATTTTTAACCCATTCTCTCCTGAATTATAGGTACTGTGTGGAAGGGCCTTCAGCAGCCCCCACTGTGTTTTACCAAATTCAATTTGCCATGTAGGATTGTCAAGAACAATAGTTATTATCAACACCACCACAATCTCCAAAAATGTCGGAGCCATCTTCGTGCGATCGTCTAAGAGTTAGAAAACAAATTCTGGAGATTGGGGCTTGAATCCTTGCTTGGCACACAGGATGGTGGTCTTTGCATTATCTGAGGACGAAGAGAAAGTTTTGCTCTACAGTACACAATTTACTAAGTTTATTATTGTTGTGTGTCTTCATGCTGTTTCCAGCTTACAGCAATTTTACTAAATGGTGCACTGTAGAGCAACATTTTCCCTTCACTCTACCCTCCCCTCCCATCCATCTCCAAATAACCCAAACATCAGCTTTCAGTGTGCATTTACAATTTAATTTGAGTTCTTTCTTGGCTTGTATTTTATTTATTTTATTTACATTTATTTTACATATTAATCATAGAAAGGATGCCTCCTTTCTGTAATTAACAAGTCCGGAGTGGATGGGAGTGGCACCTCAACATACTCTGAGGGGCTACGTTTTGCCCTGCCCAGTCTTAGGAGATTTGTCTATTTTTCTTTTAGAAATATGTTGACATAAAATATTACCAATAATCCAGCATGGAATACCAGGGTTTTGAATGGGGGGTACATAAAATATACTGGTGCTATCTCCTAAGTGATTGGCAAACCTTTAATTTCTAACAGGAAAAGAACCAGAAAAGAGCTGGAAAAGAACTATTTTCTGGGTTGGAAATTGTACACATTGCCTGTTTTCAAGGAGCATTTTAACAGACATGCAGAGCAGGAAGAAACTTCCTCCATATCAAAATGATCTCACCGGCCATTTTCATGTAGACAGGTTTACAACAAAAACTAAAAGCTTTTTACCCACATATAAATCCCACTAATTTCTGGGCACTGCCTGCTCATAAATATGGCAGCCTTGATATTCAATGGAAATGTGCATAAAAGAGAGAGCGAGAGAGCAACTAGATTCTCTTCTGTCCCAGCGGACAAGGAAGCAGGGGTAGGCAGAAGGTGGGGCAAAACAGCAGCCGGGGCCCTGTTCTGTTCCATGCAGCTGGCACAGCGGCCAATGATCACTTTTGTGACTATGCAACTGGGCCAGGATTACTAGCTGCAAATCACAAAAATGACACTGACGGCTGTGAAAGAAAGAGAGAAAAGGAAGGAAGGAAGGAAGGAAGAAGAGGAGCAGCAGCAGTGAAGGTAACTGAGAGAGTATGGCATAATGCAGGCAGAGAGGAAAGAGCAACAGGGGAGCTCCACAAGGTGAGCCTCACAAAGAAAACAGCACCAAAAAGGAACATTGTTGGGGGAACACAGGCAGAGCGGAGGCAAAAATCAGATTCTCTCAAATACCAACTTGCTGGGTGAACTCCCAAATGCCACAGACTCTGACATGACAGAAAAACATTGCACTCTCCCAAAGCCCCCAGTGCCCTCTCCTCTCTACCATTGCCCAAGCTTGAAGGCACAAATCAAAAGCATTTCTACCAGTTCCTGAAATGCAAGAGTGGTGATAACATATGCCAGAGATGCCTGTTGCAATGTCTGCCTGGTAAGATTAAAAAATACAGTCCCACACCACACCCAACACCAGCCTCCACGCCAGCACAGATGTCAAGCCAACCGGAGTCCCCCTGCCTTGCCTGAGGAAGATGGGGGGATGCAAGAAGAAAGGAGCACACGGGAGGGATAAGACAGAAGGGATAAAACAAGTTAGAATAATTTCAAAAGCAGTTTGCATTAAATGCTAGCAGGTCCTTCGGTGGCCTTGTGGTGTTCTGTCCCTTTTTCCCCTCCCAGAGTAAGGTTTTTATCTATTGGGCCTCTTAGATAAAGAGGTGAAAGTAATAAGATGCCAACCATGAGGGCTTTGTGTGTGTGTCAGGAGTGACTTGAGACACTGCAAGTCGCTTCTGGTGTGAGAGAATTGGCCGTCTGCAAGGATGTTGCTTAGGGGATGCCCAGATGTTTGATGTTTTACCATCCTCGTGGCAGGCTTCTCTCATGTCCCTGCATGGGGAGGTGGAGCTGACAGAGGGAGCTTAACTCACTCTCCCCGGATTCAAACCGCTGACCTGCCGACACAAGGGTTTCACCCATTGCGCCACCAAGGGCTCCTACCAACCATGAATTAATTTGGGATTTTTCCACATGTGAACTCTTGGCTGCTTTCAGAAAACACATATAGTAACTGCACTCTTTAGCATAATTGTCTCTCCTGCTTAGTATTTCCGATTTAGGAGGCAAGGGTGCCATTTGAGGTGTGAGTGGATCTTGCTGTGATAATACTGAAGAAGTAATTGATATTTTGATATTTTTCAAGAGCATTTGTGATAATCAAATGCCCTTAGCTCCCACCAAAAGAGAAATGGGTAGGTCTGTATTTTTTCATAGGAGTTATGGGCATTTGACCTGGCCCGAAAGACAGGCATATGCTCCTTCATTCTTTCCTCTAAATGACACCCTTTCAGAAGTCATAAGGTCCACACATAGCTTCTATATCATCTTAAGATGTGTCAGTCATAAAATCTCCTTGCATTAGAGGTATTTATGTGGCATTTCCCATCCTTGCCTATTATGAAGTGTATATTTCCCAGAAGATATTTCAGGTACTAAAATCTCCAGACATTGGGGGCACATTTTTCATATTTTACATTGTTCACATTTTATTTGATGTTATTGTTTGTTGTATGTATTTTATTTTGCCTTATTGTAATTCTTGGGCTTGGCCTCATGTTAGCCATCCCGAGTCCCTTCGGGGAGATGGTGGCAGGGTATAAATAAATTATTATTATTTACTCCTATCAGTAAATGTTGTTGCATTTGTAATCATGCACCAACTTTTTGCAATGCTCTGAGCCTCTGATCATCCATTCTCTTTGCTGCTCAGAGCATTAAGCACAACAAATTCAAAACCCCCCTTTCCAAATCACCAGCACCCTGCCAATGCTACACAACCACCCTGGAAAGCATCCTTTGGCTGTGTTAACATTTTGCAGCACCCGCCTCTTTTCCCCCTGGTCCCACTACGATGATGCAGAAGTGGTAGCTAGCTACTCCTAAAGACCTCTCTTGGTTCTTTAACCATGCTGCCTTTATAAGCCATAGCTGAATTAAGCAGAGGGAAAATTCCCCAAAGAACTATATGCCTTTCCCCCAAGGCACAATATTTCTGTTACCCCAGCCATTATGTCTTTCAGGAGAACTGCTGCCCTGTTGATCAGAACCTTCCCTATAGCAAAGTTAAAGACATTACTCAGCTGCTGGCCATTAAAAGAAAACCAGACAGTGTGCTTCATTGTCTCTCTGGCATTACTTCGCCAAATAAGATTCTTCATTGTAATGCACTTTGAAATGTCTGTAAGGGAAGCGGTTAATAGCCAGAATGTGCTAACTGCTGCTAAAGAGGCCCTGATGGCTGTCTTTGGTGAGATAGGGAAAAATAGGGCACTGTGGGTTTTCCAGGCTGTATGGCCACTGACGTTTCACCCACATCTATTGCAGGCATCCTCAGAGGTTGACACAACCTCCGAGGATGCCTGCCATAGATGTGGGAGAGACGTCAGGAGAGAATGCTTCTGGAACATGGCCATACAGCCCAGAAAACTCACAGCAACCCAGTGATTCCAGCTATGAAAGCTTTAGACAACACAAAAATAGGGCGCTTTAAACAACAACAAAAAAGCATTCAACTATGAGTAAGGAAGGAGAGCATAAAAGTGAGCAAACCTCATGAAGGCCAAACATTACCCTAGAAGGGAAATGTGTGCCCCTCCAGATGTTGTTGGACTGCAGTTCCCACCACCCCCATCTCTTTGGTTGACAGGAGTTACAATCCAGAACTGTCCTAGGGTTCCACAAATTGCTCATATTTCCATAGAGTGACAAGTTCATATTAAAAGAAACCAGGACACAGCTCCTCTCCTGTCTCCTTGACATAGGGACCTTGTCACCATTCCTGTGAGCCTTGTGCTCTTGTACCCATATTACCTAACCCTAACCTTTTCCACACAAAAAGCTCCCAACATTTGCTCTGGGAAGTAATTCTCTCCAACCATCTTTTCAATATCAGAAGAATAGCCATGAAGCATTTGCATCCTGGTATGGCACATCTTCTGGAACTTGGTCATTCAAGCTCTGACCGGAATCTTTCTCCTCCTGCCCAACTGCTGTCCCTGTATAACATGCACCAAAGCCCACCCCAGGCACCTCAGCCCTCAGTGGAGGGGCTGGAGCAAAATCCCGCACCTGCGGAAGTCTAGAAGGGGCCGTGTGGTGGTGGGGATGCCCTCGGCTGGCCAGCTCAGGAAGTGGAACTGTGTCAGAGTCCGGGTCTCCTGAGACTGCACATTCTTCAGGTAGAAGCTGCGAACCAGGAAATCCTCACACCAGATGTGTTCTGAGACCAGGTTCACCTGAATGGAGGGACCAGGATTTGGAGGCAGGATGAGAGAGGAGAGAAAAACAAGACACTTGCTTGGGCCTTCACATCATAAAAATATATATAACTATCACCCAATGATTCTAAGTTTCCCTTCTAGTTCATGCCTTAGATGCTTTATTCTTCTATTCAGTCAGCTGCACTTCCTCGCTTGTTTTGAGATTGGATTGCATCTACCATTCTTTACATGATAGTAAAGAATGTTGGGAGTTGTAGTCCAATGACCTCTCAAAGGCTACATATTTTCTACCCATGGAGCAGAAGAGATGCAACTTTGTTAATGTAGGGCAGTGGTTCCAATCTGTGGTCTGTGGACCACCAGTGGTCCACAAGAACAAAAATGTGGTCTGTGGCCTCACCATTACTACACCATTGCCTTGAAACCACACAGCAATTATCACGACTAGTCCTGTGATACCCTTCTATTATAGTGCTGAGGCAACGGGGTTGTTGGGAGGGGAGAGACTCACTACCCACAAAATATTACTACTACCACATCAGCTCTAGGTTACTAGGTATGGTTTTCTATGGGTTGGAAGATGGTGACTACAGGATGGCATATGTTCTGTATCAGCAACTAGAGCTGATGTAGTCTATCCAATGCAATTTGCTGAATCAGCACCCCATATAACCAAACTAAAGTTGACCAAAACCTGATTCATAACCCTTTTGGTACTTATGTTGGAGAGTGGCCCCTAGTCAAAGTGGTCTCTGGTCAAGTGGTCCCTGGTAAAAAAAAAAGGGTTGGGGATGACTGATGTAGGGAAAAGAGCAAGGCAAAATCAGTAGAGGACACAATAGCTCTGGGGGTAAACCATTAAAGTGTGCTCAGTCTGGAGTTAGAGGTCAGCTTCTTCCAGATCTGATGACTTGGGCTATTTTAGCCTCACAAGGTCCTTGCAGAACTGTTTCTGTGAACTATTTCATTTTCTTCTCTACAGAGCAATATATTCTGGCCAAGGGAATTGCAAAATCACATAAAATGGTTAGGAAGTTTGATCAGGAATGGGAGATGCCTGAATCCTGCAAGCCAATCAGGTAGATTGTTGCATTAGTCTGGCATATCAGCATGCAAAAGGATTTTGAAGCACCTTAGAGATTAATTGAAAAAATGAAGATGTAAGCCTAAGCTTTTGTAGACTGAGTCTACTTTCTCAGATTCAAGGAAGACAATTTACCATCCAGCTTCTTAGGAGTCGGTTTACTAATTTTCAAGGAGCATGAAAATACAGTTAGATTGCCTAAAAGAGATATACAATTTGATGCAGATGGAGACTAGCTTCTTGGTAAAAGATTGCTGGTGTAGGAAGGAAGAACAATGGAAGGAAGGAAGGAAATGGCTTCACCAGAAATGCCATTCTGTGATGTACCCTCAATTGATTGGGGGCTGTCTGGTCCATTAATGCTAGAAATCATAAAACTTCCCCACTGATTAACCATGGGGTTTTGGAGCTTGGAAAGGTTGGGTTTTTTTGGACAGCAGGTCCAAGAAAACCACAGTCAGGTAGCTTCCACACATCTGGGAGCCTGCATTAGAAGGGCATGAACACCACCTAGGGGACCAGATATGATCCATGAATGGCCACCTGTCTGTAGAGGAAAGCCAAGCAAGAGTATGTAATAAATAAGACAAAATGAATCTTGTCAAGAAAACCCTGTGAAAGGCCCATTTTAGAATCACTATAGGTTATAATTATCTGAAGGTACACAGCAACAACCACAGCCACCACAAACAACCACCTACTGACCTGGAAGCCACTAGTTCCAAGGCTGTTATCTTTAACACAACAATGTGAAGTTATCCAGGTCACTGAAGACCAAGGCTTGTCCGGCTCACCTCATAGATGTGGTAGAGTGAGGATCCCTCATCTGGCCAATAACGGTCGCACTGTTTAACGCCGTCCTCTACTAGGGGACTCAGCATTACAATGACTGTACAGCCATTCTCCCACACCATCTGCACAGAAGAAATAGGCATGACTTGGCCCACCTTGCAATAATGTAGTGTGGGAGAGCTAGGTTTACTGCCTTGAGTTCATGAGTAGAAAGTTGGATAAATATAGAAAGTTGAGTGAATTCATCACCATTCTCATGCCCCAAAGCAGAATGCATTCTTCTCCAAGCTGAAATGAGGGAGCATCCCCAGTAGAAAGAATTAAAAAAAAATCGTGTCAGAAGCGACTTGACAAACTGCAAGTTGCTTCTGGTATGAGAGAACTGGCCATCGGCAGAGACGTTGCCCAGGGGACACCCGGATGTGTTACCATCATGTGGGAGGCTTTTCTCATGTCCTCACATGGGAAGCTGAAGCTGACAGACAGGAGCTCACCCTGTGTTGCCTATTCAAACTGCCGATCTTCAGGTCTGCAGTTCAGCTGGCACAAGGGTTTAACCCATTGCGCCACCGAGGCAGGTACAGAGAATGTGGACTATGGACCATGGGACAAGAATGAGATTACAATAATCTCACATTCAGGTGGCAAAAGACACACTGATGGGTTTCACGCCAGACTTGTTCACATCTTCCTTGTTCCAAACATGATGTGAACAAGTCTGGTGTGAAACCTACCCCAGTGCTGTTAGTGTACTCAGAGTCTAACCTGCAACTCTACAGGGCAGAGAATTTAGTTTATTGACAAATTCTGCTTCCATTTCTTTAAAGCAAGGGTACATGTTTCAACACTTCAAGATTGAAGAAGTATATTTGGGCAATTATTTGATCACATCGAGTACAATTCATAATTTACACCAGGGGTAGGAATTGCGTTGAATTGCAAGCTCTTGCCGCCCTAGAAGACTGCAGGGAGTCCCAGGAGGCTAGCACAATTCCCACCCCTAATTGAGAAAGTGAGGCCAGCCAGGACAGCCAGAGATTGAGTTTCAGTGTTCCTTCAGCCTCATCTCACTAGAGAAAAAGGCCACTTAAAATCCGATTTTTGCCTCCTGCAAAATTCTGGGGTTTGTAGTGTCAGGAGGAGCCTTTAACAGGCCCATTAAAGTACAAACCCCAGAATTCTGCATGAGGCAGAAACCGGATTTGAAGTGTATTTTTTCTCTAGTGTGATGATGTCCAGGTTGCCTCAGCTCACTTTCTTTTTAGAAACAGTTAAATAAACAAAGAGTAAAAGGCAAAATATGAGGCAGAGGTTTGCCAGACGGTGGCCTCAACCCTCCAGCCCCACAGCACAGCATAAATATCTGCACGTGGATCCATGTCATGCTGAGTCAAATACCTTCCCCATATCTCAATGGCAAACCCCTGAAGCTGCCTCATATAACCATTCCATGATTCATAGTCAGCTCACATAAGCACTCTACAGCTTCACAGCCAGAGAACAGGATGACATCCTGGACCTCAGCACTGATATCATTATTTCATGTCTGGCTATGGGGACATAACCAGATGCTTCTCCAAGATTGCCTGGTAACTGCTGAGCATGTGAAATAGGACGCCTTTAGACCTTTCTCAGTAATTTCTGGGATTTTGGGTGCTGCAATGGAAATAAATACCAATTCTCATTGCATCTGAAAAAAGGACACCTGCATACAGAACAAAAAAAATAAGCAAATGAATTCCATAACAGAATTCCAGCTAATCGGTGTCACTTTCAGTCCTTCCTATGTCCCAGAATGGAAAGTTTCTCTACTGCAACCTTCCTTGGCCAGTATAGCTGCTGGCTACCACAGTGCGACATACTTCAAGAGTACCAAATGAAGGTGGCTGCCACACAATCTGTACATGGCCTCTGCTTAATCTAAATGAACTTCAAACGAATACCGTGAAAAGAAGAGCCAGACTACATTAGCTAAATATCAGCAAGGATGTTCTTGTAAGACAGCATATGGAAGAGTTCGGAAAAGTTACTTCTTTGCACTATGACTCAAATAATCTTCCATCCAGGTGTGGGATTGCAGTACACAAAAGCAGTAACTTTCCCAAGCTCTGTGCAGGAAAATAGTCTTCAGATGGTAAAATCCACCTTGGCACTATCACCTACTCCAGACAAGTTTTTCCCCAATTAAGCTGCCCATGGTCTCACCTGCCAGAAATCAGCAATGGTGTGGGACAAGGGCCCCTGAGTGGCAAGGTATGCCGGCATCCGTGGATCATGGTCAATCTGTAATGGAAAGAATAAATGCTGTAGGTTTCCTGGAGGGAGGCAAAATGGGGAAAGGGCT
Organism: Anolis apletophallus; assembly: GCA_030556195.1. NCBI lineage: Eukaryota > Metazoa > Chordata > Lepidosauria > Squamata > Anolidae > Anolis > Anolis apletophallus. The sequence continues at coordinate 110,544,306 of JARBWK010000002.1, read as the reverse complement.
AAGTCCAGGATGAGAGAAAGCAGCCACAAGGGGTCAGGCTCCTAATAGGTATTCGCTGAGGATTGGCAACTAGCCTTCCCTCATCTAAGGAACAGTGGGTTACAACTCTCCTCCATCCTTTCCGTCAGTGGTTCTCAACCTGTGGGTCTCCAGGTGTTTTGGCCTATAACTCTCAGAAATCCCAGCTCAGCTGTTAGGATTTCTAGGAGTTGAAGGCCAAAACATCTGAGGACCCAAAGGTTGAGAACCACTGCGTTTGATGATGGGAGTTACAATCCAAAGTGATGGGGAAAGCTGCTGGCTCACCATGTTCACTTTTACTAGAGATATTGCACCAGTACAACTATCATATATGTCCATAAATTAACAAAAATATCATCTATCTATTTGAAATACCATTCCCAAGCTCACTAATCCATTAGCATCAAAAGAAGCAATCTGCCCACATGGAATCATAGAGTTGGAAGAGACCTCATGGGCCATCCAGTCCAACCCCCATTTCCAAATGGATTTATTTGGAAGATGAATTGGGGCCAGCTTTATCTCATGTATACTTCACTCAACCATCACACGCAGGGACACATATTATTACCCAGACAAACTACTAATATCTCCTGTCTGAAAGCAGAAAGACAGGGCCATACAATCTCCTTCCAAAGGCAAAAGATTGTGCAGACAATTTGAAAAGATGAGTGGAGCAGAAGTTGTCTAACTGGGAAGTGCAAGACTTCACACCAAGAAAGTGTGAAGGTGTGCTTGATTCTGGAAGACAGGTGGCAGACAACATGTAGCATGACTTCTCCTGCACTGACAGTACTGGCGTAGATAGGGCAGGGGATGCCAACCCAGAAGATTAAGCCACTTGCACTCAATGAAAGAGTCACATAGCAAGTAACAGCAGAGGGAGATGTTCTTCCATTTATAATGGGTTTTCTGCCTTTTAAATCAGAATCCTATGGTCTTGTGGAGGTCCACTTCCAATGGACTGTCAAGTTTGAATAGGAGTGAAAGAGGTTATTCCTTATAGTGCATACAGTGAGGTTAGATGGAAGTGTTCAACATCTGAATCTGGGGGACTTTTTCACTCACAATAGGACTGGCATTAATGAAGTCACTCCGGGATGGGTTGCTCTCTGCTTTCAGTTTGATGCGGGCATGGTCATCTGGGAACAACAGAAAGTACCAAGAGTAAATGCAAAATGCTCTGCTGGAACAGGTGGAGAGGCTGGGCATTAGGCCTGCCAATGCAAAACTCTTGGGGGGGGGGGGGCTTGAGAGATTTTGCCCAACCAAACCCAAAAAATCTGAAAAATATGGGTTAAATTAATCAGTCCGGATTATACTCCAGCCCAATGTGCCAGTGAAGGTCTTGGGAAAAGTAACACTACCAGGGTTGAGGGAGCTCTGTCTTGTTATGCTGCCTATGTATAGTGACTATGAGATACTCACAGGGCACATAATCTGGGTTGCGGTTTTTCTTGATATTGGCTTCACACTGGGCAGCATCACAGGAACTTGGCTCAGCCTGGTATGCGCACAGTGCTTGCCACTCCTTGGCTAGCCGATCACGATTGCGTAGGTGGTCTTCCATGTATGCCTGTCAAACGGGGGGAGTGGGGGGGGGACAAAATTAAGTGATAATCTCTTGAACTTGACCATGGGTAAGAATAATAAGAGTTGGAAGAGACCTTGTGGGCCACCCAATACAAAAAGCAGGAAATTCACATTCAAAGCACCCCTGACAGATGGCCATCCAGCCTCTATTTAAAAGTCTCCAAAGAAGTAGCCTCCATCACACTTTGGGGCAGAGAGTTCCACTGCTGAAGAGCTCTCACAGTTAGGAAGTTCTTCCTAATGTTCAGATGGAGTCTCATTTCCTGTAGTTTGAAGCCTTTGTTCTGTGTCCTAGTCTCCAGGGCAGCAGAAAACAAGCCTCCTCCCTCCTCCCTATGACTTTACTTCACATCTTCATATATGGCTAGCATGTCTCCTCTCAACCTCCTCTTCTCCAGATACAAAGAAAACCCCTCTTTGTCTCTGGAGTACAACTCACACAACTCCCCAGGTTACTATGGCCACTGGCTCTGCTGGCCCAGAGTTTCAAGAGATGTGGTCCACAGTATTGAATTTTCAAAACTCTGACACCCAAAATAAAAACTGCCAGTACAAATTTAGAAGCTATAAAACACAAGATTTGCATATAGTTGGCCTTAGTTTTAGTTGTTGGCATTTCTAGGGAAGGCCAGGGGGGAAAAATAAACACCTTCTGTATAAAACCCTCAAGAGCCACTGGCAGTCAGTATTGATTATTCTGGATTACACAGACCAATGGTCCAACTATATGATAGTAACTTTCCTCTGTTCCTTTGACCTCTGAGTACACTGCTGCTTTTACTTATTATCTAAAATAAGAGGTCCAATGCAGTCTAACATGTGTACAGCTTAAGCATCCCTCATATTTGGGATCAGAAGTGTGTGGGATTGTCCCCCCCCCCCCCCAGTTATTGGAATGGCTACATTTGCACATGTATACATAAGGAGAAGTCTTGGAGATAGGATTATAGTCTCAGCATGACCTTTTAAATAATTTTGTCCTCAAAACAATTTTCAGAATGCAAAGGTAACACTATTTCAGTCACCTGTGTAGACAATTTGGATTTTGAAATATTCTGTAATTTTGGATGAGGAATGTTATTTTGTCATACAGGAGATGCGGTAATGAAAGCCCTAGCAGTTGATAACACACACACATACACACAGAATCAGGCTAAGTGCTAGTGTAACTCACCAGAATCATATGACCAGTGGAGATATCCATGTTGGATTGGACAGGTTCCTCACACCAGGAGGGTGTGCTGCTGTGGGAGCTGGGACTGGCCTGTGGTGCATCGCTGAACTGGGAGGAGACGCTGCTGACACGGGAGTTCTCGGCTGGGGCAGTGGGCGGCGGAGCTTCTGCCCGACCAAAGAGTGACTTGGCAGCCATATGTTGCCGGCAGAGCTCCTGTGGAAAAGGCCATAGCTGAGAAAACTATTTCACATCAGCCTGGACAGGTTAACATAGGGAGGGGCAGCCATTACAAGGCAAACACCAGTACTAAGGTGGCCAAAGACACCCCTTTCCCAACCGCAACACCAAATACCCTTATCTCTGCACTCAAGAGTTGCTAAAATAAATACACAGAGCATTGATGATTAGAGAATGACTCATTTTTGCCAGCGGAGGGGTTGGGCATCTGTTTACCTGCAGGTACCAGGAGCAAATTGTCTTGGGGCTGTCTGAGGCCAATGGGAGTCAGAGTGGGGCTAGCCAAACAGGAGCAAACTCTTTTGCAACCAGGAAGAGAAACTATGTCACGTAGTGGTGAGGGCACTGGAGTGGGAATTAAAAGATCCAGATTGAAGTTCCCACCGAGTCACGCACTCAGTTGTGGTGAGGATACAGCGAGAAAGAGAAGAGCTATGTGTACTACCTTGTGTCCATTGGAGAAAAGGTAGGTATAACTGTTAACTAATATGTAAATAAATGAATAAGCAAAATGTAAAAAGCCATGTTCCTTGATACAAACTCTCCTCAAAACCAGGTCTTAGAAGTTTTGAGGTTCTCCTTCCTCCACACTTCCCACAATTATTTAATACTAGGTCTTGAAAGTGACAGGGAGGATCCTCCCCTGCCCCAACTCCTCTGTGTTCCTAGAAAACTCCAGCCATTGCAGAAGACAACTCCCTGCTCTCTACTCCAATGCCCACTGAAGTGGTACCTGGTACTCAAAGGTGCTGTCAGCAGCTCCCTCGGGGCCCAGTCCTGTCAGCCGCTCTTTCTCTCGCTGCTTGGCATGTTGGCGCAGGCAGAAGACCACCGCAGCAGCAATAACAACACCAGCTACGCAGGCCAGTAACACAAAGGTCAGCAGCACGGAGCGAAAGGTGTCCCCAAAATGTGTCGGGTGTGGGTAGGTTGCTGCCTCATTGCGCTGTGGGAAGAAACACATCAGAACTGAGCTTCCACTGGGGAGAGGAACTGATTTTTGCAATAACACAAGATGAAGAAGATAATACACATCTCCATTAGACGCTGCTTGATCACTTTTGCCGTGGAAATCAAATCAAATTTGTACAGTGCGCCCTTGGTATCTCTTGACCTTTAGTGTAAAAAACTGTGGATGCTCAAGTCCCATTATATGCAATGGTGTAGTAAAATGGCTTCCCATAAACAAAATGGCAAAATCAAGGTTTGTCTTTGGGAATTTTCTGGGAGTGGAATATTTTAAAATATTGTTCCCCATCTACCATAATTGGATTTGGGACCTTGACAGGCGAGTGCCACTTGCAGAATCAATGCCTATGGAAGGCCAATGGTACCCCATTTCCCCACATGCTTTGCTTTCCTCCTTGGGAACACAAACTTTGTCCACACTACCATTAGCACATTTTCATTCACCCCACCAGAATACTGTATGCTGCAGGCATTGCAGCATGTTTCATCTCCTACACTTTGCACTTCCATCCCACATAAAGACTTTTAGAACTGGTTAGGTGATGCTTGGCTCTTGGCTGATAATGCTCCACGAACACTGTGAACCATGACAGCAATACCCACATACCCTTAGAATCATAGATTTGGAAGAGACTGTGGGCCATCCAGTCCAACCCCCTGCCAAGAAGCAGGAAAATCACATTCAAAGCACCCCCAACAGATGGCGATCCAGTCTCTGTTTAAAAGCCTCCAAAGAAGGAGCCTCCACCACACTCTGGGGCAGACGGTTCCACTGCTGAACAGCTCTCACAGTTAGGAAGTTCTTCCTAATGTTTAGGTGGAATCTCCTTTCCTGTTGTTTGAAGCCATTGTTCTGCGTCCTAGTCTCCAGGGCTATCTACCCACTTCATCTAAACATATACAAGACTACATAAAATGCATGGTCAATCACATCCAGATTTACCTGCCCAACACCCATCTGCACAATCTTCACTCCCACCTCTGTCTCCAGCTGTGGCTTCACCAGTGCTAGAAGAGAACAAGAGAGGAAGAGGCAGAAAAAGAAATCCACCCAGGAACATGATCTTGAGAACTAGAGACAGCAACAGTTTTCAAGAGGGCAATTATTAATAGGTTGCTGGACAGAGCTTGGAAAATTACTTTTTTTGGATTATTAGCTAAGGGAATCTGGGAGTTTTAATTTCAAGGAAGTTAGCTATTTCAGAGGATGGAGAACTAATTCAGTAAAGAAATTCTCCAAGCCTTGATTCATAAAAGACCATTTCCTCCGGTGATAGCTTGACCACTGAAGTACAAGTGGCAGGTGGCACGGGAGACTTCGGCAGGGATAATATCCAGCCAGCTGGGCAAGAAAAGTGGACAAGCATGTGAACAGGGGAGAAACAAGGTGGGAAGAAGGGGCTTATGGGACTGTGCTGTAATTCAAGCTTTCCCCCTCCCACTTTTTACCTCTTTGATAAGAATTACCATTCCCTTGGTAAAATCAGGACAGGGCAATGGATCTGTAGCCAGATGGCTTCTCATACATTTGCAGTCAGCTTACCAGCCCTGTTGGCCACATCACCCAGAGACAGGTTTTGGTGGTTTTGACGGATGCGAAAAGTGAGGGCTGGGCCCACAACACTGCAGGGGGAGAGGTCTGAGGTTACAAGAGTCCCATTCCTACTCAAGTGTGCCCTTACCCAGTAAGTAGGTCCTTCTCTGCCTATTCTTGCAGGCTACCCATTCTTGGTATCCAAGAGATTGTCACTAGTGGTCTCTCTTCTGCTCTCATGCACTAATCACAGGCTAAAGTGAAAATGTTCTGTTTTGATTCATGGTCAGGAGCCATGCCACCATCATTGTCTTTGATACACTAAAGAATCAGGTCAAGACCAAATCAAGAGACCCCTTGAGAAAGTGATGGTAAGGAAGAGTGTGTCTGAGGCCCCTTCTACATTGTGATGTAAAACCCAGATTATTTGCTTTGGACTGGATTATAAAGCAATGTAGACTCACATAATCCACTTCAAAGCAGATAATGTGGATTATCTGATTTGATAATCTGGATTAAATGGCAGTGTAAAAGGAGCCCACGACACCTTTAAGTTCCCTGCCCATGCAATAAAAATACATTCAGTGTTACAGAAGTGGTTCAACCACCTTAAGTAACTCCTTCTATATATACAAGCAAGCATCCTGGTGACCTTTCAGAACTTATCAGGACAATGGGCTATCAGCCACCTGAAAAGGTTGGGAAGATCCTGAATATCCTTCAACCCTGAGAGAAGCTTATTCTGTCAGATATGTCACCAGCACTCCAGGTTCTCCCCCTCTGCTTCCTGAATCCCTTGACATTTGAGTTCTGCTGCTTGCCTGATGTTGATGAAGCTGGCGGTAGACAAATGCACATGTTCTGCTAGGATCTCCAGGAGCCTGATGCCAGCAGCAAGGCCCAATGGCCTGCAGGAGACAGAGACAAAGTAGACCAGGAGTCAAAATTGTGTGGGTAAGGGGGACTATTTGGTAACAGAGAACAGATGGATAAGACATTTGAATTCACCTGATGAACACCATAAGACCCTCCCCTCCTGCTGCCCAATTAGGAAGCAAGATCTGTGATCTGGCCACATCACAGCAGAACCTGACACCAAGAGAGTCCCAATCACACTTCCCAGCAGCTCACATTAGATACTAACCTCAAGCCATATTTTAGTCCAGATATGACAAATACCACCTCCCTTCTTATCAGAGGTTTTGTAGGACCAGGTGATGATGATGGTGATGATATTTATTTATATCCTACTATTATCTCTTGATTGAGATACATGATGAGTGAATCAGATAGAGGGAGCAGCCCTTATCACTACTCCCTTCCAAAATTTCATTACTATACCACTGCTTGACTTTCAGACTTTTCCTACACAATATCATCCTTCCCCTCTCTCCATTTCCTTGAGTATTCCCCATGTGTTGAACAAATTCATTACAAGTGGTTTTGGCTCTTTCTATGGATCTTGTGCCTATGCTAGATACGTTTATTTAGTCCCGTCTTTGAAACATTAAATGTGTCCCTCCATTGACACCACCCACATTTCCTTGGCTCCTTCCCCGTTTTCAAGCCCTCCCTCCCTCTCTCACTTTTGGTCAGTGACAATGTAGCCGTATTCCTCTGAAGCCAATGCCATCTCTGTCCGCTGATCCTCCTTGCTGGGTCCCCCATACGCTGTGTGGCTTTTCTTCACCACAACTTGCTCCACAGGGCTGTTTATATCCTCCTTGGCAGGATGCAGTGGATCAGAGTTTCCTGGGGAAGCTGTTGTCAATGCTGTTTTGACCTCAGTTGGATCAAGAGTCTCCTTCTGGGCCATAATTTGTCCCTCTGTGGGAAAAGCACTACTGTGGGTCCCCTGCAAAGGTGGCAACTCCAACTTCTCCCCATGTTGCATTTCAGCTTCTGTTGCCTGAGGAGAAAGAGGTTGGTCAATTGTCAGTGGTTAGCGATACCAGTAACCATTGCTTCTAAGTTGCAATGACCAGCTATGAGTGGTTCATCTTGCCTTGCAAATTGTTGTAGCCCCCAACTGTCCATCTAGAAACTGGCCATCAGACAGAGCATCTAATGCAGTGGGGGATGTTGTATGCCAATTTTTTTCTGACTTATGGTGACTCATCTTGAGTTTTGTTCTGAATGGAGTTGCCTTTGCCTTCTTCTGAGTGTGACTTGCCCAAGGCCATCCAGCAGATTTCCATGCCTGAATGGGAGTTCGAACCCTGCAGTCCTGCACTCAAACCACTACACCACACAAGCTCTGAATTTCAATCTACTAAACACATTCAGAAGGAAATATGCTTACCCGCTTAGACTCCAGGGCCTCTGGTCCAAGCCCACCAGCTGGAGAGAGAATTAGAAAAGGGAGATGCTTAATTTTCACTCTGAGAGATCCACAAGTTCAAGCTTGACACTTTTTGTTTCAGAACTGCTTTTCAATAGTCCCAAATATACAGGGTTGGTGGGTGGCTTTGGTTACAAAATGAATGTGGCAACTTGGAGCTTCTGGGTTCATTCAATTACTATTGGCCCCAGTCAGCAGGACTAAGGAAAGGAGATAATAGGAACTGTGATCCATCTTCTGAAAAGTCCCACTTTAGAAGTAAAGAAAAGGCATTCTACAAAGGTTTAATGATATTTTTGGTCATCACCATTTTTATTATTCCTTGTAGGCACTAAGGTAAAAGTGCTGATATAGGAAGATAGATTCCAGACGGAACCCTAACTCAACCGTAGCTCTGGACTTTATGAAGAAACAAGACAATTAGGATGATAATTACAACACACAACAGCCTATCCCTTATCAATGCAGACATAGTCCAAATCTTGTACTATTTTGTCTTTAGACACAGTCTTTCTTCCTTTCCCTTTTCCCCAGCAACAACTATTAGCAACTATTCCAATGGTGACTTCTGCCACAAACAGACACATATTTTTAATTTACTTAGACAGTAGTTCCCAACCTGTGGGTCCCTGGGTATTTTGGCCCACAACTCCCAGAAATCCCAGTATCAGCTGTTAGGATTTCTGGGAGTTGAAGGCCAAAACATCTGGGGACCTATGGGTTGAGAACCACTGCTCTTATATTACCTTACCATTTACCTGGATAGTGTAGGAGTCGGAGCATGTCCTGTGGTTTGATTCCATAGCTAGAAAACACTGCCATCAACCTCTGTACAGCTTTGTCTGTGGTAGAAAGGGGGGGGGGGGGATTAAAGGTACTGTTACTGCAGGACTAAAAGCCTGGAAGAAATACCTTTTTACTACAATTCCCAGAAAATTTCATCCAGCATGAAGCCACTTAGAGTAAGCCACTTTGAGTCTCCCTCGGGGTAGAGAAAGGCGGGATATAAGTAAGTTAATTAATTAATTAATTTTCCAAGTTGCTTCCAAACTGAGATCCTCACTTGCACAGTGTGAAGGAAGCAAAGAGAGCCTCACCTGGATCTTCCAGGTGTGCCTGGGACTCTCCTCCAGCTTCAGAGCTTTCACCATAGTTCTGAAGGACCTCGCTGTTCCTGGAACTTTGCCTGTACGGACCCCTGGGCCTGGATTTTCCAGACTGCTCCTGGGTCAAGTACAGTGCTCCCAGGTCTTGGAACAGCTGACCTCCATCCAGTCCCTGCTGCCCCCTGTAGGAAGGGGCAGTGCTGGCTCCAAAAAGAGCCTTGGAAGCAGCAGCTCGGTCCAGGAGAAGGGGAGACTCTGGGTTGTGAATGCTGGGGCGGTCCTGGAAGTTACCATCGGTGTAGCTGAACTGGAGCAGAAGCATAAGAGAGGAGCATAAGAAACATTGTCCTGAACTAAGGGTGCATCTGTACTGTAGAATTAATGCAGCTTGACACCACTTTAACTGCCATAGCAAAATACTATGGGGTCCCAGAAGTTGTAGTTTTACAATGTCTTTAGCCTTCTCTATGCCAAAGAGTACTAGTTCCTCGCCAAACTATAACTCAGCTCATTGAGCCATGGCAATTAAAGTTGACTAGAATTTGTTTTCAGGAGGGGAGTAAAACTGAATTCACTCTATAATGTAGATGAACTCCAAGTCACGCTGCTGTCCCTTTGAGCTCAGTGTGGACTTGTAATTCGTTCTGCAAGGCTTCAGTGAGGATACTTTCCCTGCCCCACCTGAAGACCCTAAGGATTGAACCAGCGACCAACTATATACAAAGCATTGGCTCTACCACTGAATGGTGGACCATCGCTTGAAGAGCCCAGGGCAGACAGAGAAGTTAATGTGTACATGCACTTCTTTTGATGTGTTTGTTTGGTTAAAATAACACCAAAAATTCTTAATTGTAATGACGCAATGTCCGCTGACCGCTTGACCACTGTTCAGGGTGGACCTTCCTTTAGAATCCCACCTCTCTGCCTGTGTTAACTTATTCACTGCCACCATTTATTCTTGAAAAGACTTCCAGAGAGGCTTGTGTTCAAATGAAACTGTAAATAGTTTATTATTGAGACTCTTGCAAAGCTAAGATGCTTGGTACAATGCTTGGTGGTTACAATAACTTTTCTTTCAGGAGGATGTTACAAAGATTAGTTTCAGTTAGTTCTCTTAAATTCTTTCCTTCCCACTAAAGGATAACTCAGTTAACAAACTTAGCCACCTAGCTAACTTCCAGCCTCTTCAGTTAGATTTCCTTCCTCTAACTGACAGACGGCTGATCAACTGACCACTGCCAAGTCCCTCTGACAGGTCAACTTAAGTCCTACTATACCAGGTACCTGCTGCCTGGTCAGCCCTCAGGTTCTTTTAACCAGATTGGCTCGCAAGCACAATCTATCAGAACTGTCTCTCTACGGCTCTAAGAACAGACTGCCCAGCCGAAGCTACCCTCTAGCTTCGCTGACAGGAAAACTCCAACTGCTCTCTCTGAGCCTCACAGCACTAACTGAAGATGTATTTATTTTATTGTGTTTATTGCTTTTATTTTGTTTATTGTTTTCTGATGTTTTTGATATTTTTTGTGATGTGTTGCTCGGGCATGGCCCCATGTAAGCCGCTCTGAGTCCCCTTTGGGGAGATGGATGCGGGTTATAAATAAAGTTTTTATTATTATTATTATTATTATTATTACTTCAAATCTCTCAGCATTCTATTCCTAGCCTTGACTGGCTCCGCCCACTGTTACCTTGGTAACTCCACCTCCCTGCAGAGGGTGGCCCTTAATATCACCCTGTTATGGCCTATGTTTAACATTTAACAGATATTTAAAATTACATTTAACCTGTAATTAAAAATTAACACTTCACCACACTAATGAATGAAAGTATTAAAGTAAGAAAGCTGCCTTTCAAAGTGCATGGTGTTTGCTACCCTTATGTTGAGCATTGTGGTGTTTGCTATTATTTGCTTTCAGGAGGAGACATAGCTTGATATTCAAATTTGTGTGACAGATGCTCCACATATTCCGATCCTGATATCTCCACTGAAGAGAAGGCTTTGGGGGATATAACCCTTTATTTGAATAGTAGCCCTTCAGATCATGATGGAATGCAAACCCCAGTATCCCTAGACAGCAAAGCCAATGTTGTGGAATGCTGGGAATTCAACCCAGCAACATCTGGAGAACTTCAAGATTTCTACTCCTGGTTTAACAAATCTGGTTTTTTAAAAAAAATTAACATAAAAGGCTATTTAAGGTTTAAAGGTGTATGTAGCTGAGCGCCAGCTCTTGATAGTCACAGGATGGGAGCTGGAAATACAACAATGTCTGAAGAATCACAGTTTTCCCATTACTGTTGTAAATAAAAGTGCTTTAGAGCAGTGGTTCACACCCTGTGGGCTCCCAAATATTCTGGCCTTCAACTCCCATAAGTACTAACAGCTAGTAAACTGGCTGGGATTTCTGAAACTTGTAGGCCAAAACACCTGGGGACCCACAGGTTGAGAACCACTGCTTTAGAGGAAAGTCCACACAGAGCAAAGGGACACCACACAAGGTATGAGAGCGTTCCTTTTGGAACACACACCTGGTGGTGAGGGTAGGAAGAGAGGAATGCGTCCTTGTAACCCAGCTCAGGCTGTGAGGCCAGCAACAGTTCCAAGTACCGCTGCAGGAGGGCAGGAGGGAGAGGGGGTTGGTGAGCGGTCTGGAGGGAAGCAGGATCAGGTGGCAAAGACGTTCTCCTGGGAGATGGATACATGGGTGGAAGCCTGCAAAAAAGAGCAAACGAGGACACTGTGATTTTACCAACAGGGCCTCACATTTTTCAACCGAATAAAACATCTGCTTTCTGTTCATCATCATACCTCTAGCTCTAATTCTGGCTTATTCTGTGTAGCCAGATTCTCTCAGCCCAACCAATTCAGAGCTAAAATATATATTGACTTTGCTGAAAAGTTCTAACTTCAAGAATTGTGATCTGAATTGTTTACAAATTGCTAGCATGCCTCTGACTTGATCCAGACTGTGCTCCTGGCAGCGGAGGTATGACAATTTGAATAATTTAATCCTGATTTGCATTGAGTGGCCAGCACCCCCAGTGTGTATTGTCAAGAAGATCCATAAATATAAATGAACAATGTTTTGGCAATGTAAATTCCAACTTCAGGATCCCTATAAGGGAAAAGAAAACTCTTGCCCAAGATGCTCCACCCCAAATCCTGGCCTTTATGATGCCGAGGAAAAGAGTAAACCCTGTACTCAAGGCCAATATGATGCAGCTAAGCAGGGTTGGACAACTGTAGAAGGTGCAGACCATTTTTGACAGGCAAAACTAGAAATGTCATCAATTTCATTCCACAGCAGTGTTCTGCTGGTTTTGGAAGGGTTTGTGCGGTGCATTTTAGTTTCTTACAATTCACTGAGGCTTTCAAGAGTAACGATTTACTAATTTTTACCCCACAGTGTTTGAATGTCTGTGTGTGGGCTTTTGGGAGAACCTAGGGAGCCACAAAATAAGTTCACAGGATCATATGCGGCTCCCAAAAAGCAGCAGCTCCATTTTTGAGCTAAGACATATATTGCCATTGTCAAAAGCTTGATAGATACGAGCTGTCACCTAGAGTGCAAGAGAGTATGAGAATATGTTACTCTGCAGTAGGCATCTTCGCCCTTATTCTGACATACAAAAAGCCGACTCATTGAATCCCCTACTTGATGAACCTACCTGTTCTCAGCCACTGACTCCCATGGGGTCGGAAGGTGAAGCTTAGGAATGCGCTCCATTTCCCGGGAGATCACGTACTGAGTAAGGCCATCTTGCCACGACAATCCTGCCACAAAGATGTGAAACCAAAGATAACAAGAGTGTAGACACCAAAGTGAGGCACTAGATTTAAACTCTGAGAGGAAACTGAGCTCCTAAGCATGAAAGCAACATTTTATTAAAGGGTATTCCACACCTACTACCAAGGTATAATAGAGGGGTGAGAATTATAATGTTACTGAACTACAACTCCTACAATTCCTCACTATTGCTTATATTAGCTAGGACCAATGGAACTTGCATTCCAAAAATATCTGGATGGTGACTGATTCTCATACTTGGTATAAATATAGGAAATAATTTAGCAGGAATAGGTAGCAAAACTGCCAATGACTTTGGATGAGCTGCAATCTTTCTTTCTCTTTGAGCCTGATTTTACAAGGTGGTTATGAAGATAAAGTGGGGAGAAGGAGAGCTATGTATGCCACTGGGAACTCACTGGAGGACAAGAAACAAATACACTGAACAAACGAAGAAGTGAATACATAAAGTGTGCAAGCAAAAATGCCAAGGCTACAGGAAGGAACACAAGAGTGCTCATAAACTCTCTCTCCAATTTCACACAGAGTTGGCCCATTTCCCCATCTTGTGTTTACTCTTGTCATTCAGCCTGTTAGACGACACGCACCTTGTGCCATGAGGTGCCGGAGGACATCCTGTAGACGTTGGAGCACAGCTGCGGAGACCTGGAAGTAAGGCCGGTCTTGCTGCGAACTTTCCTGGCATTGACCAAACAAGCCATCTGCAAGTACAACATGGCCACAGAATGGGCTGCCACACAGCCCAAGTGGCAAGTGGTATGGGGAGGGGAGAGGAAAAGGGACACAGAATAATGAACTGCCAGATGGGCCGGATAGTAATTAACTGTCTAGCACACATGTGTCTAGCACACATTTAGTGAGGAGACTTCAAGATAAATAGTGAACATACTAAAATTGCACCACTGTCCCTCCTAAGAAATGTACGAGGGTGGGTCAAAAAGTTTTGCCTCCTGTGTCATAAAAACATTACAAACAACAGAAATTTCTACAGATCATAGCTTGAACTAACCTTTACACAAGTCATTGAATCCTAAACCACATAGGTTGTCTTTCATGGGACCTCTGGCTTCTCTGTGTAGCCTGACACTGAATGATGTTAAAACAGCTTGGGCCACGAAGGAAAACCCTGAATTTTTCCAAAATGGTTTAGATGCCTGGATTAAACAATGGCACAAATGTATACAAATTGATGGTGACTATCTTGAATGGTAGTTTTGCATAGAGGATAGTTCATGCTATGATCTGGAACAACTTCTGCTGTTACATGTTCATTTAAAACATTTTATGACACAGGGGGCAAAACGTTTTGACCAACCCTCGTATATGTGTCAGCTAGACTATGCGACCTTATGTATGCTTTTCTGGGGGGAAACCATAATGAACTTGGTGGGGCATACTTCTAAGCAAGCATGCATTACAAACACATTATGAGACACAGGGAAAGAAAAATAATGTCTTTATGAAGAGGTAAATAATCGGCCATTCTTTTCCTTCTGCTGCTCAACCAATATACTCCACAGGGACTAATAGTAAGATATACACCTCTAGAACTTCCAGACCAGATCCTGCTTGAAAAGCATTGATGTTAACCTGAAAAGCCAATTGCAATATTAAGGAGTATCTTTAAGACATATGCCAGCATGGAAGAGGTAAGCCCTAGACTAATGGTTCTCAACATGTGGGTCCCCAGATGTTTTGGCCTTCAGCTCCCAGAAATCCTAACAACTTGTAAACTGGCTGGGATTTCTGGGAGTTGTAGGCCAAAATACTTGGGGACCCACAGATTGAGAACCACTGCCCTAGACTTAGTCTGGAGCTGTGAAAAGGTACTCTTGTATACTTTAACTCTCAGAATATTCCCAGTTGCAGAATTCCTTGCCATGGCAGGCTAGGCCAGCTCCCTCTCTGTTGTCCAATAGATATACTTTGGGCAATTGATTTGCTGTTGTGAAGGGGTATTCAACATCAGAGGGGGACTGCACCACTCTTCCCTTTTCCATGTGGTTTTATATTGCCTTCGATTCATTTTTATTATGATCAAATAAACAACAAAATTGTTTTTTTTAAAAAAATCGCTATTGGTCCCAGCCTTGGAAGATAGGTGGGATTTAAAATTCAACACGCAATCTTTCTCAAGCTCTGTGTTGATCCATGGTAGAACTTCCAGAACAGATCCTGCTTGTAAGAATTGCTATCCAACTCTTCCCTCCACCATGTGAAAAGTATAGCTTAACAAAATGAGGAAATTCAGCTAATATTACAGGCCAGTAACAGCCAGAAGACTTTTATTTTTTTGATCTCATCCCTATTAATGCCTCTCTAATAGCTATCTACCCACACACCCATCCCAAGTTAATTCACCTTGCACACAGACTTCTTCTTGGGAGCAAAGTCTTCTATCAAACAAGCATCCTAGAAAGAAAGGGGAAAGAGAGAGAGAGAGAGAGAGAGAGAGAGAGAGAGAGAGAGAGAGAGAGAGATGTGTCAGAGTCTCCCAGGCAGAGGAATAATTAATTCATAGAGGAGATGACCCGGCTGCTTTTATTTCAGCTGAGGCTGAAATCCATGTGGCTTGCTGTGATGATTCTTTAACCAGAGCAAGTTTCATAATTCAAAGTGCTGGAAATATGCTGCAGACTGGATCCATGTCTTTCAACTATGGGAAATGCTTCATACACAAATTTATTAGACTCAAATATCACGTAGCATTTATGAAAAAATAATGATAGGGCTCTGGCTTGCCAGCTAAACATTTGTATTGAACTAAAAGCCAAAAAGATAAGAGGGTCTCACCAATCTAGAATGTCCAAATGACCTAGCAATTGGCCTAGATGTTATACAGAAATTCTCCTTTCTTCTAGCAGGGGAGAATAAAACTAACTCTTGGACCAAATCTGTCTCCACTAAAGAGAAGAGAGGGCCTAGGGTGATCCACATGTATTCTTTAGCTGATTTGCTTGCATTACAGCAGCATTTCTCAACTTGGGGGTCGGGATCCCTGGGGGGTAAGGAGGGGGGTAATGAAGGGGGTGCCAGAGGGGTCGCCAAAGATAATAAAAAACATAGTATTTTCTGTTGGTCATGGGGATTTAGTTTAGCTCAATTCTATTGTTGGTGGGATTCAGAATGCTCTTTGATTGTAGGTAAACTATAAATCCCAGCAACTACAACTCCCAAAAAACTAAATCAATCCTTCCCAACCCCACCAGTATTTTAATGTGGGCATATTGGGTATTTGTGTCCAATTTGGTCCAGTGAATGAAAATACATCCTGCATCTCTGATATTTACATTATAATTCATAACAGTAGCAAAATTACAGTTATGCAGTAGCAATGAAAATAATTTTATGGTTGGGGGTCACCACAACATGAGAAACTGTATTAAGGGGTCGTGGCATTAGGAAGGTTGAGAACCACTGCATTAGATGCTCTCTTTTTACCACCTCTGTGTTACAAAGTAGCCTTACTCGTTAAAAGGCTGATTCTGAGGATGAAACAAAAATATATGAAGCATCTGAGGTAATTGAAGTACACTCCCTGATCAGGCATTGAGCTTTATGGATTTTCAAAGAGAAGGAACTGGAGCTGCAACTGTCAGAAGCTACAAATGGTATACAGAGGTAAACAGAGATCCCATATATCTGGATGGCACAGACTAAAAATAGTATTTTCTTTCCCCTGAAGGAAGCAAGACCACAAGAGGCTGTAGAGGATGGGACAGCAAAGGAGATTGGAAGCTTTTGTCTCCATAACTTTCTTAGCTCAGCTTTGGCTCCAAGTCCCACCATACTTTGCTGAGAAGGCCCACTTCAGCTATCTGGACAAACAGGTTTGTGGGTAGGGGCTCAAGAGGTTGCCCGAGGAGAGGAAGGGGACACTGAACCTTTCCCCCATGAACTCCCCGAAGTTACCTTTAGCAGATTGGAACCCTACTGCTCAACTAAACATTTGACAGGTGAGTATACAAGGTTGGCCTGCAATTCCCAGATAATAGCTTTCAAGAATGAAGTGACATCAGCAAACTGCTGAAGCCAGCAGAACCTTCATCTTAACCAGCTACTGCTGCACTGTAGCAGCACTGCATCATCTCAGACCACTGGCCACAATGACTGGGTGATGAGATCTGGAGTCAAGTAACATGTGAAGGGCCACAGATTCCCCGTCCCTAAACAAAGCTACTAAGTTAATTCCATTCTTGTTTGCTGCAGGAGCAGAGATATTATTACTTGTTTCCTCTTGGCGGCTAGAATGTTTATTAATTTCGTTAATCTTTTTGGGATAAGAATTGGGAAATTGTGCTCATACTAAAGAATGTAAAAATAATTATAATGAGGAATTGTAATTGACACAATGAGGAAACCAACCATTTGAAGCCCCAACTCAATTTAGAAACTAGGCATTGATTAGTTAAATGGAATTCAGAAATGCTTCAGGAACAGCCACCAGAACTGATCAGGAAAGGATTTTTTTTAAAGGAAAGAGGTATAGTGGGCATGGCTTCTGACACTAAGCAGATAGGATGCAGAATCCTTGTCAGTATTAGCATGGAGGCTCAAGGCTGGAAACAGAGCTAAGGCTGAGAAATGTTCAGTAGAATATACTTTACTGTTGGCAACTAGTTTATACAGTTCACATGTCTATTAGGATGTTAGATGCATCACACATGTACTGTGCTATTTTCTTTGGTTCTACTCTGAGGGATTCACCTCCCAGTTCCCTCCCCAGGAAAAAGCCATCCTGGTATACCAGTTTGAGGAATGAAGAGTGTTGTTTTTGGCACCGTCTTGGGTAAAATTCCTAGTTTAGGCGTCCATTTCAACCACTTGTTGCAAAGGGATGGCTAGTTCCTATGAACTAAGGATGTTGATGTTTCCTCTGCTGTAGACCATCGGAAGCAGTTATTGTTTTATTGTGTTACTGTTGTTAACTTTATTTATATATTTTCTTTTTCCCAAAGGGAAGACTTAAAGCGGATCACAAATTAAAATACTATAATATAAAACAATCAGGGTTAAAATGGAATTGCCAATGTGGTATAGTGATTACAGCACTGAATCAGAGCCCTGAATCTTTGCTCAGCCATGGGAAAGCTCTAGATTATCTTATTCAAATCATAGTCTCGCAGCCTCAGAGGAAGGCTAATCTCCTATAAACAAATTTTACCAAGAAAACCCTGTTATTATTTATTTATTTTATCCCGTTTTTCTCCTATGGGTGACTTAAAGTGGCGTACAGTAATTAGAAGCAACAGAAAATACATGGCATACAATTTAATACAAATTCAATAAAAACATCGTATAACAACAATAACACTTTATTTATATACCTTTCAGGCAAGTTTCCAAGTAACAACACCAAAGTATACAAAGTAAACAGCATAAACATAAAATTAACAAAACAACATAAGCATAAAATATCACAATAACACATATATATTAAAAGTAATCCTACCTATTCTTTAGTCCTATTTGCTAGGGCAAGAGAAAAAAGGGTCATAACAATTTAAAAGGGCCGGGCTGAGGCTAGTACAAAATATGAGGAGGCCGGGGATTGGTCCAGTGCTATAACAGACTAATAGCAATAGTAGGTACGGGCCTATGGCTGCTCATTTCCAGGGCCTATAAGAGGAATGACCAGGGTAATAAGTAGGAAGTGCAAGGCCATATTCAAACAATGTATGGGGCTGGGTTAGAACTGGTCATTTTCAAAGGCTTGTGGAAACCACCAAGTCTTCAAGCTCTTGCGAAAAGACAAAATTGCCCCTACATAAACCATAAATACGAGGTAACAAATCAATAAGTTATGACATATACAACATTAAAGGGTTGTCCTAAGGTTACTATAAGTCAGAAAAGACTTGAAGTCATACAACAATAACAATCAACATTTAGAGATAATTTATTTTAAACCATACAGTTAAAAGAATAAAATGCAACTATACAAATAATGGTTTAAAACATTTTTAAAAGTATAGCATTTTCTTAAAATTCCCCTCATTATTTTTTTTTAAAAAATGTCACCACTAAAGCATATCTTACAGCAGTGCCATGTGTCTGTTTTCAATACCAAATCAAGTATCAGGGAGATCTGGGACTGTATCTGTTCCAGCTTAGAACAAGGAGGACATGACATCATTTTTTAAAAGAACACACATTAATTAGTCAAAAGCAAAATATGAGCAAGTTAGAAGGCATTGGAATAATACATTCTGACAAGGATGTTACCTGGATGCTGTTTAAACACTGATGGAATTAAAGATACTCATTCTGTACCAGAGACCATAGTTTGCATCTCTGCTCAGCCATGGAACACCAGTTGGGTGATCGCAGGAGAAGTCAAAGGTAAACCCCTCTGAACAAACCTTGCCAAGAAACCCCTGCAATGCATTTGAATTCAGATTGCCTACTTTGGAAACCACTTGAGGGCACACAACAGTAATAAAGGAAGCGCAGAAGTAGCTTAAGCTTCAAAGCAGAACAAGGAATCAGATAGGAGCTGTCTGCATGGAACTAACCATGGTCCTGAAATCTACCAGCTAATACATTTGGAGCTAGGAAGGAATGTCCACTTAACTCCCTTTTCAGAAAAACGAGGAATGGCACAGCAAAGCACCTTCACAGCAATTGGTAGATCTGGAGCAACATTTATTTGCTGAGCCTTATCTTTGATCTCAGTGACAAGATTAACAGCAGCAAAAATAAGTATGGGATTATAAACAAGACAGTACAGATATGCATTATCTGTGTTTTAGAGGAAAACCAAAACAAGGAATTGCCAGGCAGGTTTCATGAGGCTAGGGGAAAGATAAGGAGCCAAAATTAGGATTAAAACATGCAGCGAAAGTTTCACTTATGGTTCCTGTCTTTTGATAAACACTTGCAATACTTTTCAGCCCCAACCCGTTGACGGTGGAAACATTTCCTAAGGTTTGAAATATGACACCTGCTAATAGCAGCCAAAAAGTAGGTGCAGAAGGAAGCACAGAAACTGTGAAAGCTCCCTCAGGGTTGACTGATATTTTATGGAACAGATGTCTGCCATATGTATGCTGATATCTTTTAGCGAAGACCATAAAAAATGAAGGAGAGACTCTTATCTCTATAGACACAGGGACAGACAGTGGGGATGTGCCACAGAGCTCCAGCTGGACACAGTTCCCTCTAGGGTATCCATCACTTGTTTACAGGTACACACATTTCCTTCACACTTTAGGAATCCATCACAGCAAATACTGACATATCAGTGACAGACATGTTTGTTGCATAAAATGTGAATAAGCCCTTACAGGGCTCCAAGAATGGGAGGGTGGAGGAGATTGCTACAGGCACTGCTCATCCATCCAAAACAGATTCCAATAGTATTGTATCAATAGCCCCAAGCCTGCATCTCTTCCAGCATTCTGACAAGCTTGTTAATTAGTGGTGCTGAAACAGACGTCAATTTCCAAATTCCCCCTGGCCATGTTTTGGGGTTTTTTGGCCAGGGGGAGGGGAGGGGGAGGATCCTGGGATCTGTAGACCAAAAAGTAGGACTTTCAAACCCTGCTCTTTCTTTGTCAACACAGCTCGACTGTCTTGGGAGGAATTGATTATTTGGGTCAATTTTAATCTGTTTACATAACAGAAATAGCCTTGGTCAACTTGGTGGATGACCTGCACCAAGTGTTGGACAGGGGAAGTGTATCCCCATAGCTTCTCCTGGGCCATTCAGTTGCATTTCATATCATCAACTTATTGGTTGCTTGGCTGATATGGGACTTGCACCTTGCAATGGTTTCAATCTTTCTTGACTGAATGTTCCCAAAGAATGTTGTTTAGGCTTTCCATCACTAGTTATGGGATTCCACAGGGGACAATGCTGTACCTTATGCTTTTCATCATCCCTATGAAATCAGAGGCAATGCAACAGTTTTGGATTAGGTGTCATCAGTATATACAGCTCTATCTGTCCTTCAAAACCCGGTGCCAAAGAATACTTAGAGGCAGCTTTGCCAATTCCTTCCTTGGTGTTATAAAGAATAGGACAGGGAGTAATGGAGTGAAATTCCACCTAAATATTTGGAAGAACTTGCTGAGAGTAAGAGCTGTTTGACACTAGAATATACTGCATCCGAGTGTGGTGGATTCTGCTTCTCTGAGGCATTTAAATAATGGCAGCTTTGCATGCTCCTGCATGGCAGGGGTATGGACTGGATGGCCTTTGTGTTATCTTCCAACTGTGATTCTATGAAATATAGCCAACAGCACCTGTTATTTTATAGTGATCTCCCATCCACATACTAACCAAGGCTGGCTCAGATTAGTTTCCAAAATTAGACAGTATCTTTTGCCTTTAGGCTTTTTAGGCTGTCTACAAACCCTAAACTATTTGGGGACAGTTGTTGAAAAACTATATGAGCCTGCCAAAAAGTTGAGATCTTCAAAGAATGCTCTGTGTTGTCAAAGGCTTTCATGGCTGGAATCACTGGGTTGCTGTAAGTCTTTTGGGCTGTATGGCCATGTTCCAGAAGCATTCTCTCCTGACGTTTCACCTGCATCTATGGCAGACATCCTCAGAGGTTGTAGTGAAGCAGGTTTGGTACTTTCCGAGCATAAAAAGTACAGTCAGATTATTGTTGGTAAAAGAAACAGAGGTTGAAGTCTTACTTTTACAGTGCTACAGTCCAGGATCCTCTGCCCCTTCTCCCCCTACTTCCTTCCCAAACACTGCTAGTGGAATTGAAGAGTGCATACAACATTACTAATTACTATACATAACTTATATTAGAATGCAAGGCTTAAGGCTTCTTGATACAATACTATTGGATCTGTTTGATGGATGCAATTTTTGCACGTCCTGTTTAGACCAGTAGAAACTGTTGTGTACCTTAAGCACTTCACCACCTTTAGCACATTGGTTCTAAGTGCCGAGAAATGTGTACCTGCCAGCAATGATGAATTACCCTAAGGGCTGCCAGCAGAAACCTTTGCTTTATCTATATCTGTGCCTCTCACCAGAAGTGAGTCCTTCATTTTATGAATCCACTTCAAAGATATCAGCGCATACATGCTGGCGGATGTTCCATAAAATATCAGTCAACCCCTGAGGGCTTTCACAGTTTCTGTGCTTCCTTCTCCCTTTTTTTTGGGGCCCATTGGGTGTCATATTTCAAACCCCTTGGGGAAACCCCGGGGGGTTTGAAAATTAAAATTTTTTAAAAACCTGTGAAATTTGGTGAAATTTTTTTTTATTTTCCCCCCCTAAAAATTTCCGGCAATTTTTTTTTTTTTCCCAAACCACAGATAATGCATACCCTTTTTCCCCTCCCTTTTTAAAACCCATCAAAATTTTTTTTTTTAATCTTTCCGGATCAAAAAGGGGAAAAAAAAAAAATGTTTAGACCCCAAAATTTTGGGGAAAAGGGGTTGTTTTTCCCTTGTTTTTCCCCTTTTTTTAAAAAAGGGAAAGGGGTTTTCCAAAAATTTTATTGGGTGATTTCAGGACCATGGTTATTTCCCGGGAAAAACCCCTATTCCCTTTTTTCTGTTTTTAAAAACCTTTTTCCCTTTTTAATTTTTTCCCAAATTGGTTTCAAAGTAAAAATAAATTTTCCCCCAAAACTTTGGGGGGGGTTTTTCAAAAAGGGGTTTTTTTGGGGGTTTCCTTTTTTTTCCTCCTTCCCCCCGGGGTGTTCCATGGCTGAGCGATTTAAAAATATGGTCTCTGGTAAAAGAATGAGTTTTTTTTAAATTTCCCCATCATTTTTTAAAAACCCGCATCCAGGAAAACCCCCTTTCCCCAAAATTTTATTATTCAATGCCTTCTAACTTGCTCATTTTTTTTTTTTTGACTAATTAATGTGTTTTTTTTAAAAAAGATTAGCCCCCCCTTGTTCTAAGCTGGAACAGATACAGTCCCAGATCTCCCGTACTTGATTTGGTAAGGAAAACAGACAGGGGGCACCTGTAAGATTTTTTTTTAAATTTTTAAAAATTTTTTTTTAAAAAAATAAGGGGGGAAAATTTTTAAGAAAATGCTATTTTTTTAAAAAATGTTTTTAAAATTATTTGTATAGTTGCTTTTTATTCAACTGTATGGTTTAAAAAAATTATCTCTAAATGTTGATTTAAAATTTTTTGGGGGATGCTTCAAATTTTTAATTTTAAAAACCGGACCCCCCAATGTTGTATATGTCATAACTTATTGATTTGTTACCTCTGGTTTTTGGGTTTTTGTAGGGGCAATTTTGTCTTTGCCCAAAAATTTAAGACGGTGGTTTCCACAAGCCTTTGAAAATGGAAAACCGGGCCCCTACATTGTTTGAAAAATTTGGGCCCTTTTTCTTCCTACTTAATTTTTCCCGGGCATTTTTCCCCTTTTCCCTGGAAATGAAACCATAGGCCCCTTTCCCCCCCATTCTATTGCCCCTTTTGGATAAAAAATTTTTCCCGGGGCCCCTTTTTTTCTTTAGGGGTTTTAAATTTTTTCCCCTTTTTCGCCTTTCCCAAAAAAAGGGGGAAAAAAAAGGTGAGATTTTCTTTTTAAAAAATATTTTTTTTTTTGATATTTTTTTTTATGTTGTTTTGTTAATTTTATGTTTTTTCTGTTTCTTTGTATACTTTGGTGTTGTTTTTGGGGAAAAAAGCCTGAAAGGGGGTTTTAAAAATTTATTTTTTATTTTCCGATTTTTTATTAATTTATATTAAATTGATTCCCTTTTTTTTTTTTTTTTCCAATTTTTCGCCCCTTTAAATCCCCTTTTTAAAAACGGGGGGAAAAAAAAAAAATAAAAAAGGGTTTTTAAAATTTTTTATGGGGAAATTTTCCCCTTTTCCCCCCGGGTGGGGCTATAAAATTTTTTTAAGATAATCTAGAGCTTTCCCCCCGGGTGGAAAAACAAAGATTCAGGGCTCATTAGTGCTTTTTTCACTATACCATTTTGGAAAATTCCCCTTTTTAAAAAACCCCAAATTTTTTTATTATAGTATTTTAATTTGTGATCCGCTTTAAAATCTTCCCTTTGGGAAAAAAAAAATATATAAATAAAGTTAACAACAGTAACACAATAAAACAATAACCCCTTCCATTTTGGGGGACAGCGGGGAAAAAAACAACATCCCCCTTTGTTCAAGGGGGAAAAACCATCCCTTTCAACAAATTTTTGAAAAACGCCCAAATTTTGGGAAAATTTTTAAACCTTTCCAAAAACCTCTTCACCCAAATTATAAAAGGGGTTTTTGGGGGGGGGCTGGGAAAGGGAAACCCCCCAAATGGAAAAAAAAACCAGTACATGTGTGATGCATCAACATCTTTTTCATGTGGGGAAATGTATAAACTAGTTGCCAACAGTAAAGTATATTCTACCCGAAAATTTTTTAGCCTTAGCTCTTTTTGGCCTTTTTCCTCCATGCTATTCAACCAAAAGGGGGCTGCATCCCCCCTGCTTTGTGTCAAGCCATGCCCACCCATTTCCCCCTTTTCCCTTTAAAAAAAACCCCTTTTTTATCCCCCTTTTGGTTTCTTTCCTAAAGGGGGTTTTTGGAACATTTAACTAATCAATGCCTAGTTTCTAAATTGAGTTTGGGCTTCAAAGGGTTTGGGGTTTTCCCCCCTTGTGTCAATTACAATTTTATTATAATTATTTTTTTCATTCTTTTTTTTTTCAAAATTTTTTTTAAATTTTTTCCCAAAAAAAATTAAAAAATTTCCCTTTCCCCCCCTTTTAAAGGGAAAGGGGGGGGAAAAAATATCTCTGCTCCTGCAGCAAACAAAAAAGGGGTTAACATTTGCTTTGTTTTGGGGGGGGGGAAACTGTGGCCCCCTTTTTAAAATTTTTTTTTACCCCCCTCTCATCACCGGTATTTTGGGCCCGTGGTCTGAGGGGGATTAAATGCTACAGGACAAAATTTTTTTGGTTAAGATGAAGGGGGTTTTTCTGGCTTTGGGTTTTTCTGATTCCCATTCTTGAAAGCTATTATCGGGGGAAGGCCAATTTTTAAAATACCCCTTTTAAAAATTTTTTGGGGTGGGGGGTTCCCCAAACCTAAAGGGGGCCAGGGAGTTCTGGGGGGAAAGGGGTTTTTGGGCCCCCTTCCCCCCCCCAGGGGCCCCCCTTTTTCCCCCCCAAAATGCTCTGTGTTGTCAAAGGCTTTCATGGCTGGAATCACTGGGTTGCTGTAAGTCTTTTGGGCTGTATGGCCATGTTCCAGAAGCATTCTCTCCTGACGTTTCACCTGCATCTATGGCAGACATCCTCAGAGGTTGTAGATGCACGTGAAATGTCAGGAACATGGCCAAACGGCCCAAAAAACTTACAGCAACCCAAATAATGCTCCGTTGCATATCCCAATACATTGTGAAATTGGGCTGGTAGATGCATGTAACAGGTCTTTTTCTGCAGAAAGGCCTCAATTATGGAGCTCCCTTAAATGGTTGGCCCCATCTCTTCTAAAATTCCAGTAAGCAGACATAGCAGTACCATTTCTCATGGGATTCAGTGTCTGATATTGCTGTTTTGACCAATTTAAAACTGGATGCTACAAATGTTTTTAGACTGCTTTTAGGAGTGTTAAAAACTGGGGTCCCCAAACTAAGGCCCACAGGTCAGATGCGGCTCTTCAAGATCATTTACCTGGCCCCGCCCTACACTTTAGACTTTGGGTCTCTCTCAGTCTGAAATGACTTGAAGGCACACAACAACAATAATCCTCATTAACCAAAAACAGGCCCACACTCCCCACTGAAATACTGGTAAGTTTGTACTGTTAAAATTTTTCTTTATTTTAAATATTGTTTTGTTTTTGCACTACTAATAAGGTATGTGCAGTGTGCACAGGATTTGGTTTATGTTTTTTTTCCAAATGATAGTCCATCCCTCCAAAAGTTTGGGGGACTGTGAAGCGGTCCTCAGCTTAAAAGGTTTGAGGACCCCTTGTTTAAAGAGTACTTTAATGTGTTTCATACCATTTATCTCTGTATTGTTTTAATTGGTTTTTATTTCTTCGACATTTCAGGATTGTTTATGATGTGGGGGTGATACAGAAATACTTTAAATAATAAATAAATACATGATACTGATATAAAATAAGGCATAAGATTGCTAATCTCATAGACAATCCATTATTTTAGAATATTTGTGTCCTGCTTCTCAGAATAAGGAGCACAGGGTGTTTTCAACCAAAATTCAAGACTTCTGTTTCTCGGCAAACTTATCTAGCTCTCTTACAACTTACCCATGAGTGACTCCTTATTTGATGTCATTTAACGATTGTTGTTTTTAACACTGAATCTTACATATTGTGGTTTTGCCTTCCTTTATGGTGCTTCCTAACATTTCTTTAAATTTAAAATCTTGCTGCAGCTTTTTAATCATGATTTTATTGCCATTTTATGTACATCTACCTTTTACATCTTATGCTTTACTACTGTGTGAGTGTTTTTATTAGAAAAGAAAGACAAACTAAGAACATTTAATAACATTCAATAACCAAAATTATGAGATGACAAACCTGGAAAACATCCAAAATATACAATTCAAGCTAATAAGGAATGAATATGTAAGTACGGTAGCAAACAAATATTCTAAAGGCACCAGATCCTATTTGATCTTGGAAGCAAAACAGCATCAGCCCTGTATTTGGATGGGAGACAGCCAAATAATGTCAGGTGCTGTAGGACTACATTTCTGAGGAAGGAACTGGAAATCCCCCTCTGAGTATTCCTTGCCTTAAAAAATCTAATGAAATCCATGGGGCTATCATAATTGATAGGTAACTTGAAGGTATATTCATTACTAGTAAGAATTCAAGTAAGTCAAGCGGAGCTTTGTGTTCCCTAAAAAGCATTCTTTGTTCAATAGTGAAAAGCCATCCAAAGAGCCTGAAAATGACGTATTGGTAGAGAACAGGCAGTGCGACTTCTGGAATCCAACTCTGAGAGATTCAAATTCTATCCTTCGTTGCTTTTCCAAAAGTCACCAAGTAACATAGTCGCTCTCTCAGCTCACAACTGTTGAGAGGAAAAAGAGGGGGAGAGAAAAGCCAGATATAGTGGCATCACTGGAATCACTGGAAGAAGAACGATTTGTAAATGTGGCATATAAATAAATAATACGGAAGAAATTTCTGAGAGCAGACAAATTGAGCCTCATTTCAAATGCAGGTGAGTTCTTTCCTTAGCAATGTGTTCTCAATAATTCAAACACTCTTAAGAAGAGCCCTATCAGATAAGAGTTCAGGAACCCGAGTAAAGCTTATTGAACAATCAACAATGTCACCCAAGATCATATAGATAATTTATTAAGAATCTGTTTTTATTACTCCCATGAGAAGCACTGGAATCAATGGCTAGACATTGCAGAGAGGCAACATTTGGGACACTATTGGGAGAAGCTTCCTAACTGAGAATTATGAATAGTGGAAAAGACTGATCTGGAATATGTTGGGCTCTTCTTCTTTGGAAGTATTTAATCAAAGATTGAAAAGCTCTCTGTCATTGAAAATGGAACTGCTGAATTCCTTTAAAGCAGTGGTTCTCAACCTGTGGGTCCCCAGGTGTTTTAGCCTACAACTCCCAGAAATCCCAGCCAATTTACAAGATGTTGTGATTTCTGGGAGTTGAATGCCAAAACTCCTGGGAACCCACAAGAGAACCACTTATTTAAAGGGACATGAACACTTTATCAGCAGGGCTTTTCCATCTGGAAGTTGTTTTTCTTCCATTTTGGGTTCCAGTGAAACATTTGTTGAGTCCCAAGGAAAAAAAAACAATGCAATATTGTCCATCATGGCTGCTTATGTAGTGTGTTGTGAGTTGCTGTTACTCCATCCCAAATTATCAGGTAGACTATTGCATAGCAAAGGCTCATGATTTCATGAATTGCTGAGGATGCCTGCCATAGATGCAGGCGAAATGTCAGGAGAGAATACTTCTAGAACATTGCCACACAGCTCAAAAAACTTACAACAACCCAATTGCTGTTGTATTTTGTCACTATTTTCTAGGTCACTGTTTAAGGAAACAGATGGTTAATATGTAATCATAGCTTTAAAAATTATCCATATTAATGATATGGATTAATTATATGAATGATAATGATATCTGCATGCTTTCTGCTGACCTGGAAACCAGGACACACAACAATGGCTTCAAACTACAGGAATGGAGATTGTACCCGAACATTAGGAAGAATTTCCTAATGGTGAATGCTGTTCAGCAGTGGAACTCTCTGCCCCAGAGTGTGGTGGAGGTTCCTTCTTTGGAGGCTTTTAAACAGAGGCTGGGATGGCCAACTGTTGGGGGTACTTTGAATGTGATTTTCCTGCTTGACATGGGGTTGGACTGAACGGCCCCCAAGGTCTCTTCCAACACATCATTCTATGATTCTATGATGTTCTTCAACCATAAAATATTTTCTTTAGATCAATATTGTTCTTGTTCATACTCTTCCTCCAAGATCTCTCTCACATATCCAAAAGTTGCATTGTTTTTAAAATTGTGAAACGTTATTTCAGCTCACCCATGTCAATTTTGAAAGCAGATTTCAATTCATTCTCTCCTATGACCAATATAAAAGCAATATGGTCACAAATGTCAACATCTATAATTTTTCTCTATGCTCTTCATTCTTTGTAAGGTCGATGACCAGAAAGCTGTTGGTGGCATGCCTGCAAGCATGTACAAAACTGAGTATCACAATGAAAAAGATTAAGATGAAGAGCACAACTAATATTCAATTTATTCCTTGGTTCCAAGACCAAGCGTAAATGTACACATCTGAATTAGCTCTCTCATCTCACTGCACTCAGACCCAAAGCTTCAAAGACCAGATTATGCTTTGTCAAGATAAATCTTCTTAAACAGATCAAAGCTTTGGTATTTTAAAAAGCACCTTACAAATAAGAAGCAGTTTAAACATCAGGAATTGCGCTTAAAAGAGAGCTCCGAACGCATACAAATAATTTCAAAAAAGGTGAAGGGCAGACAAGCAGCCTTAACGATAGCTGCAAAACTTCATAGCTAGAAGAAATACTCTCCCCATGTAATGTTACCTGACATAGATTATGAATACCATTGATCAAGGATTATATGTGGGCAAGTCGTACCATTTTGTTAGAATCCCATCCTCTGCCAAACATTAGCATGTGCAAGAGAATCAAAGATCACATCATGTTATTAAGAAATGCAGGTCACTGAACAGAATTATGATGAATATATATATATTTCACCATTTGGTAGAACGGTTGGCTGCCTTGAGGAAAAACAGCCTTACTACTATATAAGCATTTTGAAATCTAGGAGACAGTTAAAGCAGTGCTTCTCTATTGTGAGAACTGGCAGTTTTCTCCCAACTATGCTCACTGAGTACAATTGTTTTTTTCCACCATGGAAATTTTCAGGCAACAAATGGCTTTGGAATCAACCCTGGTCATTGAGGCACCATTTTAAGAAGCTCTGCTATAAAAAGTCTCATCTGAGGACTGCTCTATATTAGGTATGAAATGTACACGTTTGTTGCATTCATGTCAACTGAGGAGGGTCATGTTGGTTGTGAGAGGAGTTGATTCTAATAATGCATCCTCTCTGAAACGGCTTTCTCCTTAAAATGTGAACAGCAGTTTTAATGGAGTTCCTGTGCGCAGTATGGCAGAAGGAGGAACACTAACCTGACCCCCAGCTGTCATTTTGATGGTAACGACAGCACTCATATCACCCACATGTACATAATTAACATGTAATATAATAGTAGTGTGTATGTGTGTGTGTATTTAGGTAGGGGGGGGGCTCCGTTAGGGTGAAACTACTCATCCGATCTTTAATCGTGTGATTAAACCAGCTACAAAGCAGCACATTATTGTAAGAGGGAAAGAATAGTAATAAAGTGTTCCCTCACTACTTTGCAGTTCGTTTTTCGCAGACTTGCTGTTTTGCTGTTTTTTTTCTTTGCTACTCACTGGGCAGAGTCCTGGTTCTGCCACCGGGAGGCAGCCTGGTGAGTAGTGAGCGAGCAAGGGAGGGCCACAAAGGCCACGTCTTCAAGGCTCCTGCTTTCACCTTTGAGCCCTCCCTCACGTGCTCACCCACCTGTCCTCCCTCACTTGCTTGCTACTCACTGGCCAAGTCCTGGTTCTGTCACCGGGAAGAGGCCTGGTGAGTAGCGAGCAAGAGAGGGCAGTGGGGGGTGAGTGAGCAAGGGAAAGAGGGCTGCAAAGGCAGAAGCAGCGCCAGAAGCAGGAGCCTGGAAGAAGTGGCCAGGCTCCTGCTCCTGCTGCCACTGCTGCCATTGCGACCCTCACTCACTCACCCGCCCGCCCTCGCTTACTCACTCACCAGGCCAGGTCCCGGCGGCAGAACCAGGACTCGGCCTGGTGAGTAGCGAGCGAGGGAGGATGGGTGGATGACTGAGCGAGCGAGGTTGGGAGGGCCGCAAAGGCAGAAGCAGCTCTACTATCTATAGTGTCCCTACTTCGCGGATTTTCACTTATCATGGGTGGTCCTGGAACGTAACATCCGCGATAAGTGAGGGAACATTGTATAGACCTTGTATATAGAGTTTGTCTTTTAAAAATGTAATAGATCACAGATGTGCTAATTTAGATTCCTAAATAAAGCATAATTAGAAGTGCATATAGTTTGGTTGGCCAGCTAAATAGTCTTTGAAAAGGAGAGAGCAGGAAACTCTGGTCTCTAAACAGTTGCCCTTGGTGCTTTTTTAAAATAGATGTTTCATCATTTATTCTGAACTGACAATTTTCTGCACCTTTTATATCTTGCTATCAAAAATCTCTACACATAGCGTGATGTCATCTCTGTTTCCATCTGGTGGCAGACAACAGTATGAGGCCTCTGTACTACCCTTCTAGAAATGGTATCTTTGCACTCCATGTTCAGCTGTTGGTTAGTCTCCTTCTCCCACAGAGAAACGCCAGCTGTTCTAAAGCTCTTATCTTAGTTGTTTGAATTTTCCTTTCCCTTCTCTGTATCACAGGCCTTCTGGATCAATATCAATTTAAAAATTAACGTACTTTATAATTTTTCAAACATTTAAAAATCTGCCAAATCTACCTTTTTATGGGTATATTTTGGAAATTTTGATCTTAGTCAAGTCAAGTCAGGTAATGCCACTGAATGCTCTTCCCTTTTCAGCTTTCTTTCAAGACAATTAATAATAATAATAATAATACTTTATTTATAGTCTTCCCTATCTCCCCGAAGAGACTCAGGGCAGATTCCAATCAGGGCAGACTCCAAGGCAAGCATTCTATGCCTGAATACAACAACCAATACATACCTAATATCAAAAAAATAATAACACAACATATAGAAACAAATTATAACTTAACATCTAAAATAAAGATAAAACATTACCTATCAAATAAATAATTCTTTGGGGGTGTATAAGTTGATTATTGTCAAAGATGTTAACGGGACTAGCAAGGTGAACAGGGCCCGGAGACGGATGACAGATATTAATAAGAGGTATAGTAACAGTATCATTATCTAATCCTCCTCCTCTTCATAAGCCATTGAGCAGAAGTATGTTTTCAGTCGTTTTTTGAACAACTCTTCATAAGCCACCTCCTTTTTTTCCTTAGGGAGGGAGTTCCATAGGTGGGAGGTGATCACGGAGAAGGCCCTTTTTCTCATTCCCACCAGCCGTGCTTGAGACAGGGTTGGGACTGAGAGCAGGGCCTCCTCCGATGACCACAGTATCCGAGTGGTCTATAAGGGGAGATGTGGTTAATCAAATTGCCCCATTCATACCACATTCTCTCCATAACATTACTGTACTGCAATGCATGATTAATGTTGTATTATTAATATATTTATTTATTTATTTATTAATTCACATTTGTATACCGCTTCATCCCGAAGGCTCTAAGTGGTTTACAGAATTTGGGTGCCCAGTGACACACCAACAACACAAAAGTACAGTAGACATGGGTAGACAACACAAGGATGGGGGAGAGGGGGGAGGGAGGGAGGAAAGAGGCCAGCAGCGATACCTACTGAGACACCACCCCGCCGTCGAAAGAAGGCAGGCGGGGAGGGCCCAGCAGGATCGCTG
Source organism: Anolis apletophallus (assembly GCA_030556195.1). NCBI lineage: Eukaryota > Metazoa > Chordata > Lepidosauria > Squamata > Anolidae > Anolis > Anolis apletophallus. The sequence continues at coordinate 110,512,470 of JARBWK010000002.1, read as the reverse complement.
GCACTAGGGTGCAAGCGGAGGGCAGGGAGGGCAGACTGCTGGTAAGTCGTCTGCCCTGGGTGGTCAGAACCGTCCGCAAGCTGTCCAAGGCAGCAGTCCTTGTTGCTAAGGTTGCCGCTCTGGGTTCCGGTTGCCGGTGACCCAGTAAGATCGCCGATGCCAAGGGGCGCGGACTCCCACGTGGGTGCCTGGGACGGAGATCCCGGCCCAGCTGTGCAGTGTCCCTTGAATCAGAGATGGATGTCCAGTGAGACTCTCGGAGCTTCAACTGCTTGTAGCAGGAGCTCCAGAATGTCCTGGTGAAGAATGTCCTCGGGGCCCGTGCCGGCCTCGACGCAACACGTCCTCCGTTGGTTGGGGCGAGAGGGAGACTGGCTCTGAGGGACCCACGGTCATCGGGGCCGGGGTCTACTCTCGGCCTCAGTCCCGGGCTTGAGGGGCTTGGGCGCCAGCCCCCTCTTCCGGGCGCCTCCTCCTCTTCCGGTGGCCTCGCTGGTTCCTGGCGGGTCAACGCCGGGAGTTGAGTCCTCCAGAGGCGGGACTTCCGGCTGCTGGCTGTTTCCAGGTGATGGTGCTTCTTGGGGCCTCAGCACATGGGCTGGCTGAGCGTCCCCAAGGACGTCCGCCATGTTGGGCCTCGCTTCCTCAAGGAGGCTCCCCCAGCTCATCCCAGGGCGGCGGGGGATGTAAAATAACATAACTTAGAATTAAGAATACATGGATAAATGAACTATTTGATATTTATATGGTAATGTAAAGAATTACAATCACACTTAAGTGAAAAACATGCCATAATTTGATCTGTATCCTAACAACTCTTCTGACTTCAAGATTCCCTCCCTCCTGAGATTGTATTTTATTTACATTATTTTTATTATAAACCAGCCTCTGGGCATCAAATAAATTTCTCAAATAAAACCAGTTTTTATAGCTGTCCTCGGGGACCTATCTTATAGCTCAAGAACCTAAGAGTTAGTTTATCCTCATTAGTATTAAAAGCCCCTCCACAGTGGCTCTGAGAATGACACACAATGTGAATTTATTTTATCTTGTTACTTCTAGGCATTTCTACCTCCCTTCTATCAAGAGATAACCAGAGCAGTGATGAATCACATAGAGAAGTCTCTAGAACTGTGAAAGATTGCTTGCTATTCCCAATGTTCCAGTTTATCAAAAACCAGACAAGCTAATGCTATGCCTATCAAGACCAGAGAGACCCCCTAATGTGCCTATCTAAATCCCTCAGGAGAGATTTAGAACCTATGCAGGGTAGACACAGGCAAACAATACTCCCAATTGGGGGGGGGGCATGGATGAGGACACATATTTTTCAGAAAAATTAAAGTGCACTCTTTACATATTGAAAGTCACCTTGTACTTTAGAAACATCAAATGTAGTCTGTATAACTTGGTTTGGTATAACATTCCTGTGTTTGGTACATTTTATTCAAGCCACACCTGCACACTAAATATATATTTTTAATTTTTAAAATTGTTATTATGATGATGATGATGATGATTATTAGGCACATATGGAGCTTCAAGGTCCTGCAATGTTAAGAAACTGTAAGGAAAAACTTTCATTTTGCCAGTTTATGAATAATAGGGAGAAAAATAAGAACAATAAATTATCAGCACTAGTAAAACAAAGGCAATTATAATTTCTTGCCTCATCTAATTCTCTATAATGTTAAGAAGACATAAAGCACTCATTCCTATGAAAAAGAAAGCAAGGATTGAAATTGCTATGAGTTGATGCTGTGCACAGTCTTGTATAAAGACTTTGTTATACACTTCTTAGAAATAATTTGGGATAGTAAATATATTATTATTATTTATTTTATCCTGCTCTTCTCCCACAAATGGGTCTCAAAATGGTTAACAAAAAAAGAAAGAAAACTACATAATATAATAATACAAATAATACAAAAATACAAAAACCATAATCCCACCTAACACATAGCGATAAATCCAGACATTGCAAAATACAAGTTACATAAATATACATAGACATAAAAATAATCACATATATCATAATTATAAAGTTCCCATGCCTTAGGCCACTAAGGTTGTCCTAAAACGTTAAAAAAAATCAACGTTAAACTAACCAACTCTGAGCTTCAAGTCTTGGCCATGTGAGTCTAAACTGGCTGAGATGGCTGCAATTATATCTTGTCAGGGAAGGCCTCTTTACTCATTCTAACTACGGTATGTTATCTATAGTGTAAAATAAAATATTATATAACCGATATTTTTAAAAATAACAAAAAGGATTTCAAGAGGAAAAAACAGGAAAAAGCTGTTATTTCCCCACATTTTCCAGGTTTTATTTCCCCCTCATGCCTTCAGATCTTTACGTATCAATCCCCAAGGAAACATGGCCCATAATAGACCTTGGCTCTATGGTGGGTCTGAAGCCTACAAGTGAAAACAGCATCCAATACAGATATACTGTATGCCTCAGGGTTTTCACCTCTGTTTGTGTATAAGACTGTAAAAAGGTAGAAGAAAGCAAACCAGATTAGAGAATAACAAATGCACAAAACCAATAGGCATTTTCTCTTGTCCGTCACATCCACACTGAATATCACAGCTGCCCAGTTGGTGAGTCAGAGCAGACCACAGCGGCATACGTTGCATTGCCTCTGACGTCTTTGCCAGCGTGAGTCAGAGGTCTCTGGAGGAATGGGATTCTGCCGCCAAGGATGGCTCTGGCTCCATCAGCACACCTGTCCAAGGCATTTCCCACCTATACATTTACCCTAGTAGTAGATCTAAGAAGGCATATCTCAGCAATTGGAATTGCTTCTAAATATAAGCACACCCTGCGATTTTCAGCAAAAACAGCAGAAGATGCTGGATGGGAATAGGTCTAGACTTCTACAAGTGGAAGACCTAGGCCTTTTCCACACAGCTAAATAAAATCCCACATTATCTTCTCTATGTCCCTGGCCCTAGAGAGGTCCGTTTGGAGTCCACAAGACATAGATCCTTCTCAATTGCAGCCCCAATCTTGTGGAACTCCCTACCGCCAGACCAAAGAGCTACTCCTGATCTACATACATTTTTAGGGGCACTTAAGACATGGCTCTTCAGAAGAGTCTATGATTGTTAAGTAACAAGCTGTGACTATGTAAACCGTTTATTTTAATTATGTAAGTCGCCCAGAGCACCTTTGGTGGAGGGCGACTCATAAGAAATAAAGTTGATTGATTATCTTCTTTGAACTGGAATATGTATATGGCAGTATGGTCTCAGATGACTCAGGGCCCTTCCACACAGCCCTATGTCTCAGAATATCAAGGGAGAAAATCCAAAAATATCTGTTTTGAACTGGGTTATCTGAGTCCACACTGCCATATATTCCAGTTCAAAGCAGATAATGTGGGATTTCCTGCCTTGATATTCTGGGATATAGGGCTGTGTGGAAGGGCCCCCAATTCAAAGCAGATATTGTGGGATTTTCTGCCTTGATATTCTGTGTTATGTGGCTGTGTAGAAGGGCCCACAGAGGTGGGAAGTGCCTCTTAGAATTCCAAAATATATGTGAATCGGCATCATTTCCATGAGGCATTAGAGATAGTAAATAGGTTACTTTGGGCATATATTTATCTTTGAACATATATGATTAGACAGAGCAAGGTAGCCACCTTAAGAAGTAGATACGAGGTGCCACGAAAGAGCAGAATATTGTTAGTTATGGAATTTGCTGTTCTTTTTTCAATGTCATGGACAGGAGGAAATTGTAGGGTTGTATAAGACACCAAAATGGCATGGCTGTGCTTTAGGAATAATGTAACTTGACTTATTAAAGGAAGTGGTGCATGTCCTTTGCTGTTCAATCTCAGGCATCAAAACATTTTGAGACAGCTCTGTCTGTCCAGAAAATATGGGGAAGAGGAAGGACACATACTGGCAGTCTGAACACAGTCCTTAATTAGGAAGGGAAGCCCCTCTTGTAAAGTGGACAAGATAGGAAGCATATTTACTCTTTGTGTAATGTTTTCTGTTTGTCCTCATTCTTTGCCAATACAGTTATCCCCCCCACCCCCCCACCCATTATAGCTAAAAGGTCTAAAAGCCGAGGGTGGTCCAAAACAAAAGTAATTACAGTTTTATAAAGCTTTGAGTTTTATGTGTTCCAACCTTAGACTTTGCATTTCCCCAACTTACTTTTTTTCCATTCACTAGTTTTGGAGATGTATCGACTCTCTCGTGGGAACATTAATATCTGTGAGCAAGGCCATACAAGCAAAGCAAATGGGTTGGATAAAAGAAAGATGGGAGTCTTTATGGCATCTTCAGGTAACCTAACCAAACAAGGCTATATTCAAGTCTTTTGTCAAGCAGGAATGCATATTGTGGATTCCACACAACTGGAGAGAAAAACTCAATAAATGGAACTCATTTTAAGAAAGTGGTCTCTCGATGCCAATGCTATTTCTTTCGCATTCAGCATCTTGGATTAATTTGTGCAGCCTCATCAACCACCTGAGTATGCAAGGAGAGGCATGAACTGGCTGCTTCAGAAAAGGCTACCTAAAATGCTATGTGCAATAAGGAAAATGAGCAGGAAGGAAGCAGACTGACCTGCGCAAAACTCTAGAAGATCAGGTTAGAATGACTGCACACTCTAGTTGCACCTGGAGAAACATTTCTCCTCCAATTGTATATACCCTAGTGAATACAATAACTTCCCTGTTTGATCTTTCTCCTACCATTTTGAAATTTATAGATATAGAGAGGTATCCCAGAAAAAGGCAAGGTACAGAAAAAGCATCTCCAACAGATGGCCATCCAGCCTCTGTTTAAAAGCCTCCTAAGAAGGAGCCTCCACCACACTATGGGACAGAGAGTTCCACTTCTGAACAGCTCTTTCTGTCATAGAATCATTGAGTTGGAAGAGATCTTATGGGCCATCCAGTCCAACCCCTACCAAGAAGCAGGAAAATCCATTCAAAGCACCCCGACAGATGGCCATCCAGCATCTGTTTAAAAGCTTCCATAGAAAGAGCAGAGAGTTCCACTGCTGAATAGCTCTCATAGGAAGAACTTCTCACATTAGGAGAAGTTCTTCCTAATGTTCAGGTATCTCCTTTTCTGTAGTTTGAAGCCATTGTTCTGTGTCCTAGTCTCCAGGGCAGCAGAAAACAAGCTTTTCCCTCCTCCGTATGACTTCCCTCACATCTTTATACATGACTATCATGTCTCCTCTCAGCCTTCTCTTCTGCAGACAAAACATGCCAAGCTCTTAAAGCTGCTCCTTATAGGGCTTGTTCTCCAGACCCTTGATCATTTTAGTCACCCTCTTCTGGACACATTCCAACTTGTCAACATTTCCCTTCAATTGTGCTGCCCAGAATTGGACACAATGTGATTCCAGTTATGGCCTGACCAAGGCAAAATAGAGGGGTAGCATGACTTCCCTGTATCTAGACACTATACTATTTATGCAGGCCAAAATCCCATTGGCCCTTTTTTGGCCACTGCACAACATTGTTGGTTCATGTTTAACTTGTTGTCCATGAGGACTCCAAGATCTTTTTCACGTGTATTGCTGTCAAGCTAGGCATCCCTCATTCTGTATCTTTGCATTTCATAAAGCTGCAAGTAGAATTAGAGTCCAACAACCTGCTCAGTGCAGGATCTCCAGCTAATACGACCCCAGTAAGCTACTATCTTGTATGTATTTGAAGACATCTAGAAAAAGAGACCACACTATCATTGTAGACCAGTGTTTCTCAAAGTCTACTCCACCAGATGTTTTGGACTTCACCTCCCACAATTTCTATCAGATGGTAAGTTGGCTGGGATTTCTGAGAGCTGAAGTCCAAAACACCTGGAGGAGCAGAGTTGGAAAAACACTGTTCTAGACAACTTGTTTCACTGCCAAACTGATCTTACTATCAAGAAGATTCTTCTAATATTCAACTGAAATCTAACTTCCAGTAGCTTACAACCATTAGACCTAGTTCTACCCTCTGTGGCAGCAGAGAATAGGCTTGCCCCTTCATCTCTGAGTCAGCACTTGAAGTATTTAAAGGGTGCAATCATGACAACCCTCAATCTTCTTGTCACCAAACTGAACATGCCTAACTCCTTCAACCTTTCATCATACGTTTTGTTCTCCACAGCTCTTATCATTCTTGTTGTCCTTCCCTCAACCTATTACTACTTGTCTATATGTGCCAAAAGCTTTCCTTCCGATGGATTAGAGCCTTCAAAATTGCAAATCACAATATTTATACATTTCAAGGCTTTAAGATTTTCAAGGCACAGACTGCTGACTTTTGCCCCGGGGTCTGAACAATCGCATACACAGCCAGGACAGCAGAGTGTCTGCAGAAGACCTTCAACCAGTTTCTTGGCACTGGGTTGACAAATTCCTTTTCTTATCCAACATGCCCCATACAAATTGAAAGAACATAAACATATTTTTACAAGTACAACTTTTCTTTTACAACCAGTGATTCCCACATTCTAATCTTCCAGTTGTTTGGAATTTTAATTCCCAGAAGCCTCGGCTGCTTTTATTAATGATGAGGGATACTGGGAGCTTAAGTCCAGAGTTTGGGGAACATTGTGTCTCACGCACACGCACACACACACACACACTGTTTCAGAGAGTACATTTTAGAATATGGCAGAAACAGGCACTCAAGGGCTTTTCCTAACATCCAATGTATAAAAAGTCCCTAGGATATCTGCCACATGTATGCTCAGCCTGCAGCTATTTTTGTAGCGTATTTCATTAAAACTTAATGGATGCTAATGCTATGTTAAGAGTGCTGTCTATGGTTTTCTGTTCCTCGTAAACAGAGAAACATCAACATCAACAAGGCTTATGCACTGATAACAAGATTTGGCTTGTCAAATTCTGGAAGGCCATGAAAACCTTGGTATGTACAAATCCTTGATCAATCTGTAAAGGCCCCCTCGGGTCCAGCACAAGCCGAAAAGCACCTTGTGCTCAATTCCTATTAAGGCTATGAAGAGATAGAAAGCAGCATCACCAAATCCAGATTCTCAGAGGGGCAGAAAGATTTTATATTGATAAGTGACGGTGAACTACACCATTGAGTCACATCTTGCGCTCTTGAGCAAGGAAGGTGTTCCACTAGTGGTGACTAAACATATGAATATAACATCTGGGATATAATCAAGGTAGGAAACAAAGTAATCAAACAGGGAGATGAGGCAATTGTTTTAAAACTGAGTTTTTCCTACTGATCTACCATCATTGAATGGAGATGAGTAAAATCTTTATGGCTCCACTAAATTGGCAGCTCCTTGTTCACTCCTTGTTAGATGCTTGTATTATCCTTAAATTAGAAAAAATAATACTATTCCTCTCTTTTGTTTTCCCCAGATTGCTAATCAGGTGCTGAAGTTATTACTTCAGTAGGGCACAGCAGAAAACTAAGCTGCTATATCATTGACTCACAAAACAGTTACACAAACATGATGTAGTTAATTAAAAGTAAAGGATTTCCCCTGACATTAAGTCCAGTCATGTCCAACACTGGGGGTTGGTGCTCATCTCAATTTCTAAGCTGAAGAGCCAGCGTTGTCCATAGACATCTCCAAGGTCATGTGGCCAGCATGACTTAATGGCGCGCTGTTACCTTCCCGCCAGAGCGGAACCTATTGATCTACTCACATTTTCATGTTTTCAAACTGCTAGGTTGGCAGAAGCTAGGGCTAACATGGGGAGCTGACACTGCTCTCCAGATTTGAACCTGTGACCTTTCGGTCACCAAGTTCAGCAGCTCAGCGTTTTAACCCACTGTGCCACAAGGGCTCCTTTGATGTAGTTAACTATCAACCAAATGGCCATCAATAGGTTAATATTGCCTTACTACATTAGAAATAGAGCCCCTCAGTAGCACAGTGGGTTAAACAGCTGAGCTGCTGAACTTGCTGACCAAAAGGTTGGTGGTTTGAATCAAGGGAGTGGGGTGAGCTCCTGATATTAGCCACAGCTTCTGCCAACCGAGCAGTTCAAAAAACATAATGTGAAGGGGAAACCTTTATATTTACACTAGAAATACAGTTCATAATATATGCCTCATAGGGTTGCTGAATTTAATCTTACGCTCTTGTAAAATTGCAATTTTCAAAATAAACTAACAAGCAGAACCTATCCAAAAGGTTGCTATTGAATGCCTGCATGTTATTTCCAACTTTTGATGACTCTAAGGGAGTAAAATTTGTTCAGAGGAGGTTTGCTTTTGCTTGAGACCGAGAGAATGCAACCTGCCCTAGGTCACCAAGTAGGTTTTCATGGGCAAATAGTGATTTAAACCCCATGTCCTAGTCTAATACCCAAACCACTACATTACTTCATGGCTCCCACCAGCAAAATACATCAGGAAAAAATATGCATAAGTAAGAAATGGCTAAACTACATTAATCCATGGTAATATGAACGTTGCTAGTAAATGGATGGATAATAGCAGGTTATAAAATAATTGCTTGTATATACACTGAATATATGAGATACAATAAATAATATATTTTAAACAGGGAGGAAAGACACATCTGTCACATTCACTGCAATAGACTCGTGCTGCCAAAGGTTCTTCCTCCTGCCTGGATTAACACAGTCCTTTAACTTAAAGCAGGAGGTATTTGGAAACTGAGAGTGGTTGAACAGGAAGCAGCAAGATCAATATTTCTGTCTTCAGACCTTCTTCAGACTCATTAAGCAGTAATAACTTCGTGTAATCTGCCAAAGGGAAGGACAAACCTTTCAATGCTGCCCTGAACTATTTAATCTAGTCAGGTACTTAGAATTCCCTCAAACAACTAATTTCAAGGTACCATTAGAAGAGAGAGGCTGATGATTAAATCAGGGTAACTTGGGATGTATAATTCAGAGTGACGTATTAGTGTGCATTGGTCTGGAAACAACAAATTCCAGGATTCCTTAATGTTAAAGTGGTATAAAACTGCTATAACTGTAGATACGCCTCTAGCCAAAGGTTTCTTTCCTAACATCTTAGACCTCCACAACAAAAAGGAGACCTCCTGAACAGTAGTACAGGTCTGTTCTGAAATACAACAGGCAGATATACACACTGTCAGTAAGGTATCTATAGATATAATTATTGGTTTTGCTTTTTAGGTTCATGGCAGAGAGATGACCAAATGGGACACAGATCTTGCCCACCGGCCTATCATATTTCCTCCTTATCGAGCTACCTCGCTTCTTTTGCATTCTACAAATACAATAATTGTGGCAGCTCCACTGGCTGCCAGTCTGCTACCGAGCACAATTCAAAGTGCTGGCTTTAACCTATAAAGCCCTAAATGGTTATGGTCCAGTTTACCTGTCCGAATGTATCTCCTTCTATGAATCATCTTGGGGGTCTTATGGAGAGGCCCTGCTCTCGGTCCTGCTTCCTTCGCAGGTGCGATTGGCGGTGGCGGGAGACAGGGCCTTCTCAGTGGTGGCCCCATAGCTGTGGAGCTCCCTCCCCAGTGATATTAGATCAGCCCCCTCCCTCCTGGACTTCAGAAAGAAAGTGTAAACGTGACTTTAGGATCAAGTCTTTGGAGAAGAGTCATAGTGCAGTAGATTGATACGGAATACGTGCAATGACTATTGGAATGGCCCTAGATTACGATTATGGATGGCATGATTTTAATAGTGAATGTAATGTTTTAAAATGTTTTAATGTGTATTAATTTAAATTTGAATGTTTATTTTAATTGTATGTTGTTTAAAGGCATTGAATAGTTACATATTAGAGAGGTGCATGGAGTCCCCTTCGGCGTTGAGAAGGGTGGGATATAAATATGGTAAATGAATAAATAAATAATCTCTCTATTTCCATTTCACTACCAATCTGGGGCTACAACATACATACCACCACACCACACCCCTCCCCCCCAATCCCACAATTGTTATTCCCCTGTATTACAGTCCTGGCTAGCCACTTACACTTCACATAGCTATCATCTTGTGAAAGGAAATATCTTCTCATTTCATCAACACCATATCCCTGATTTAGCCTCCCTGGTCAAAAAATTGCTGTCCAAAGGACTCCATTAGTAACTCAAATGGTAAGAAAAGGGTGACCTCAGACAATCATTCTATGTCAAAATGCAACAACAGGGCAAGGACTAATGGCTCACAGCACTACTTTCCTTCTCAGACACAGAATATACAGGCAACAACTCCATATGGAAACAGTTTATTTCCTCAAACAGACAAGCAAAAATCTTACTCTCTTCATAGTCTTAAAACTGAGGTAGAAATTATGTGGTCCTCCATATGTTGTCAGTGCAACACCCACAAGTCCCAGGTAGCATTGGTAGCGAGGAACATCTTGAAGAGACCCAAACTGACAAACCTCTTATAAAAAGGTGAGGAAATTTGTCAGAAAACATCACCTAAAATAGTTTCTCAGGATCAAGTACCCATCAGCAGATCTAAAAAAAATCACACCTGTACTCAGTATAAGTAATAGGTTTTTTAAAAACTAGGTTGCTGTGAGTTTTCTGGGCTGTATGGCTATGTTCCAGAAGCATTCTCTCCTGACGTTTCTCCCACATGTATGGCAGGTTGTGAGGTCTGTTGGCAATTAGGGAAGCGGGGTTTATTTATCTGTGAAATGTCCAGGATGTGGGAGAAATGTCAGGAGAGAATGCTTCTGGAACACGGCCATACAGCCCGGAAAACTCACAGCACACCCTGTGATTCCAGCCATGAAAACCTTTGATAACACAGAGGTTTGTTTTTTTTTACAGTGGACTGTCAGTTAACTGGCACGTATGGGGATTGGTAGATGCCAGACAAAAGTAGTGTTTGGTTGCTTGAGAGTTACTATTAAAAACAGCCCTAACTGATACTATACATATACTATACCATAAACTCCATATCAACTTGATATTAATATTGAAATGCAATATCTAAAAGCAAATAAAGACAATCTGAATTTAACATAACACTATTTTATTATATTATAACAACAGTTTTTTATTTAAAGTATTGCCTTATTTCTTCAGGGGGTTTTGGTGGTTGCTTGATAGTTTTGGTTACTTGAATTCTGATGTCTATGTAAGAGGTTAATATCCATCCATCTTCTTCAATTGCATGGCTGGTAAGTGCTGAATTACACAACCCAAGAATATAGGGAAAGTATGGGCCAAGCAAGGTCCTCCAGATGTTGCTAAACTGCAGCTCCCAACACTCCTCATCAAAGGCTATCCTGGCGGGGGCTGATGGAAGATGCAGTCCAACACCATCTGAAGGGCCAGCCAAACAAAGAGCCTCATTGAACCAACTGTGCCAATTCCAGCTGCGGTCTCACAAAAGTGACTTAGGGATTCATTCTGCAAACAAGGAAGCTGAAAACAATAAGCAGAGCCAGGAAGGATACTGGGATCCACTTCCTCACCACTTTGTGGGCTTTCAGTTGGGAATGAGGGGTGTGGTGAGTGAGGGGAAAAGATGGAAGGGACCTCAGTGCTCATTGCTAGAAGGAAGCCCAGCATTAACAGAAAAGGAAGCCCAGTTAAAGCAGGTAGGGTGCAGCTGACGTTTGCAACAGGCAGCTGGCTCAAAAGCTGGAAAATGGGAAAGCAAGGAAGATGGAGAGAAAGGCCCCGCAAAAGCATGACGTCAGGGACTGAATTAATAAGGAAAACATGGAAGGGAGAGGGAAAAAAGGGAGACGGAGATCCACTCTGGAAGTAAGAAAAAGGGGCGGGAGAGAAAGAGAGAGAGAGAGAGAGCTAGCTCTAGGCGACCCTGATAAGGCTGTGACGTTAGCATCTTGAGCTGCCACGCAAAATGGTGACAATATCACTCCGGGGGGGCTGGATCCTCAATCGGGGACACACAAAAAGGCGAGAGTTAGGCCAAGGAAGAATAAGAGCATCTGCTACATTTCCAGGAGGGGAAAAGGGCTTGTCACCAACCCTTTTATGGCATTAGAAGGGGAGGCATTTTCCCAGAGCCTTCAGGGAGCAAACAGGAAAAAGGGAAGGGTAAACACGGGGCGCAACCCACATTTGTGGGTGAGTGAGGTGTAGAGGAGGTGGATCTTTCCCCAAAAAAGGTGATGTAAGACCTATTGAGCGGGTCCTGTTTTGTCTTTCCCAGAGTGAGAAGTGATGCAGGACCTGCTGGCAGGTGCTGCATGGTTTGGAAACACTCAAGGCTCCCCGATGAAAGGGCAATGGGGACAGGCAGCCTTCTACCTCAGCCTTAGCAGAAAGTAGCCTCGAAGACGCCCACTGTTGACTTGGGTGGGCGTATTAGGGGGCCAAGGCATTGCAAGTGGTGCCAAACTGCCTTCATCATACAGTGTTCATGGCCCCTCTAGCAGTGTGTGGCCACGATTCCACCATGGAAACCCACTGATTGACGTTGGGATACCTTGCTTTGGAAAGGATGATTTTTCCAAAGGGAAGAGGGTTTATTTGGATGGCGGTAAAGAAAAAGAAAGCAAGCCAGGGCTTTGCAGAGCAAGCTGCACCCTGCCATATGGGACCGCTGTTACCATCCCTATGCCAACCTAGGGCCCTTTCACCCAGCCCTATATCCCAGAATATCAAGGCAGAACATCCCACATTATCCGAGTGTGGACTCAGATAAACCGGTTCAAAGCAGATATTGTGGGGTTTTCTGCCCTGATACTCTGGGATAGAGGGCTGTGTGGAAGAGCCCCCCAGAAAGCAGCAGCACAGCAAAGGCAGTCTCACGGAGACCTCAAAAGCCCCTCAATTTCGAGCACCCCGAGTCTTACCGTGCAGCACTTGCAAGGGGCGATCCCCAAGGGCTGACAATGCCGGCGGTGGCGGGAGCAGCAGCAAGAGGAGGAGGCAACCCAGAGCCCGGGGCAGACACGGCTGCCACCCCCGCCCCATCCCGGCTGGTGGAGGTGCCCCCCGATGCTCACAGCCCGGGCAGCCGCCGCCTCCTCCACGATCGCCCAGGCTGCTGCTCTTGCTGGTGCTGCTGCTGCAGCTGCACCATGGCTCAAGCCTGGCACGCGACGCCCCCTCCAGACCGGCCGCGAGACGCTCGCCTGCCTGCCTGCCTGGCCCGGAGCGCGCGCCCACCGCCTCCCTCCCTCCCAGCCGGCCAATCACGAGCCACATGCAAAGTAGACCCGGGACTGGAACAGCCTATCACGGCGCCTGGAAAGGACACGCCTCCGTCCGTATACTCTACGGCCGCGCGCCTCATAGCCGCGCCCCCTTTCCTCCGCAAAAAAAAAGAGAAAAGCCCCACCCCTGCTTCAGGCTTTGCATCCCCAAACCCACCGAATATTGTTGCTTAACCGCCCTAGCTCAGTGCTATGCGATGGGATCTTAGTTTTGCAAGCCTTCTCCCAGCAAACTCCAACTCCCATGATTCCATAGCATTAAGCCATTGTAAGCAAAATGGGTGTCAAACTGCCTTCTTTCTCCAGCGTGTAGAGTAGATGCTGCCTTGGCTGGCACACCTCTTGCTGACTGATCGGTTTCCCCGCCAATCAGGGCGCAGCGAGGAGGTTGAAATCCCACCCACCCACCCCCAGCACACAGGCATAGATTACAGCTCAAGATTTTGGCTGCTTTCCATTGAAACTTCCTCCACGACGTTCCCCAAAATAGCCCCTTCTCCACCGACAGCCCCTCCGGATTACGCAGCTCCCGCTCAGCCCACATCCGTCTTCCGCCTCCCATCTCTCTTGGACGTCGATGGCGAGGAAGCGAGGACGGCTCGCTGTTGCTTCCAAGGCAGCCAAGGCAGCCTCCCCCGCCTCCCCAGAGCGGATGGCTTCACTCCTCACTCGAGGCCGGTGAATATCCGAAGGATGCTTACTTAGTAAGTGGCCAATATCGACGCAAGCCGGCTCCTTTTGGATTGACATGAAGTGCAGCCACACTGTAGAATTGATGCACTTCGAAACCCTTTTCGCTACAATGGCTCAGTACTATAGAATCTTGGGAGCTGTAGATTCCCAACTTTGGCCCTCCCTGCCCATGAGTTCTACAACTCACCCATCTACAACGCCCAGGATTCCACAGCCTTGAGACCATCGCAATTAAAGTAGGATCAAACTGCGTTAATTCCAGTGTAGCTGTACCCATAAACCGAGTTTTCCATAGGGAACAATCTAGAACACCTGCACCACATTTTTCTTGTGTTTTCAGACAGATTTGTCCTATGCCAATACATATAAATTAATAAGACCTTTTAAAATGGCCCCAGGGTGACGCAGCAGCAGGCATGTAGCCAAGGGGGGGGGGGCGCCTTGAGGGGCTTCAGCCCCCCTCCCCGAAATTCCCAGGGTGGTCCACGAGAAGGCCTTACTGGTACATTATTTAAACTGTTATGTGTATTCATATCATGATCTGATCACCATGCTCAATATATCCCATATGCATGGGGGTATTGGGATAACGATACAAAAGGTTTGCTAGGCTAGACCCTCTCCCACCCAGACTCAGCCCCCCTTCCCCCGAATCAAACTCAGTCCCTCTCAAATCAAAATCCTAGCTACGGCCCTGCGCAGCGGGTTAAAACTGAGCTGCTGAACTTGCTGACCGAAAGGTTGGCCTTTCAAATCCGGGGAGCAGGGTGAGCTCCCGGTGTTAGCCCCAGCTTCTGCCAATGTAGCAGTTCAAAAACATGCAAATGTGAGTAGATCAATAGGCACCACTTCTGCAGGAAGGTAATGGTGCTCCATGCAGTCATGCTGACATGACCTTGGAGGTGTCTGCGAACGCTGGCTCCTCAGCTTAGAAATTGAGATGAGCACTACCCCCCAGAATCGGACACAACTTAATGTCAGGGGAAACCTTTACTTTTAAAGACAAAGTCAAATCTTTTCTCCAATAAATTAACATATTCTGCTTAGATACACTGTACAACAGCAAGCAAATTTTGTTGAAATTTTGGGTAGGTAAATGAGAAGACTACTTGCAGCAGAACTAAATGACTACAACCACCACACCATTTACTACAATGGGTACGATCAATTCTGTAACAGACCAACAACTTTTAGAGCACTACATATTCCTCAGCCCTGGCCTTGTCTTACTTAGCTGTTGAGTATGCCTACCCCGTCTGGCATAAATCTGCCCATGTGAAACAGGTGAATATAGCACTGAATGAGACATGTAGAATAATCATAGAATGTCTTAAACCTACACCTGTTGATAGACTCTACAAGCTAGCTGGCATTGCCCCCTCCCCCCGGATGTGTGACTGGAAGTTGATGCCCATTGCGAGAGAAATAAGGTTGAACACTGTGAAAGCCACCTACTGTATGGCTATCGGCTCGTTCCCAGTAGACTTACATCAAGGGAAAGTTTCATGAGCACCACCACTCCTCTAAATGTTCCTCCAGCAACAGCAGGAATGTCTGGACAGCTAAACCAGGCAATCCCAACTGGATGGCTCCCCATGAGAATGGGCAACTTGGAAGTCCCTGAACAGACTCAGAAGTGAAGTTGGCAAATCAAGACACCCTGGCTAAATGGCACTACCTAGAAGAATCCTACATCTTGTGCGACTATAGAGCAGAACAAATAACCCTGTGCCTGTATGCTTGCCCACAATGCCCTGCTTCATGCACAGAGGAAGAACTGGATAAAGCTACAGATAATGCAGTCACTGTTGCCTGTTTTTGTCTAAAATTATTTAGCTGCTAGTGCTCCCTTTATCAGTTTTATACTTATGTATTTATTGGAGCCCCCAGTAGCGCAGCAGGTTAAACCACTGAGCTGCTGAACTTGCTGACCAAAAGGTCTGTGGTTTGAATTCGGGGAGTGGGGTGAGCCCCTGACATTAGCCCCAGCTTCTGCCAACCTAGTGGTTCAAAAACAAGCAAATGTGAGATCAATAGGTACCGCTCCGGCAGGAAGGTAACAGCGTTCCATGCCGACCACATGACCTTTGAGGCATCTACAGACAACGCCGGCTCTTTGGCTTAGAAATGGAGATGAGCATCACCCCCCAGAGTCGAGCACAACTAGACTTAATGTCAGGGGAAAACATTTTACTTTTTATTTATGCAATGCTTTTGACATGAAATAAATAAATAAATAAGCCCTGGATTGTACCGTGAAGATGCATGCCTTATTTCACAGCCCACTTCTCCTCCTACATACCTAAATAACCCATAGAAAAGCATTTTAGGAAAGGAGCAAGGCATTTTTATTCAAAAAAAGAGATGATGGGTTTCACATTCAGTTATTCCACATGGTTTCTCCTCTCCTTAGTGGCTCCAAGAGGTTGGAAATATCCACCCACTCAGCAGGTGCCAAGCCATTTCTTAGTCCCATCTGCCTCACAAGGTTTTAGAATAAAATTTGAGAGAACTATATCCACCACTCTGAGCAATTTGGGAAAAAAATAGTTGGATATAAATGTAATGAAGAAATAAACCAAGACAATATCCTACCAACAGCCGGCTTCAAATTGGCTTCTAATATCCAGAAATTATGTAGGACAGCCTAAACCAGACATGGGCAAACCTCAGCCCTCCAGGTGTTTTGGCCTTGAACTCGCACAATTCCTAACAGTCAGGCTGTTACTATGAGCAAGTCCTGCAAGGATGCTGACCGTGCCCCTTTTGCTCTTGCAGGGGAACATGAGACCCTCAAAGTTCTCAGTCCCATGTAGTACATGCAATAGTGAGGGAAGATGGGAGCTGTAATTCAAGATCTGGATGGCTGAATGGTTCCCATCCCAATCGGTTTGGTTTGGGTCCTGCCTATCTTCGTGACTGCATCTCCACGTATGAACTAGTGCAGGGCTCTAAGATCCGCCGGGGAGACCCTCCTCTCACTCCCACCGTCACAAGTATGGCTGGTGGGGATGAGAGAGAGGACCTTCTTGGTGGTGGCTCCCTGATTTTGGAACACCCTCCCAAGGGAGGCTAAAAAAGCCCCCGCACTGTTCTTCTTTCACAAGGATATGAAAACCTGGATGTTTCAGCTAGCATCTGAGAACACCTAGTGCCTAGTTATTAATGCCCAGTCCCTAGGTTGCCCGATAGTATTTTGTTCTCTGCACTTCATCCAATATCCCAATCCTATGGTACACTGTTTGCACTTTCCCATGTTCAGCCCTTTTTATAGCCTGGTCACACCCATTGTATTACTGGTTGCTTTTTGTTAAGTATTGTTTCGAGTTTCAACACTGCTGTTTTATATTCTGATGTTTTATTTGTGCTTTTGCTTTAATGGATTGTTTTTTATTTATATCTTGTGGCCATTTTGTTCCATATGTAAGTTGCCCGAGTCCCTTTGGAGGGATGGTGGCGGGGTATAAGAATAACGTAGTAGTAGTAGTAGTAATTACTAGAGTGCTGGCCCTCAAGCTGGTCCTCCAGTTTTTGGGGACACCAATTCTCAGAAGTTCCAGGCAGCTTGGCCCATGATCAGGAATTCTGGGAGCTGGAAAAAAACAAACACCTGGAAACCCAAAATTTGAGAAGCCCTGAACCAGAAAGTCCTTTATTCTAGGTGAACAAGGCCAGAGGAAGATCAGATGGCAAGTCAATAAGCAAGTACACCTGGGCTCTTTCCCATCCATCTCTACAACAGTAAGGCTGAATGCGGAGAACCACTACTGAAGGCTCTATTTGAAGCATTTTAGCATTTATATGTATAAGCACACTCGTAGTCACTATTTTGGACTTGAGCAATCACTTCCCACAGAAATATCCATTCCCAAGGCAGCAAGACAATGTTTTTTGCTATTGGCTGTTCGTTCTGATGTTTTTTTTTATATTGCTTAATGTTGTTTTATCTTGTTTTGTTGATATACATTTTAATGTGTTATGTTTTAACTGCACTGTTGGGCTTGGCCCCATGTAAGCTGTCCCGAGTGCCTTCAAGGAGTTGAAGGTGGGTATAAAAATAAAGTATTACTAGTAGTAGTCATTATTGTTGTTGTTATTATTATTATTGGAGTAGAATAGAATGCAAATGTCATTTACATTACATCCCCAGAAATAAAAGAGAAAAACACATTTGTACTGCTGTGATGGTGTAATTATGTAGAAGACACATCAGCAAAAACCTGCTATATACAAGCAACCTTGCAAATGGCCAGTTCACCTGTTTTAGGGGTGTATGGATGCTCCTGGATGCCAATGTCTTGCCAGTGTTATGTAGTGGTTTTGAGTATTGGACTCAGGGTGGATTTACACTGTAGATTCAAGGCAGTTTGACACCACTTGAGTTGCCATAGCTCCATACTATGGAATCATGAGAGTGCTAGTCTGGTGAAGTAGAACTACACGATTCCATAACAGTGAGTCATGGCAGTTAAAGTGGCGTCAAACTGCAGTAATTCCACAGTGTAGATCAGGTATGTTTTTCCCTTCAGGTGTTTTGGACGTTAACTCCCACAATTCCTAACAGCCGGTAGGAATGGTTTGAATCCTCACTCAACCATGGAACCCCACTGTATGATTTTCAACAAATTACACTCTCTCAGCCTCAGAGGAAAGTAACAGTAGGTCACCTCTAAACAGTGGATTGCTGTGAGTTTTCCAAGCTGTATGGCCATGTTCCAGAAGCATTCTCTTCTGCCACTGCTCCATCAGGCCTTTCTTAACCATGATGGTGATCCTACAGCCCAGAAAACTCACAGCAACCCAGTGATTCCAGTCACGAAAGCCTTCGACAACACACCTCTACACAAATGCTGTCAAGAAAATCCAATGATAGGGGTGTCGTAAGTAAGAAGTGACGTGAAGACACTCAACAATAACAAGTAACGTCTCTCATTGACATTCTCAGAGAATGTCTTCATAAAGGATGACAAGTAAGTAACTCAGAGCTCTGCTAAGCAAGCAAGCAAAGAAAGGATGTAAGAGTGGGATGAGAAACTCAACGATGCATCATCTGACATTTACCAGTCCTGGCTTGTCATCTGAATGTTCAGTGCCATCTGAGGCATCAAGATGACTGTGGATTATCCTTTAAAGCAGGGGTCCTCAAACTAAGGCCTGGGGGCTGGATACGGCCCTCCAAGGTCATTTACCTGGCTCCTGCTCATGGTCAACCTAAGTCTGAAAGGACTTGAAAGCACACAACAACAACAACGATAACAGCAATCCTATTTCATCAGCCAAAAGCAGGCTCACACTTCCCATTGAAATACTAATAAGTTTATATTTGTTAAAATTGTTCTTCATTTTAATTATTGTATTGTTTTAAAGTGTTTTTTTGCACTACAAATAATATATGTGTGCATTGGAATTCATATTTTTTAAAAATTATAATCTGGCCCTCCAACAGTTTGAGAGACTGTGACCTGGCCCTCTGCTTAAAAAGTTTGAGGACCTCTGCTTTAAAGCTTCACTCACTTGAACCAAATTTCCGCATAAGGTACAAGGACGACACTCTTCGACATCAGAGCTTTTCTGACTGACTAAAAGCTCTGCAATGCAAGAGGGACAATTTGTTCTGGGGCTGACAATAAAAAACATGCAATTTACCAATAAGCAGTCAGACACCGACCCCTTGTATGGCACAGAGGTCATTGGATTGAATGAGGTTTTTTAAAATTTATTTAGCCATTTTGTTGAAAACAGGAAGGCAAGCTTCTCTTTACCATTGAGACCTCTATCAGTTGCTCAGCAAATTCTGATTCAGCTCAGGAAACCGCTCAAAAAAGCCCTAGAAAAAGAGAAGGAGAGAAAAGGAGGAATCAGATTGGGGACGGATGGGAGCTTCGGTCCTCAGGGAGAGGAAGCCAGGCAGCTGTCGAGAGAGGGGGGGGAGAGGGACAGGGAGGATGGCGTCACCATGGCAGCCAGAGAGGATCGTGAGGCACAATGTTGCCACGGAAACCATCACTGACTCAAGGCCACTGTCGTTGCCACGGTAACATACAGACAAGACTCAAAGGGGGAGAGAGGAAAGAGGAAGTGGGAGGCAGCAGGGAGCAAACCTCAATGTGTGTGTGTGTGTGTACGTGGTGGTGGTGGGGAAAGGGATTATAAATGCAATGAAATAAAATCCCAGCCTAAATTTTCCACTCCCAAATATGCATTCAGAGAACATGCTTCATCGTGAGGATCCACGTCCCTGCGCAAACTCTTTTCTCAGCCTTGTGAGGATAGAAAGGGAATGGAGAGGAAGGTGGGCAAGGGAAATAAATGCAGAAGTAATTATAATTCATAAATGCAATAATGAATGAGTACACAGAAATTGAATTGTGGTGTCCAGCTGTGGGCACCACAATTCAAGGATATTGACAAGCGAGGATACTGACAAGGTTTGAAAGCCAAGCCCTATGAGGAGTGGCCGAGGGAATGTTTTACTAGGAAAAAAAATACTTGAGAGGGAGGAATGGATAATCATGCTTTAATATTTGAAAGGATGCCCCATTGAGGAGGGGCAAGCTTGTTTTTCTGCTGCTTTGGAAACTAGAGCACAATGGAACAATGGATTCAAATTGAAGGAAAGAAGATTCCATGTAAACATTAGGAAGAACTTCATGACAGCAAGAGTGGCATATATTGCCGCCTCACAGGGTGTTGGAGCTTCCTTCTCCCAAGGTTTTTAACAGACGCTGGGCAACCATCTGTCGGGAGTGCTTTGATAGTATGTTCCTGCATGGCAGAATAGGGATAAGCTAGATGGCTCTTGGGGTCTCTTCCAATGCTTATGATTCTGATTCCCTCTCCCACACCCTTTGGTATAATGTATAAGTTGACGACTACCTTAAAAAGAGTGATCGACTGAAGGACCCCTGAGGTACAACACATTTCGCGAATGGAGTGCATGGCTAGCTGCGGGCAGCCAATATCCAGGACGCGCAAGCCCAGGCGGGAGGACAGGAGGGGTCCAATAGTGGAACCACAGGGAGAGTCATTACGGACCATGAATTCCTACAAGGTTCATACAGGAAAGGGCATGAAAAAAATGATGTTAGACGTAAAAAATCAGTTAAAATCACCAGAATAACATACGCCTAACATTGGTAAACACAAGAACAATGGATGTTGAAAACAGTTGATATAATGAATATGGATAAGCTAACCCAATTATTAAATAAACATTCAGGTGGATAGAAGAAAACAATGGACTGGACACCAATAAGAGACTACATGATACAAGAAAAAATAAAATTGATAATAGTGCCAAATTGATAATAAAGAGAAAAATGGATACCTATCGGGAATCATTGAAGAGAGGAGAGTAAGAATATAAAGAATCAAGAAAGGACAAAAGTGGATCCCAGTGGAGAAGATTGGAAGTCAGTTTTTTTCCCTTACCTTCTTTCTTTCCCCAGATCCCTAGAAATTTGAGTCTATAACTATGACATTTTTTTCTATCTGTTCACTTGCCATAGTTTTTCCTCATCCTCACTTCCCCTCATACCCCACTTTTAAAGATATTGTAAATAACAGAATTTTGCATTAACTACGAGTAATAATATTTTTTAAAGGAAAGGGGCATGAAACAGATCAGGCAAATCCAATTAGCTGACAATTAAGTATAAGGAGAACCAGATATGCTGCGATTCTGTTCTAAAATCTTTGGGACATGACCTTTGACAGTGACAAATCCAGACCCAGCATCCAGGGCCACACAAGAAGCATACTGAGGAATTCAACAAGAAATGGCTGTGAAACCTGGACTTCTTCAAAAAGAGTTAGGGTCTTCTCCATAGTTTCTCATCTTCAAATTTTACTGTCTCTGATCTATTCCATTCCCACTGCAAGCAACAAAACTTGCCCTATCCATTGCTGGTAGTGAATTCCACCTAAAATAAATGCCCAGTATTGGTTATGTCATCTGTGACGACTTGGTCCACCCAATTCTTAAAACCCGCTACCACCAACCTAATGTTCTTATTAGGATTTTAAAATAAATACAATTTCGCAGCTAGGCTCCTAATCTTCTCCACCAAATTAAACTAAAAGGAGTGCTGAGGTAAAATAAACTTCGTTTAAAATGAGGAACACGAAAGACACTGGGCTGGATGACGCAGCGGCTGCAAAGAGTACTACAGAGGCTTTTCTTATAAGTTAACAAGATAAACGTTTATTAATTTAACATGCACAGAGCTTAGTGGTTCTTTCAAATGAGGCACAGATCGTAATGGGTTTCTTAACTGAGGCAAGAGAGTGTATGGTTATTTAACAAGATGGTTCAACAGCGTAATGGTTACAATTCAATTGCTTCTTGATCTTAGATGTTCAAATGTTACCTAGACAGTGCTAGACTTGTCTAAACTAGAACTCCCACTAATATCTAGAGTAGTGGCAAGCTACCTATCAAGCAACTATCCTAGATAGTTCAGGGCTTTGCTACAGAGGCCCTACACTCTAACAGGGCTTTGACACAGAGGCCCAATACTCTAAACCACAGAGCTTTGTTACAGAGGCTCTTTACTCTGGAGTTCTGACCAGGAGCTATCAGCAACTCCCCTCTCTCCTCTGAGAGCGTGTCTATAAAACACTCCACTCTCCCTGAGAGCTTGTCAGAAACTGCTCCTCTCTCTTCGAGAGCTTGTCAGAAACTGGCAAATAAAACCCTGACACTCTCCCTCCAGTGGTTCGGCTCCTCCCCTAACTCAAAGCTCCGCCCAGGAGTCTCTCTCCCCAACTCCTCCCAGGGAAGGCTTCCAAAACCACTACCCCTTCTCTGGCTGCTCTATCTGTGAAACTGCCAGGCTGGTCTGGGCCCTGCCTTAAATGGGTGAGTCCTTACATCATCCTCGACTCTAAAGGAGGCTTTGATCTTCAGATGCCAAAAAGATAGCAACCAGTTCTCTCACTGCAGGAGATAAAAAAACTATTGGGATGATGGGTTATGACCCGTTAGGATCACAAGCCATTAGGAAGTATGACCTGTTAGGATCATAGCCTATTGGGTAGCAAAGTTACAGAAGTGTTACTTTAGTTTATTGGGTAAAGGATGGTCACTGGGCATGTAGATATCTAGTTTCTATTCAATGCTCACAGCAGACAAAGATTCAAGCAGACTTATTTTAAAGTAACATGTTTGTTTACTCATATCTTCATGTATTTAAGGATACAGGCACATTTCTTGCCAGGTTAAACTTTTAAAAGTTTTAGTTTTCATCTTTAAGTTATTGTATTTAACAGTCTCTTCAAAACTATATTGCTCTATACAGTTCTCTTTCATAACAATCTACTTTCAAAGAAAATTAAGTATCAGCAGTTTTCTAACTTCCTACAGTGGCATCTGACTGAAAATAGACTTCTGTACTCAAGCTGATACAAGGCGCAACAGCTCAAGGCTCAACTGTCATCGTTTTTAAAACTGCATTCTAAATAGTCACGTGATCTGCAGCCCCTCCCACTGCCTCAAGTATATAGAGCTAAGGAAACTGCAAACCAAATAAGACATACACTGCAGGAAATAAAGCGACAGATTATAAATAGACAAACATAGAGAAGACTTGAGAAGGTTGCTATCTCCAACAGAAACAACGTTAACTGCGGATAAGCACCCATTTAATTCACTGAACCTTGAAGCAGCAGAGACACATAATGGTCAAATCACCAGGTCTGGTTTTTGGAATTTTTTTCCTTCTTCATCATGTAATTTTTATGCCATCATACCCAATTAAGAGTTCTGATGAATGAAAAACTTGCATCACCTTTAATATTTTTTGTTTTTATTTCAGGACTATATAGTTGCTTTCTGTGATGTTGTTGGTAAAACTTCCTTTGAAAATTGCTCAGGAATGTAACAGTACCAGTTTCTATTTCCCAATACAGTACAAGCACAGCCTCCTATATGCCAACCCTCCCTCTAGTGGCCATCACCCTAAAGCACAATGCTTACTTGCAAGGGGACCTTCACTTGGCTGGCAATCTCACGAAGCAAAGCCTCAGTGACAGCTGTTGATGCATAGCGTTGATTGTTATTCACTTTGATTGTAGGCCCCTGTGCAGCAAAACAAACAATTCATTAGAGACAGAGTATAAGGAAAATGCAAGTTTTGGCCCACTCATCACCAAAAATAGTCCCTGTTCTCCAAGGCCTGAGCCAAAACCGAAAAACTGAAGTACAGACAGTGGGAAAAGGCCTATGAAAGATAAACACTTAGGCCTGTTGGAATCTGGCCCTAGGTGGTTGTAAGGATATCTATACACCAGAATAAAATTTCTGTTTCACTGCAGGCCATGATTAGGCTAGGACTGCCATCTAGCAGTTTCCTTACAGTTTTCTTAACCCTCAATTCTGGATCAACATCTGGAATATGCTTGCTGATAACCTGTCTCTCCCCCCCCCCCCCAAATTATATTTGTTGCAGAGTTGTTCCTACCACTTACCTTGTGGAACTCTGGACGGTGGTTCTTATCATGCTTGTCTCTGCAAAAAGAGAAGAATAAACATCAAACTAGGGAAAACAGGCATCCAAATGTCAGAAATGTGATGGACGACTGGGGAACACTCCCACTTCTTTTACAGGCTGGGTTAAACCAATAAGGTGATGACTGGTTGCTCAGACATTTAATTTAAGACATTAAAATTAGACTGGATTACATGACTGCATTTATGTCCTAAAGTTCTTGTCAAAACAATTCCTTCCATTACATTGATGGAATGACAAGGACTCCATTTCTGTTGTCGTTTCACAAAAACAGAGATTCTTTGAAAGCAGAATTCAACAACAGGTGCCAAATTCTTAGCCTGTGGCAGCAAGCATATGCAACAATGCTTAATTATTTAGCAAAATCCTCACCAAATCCTGCTGCAGTTCTTTGTGCTCAACTGATATACTCACGCATAGTTGGGGTGCACCGCATGGGCCATATCTGCACTGATCATGAAGGACTTTGGCACAGCTTCCTCAAATGCTGTCAGGTTCTGGGGCGAAACTGAGATGCGTCGAAGGACAAGTTCAGTGAGGAGTGACTTAGCCCCTTGGGCGCTATCAGAGCCAACCTGACAGAGAAGGAGTAATCAGCAAAGAAGCTATTCAAAGCGTCTTCTATATATTGCAACTCTTAGATTCCTTTCTGATTATGGAATTATTGGGGTTATAGTCCCCCAAAAGTAACTTTCCCAAGCTCTGGAGCTAATTTCTTTACAGAATTCAATCTCCTCTCCTAAAGAACAACTTTGCTTCCTGCCTTGATCCACTCCTTATTTCATTGAAGCCTCTTTGTCATAGTGTATTTCCACTCCATCCACCAACCCACCATGTTTGGACACTTCCAACCAAGTCAGAACTTTGTGGGCTCCTTCCACTTTCTACCCAAAAATAAGCAACCCACAAGCTCCTCC
Source organism: Anolis apletophallus (assembly GCA_030556195.1). Taxonomy (NCBI): domain Eukaryota; kingdom Metazoa; phylum Chordata; class Lepidosauria; order Squamata; family Anolidae; genus Anolis; species Anolis apletophallus. Next base: position 110,487,231 of record JARBWK010000002.1, on the reverse strand, counting down.
CACTGACCTCTTCATTGTCATAAAGGGCAACCAGGCGCACATTTCGTTCTTTATCAAGGGCTCCAGGAGCTTCGGTAGATTCAATCAAGGCCTGCAGAGACAAAGAAGAGAACAGGATGAATGGACAGGACAGGAAAACGGCAAGCAAAAATACTCATAATTTTCTCAGTGGAGAACAACTACAAAGAAACTCTCTTCCTGGCACTGAAGAACAAAATCAATGAAGATTCACCTCTCCAGCTAAACCAAATCCATAGGAAACCAGAGGAGCCCATTTCTAGAGTTAGAGGTCATTTTCTCATCGATTTTGCTCTTAGATACCAGGAAGAAAGTTTATTTGAAGTTGTTTTCCACTGGGAAAATTATATGTGTGGGGGTTTTTTGCATTTAGAGACATTTGTGGGGGAATATTATCTTTTTTTTGGTACATAATATGATGCTTTTGAAAAGATATCTAGCATCTCTGTACAAATCCCAATTGTTTTCACATTACTACTGGCAAAAAATGCATTACTTTTTTGTTCTCATGAGAAAAAAATTCCTTAAAAATCTCATAGAAGTTTTTTAATTTTATATGACCGGGTGTTCATGTATCGAGACAGACTCTTTACAAAGAATAATGTTATTCTATCTATTCTATCTTCAAGGAAAGACAGAAAAAATGTTTAATATATAGTGTATTGCAAATAAAGCACTGAAACATTTGTCACTTTTGATTATGCAGGCAAGCATACGTTTTCGTCCCAACTGAATTTCTCCACAGGATATTTGGAAAGTTGAAAAATTTGGGAAATGTGTTTTGCCTGACTCTCAGTCCTCCTGAGCTCCTTAGAACCTAGCTATGAAGTTGTCTTCCTCCTCTGTCAGAAAGCTGGGTAGAGCAGAGGATGGGTGTGCTACAGAAACAGATTGGATTCTGGCCCCGTCTACACTGATCATTTAATGCAGTTCTAAGTTAGCTTCAAACTGTAGTGTCCAGACAACAAACTCCCACAAAACTGTGAAAAAAACACCCTTACTGTGTATCAGTGCTCTATGTATGATCCCCATCCAGATATCGAACTGGTTCCAGGATTTCCTATGTATGTAATCATCTCTACACAGAGAAACCACTTTCTTCAATACCGATTTGAAACTGTATTAAATTGTTGGTGCATTTGCAACCATAAAAGAAGCTAACAAATACTTTAACTGTAGGGAAATGACTGAAAATCAAAGAAGATGAATACAAGTAGCTTCACCATAGGAAAAGTACTGCTGTCCTGAAGGTTGGCACTGCTGTCTATTACAGTAAGATTGCTACCAGCAATAAAGGGTCACAAATTATTATAAGCCTCCTAAAATTGCTTTCCCATGGGAATAACTTACCTGTAGTGCACAGTAGCAACTATGGAGGTTGTCCAGACGGGGGGAGAATATGAACTCATTGTAGACACCACCTAAGGTCTGCAAGAAGAATCACAGTGGAGGGAAAAAAAGACATATCCTAGGTCTATTTTTGCTTTTATTACTCTCTTCTCAATGTATCTGGCTGTCACCCTCACACAGCGTTGCCCATGTATTTTATAGCATGCAAGAAGACAGCAGTTGAATAAACTCTCAGGAGAATACCATTTGACTCCCCATAGCCAGGATCAGTAACGGTGGTTTCACCTTCCTATATTCAAAAATATATCTCCTCCTCAGGAATATTCTAGATCAGTGGTTCTCAAAATGTGCTCCGGCAGAGCCCTTGAGGCTCCGTGAAGCATACTGAGGGCTTCACGGTTCCTTCTCTTCCCACCAAGCTTTCCCTTCTCTTTCCTGCTCCTCCCCTCACCCTCCTCCTTCACCCTCAAAGCCCCTTTTTCCTACTTACCTTGCTGCCAAAAGCCTTTTTCCTCACCTCCTTTGCCGTCCAGATCATTTCCCCCTCGCTTTGCTTGCTTCCAAAACCCTATTCCCTATTTCCCACCCATCACTCAGGGGGTGCTTTGACTGTGCTTTTCCTGCATGGCAGGAGGGGGTTAAACTGCATGACCCCTGGTATTTCTGTTGTTGTAGTAGTAAGTTGTTATTATTACAAAGGCTGAGTTGCCATCTGTTGGGGCTGCTTTGATTGTGCTTTTCCTAAATGGCAGAAGGGGATTGGACTGGATGGCCACTGAAATACTGTTAAGTTTATGCCACAAAGTTCACCTATGCCACACACACACACACACACACACACACACACACTTTTGCTTCAAAAAGGGCTGCGTGACTGAAAAAGTTTGAGAACCCCTGTTCTAGATCTTCCAGGTGATTCTATGGTATCCTTCCACCAGAAGTTATCCTAAAGTCTTACTGCAGGTCCTACTGAATTGCTATATAGGATACATAGGTCTTCCAGCAAGACCCTAGGATAACTTCTAGTGGAAGTCATTAATATCTATAGGATTTGATGTCATAAACGGCTTCCTGTTTCCAAAGTAAGTACAAGAATGTATCTCCTGCAGATATGGTGGTCATACAGTAAGTAGGTGAAAAAACACTAAGAAGAAAGACTCTTGCCACTGGATCGCCTGCAGCTAAGGAATGCTATACAGAATAAGGAGATGATTTCATCTTCCCAGCAACCAACCCTTAAAAAAATAAAGTCCATCTGAAAGTAAGCGATGCATATGATCTCTCAAGAAAGGAAAAATTATACACACTGGAGGCTGTGTATCCACGAGGCACAACTCCATCTCTACCACTTGCTCGGGTTTCACTTCCAGCTGGGAGCAGATGACGGACAGGAGAGCCGGACAGTGACGATGCTGCTGAGAATGAAGTGGTCAGAATTAAAGATAACTGACAAGAGCTACCCTGCAACCCAGATATTCTCTCACAATCTACTTTTATTCCTTCCTAACTATACCCCTCCAGCCAAAACACCTGCTTTTCTCTCACCTGGAAGGGTGAGGTGGAAATCTTCCCAGACAGGGACTCTTCCTTCTCCAGAGCATCCTGGACTTCTGTGGCTAGAATTGGGACCCTGAGAAAGGTAAGTAACATGTGGTCATAGATAGTTGGCTTTGGACTTTATAGATCTAGGTCCCTACTGAGTCATGAAACCCGCTAGGAAACTTTGGACCTCTTGGTCTCTCAATCTGAGAACTTACATCATAAGGATAAAGAGGAGAAGAAGAAAATCATATCTGCCACCTTACACTTATAAGAGGAAAGACAAGATATGTATTAGTTATATCTTGTCTTTGCTCCTCAGATAAACTTGCATAGATGGCTTCACACCAGGTTCGCAGGGTGCTATTTGGCTCTTCTGCAATCCCTGAGACCTGAATTGCTGCAGCAAACATTGATGTTGCATTACTCTTGGTTGCTTCCAGTACTTTTCTGGGAGGTATTATGACAGGAATTGCACTTTTATTTATTTATTCGATTTCTACACTGCCACTCCCAACAGGCTCAGGGCGGTTCACAAAAACAGATTAATATAGCACAATACAAACAGGTAGCAGAATTAAACTAAAATCTATTCTAAAATTCAAAAGCTCCAATGTTTTTTAAACGAACAATGGGGATGCTGGGGTGTCAGTGAAAGTCCAAGGGGACTAAGGGCCACATGCAGACTTTGGATTGCATGGGCCCCAGCTCTGGTTTAAAAGTCCTAAAGCCAAGGAGTCACAAAGCCAAATATTCTATTTTAAAAAAAACCCTTCTGCACTTCGGGGCAAGTGAATCTCTGCATCAGTCTTTTCCTGCTGGACTACAACTCCCGCCACCCCCAATGGTCACTGAAGAAGGGGTTCAGATAGCACACTTCAATCACTGTGACAAAAAAGAGACACACGTTGATTTGATAGCTATTCAGTTATAGGTGTTGTAAATTGCCTTGATGTTGTAAACCAGTGAGAAAAGTGCTATATAAATATAATAAATAATCTGTATACCTTTATAAAGCGGAATGTTTGTATGTATGTGTGCGGAGGGCGGGAGGGCGGAAGGGCGGATATGTGGCAGCCACTTTCACAGGCCACAGCGATATGTGGCAGCTATTTGCATAAAGTCCTTTGATTGGCCAGCCTTGGCACTCCAAAATTCTAAGTGCCAGCTATTTGCATAAAGTCCTTTGATTGGCCAACCTTGGCACTCCAAAATTCTAAGTGCCAGCTATTTGCATAAAGTCCTTTGATTGGCCAGCCTTGGCACTCCAAAATTCTAAGTGCCAGCTATTTGCATAAAGTCCTTTGATTGGCCAGCCTTGGCACTCCAAAATTCTAAGTGCCAGCTATTTGCATAAAGTCCTTTGATTGGCCAGCCTTGGCACTCCAAAATTCTAAGGCACCAGACAGAGGGCATTGATAGCCACAGATTAGCCAGCAACCCAGAATCCAGGCCTCTACATTCAAACAACAGGATTTCTTCCCACTGAGGGGAAAAAATGCACTATCAACATTCCCTCCCCACTTGGCTCTGTGAAAACAAAATGGAATCCTGTTTTCTCCTCCCCCTCAGCTTTTACAAAATGGCTGCCTGCCATTCCGCCTTTTAAAGTTACCAATTACCAGCAGAACAGGCCAGAACATTACAGGCCCCAAAAGAGAGTTTAGGGCAGGATGGCCCACGAATGAGGCGGAAGGGCGGATATGTGGCAGCCACTTTCACAGGCCACAGCGACCAGCGCGGGTGATGGACCTGCACCAAACTTGGTACACATAACCCCCTAACCTCCTTTACGTACTGGTGTGGTTCGGGGACATGACCCACGGATTATGGGATTTGTAGTACTTTCCAACACTTTGGTTCCCACAGACGACTGAGGCCACCAAAAGGACCAATACAGACCACACTTGGCACACAGCCCCCATGACCCACTCTACATCCTGCTGCAGTTTGGAGGAGGGCAGGCCATGGATGATAGGACTTGAAGTACCTCTACTCACTTCCCAAGTCCACTGCGACCCTTATCCAATTACTGATCGAGACCAAACTTGGCACACATAACCCCCATGACTACCTTCACGTCCTGGTGAGGTTCGGGGAGGACTGACAATGGACGATGGGATTTGTAGTACTTTCACACTTTCTGTTCCCACAGACCACTGCGGCCCCCAACAAACACCGATAAAGACCGCACTTGGCACACAGAGCCCCAGTGACCCACTCTACATCCTACTGAAGTTTGGAAGGGGGCGGAACGTGGATGATGGGACTTGCAGTAACTTCCCTTACTTTCCAAGACTGCTACAAACCTAATCCAATGACTGATCAACACCAAACCTGGCACACAAAGCCCTCATGACCCACTCTACATCCTGCTGCAGTTTGGAGGAGGGCAGGCCATGGATGATAGGACTTGAAGTACCTCTACTCACTTCCCAAGTCCACTGCGACCCTTATCCAATTACTGATCGAGACCAAACTTGGCACACATAACCCCCATGACTACCTTCACATCCTGGTGAGGTTCGGGGGAGGACTGACAATGGATGATGGTATTTGTAGTACTTTCACACCTCTCTGTTCCCACAGACCACTGCGGCCCCCAACAAACACCGATAAAGACCGCACTTGGCACACAGAGCCCCAGTGACCCACTCTACATCCTGCTGAAGTTTGGAGGAGGGCAGACCATGGATGATGGGACTTGCAGTACCTTCCCTCACTTTCCAAGACTGCTGCAAACCTTATCCAATGACTGATCAACACCAAACCTGGCCCACAGAGCCCTCATTACCAACTCTACATCCTGGTGCAGTTTTGTGTGAAACGGACCACGGATGATGGGACTTGAAGTACCTTCACTCCCTAAAAACAATACAACCCTCATCCATTCACCAATACAGACCAAACTTAGCACACAGATCCCCCATGATCCAATCTACATCCTACTGCAATTTGGGGGAGGCTGGACCACAGATGATGGGACTTCCAGTACCCTCAGTACTTTCATGATACCACTGCAACTCCCAAGAATGATGGATCAAGACCAAACTTGCCACACAGTGCCCCCATGACCCACTCTACATCCTGCTGCACTTCTCAAATGACCCGGGCACCGCCGGGTCCCCAAGCTAGTAAATAATATTTACAGCGGGAAAGGTGAAGAAAAAGGGACCTCTTCCAAATCAAGCCACAATTGGCAATCTTTAAAATAAAAAGTTGGATTCCCAGATTATGGAGGGGCTCTATTCATCTGTGGGATTCTTCCACAGAGAAAAAAAACAACTTTCATGGGACTCCCTCCACACCATTAGGATCATTCCTCTGATATCAATGAACCCCATTGACACCCAGGACTATGGAAGGCTGGGATATCCTTCTTTAAAAGGGACAAACTGAGAAGTAAAGGGGAAATGATGGCTGAAACTCTCACAGATGGTGCTCAGTGTTTGGTGCAAAGCTCTCATTCACATTGCGCTGGAGGTGGATGGCCAGATGGGGTATGCGGAGAATGGGGCGTTCCACCCACACCAATTTCTGCTCCAGACGCCCTGAGGACAGGTCCTGACAGCAAAAATAGAAAGGACATTATTTTAGTACTTGGAGAATTCTACAGCACTCATTAGTTAAGAATGAAAAGGGGAAATATGACTGGCAGCTCAGAGTTCCAGGAGAAAGGATTGCCAAAGAACAATTCCGTAGTTGTAGCTCTCAAAGGAAAAACAGCTATCGAGACAAAACAAGAGCAATCTCTCAAATTTAACCTTCAAGCATGCAGGAAGATGGCCAGCCAAGTTTGATTGGAAGGATAACATTGAAATATTTTTCTCTCTCTTTACCTTTCCCAAAATTAGCAATTAATAATAATAATAATAAACTTTATTTATACCCTGCCACCATCTCCCCAGCAGAGATTCGGGGCAGCTTACACGAAGCCATGTTGTAGTAGAGCCTGAGGCTCTTGTTGCTCCTGGTAGCGCAAAAACAAATTACAATAAAATAAAAATCAAAAACACCAGCAACTACACAGTAAAATACAAACATATAAATAAGTAACAATATACAAATGCAATATCAATATCACAAATGACGGAGTGGTCCGCATGTACAGGATAAAATGTTAAAAACTCAGGGTGAGATAACGGTAGTAGATTATTTGTGAGGGAGAGCTCGGGTTTTAAGAGGCCTTCATATAAGGGTGGGAGAGTGTACTCCAGAGACAGGAGTGTTGAGGGGAGCAATGGTATAAGGTTATGTGGCTACTCTCCAAAGGTGCAGCGGAAAAGCCAGTTTTTAAGGTGCTTTTCAAAGGTTTCTAAGGTAGGGGCTTTCCTAATCTCTCCGAGCAATGAGTTCCAGAGTCAAGGGGCACAGAGGAGAAGGCTCTCTCCCTTGTACCCACAAGACGAGCCTGTGAGACTGGCAATGGCGAAAGGAGAGCCTCCCCCAAAGACCAATTAAGTCAGTTTTGCAAGGAAAGAACAAGGGGGTGGAAATAGTTTAGGATTTCTGGCCTGCAAAACTTGAAGCTCTTCTTCACTCAACAAAGGCAGCTTTAGGTTTTTAAAAATACTGAGGGTCAATACCTACAGTGATACCTTGAGTTAAGAGTTTAATTTGTTCCATGACTGAGCTCTTAACTCAAAGCACTCTTATCTCAAAGTGAATTTTCTCACTGAAATTCATTTAAATGCTATTAATCTGTTCTGCCCTTCCAAAACCTCACATTTTTGTTACATGTTTTCAAATAAGAAAACTTACTTTATAAATAACAAATAATGCAAAAAAATGCACATTCATATTAAACAATAAAAATAAATATAAACTGATATGGTAGAAACACAAACTTGTGGCAAGGAAGCACAAAGCAAAAGTTAAGTGACAGAAGCATCATTTTCATAATGCACTCATTTCCAGCCTCCCTCCTTCTCTCGCTCCCTCTCCCTCTCCATGAAGCAAAACATACCAGGAATAAAAACCACACAAAATCAACTAACCCAAAGTTCCTCAAAGCGGACGAAAGAAAAGCAGACAGCAATCTTTCAAAGCAGATAAGAGCAAAGACAAGTGCACAAGGCATGGAGGCTACTCCCTTGAAGCCCCAAAGCCTTGTACTGTTGCGTGAGCGCTCCCTTTGGAACTAGCTCTTAACTCAAAACACTGATCTTATGTCAAAGCAAAACCTGGGCAAAGCAACAGCTTTTAACTTCAAACACTGTTAAGTTGGGACACTCTTGAGTAGAAGTTCCACTGTATATGTATAAACCCAGGAGGCCCCCAGTTCTCTAGTTCATTAATTTAATGGGAGACTAGAAGTTTGGTGTTTAGGGTTCTAGGGTGAATGCCCTATATTTAGATATTTCTTTAAAGATGCAGCAAACACCTTATCCACAATGGATATAAACACAAAACTTCTAGTATCCCATTAAATTAGTAGATAACCTGTGATCACCTGGGTGTATGTTGGTCTACCACTCCTATCATTCATTACTACAAAGCATGCTTGCTGGAGCTAATGGGAAGTGGAGTACCAAGACATATGGAGGACCACAGGTTTGCCACCTAATTAATAGCTATATATCCAAGGCAGCAGAGCCTGGAAAGGAGCTGCTCTGTAAAAAAATAATAATTGGGCCCCACCAGTCAGGGAGACTTCCTGTCCCAAAATAAACCATCAGTCAATAAGATGAGTTGTGTCCTATTCTTCATCATTGGGAAAACAGATATTCAGAAAGATGTGTGCTAGGACAATAAGGGAAAGGAACCATAAGGAATAAACTTCCTTCAAATATCAAACTGTTGGAATGTCTTCAGAGAATCACAGAGTTGGAAGAGACCTTGTGGGCCATCCAGTCCAAACCCCTGACAAGAAGCAGAAAGGTCTTCTACCACTTCACCCCATTTCTAACCTTTTGGCATAAATATTCAATACATTTTTAGGTTTACTGGAAACACAAGGGCCAAAAACATTTCTTGGGAAAAAACTGAACTTAAAAGTTTCCTCAAGCTACCCCAACTTGCAGGTCTGTTCAGAAGCAACCTGTTTTAATAAACAATTGCTAGCTACAAGCAATTACAATTTCCCTGTAGGTGTTTTAGAACGGACCTGTCCAACAGGCGGCCCGTGGGCCGCACGCAGCCCGTGGGCCGCCCTCAGCCCGCCAGCCCCTTGGATGCAGCCCGCCCTCCTGCAAGAAATCAGCTGTGTTTTTTTTTTTAAATCAAAACAATTCGATCTCGGGGGGCGGGGCCGCTTGCAAGGGGCGGGGCCCCGGCATTCTCCTTAGGCCCTCCCTCCTTTCCTTCCTTGAAGGCCGGTCCCGGAAGGGGAGGACCGGCGCTGGAAAGCAGCTGGCCGAGTCCCGCGTGGAGGCCGTGGGAGGAAGAGGAAGGTAAGTCTGAGGCAGGCAGGCAGGCAGGCAGGCAGGCGCGCGAGGCACTGGGCCTCCCTGCTGCCCTGGCGCGCGACCCATACACTCTTGGTGCAAGCCCGAGGCTTGCACCAAGAGTGTATGGGTCGCGCCCCAGGGCAGCAGGGAGGCCCAGTACCTCGCCCGCCCGCCTTAGACTTACCTTTCTCATCCTCCCACGGCCTCCACGAGGGCCTCGGCCGGCGCTGGAAAGCAGCCGGCCGAGTCCGCGTAGAGGCCGGGGAGGAAGAGGAAGGTCTGAGGCAGGCAGGCGGGCGGGCGAGGCACTGGGCCTCCCTGCTGCCCTGGCGCGCGACCCATACACTCTTGGTGCACTCCTCAGGCTAGCACCAAGAGTATATGGGTCGTGCGCCAGGGCAGCAGGGAGGCCCAGTGTCTCGCCCGCCTGCGCGCCCGCCCGGCCGCCTCAGACTTACCTTCTTCTTCCTCCCACGGCCTCCACGTGGGAGTCGGCCGGCGCTGAAAAGGTTAACAGCTTTCCTTCTAGTAGGTGACGTCATGGCCGATGAAGGCATTTAAAGCACAAAGGACTCTGGGAATTGTAGTTTGTAGCTTTTCCAATCCACTTTCTTGGCTTCTTGCTGAAAGTATGGTAGCTTTTGAACCAGGAAATGCATGCCATTGTAAGGGTTGCTTGCAAAAATGAAAAATAAATAACTGACGATGTTATGGCAAGCTGCAAGGCTATGATAGCCTTTACTTTTTGTATTTGGAGCTGAGTAAAGCAGTTGATTTTTAGATTATTATTATTTCCACTGTATAATTGTTTGAACCTATAGTGTTTTTTAATTGTCTGCAGTGCACAAAACTGACTTGGCTTTAATTTCCTATATTCAGTTCTCTTTGCATAGGCTCAAGCTGCACCATGCACACTAAAGGTGGAAGAGTGAAATTATATTTTACTCTGTTGCTAAATATTTAGATATTTGGCACCGTGATCAGAGGAAACGGTGGTTCCTGGGGGGGTGCATGTACACTGCAGAATTAATGCAGATTGACACCACTTTAACTACCATGGCAATGGAATCTTGGGAGTTGTAGCTGTACAAGGTTTTTGGCTTTCTCTGCCAAAGAGTGCTGCTGGTGTCTCATCAAATTACAGATCTTAGGGTTCCATAGCATTGAGCCATGACAGGGCGGGGCTGGGGAGGAGCCAGGGCAGGGAGAGGCGGAGCCAGAGTGGGGAGGGGCAGGGGCAGACCCTTTGGCCCCCCAGGTGATCAGTGACCGGAATTCCGGCCCTTGGGCCGGTAGAAGTTGGACAGCCCTGTTTTAGAACTAGCTGTAATGACTGCCAAAATACAAATAGATAAAATTAACTTCCCTGTAAATCCCACATTTTCTCCCTTTCCTCTCATTACACCAGCTCTCTACTCTCCACTATTTGCCTGGGATCCCTCCTGTCCTCCAAGAACATTCAAAGTAGTGGCAGCCTAGAGAGATTACAGAGTTAATCCCTTTAGGTTCCAGAAATGCATTTGACTGAGCACTGCTGAAGTACATTACTTTCAATTACAGCAAGGAAATCTCTTTCTCCACCTCCTCTTCCGGTCTGTCTGCTTCATCAAACAAAAGTACAAGGTGAAATCACAGCAGCAACCCTAGCTCAAATTAGCCGGCTGGAGTAGAACCCCCCCCCCCCCCTCCAGAATATAAGAAGCAACCCTTATTTGCAAAGTGAAATTAACCCCATCCATGTTGGCAGAGTGCTTTGTAAGGCGTGATGATGGATCTCTACCCCTGGGGTCACAAAGTACCTGAAGTTTAAGGGCTGAGGGAGTAAAAACAAAGCCTCACCTTATCCTATAATCATCTTCACCCAAACTGGGACCATGTAAATATACTAAACAATAACAGGGATAAGGAATATGTAGCAATGGAGATCTTGTTTGACTCCACTGACATTAGCAGCTGTCAACATGAACAGTCATAAGGGATGTTGGTGGACATAAGTTCATTAATATCTATAGGCCTGCAAACTCCCCACACCAGACTACAGAGGGGATGATGGGGCATACAATTTAGTACATCTGGAGCAGGCATGGGCAAATTTCAGCCCTCCAGATGTTTTGGACTTCAACTCCCACAATTCCTGACAGCAATTTTCCTATCCCCACATACAATTCAGTTCAATGCAATTAAAGTACATTTATTTATTTATTTGCAATGCTTCTACCCCGCCCATCTCACCCGGGGGGGGGGGATTGATTCAGGGCGGCCAAGAAGGCAGCAATTTGATGCCTACACATACAATTAACATGGTATATGTTACAGCGGCTGTGAAGGCGGAAGAAGGTTGCAACAGACTGGGAAGCCACTGTCGTGTTAACCATGCCGCTGATTGGGATCCTCACTCTGTGAAGACTATGTGTTGATCGACTGTGCACTGACCTCCACACATTAAAAAAAATTCACGCACAGGCATCTTCCAAGAAAAATAAAAAAAGAACAGAGCTTTACAGTCATCTACGTATCTACCGCCAAGACCCTACACTTGAAAGGCCATCATACTCGGACTACGAGGAATGTCTGTTTAGTCTTAATCAAGTGTCACAGTGAAATAGGGTTTATAATGAGGTGGGGGTGTCTCTTTGCAAGAAACAAAGCGAACACAAACATCTTGCATTAACCAGAACTTCATGTAGGTCACTGTTCTATTTAAACAGTATGAAAAGGTGTGGGCTTTGAATCATGAAGTTTAAGATTAAAAAAAATAAAAACGTTGTGTTGCACACTATGAACTTGACTCATATCCTATTCAAATACAGATAGGTCAACAAGGTCCTTTGAGCCCACTCATGTTTATTGGGATTGAAAGCACAGATCAGATTGTTCATTAGACGTTATATTAAAAGTGCTGGCATTTAACAACATTTTTATGGACTCTGGCCCTGTGAAAGGTACTTGCAGTTAATATCTCAGCTGTAGCATTCTCAATCAAAGCATTGCCTCTAACCTGACAGTTCCTCCTAATAAACACATCCGTTCACTTCATTAAGTATATCAAGCATATATTAATCCATGTTTAGAACTCAATCCTGAAACCAATACTTAAAAATCTAGTCAATCAACCCATAGCTTCAGTCTTCAAGTATATACATCTACAAATTTTCCAAATAAATGGCATCAGCTTTGCTAAAAGTCAATGAAAATATTTTTTTCCATCTGACAGGTGCAGCACTACTTCCCATATCTGGTGGAAAAGGAAGTACAAATGGTGTTTGAACCTCATATATACTAAAATCTATGAATGCTCAAATGCCATTTTATACAAGGGTGGAGTAAAATGCTGTCCCTCATATAACATTACAAAATCAGTTTACTTTTTGGAGATTATATATATATATAATTTCAAGCAAAGGGTGGTTGAATCCATGGATACAGATTCTATGGATATGAAGTAGCACTTCAGCTTTGCCCATGTAATCCAAGCATACTAGCTTGATATTGGAAGGAAGAACGCTAGCATAACTCCCACACAACTGAAGTACTATAAGAATAAGACCTAATGGGACACAGCAGCAGCACTGGTTGTAGGTAGGATGGTTTAAGGACCTTAGGAACATATGACAAGCTAAGTTTCATAACCCACTATCCAATACCTCAGGGAGGACTGACCTTGACAATGACTCTTCCAGCAACAGAGAGGTCACGGTCAAACCAGGTGTTCCAGATGCCACCCCCATAGGTCTCCACTGCCACCTGGACGGTGCCTTCCTGGTTACGTTTAGAGGAGCGTTTCACCTGGATGTCACACAAACATATTGGTATGGTTATCCAATAGCCGACTGCACAGATACCACCCTCTTCTCACAATGGATAGGAGTGTCAAATGGCCAGCTATGAGAGATAAAACCATACCTATTATCACAGAATGGGGACAAATTCTGATTTGCTGAAACTCAATACCTGGTGGTTTATCTGAACTGATTGCATCCAGACTTTTATTTCGCTCCCTGTTTATTGTGTCAACTGTACCTATTGACATGTATTATGCATAATGCTTTACGAATGTTTTTAGGAGTAAGAGAAGAAGTCTTGATGAAATAGGTTCTCTCAATATTCAAGAAAAATGTCTGCAAATAAGGTTAGAAGATGGGTGTAAATTTAAAGTTCTTCTGCATACAACCACAGCAACAGGGAGGAAAAGCAGTTGAAGCTGTATTGGTACCCTTTGTCTGTCAGACCTTTTGGACTTTAGTCTTCAGAAATCACAGCCAATGAGGCCATAATTAAGAGATTATGATTCTGGCAAGTAGAAAGGTCCACAGGGTCAGAGGAGGAAGACCAATATATCTCAACTTACAGCCTCACCCAGATGTTAAAACTTGTATAGACACTGGAATCGGAGTCAGCCTGTTGGGTTTTTTAAAAAATGTTTTATTGTTCTTACTAAACAACTATACATAACAATGATTACTATGCCTTTTGTCCTTTTTCATTCTCTTCTCCCTCCCCACTCCCACCCCTCCCTCTTCCCTGTTGACGATGAATCCTTTTTTCTCCGTTACATGAGCCTTCTTTCGATTCTTTCAATTTTTTTCTTCCAGCTTTCATCATCTGGTTTAACGACCTGTAACCATCTTCTAAATGGAGTCCAAATTTCTTTAATTTTCTTCTGTTTGTCTGAACATGTCTTTTTGCTTCTTATGATGTCCATAATATCTAGTTGTATTTGGTCCCACACATATTCATATCATTTTTCAAGTGTCCATTTCTTTTTTTCTTTCCAACTCCAAGCTATTACTGCATGTGCTGCTCTAAACATCATCATCATTAATTCCTGGTCTTGGTCCTTAACTCTTCTATCACCATATATTCTTATTAACAAAATTTGCATATTTATATCAAATTTTATTTTAGTATGTAATTCTACCTGGTCTAGAATTTGACTCCAGAATTTTTGTATCTCTTCACACTCCCACCATAGATGTGAATACCATGCTTCCCGACTTCCACAATGCCAGCATTTGGGATTTAATCCCTGAATCATATGTGCCAGCTGAATTGGTGTTCTATACCATTTCGTTATTATTTTCAGTTCTAATTCCTTGTATTTTTCTATTTTTATTTTATTTAAACCATTGATTATCTTTTCTGTTTTTTCTCTTCCTAGGCCCCCTTCCTTTTCCGACTTGTTTTCCATTATATTATACATAGATTCCTTATCTTCTATCATTCTTCCACATATTTTGTTAAGTCCTTTTTTTGCCTTTGAATCTCTCTTCTAATATCTTGTCTATTATATTTTCTCCCTTACTACTTACTTTCTTTTAAATTTGTTCCCAAATTCCTCTTAGTGATAACAAATTTATCCCGCCCCCTAATGCTTCCAATTGTTTCCATTCCATTAATTCCTTTTTTCATTATATAAATCTTTGATTTTACTATATCCCATCTGTTTCAATTTTTTATGATACTTTCGTCTTCCTCATTTCTTAAACTACCTATCGGGGCTTCCTTTGAAAAATATGGCATCTATTTCTCTTTCCATTTCCCCCATGTTTTTAATGCTATTTTCCTTGGGCCTATTGTTGTTTTTTTTACTTCCTCTTTTAAATTATTTTTAAAGATTCCACAGAATCCTTGACCATTATTTGCTTCATTCTCTATCCTTATCCACAATCACAGCAACAGGGAGGAAAAGTAGTTGAAGCTGTATTGGTACCCTTTGTCTGTCAGACCTTTTGGACTTCAGTCTTCAGAAATCACAGCCAATGAGGCTATAATTAAGAGATTATGATTCTGGCAAGTAAAAAGGTTCACAGGGTCCGAGGAGGAAGACCAATATATCTCAACTTACAGCCTCGCCCAGAGATGTTAAAACTTGTATAGACACTGGAATCGGATTCAGCCTGTTGGTTGTTGCAAACTACCTCATGTTTCCACAAGGTTTCAGCTTTAGTTATTTTTAGTTAGTTATAAATTTATATTAATAATTTGAGTTTTTATGGGTCATTTAAGTTTTCATTTTCGATTATTTTTATTTGTTATTAAGTTTAAAGTTAGGTTGTTTTTATATTGTTTGATAAGGTGGTTTTGGTGTAATTTGTTTGTATGCTTCTGTGTTTTGCCATTGAATGTTTGCCATATCTGTTGGAAACCGCCCTGAGTCCCTTCGGTCTACAAATAAATTTATTATTATTATTATTATTAATGCTTGCCACCCATGCCCTATTTGTAGGTCCATCAAACTCAGTACCTTTAACTCTGATTAGCAACCAGGGATCTCCAGGGCTTCAGACAGGATTCTTTGCTAGCCCTACTTGGAGATCCCTGGTATTCCCAGGTGATCACCTATTCAAGTGACTGCGTGTGCCCAGCATGGTGTTTTGACTGGAAAGTATGCAACTTCAAAGGAAGTCAATGCAGAGAGACAGGCTATAGACTGGAACAATGGAAGGGAAGTAGGCAGAGAATTAAACCCAGAGCTCTCGCTGGGTCCTCTTCAAGAGAGGAGAAATGGCTTACCCGCAGACAGGGGCTGTCAGTGTGGGCTCCAATCAAAGTGAATCCATTGCCAGGTTGGAACTGGCCTCCCACAGCAAAGGCAATCAGTGTTGAGAAGTTTCTGGTCACAAAATACTAGAAACAGGAAGGAAAAAGGAAAGAGGTGAGAGAAGGGGCAGGTGGCATCAGTGTTTTGCCCACCCAACAAGGTGGTATGTCCATTAAGAGTCTCAACCAGATTAGCCGCCAGCTCCAAAAAGAGAATCAGAACAATTGTTGGTCAAGACTATGGAGAAGAGAAATAATTCCAGTATCCACCCATTTCCCCACCTTTTTGTTTGGCTGGATATCCCAGTGTTCAGTTTCCTTAAGCTCCTGAAAACCAGCTTGAAGCAGACGGCTCCGACACTCAGCAACCACTGCAGGAGGGGAGAAAGAGCACAAACAAGTCACAAATGGGGAAACTACAATAACAACACAGGCTCTATAAAGTTATGTAGTTGAATAAATCAGAGAACCTTGTTATCAAAGTCCCTTTATTCCCAAGTAACAACTTCCACATCAGTGTTGCACTCTAGCTGTGTACTCCTTTTCCAGAGGTATCTAACTGCAGTTTATTTACAAAAATAATATACAAAAAGGAAAATGGCAATTCCCAAAAAGCAGTACAAAGATCAGCAATCCAAAATAGCAAGGCACAAATAATCCATGAGGGCAAGGTACATGAAGTCCATGAAGTCTGGAGCATAGGCATCAATCCATAAATCCATAAGCATGAAACAGGAACATAGGCATTATTCCATAAGCATGAAAACAGGAACTTTTCCAAGACAAAACTATTCCAGGAGCATAGGCAACTTGAGAGCTAAACATGAACTTGATTCTTAAGGCAACGTTGTCTGCTTTAATGAGAACAAGAAACCATCTCTTAATTTAAGCTCAAACCTGATCATGAAGCCATGATATCATCCTTTTAGCACCTGTGTTTCAAGGACTGTTTCTCACAGAGTCTTTCTGACTTCCTAATTAACCTTTTCTTTGCTCTCTCCATGTGGAGGTCTAATTTCATATCATGGGGTAATTCCTCCTGTTGACCCTTCTCCGTGATCTATGGCCTGCATTTGTCTGTTTTTCAGCCTCATCACACACAGACTCAGTGAAAAAGCCATCGTTTCCTTCATCCTCTGAGGCAGAATCCCCAGCATCTTGCTGCTGAGCCCCAACAATCAGCATACTGCAATGCCACTTTCTTTCATCCAGAAAAAGTCAGCCCAAGACATTTTGCTGTTTGAGGTAATGAAGAAGATGGGGTGTTCTCTCATTCCATGTAGAAAAGTCAATTATCTTGGTTGCTGAATCCTTAATAGGATGATGCCATCATACTTCTGCTGAAACCACCGCATAGCTTCCTCTTTGCTGATTCTGTGCTTGGGCCTTAATAGTAAGTACTAGTAGTAAAGGGAGAGCAGGTTCAATTGCCCATGAGGCAATTTGATCATTTGATTCTGAAATGATAACTTCCAGGCCCAAGAGAGAGAAATCCAGCCCTCTCCTCGCTCCCCCTGCCCCGCCCCAGCCTCCCAATCAGGCTCTCCAGTGTTCACCATAAGGCCACAGCTCCTTCTTTGTGCCACCATGGCACCAGGTGCTTTCCCACCTTTTGTAGTCTTTTTGTATGGGTTAATTAAGGGCAATAAGAGCTTTAAGCAAAAATATGTCCATATTTTGGATTGATGCTTTTGGTCCTGGCCTCAAGACTTCACTGATCCAGCTTCTATCAGGATCCGGTTTTACTGTCAGATTTTAGGCACAATATTTAGATCTGTTTCTGCACTTGGTATTATTGCATGAAGGAGGAACACTGTCTTTTGAAACAATACCGTCAGCAAGGTAACTATTTCCCCGTCCCCCTCACTATTCCTAAGCCGTTTATTTCATTTTTTAAAAATAAAATCTGCATTAAAAATAACTATGCCTAGAACAGTGAAAGTGCTTTAAATAACAGCAACAACATGTTTTATTGAGTTCTGAGTTGATGTGTATGTGTTTTATTTTATATTGTGCTTCATAAGCCCCCCGAGTCCCTTTGGGGAGATGGTGACGGGATATAAGAATAACGTTATTATTATTATATAAGCGAAGGTGCAGGAGTGGGAATACAAGGTTATGCGGAAGTAGGAGTGCAGGACCACAATCACTGCTATCAGTGGATTGTGCAACTGCCATGGGATAGCAACATCATGTGATAAAGTCCTAGGATTTATCTAACTCACTTTTTACTCACAGCCCTTTTTAGTCTAATGTCCAGCCAAAACAAATACACCATATTTACTCGAGTATAAGCCAAGATTTTCAGCCCTTTTTTAAGGTTGAAAAAGCCCCACTCGTCTTACAGCCAAGTCAAAGTTATTTATCATTTTACTCAGTTACTATATTTTATTACATTTATTATTTTACTCTATTTATTACTATTACATTTATTATTTTATTCTATTTATTATCATTACATTATTACATTTATTATTTTACTCTGTTATTACTGTCATTATTACATTTCCATTATTTTGCTCTATTACTGTTTTTATTACATTTATTATTTTACTTTATTATTATTGGAAAGATGCATAAGCACATTAACCTTGAAGAAGGTTAGAATAATGGTTTAATCCGAGTTGGACAGTCTTATCCTAAATTACAGTTTGATGTAAATATTCAAAAACATTTAACCTATTGATGCCTCAATTAATGTAATTAATCTATTTTAATTTTGAATTTTACCAGTAGCTGCTGCATTTCCCACCCTAGGCTTATACTTGAGTCAATACGTTTTCCCAGTTTTTTGTGGTAAAATTAGGTGCCTTGTCTTATATTCAGGACAGCTTATACTCAAATATATACGGTAATTAAGTTCCATCCCTAGAAAAGAGGAAGGTCAGAAATAGGAAATGTGGCAACAGCACCTTTGGATTCCTTTTTATTTCCGCATGTGCTTTCATGGATATAAACCTGTTTTTTATCAGATGCACCTGTAAAATGATGATAACCATCAAGCAAAAAGGTACTTAAACACACGGGCAAGTGTGGGCACACGCCGAACAAGTTTTCAATGCATTCAAAACTCCTTAGATCAAGAAAAGCCTGTCCAAGCCACCACAAAGATATATCTGATGAAATCAAAGATTCAGGTAAGACGAGGTTATGTTCACCTTGGCTTGAAAGTTCTGCAGAACGTTACTGGGGCTCATTTTTAAAAGCAGCATCAACAACAAAAGGAAGTGAAAGAAAGACTCTTCTACGGTCTCCCAGAACTAATCAATTTAGCAAAGACAGATTAACCCAGCTGCTCTTTTGGCAGCTGAAGTGAAGAACCGGCATGCTAAAAATAAACACTCTGAAAAAAGTGAAATGGGAAATACAATATGGTGTGGACTGTTTACATTTGCAGGTAGGGCCCTTCCAGACAGGCCCTATATCCCAGGTTCTGATCTCAGGTATTCTGTTTATCCCAGATTATCTGGCAGTGCGGACTCCTATAATCCAGTTTAAAGCAGAAAACTTGGGATCAGATCCTGGGATATAGGGCCTGTCTGGAAAGGCCTGGAGTAAACCAGTGAATGGTGTCAGTGGTGGTGAAAAAGCCAAGCATGGAATCACTTTGAGTGGAGTTTCCTTCAAACTACTGTATATACTCGAGTATAAGCCAACCTGAATATAAGCCGAGGCACCTAATTTTACCACAAAAAACTGAGAAAACATATTGACTCGAGTATAAGCCTAGGGTGGGAAATGCAGCAGCTACCGGTAAAATTCAAAATAAAAATAGATTAATTACATTAACTGAGGCATCATTAGGTTAAATGTTTTTGAATTTACATAAAACTGTAATTTAAGACAAAACTGCCCATCTCTGCTTAAACCATTATTCTAACCTTCTTCAATGTAAATGTGCTCACGTTACCTTCCAATAATAATAAAGAGAGTAAAAGAATGGAAATGTAATAATAATAGTAATAATAGAGTAAAATAATAAATGTTATAAGAGGACTAATAAAGCAAAAAATCAATGTGATAACAACAACAATAATAGAGTAAAATAATAAATAACCTTTACTCAAGTATAAGCCGAGGGAGACTTTTTCAGCCTAAAAAAAGGGCTGAAAACTAGGCTTATACTTGAGTATCTACCGTAAGTACATCACTATGATGTGAAATACATGACTGAGCTGTTAATGGACCTTTATCTGTGTGCATGTGTGAAAATTGTCCATGAGAAGAGAAAGCTGAAGAGCGGGGTTATATATATTATATATTTATTCATTTATATATTATTGATTTTATTTACTTATTTATAGCGGGACATATATATATATATATATATATATATATATATCCCGCTATAAATAAAACAAATACATAAATAAATAAAAGCATGGATATGTTGGTTTAGTTCTTTACGATATCCTCCTTAATCACGAGATCTAGAGACCTCAAAAACATATGCAAATGAATACAATGAATAAATAAATATATACATTTTGCATAAATGTTATCATTTTTAGACATTATGAGCAGTAGTAATAGCTTGCTCTTCTCCCAGGACTGGGGCCTTATTATAGGCAGTCCCCGGGTTACAAACAAAATACATCTATAGCAGGCACAGGCAAATTTCGGCCCTCCAGATGTTTTGGACTTCAACTCCCACAATTCCTGTGGGAGTTTGAGTCCAAAACACCTGGAGGGCTGAAGTTTGCCCATGTCTGGGGTATAGGTTTGTTCTTAAGTTGAATTTGTTTGTAAATCAGAACAGATATATTTTAAGTGTTAACATATGCACATACACACACACTGTATATTAGCTTTAGATCATATAAGGAAGGGTTAACACCCCTGTGGTGTTTTTTATAATAATAATGTTATTTTTATACCCCACATCCATCTCTCTGAAGGGACTGGGGGGGGGGGGCTTACATGGGGCCAGGCCCAAACACATACAGTTAAAAACAGCATATAAAATATAAAAAACAGAAATAGTAAGACAATAGTAAGACAAGCATCATAAGCAACAACCAGAAATACTTCAAGTCTCATTATTGGGGGGTGGGTGATCTGGTGTGTGAACAAGTTATTTAATTATTTATTTATTTGTATTTGTAGACTGCCACTCCCAATGGCTCAGAGCGGTTTACAACATAGCTCGGAAAGAGCGAACAACAGATAAACATCACAATAAAACATAAGAACTATAAAACAGCAAATAAAACATGATTAAATCACGAGTTCTCGAAGGCCTGTCTGTACAAATATGTCTTGCAGTTAGACAATAGGCTGGTCAATACGGTGCATAGATGATATAGCAATGTAGGGATAGAGCAGTTATAACAAGGTCATTAAAACTTGGACAATGCAGCAGTCAAATACAGAGACTTGATTTTAGGCCATGGTTAGGGACCACCTCTTAAGGGAGCTGTCAATTCCTGGGACCCTGTTCAGAAGATTTCACCTCACTTTCTGTCCCTGTGATAATTGCATTTTGAAAAATTGGGGTTATGGTCTCAGACCCCTTCCATACAGCTGTATAGAATCCACACTAAACTAGATTATTTGGCAGTGTGGATTATATGTGTGAAAAGGATCATGGAGTCCTTGTGGACAACAAGTTAAACATGAGCCAACAATGTAATGTGGTGGGGAAAAAAGCCAATGGGATTTTGGCCTGCATAAATAGGAGCATAGTGTCTACATCAAGGCATCGTAAACACACTAATTCAAAATACTGGGAATGTAACAACTTTGCTTACATCAAGGCTCTTCAGCTGTTTGGGCCTTCAACTCCCAGAATTCCTGACAATTGTTAGGGCTCTTAGGAGTTGGAGGCCCAAACAGTTGGATAGCCGCAGTTTGAGGATGCCTGGTCTAGATCCAGGGAAGTCATGCTACCCCTCTAGCCGATGGTTTGTTGTCCGAAATAAAGGCTACTGACTGACTGACTGACTGACTGACTGCTACCCCTCTATTCTGCCTTGGTCAGACCACAGCTGGAATCACACTGTCTCCAATTCTAGGCACCGCAATTGAAGTGAGGTGTTGGCTCTAAGCTGGAATGTGTCCAGAGGAGGGTGACTCAAATGATCAAGGGTCTGGAGAACAAGCCCTATGAGGAGCGGCTTAAAGAGCATGTTTAGCCTGCAGAAGAGAAGGCTGAGAGGAGACATGATGAGGGCCATGTATAAATATGTGAGAGGAAGTCATGAAGGAGGGAGCAAGCTTGTTTTCTGCTGCCCTGGAGACTAGTAGGTAAAGGTTTTCCCCTAACATTAAGTCTAGTCCGACTCTGGGGGTTGGTGCTGATCTCTGTTTCTAAGCCAAAGAGCTGGCGTTGTCCATAGACACCACCAAGGTCATGTGGCCGGCATTACTGCATGGAACGTCGCCTTCCCGCCGGAGCGGTACCTATTGATCTACTCGCATTTGCATGTTTTCGAACTGCTAGGTTGGCAGAAGCTGGGGCTAACATGCTGCTCCTCGGATTCGAACCTGCAACCTTTTGGTCAGCAAGTTCAGCAGCTCAGCGCTAAAGCTGTACCACCGGGGGCTCTGCCCTGGAGACTAGGATGAAGAACAATGGCTTCAAACTACAAGGAATGAGATTCCACCTGATCATGAGGAAGAACTTCCTGACCCTATGAGCTGTTCAGCAGTGGAACTCTCTGCCCCGGAGTGTGGTGGAGGCTCCTTCTTTGGAGGCTTTGATACAGAGGCTGGATGGGGGTGCTTTGACGGCGGTTTTCTTGGTTCTGGGCAGGGGGTTGGACTGGATGGCCCACGAGGTCCCTTCCCACTCTAGGAGTCTCTGATCTGCCCTGATATTCTGGGGTGTAGGCCTGTGTGGGTGGGCGGGAAGACTCTTACCATGGTAAGGGGAAGGGCTCCGGTTCACAAACTTCAGCAGCTCCTGCGCCGCTGCCAGCACCGCTTGCTTGGAGCCTGCCTGGGGAGGGAGGAAAGAGAGAAAGGAAGGAAGGAAAGAAGAGCGCGATCAAAGCGGGGCGTCTACTACGCTGCAGAAGGGACGCTGCAGCTCGAGACCCCTTGAACTATTAGGGCTGGGTGCTTTGGAATCCTGGGACACTATGCTCTCTCTGGCAGAGAAGGCTCCCAGGATCCCTGAGCATTGGGGCCAAGCTGCATTCATTTCCGAAGGGGAAAGCCCTCCGCCTGGCCTTCTACCTGCATGGCTTCCTCGGCTGCGGGCGCAGGATCCAAGCACACCGAGACCAAAGCAGTGCTGCTTGTGAATATCAACCGAAAGCGGCTCCTCCTCCAGGCGCCCGGCCTCTTTGGGGCTGGAGGAAGAGGACGGGAAGGGAAGGCCGCGGGGAAGGAAGGAAGGCCCTTGCTCCTCCTGCCCAGAAAGAGCAAGGGGAGGAGGAGGAGGAGGAGGAGGGGCGGTCCTTTCGCCGGACACAGGCCCTCCTCCTCCTCCTCTACCCATAAGGCGCCCCCTTTGGACACACTCCTTTGGCACACTCGTTCGTACACACACCCTCCTCCTCCTCCTCCTCGCCCTTCTCTCTCTCTTGGGAGGCAATACACCACACCCATTGATCTGTGCATTTACACGCGCCACGCACAAGAGGGTGAGTATTAAAAAACAACTCTCAAATCAGGGCAGCAAACAAAGAGACCGGAATTCCAGACATGAAACAATCAGGGACAGCTAACACCTCCCAACAAAGGATTCCACCACCAGGCAGGAAGCAACCAGGCTTTGAAGCTGCAAGGCTATTCAGTGCTAATCAGAGCACAGGGAATGTGGCGCAGCTGGCTAAGTGTCCGCTGCATACGATCTCTCTGACCCAGTAGGTCATGAGTTCGAGGCCTGCCCGGGTCGAGGTGGGTGCTCGACCTTTAAGTGTAGCCTGCTGTTGACCTTTGCAGCTCGAAAGAGAGTTGCATCTGTCAAGTAGGAGATTAAGGTACCACATTAAGTGGGGAGGCAAATTTTGACTGAATTATGAGGTCATTAAAGAATTCCAGGAACGCTGAGGTATGCGGAAGGAACAGCAAGGTAAGCTGGAACGCTGAGAGATGAGGAGTGCAGTGCGTCAACTCCCCCGGTGGCCAGAGTTTGCCTCTGTTCATCTATATATTGTATATGTGAAACGGCAGGGATTGTCTGCTAAGTATGTGTACCTGTAATCCACTCTGAGCCCCCTTCGGGGTGAAAAGAGCAGAATATAAATAAAGTGTAATAATAATAATAATCAAGGTGGCCAATAGCAACATTTACACTTGCCTCCAACAGGCAAGAGTTCTTTCTCCCACCCTGGACATTATTCCACAGATAGATAAACCTCACTGGCCTAGTTTCCAACTGACCTCACAACTTCTGAGGATGCTTGTGGGCGAAATGCCAAGAGAGAATGATTTTGGCACATGGCCATACAGCCCGGAAAACTCACAGCAACTCAGCCACGAAAGCCTTCGACAACACCATGAAAATCCATATTTTAAACACACACACAACCAAGGCTTCCACCTTTACCAGTAATATCCCAGTTAAAATTGAGCAACGCCATTTAAAACTAAAGCTAGGGCTGCCTGTGCCATCCTATTTCACATGTCTATGTTATGGATATGAAAGCTGGACAATGAAGGAAGGTGATAGACAGGAAGAAACCCAACTCTAGAACCCCATTGATTTGCCTTTTTAGCAGTCCACAGCATCCATTGGACTGGGTTGTTGTAGGTTTTTTGGGCTGTATGGCCATGTTTTAGAGCAGTGGTTCTCAACCTTCGTAATGGCAATCAATGAAAGAAATGCTATTCCACATGCAAAGACTATACAATGGAAGGGACAGCAAACAAACTAGTAAATAAACGATGGCAATATGTACAGTGTATACAAAATAATGGAGTCTTCTCTAGTAAATACACATCTATAATTTCAATGCAGCATAGGCACAAGAACATGAAACATTCATAACATATCACATGGTAAGTATAAACATTATATATAAGGCAATAAGGCAATAATGGCGGTGAACAGGCTCACACAAACGGCGAGCCAAGACGCCCGGGCTCAAACGAGGAGAGTCAATGGTGGATCTTAAAGGCACAGTCCCAGACGCCTCTCCCCAACAGGGCCAAAATAGAGCCAAAATCTTCAAAATAAATTCAAATATCAGGGAATTCTCACTGAAAATAATCAATAGGTGGGAGAAGGTCGTCCACGGGCCGACGAAAGGGTCTCGCGCGCCTTCGTTTCACCCCCGTAGGGGCTTCCTCAGGGCCGGGGGCGGGGCCTGGATGGCGAAATCTCGCGTCTTCAAAGTGTCGTACACACAGCATGGGACAACAGGAGCACTGCAGGTGGGAACAGTATCCGCAGTATCCCAGTATCTGGGACCTTCTCTCCGCACTTGATACAGTCCAGGAGCTGGAGACCCCGTGGCCCTCCGCCGGGTACACCTTCAACCGGTTTCGACCACTGGACGCAGAGGATGTTGACAAGATTGTCGCAGCCCTTAAGCCGACCACCTGCTCCCTCGACCCGTGCCCCTCCACGCTGATTCGAGCTTGCGTGGAGGGGTTACGAGGCCCTCTGTTGAAGATAGTCAACTGCTCCCTTGAGCAAGGGGCTTTTCCAGAGGAGCTAAAAGAGGCGGTGGTCAGTCCATTGCTGAAGAAGCCCGGATTAGACCCCGGCTCCTCCATTACCGCCCAGTGTCGAATCTTCCGTACCTGGGCAAGGTGATTGAGAGGGCAGCAATGGACCAGCTGCAGACCTTCTTGGATGACGCAACCTGGCTAGACCCCTTCCAGTCCGGCTTCCGTTCAGGCCATGGGATGGAGACTGTCTTGGTCTCCATCACAGATCTACTCTGCTGCCATTTGGACCGAGGTGGATCGGCGCTGCTCGTGTTATTGGATCTCACGGCAGCGTTTGATACCGTCGATTACCAACTTTTGATACACCGCCTGGCGGTGGCGGGGGTGAGGGGGACAGCCCTCAACTGGCTGTCCTCCTTCCTCCAACGCCGCCAACAGCGTGTGAAGTGGGGGGGGGGTGGTCTCCGGAGGCTCCCCGCTGAACTGCGGGGTGCCTCAGGGGGCTATCCTCTCCCCGCTGTTATTTAACATCTATATGCGACCACTCGCCCAACTGGTGCGGAGTTTTGGGCTGGAGTGTCATCAGTACGCTGATGATACCCAGCTTATTCTGAGGTTGGACCCCGGGGCAGTCTCTGTACCCGATAATTTCCATCTTTGCCTTGAAGCCGTCACTGGATGGCTGCGAGCCAGTAAGTTGAAGGTGAACCCGGCGAAGACGGAGATCTTGTGGCTGGGCCGCCCGGGGGGGGGGGGGTAGCGACCCAGCTGCCAACTTTCGATGGTGTGGCCCTCTGCCCTCAGCCATCGGTAACAAGGCTAGGGGTCCGACTGGACGCCCACCTGTCCATGGAGGAGCAGATCGGCTGCACCTGCAGGATAGCATTCTTCCATCTCCGGTTGGCTAAACGCCTGGCTCCCTACCTCTCCCAACGCGACCTGGCTACGGTGATCCAAGCCACGGTCATCTCGAGGCTTGATTACTGTAATGCGCTCTACATTGGCCTTCCCTTGTCGATGATCCGGAAGCTTAAGCTGGTGCAGCACGCCGCAGCTCGCCTCCTCCTGGGTGCTGCAAGATCTGACCGAGCGACTCCACTCTTGCGCGAGCTGCACTGGCTTCCGATTGAATTCTGGTCCTCTTCAAGGTGTTAGTCCTCACTTTCAAGGCCATCTATGGTTTGGGGCCAGTGTACTTGAGGGAGCGACTTACCCCCTATATGCCTGCGAGATCACTACGCTCCGAGGAGCTCAACCTCCTTGTGGTGCCTCCCCTCGGAACCTGCCGACTAGCCACTACACGGCGGAGGGCATTCTCTGTAGCCGCCCCAAGTCTCTGGAATGGCCTCCCGGAGGAGATCCGCGCCATCCGTGCTCTCCTGCCCTTTCGCAAGGCCTTGAAGACTTGGCTTTTTAGGAAGGCGTTCGGCTCTTAATTCAACCACATTGCCCGCTTGCCGCCTATGGTTCCCCCCAGGATTTTTATCCCGTCCCCCAGCCTTTGCTGAGGGTTGTGCTCTTACTATGTTTTAATCTGTTGTGATGTGTAATATGTTTTTTAACTGCTTAATTGTTTTATTTCTCGGTGTTTTTGCTTCTTTGTAAACCGCTCTGAGCTCCGGAGTGAGCGGTATACTAAATCGAAGTTAATAAATAAATAAATAATAAATACATTAAAACAACAGTTAAAAGGGCATACTAAACGAGGAAAATTAAACACAATTTGTAGCCCTTTAAAACCATGTCAAGAGGAAACAACGCACAAAGTGTCCTCCTTTATATATACAGAAACAAAGGAGATGAGCAGTTCAATTGTATTTTAACATTGCTGAAGATGAAATCTTTCTACTACTTTTGAGGAGAGCATGTTAGTTTGTGTGTGTGAGAGAGCGTGTGTGTGTGAGTGGCACTCAGAGTAGCCCTTACAACACAGGTAGCTCCATCCAACATTTTGCCACTGCCTCAATCTACCTATTGGTAGGGCCAACTCTAAGCTAGCTCCGGACTATTACACAATGAAGTAGGTCACAGGAGTGGGAACTGTTTGGATCTTGAAATGTTGGACTGCATCTCCCATTATCCCTGACCAGAATAGCCAGTGCGAAGAAATGTTGGGAGCCGTAGTCCAACAACATCTAGAAGGCCACGCACTTCCCATCCCTGTTCTCAGATTATCAGTGTAAGCACTTTTGTTTTGTTGTCCTGGGTTAATGTTTTCCAGGCTTCTATAGTTGTGTTATGGACTTCAACCCAACATATCTGGAAGGCATCAGTTGGGAAGACTGTATTCAGGTTCAAAGTGTGCAAATGGCAAGAGTGCTTGAGGAATGGGGTTTAAGTTGAGATTCATCCTTAATGAAATATTATCAATGGTGATAGGATTTCCCCCCCCTGTGATTTTTCCAATAGTACACCATATATTTTTTATGTGTGCAGTTGTATTCCATGTTAACCTCAGAAAAGTACTGCAGGGGCCAAAAGAGCAGATTCACGCACGGGGAACAATTTAAAGAGATTAACAGGCATTTCCCAGGATAATAAAAACATCCACCCTTTCCACCATACTATGGATTTATATCAGAATGACACCTCGAGGCATAGGGGAAAAATATTTAAACTGAGCAATTCTATGCACGAGCCATGGAGCAGAGACACTCCTGTCACTAGGCTGACATAGCTGTTACTTTCTAACAGTTGCCAGTTTCCTTCAGGCTTAGGAATCCACCCGCACTCTTGTTATTACCTGTCTTCCCAGCCATCCAAATGATGTTTTTCACTCACCTGGAGGCAAGAATCTGCATTATGATGCAAATTAACATAGATTCAAAATGAAAGTTCACAGCTTTATTAATAGACCATGCATATAAGCAGACATTTCTGCTTTAAATCAGATTTCTAGTCTCAACTAGAGCAGACTCATGTATTGACTTGCCATTCGTAATAGCATAGTGGTCTGACTATAGGACTAGGACTCTGGGAGGACAGGTTTGGAATGTCTGCTCAGACATGGAAAGCCATGGGGAAATCTTGGGCAGGCCACACACTCTCAGACCTAGAGAAAAGTAATGGCAAATCCCGTCACCATACATCAGAGTCAATTTGAAGAACGTACCTAGTTGGGTCTGTGGTCACTAAGAAACAAACAGATGTGATGATCTCTCGCCCACCTCCTAGTACAGTGGTTCTCAACCTGGGGTTCTCAGATGTTTTTGGCACAGAACTCCTAGAAATCCCAGCCAGTTTACCAGCTGTTAGGATTTCTGGGAGTTGAAGGCCAAAGACATTTGGGGACCCCATGTTGAGAACCACTGTCCTAGAACCACTGGGTAAAAATCTGGCAGGAGAGACATTTTCACTATAGGTTGCTTGCTCGTATCTTCCTGTAGACTTCCTTGAAGTTTTAACCATTGACCAACAGTAGGGATACTTGCATTCCTTAATTGCGCATATGTACATTTGCATATATGTGTATACATACGACATACATTTGCATATATTTCTACATTTACGAAATACATGGGATAACCTTAAGTTTCTGGGGTGGCCTACAGACCTGACACCATCCCAAGTATTTCATAAGGCCTCTTTTCATGGCAATGAATAATTCAAAGGTGATATGCCTTTCTCTGAAACATAGCCTATAGCACAGTCATGGGCAAACTCTGGCCCTCCAAGTGTTTTGGACTTCAACTCCCACAATTCCTAATAGCCAGTAAGCTAGCTGGGATTTCTGGCAGTTGACGTCCAAAACATCTGGAGCCCCAAAGTTTGCCCATGCCTGCTATAGCCTCTAGTATTCCTTAGTGGCTGGTCTCCTATCCTTGTACTAGCCATGTCTGGCCCTGCTTACTTTCCAATGATCTGGTGACTTCAGGATATTTAGGCTTATATCACTTAGTAAACAAGTTGGATAACTGTGGATAGATATTCCTTGGTTAATGCAAGTGCCACACACAATATTTTTGGCTCTAGTGAGAATTGATGTTAATGACTAGGTAGTGTGATGAAGTAGTTTGAGTGTTGGACCACTATTCTGGAAACCAAGGTTTGACTCCCTGCTTGAATATGGAAATCTACTGGTAATCCTGAACCAGTCACACTATCTCATTCTCAGGAAGGTGAATGTATCCTACCACAAAAAACCCTGCAATAGGTTCATCTTAGGGTCACCATAAATTGGAACTGACTTGAAGGCACACAGCAACAACCAGGTAGCTAAAATGTAGTTCTGATTCTCTCCCCACAGTGTTGTAGCTCAGCCAGATGAGGATGATATGGAGGGGTTTGATATAGTGTAGCCAGCTGAGGATGTTGATGAGGGGTCTGGGGGTGCAGGCCCTGCAGGCCCTGATGTTTTTGAAGGTGTTCAGACAGGGGATTTTAGAACAGGATGGCAATTCCCCGGTTGGGAGAACGGAGGGGATTTTGGTGGACTCGCTGTGTGAAAACGAAACTGTTTTGCAGGATGACAGGCAGGAAGAGAGACAGAGAGAATCAATACTGCTTCTGCATGGGAAGAATTCCAAGTGTGAAGTCAGGCGATGGGGAAAAGCTGCCAAAGGGCCAAAGAAATGCTTTCATGCATTACTATCCTTAATATGGGGGAAAACTGTTTGCGGTTTTCAGATCAAGCAACTTAGCAATAAGAGCAAGGAGCTCTTGCCTTGGTTCCTGCTTCAAGTCATGTCCTGGTCAAGTTTTGCTTTAAATCTTGGGGATTTTACCAAGAACTCAAGCTAATGTATTGTTCTTTGATCACTTATGTGGATGTTTTATTCCTCATCTTTGGATTATTCAAGCTCATAAGGTTACCCTACTCCTTGGATTTATATTCATGCTTTAACCTTTGCATTGGAGTTTTATCTCTGGTTTTTTTTGAGACTATACCACACTAGATTATAGCATATTTAACTAGGCAGTTGAGTTTTACCCTTTCTTGTGATGCAGTTGCTTTCTCAGTTTAGATTTGAGTTTCTATATCACTCTGAAATACTCAGGGTTGCATGAGTCCACTGTGCAAAGTGAGCAAATATTGTATATAGATGAGTCCAGCTAGGAAAGAGATCTTCCAACATTATCCATACTTTTCTCTCATAGTTAATTGAGCATGAAGCATCAAGCTGTGTTTAAATAAGCTTCACATACACAGGAAAACAGGCCAAAGAAGCGCTCACTCCTTGATCTTGCCAATTTGCAGAATAGTGAGATCATAGTGTTTAGAAACTCCTCCAAAATACTAAAATAGCAGTCACCAAATCCTATGCTCTGTCAAACTGGTAAGCAGCACAATATGTCTCGGATTTAAAAAAAGGGGGCTCCTTCTACACTGTGCTTATATTCCAGGATCTTATCCCAGGTTATCTGCATTGAACTGGATTATATGAGTCTCCACTGCCATATAATCTGGGGCACAGCAGGTTAAGCCCCCTGGTGGCTCAGTGGGTTAAACCTCTAAGCTGCTGAATTTACTGACTGAAAGGTTGGCGGTTCAAATGTGGGCAGCAGGGTGAGCTCCCGCTGTTAGGCCCAGCTTCTGCCAACCTAGCAGTTCAAAAAAAAAAATGCAAGCCATGCTATTGGACCTCAGCCCATCTAGTCCAGCAGATCAAGTAGGTGCAACCAGTACCCAGGGAAATCCTGCCTACCTCAACCAACTCCGAGGTGGCACTCCGAGTAGATCAATAGGTGCCGCTTCTGCAGGAAGGTAATAGCACTCCATGCAGTTATGTTGGCCACATGACCTTGGAGGTGTCTATGGAAAACGCCAGCTCTTTGGTTTAGATATGGAGATGTGGACCAACCCTCAGAGTCGGACATGACTAGACTTAATGTCAGGGGAAACCTTTACCTTTACTATAATCTGGGAAAAGAAGATAATTTGGGATCAGATCATGGGATATAAGAACATTAGAAGGGGCCTGTGTCTACTTGCTGAGCTCCCATAGCAATGCTGCTGCTGCTGCTGACAATCACTACATGGATATATTACTTCTATCCCATAATTTATATGATGAACTGAAGGCTCACCTCTTCTGCACATTAATTTCAGCAACATTGGGAGGCAGATGGGAAAGAGAAGGAGAGCATCCCATTCAAGGTCAACTAGTGAGTCTCATGGTTAATTGGGAACCTGAACCTGGATCTTGCTAGGCTGCAACAATCTAACCTCTATATACCATATGGCACACACACAGTGACAGCCAACATATTGACCTAAATAAGGAAGAAAACACACCCAGGAGAGCCTTATGCTCAATTCACACAAGGGGCCCTTTTGCCCTACATAATTATAGTGGTGTGATTCCATTTTAACTGCCATAGCTCCATTCGATGGATCTCTATATCTTCATTCGGAGAAGCAACAATGTTCTCCAAC
This sequence comes from Anolis apletophallus, assembly GCA_030556195.1. NCBI lineage: Eukaryota > Metazoa > Chordata > Lepidosauria > Squamata > Anolidae > Anolis > Anolis apletophallus. The sequence goes on along the minus strand of JARBWK010000002.1, from coordinate 110,455,455 downwards.
AGAGAATTTTTGACTCCCCAACTACATAAACTACCAGTCCCTGAGCTCCTTGGCATATACAGTGAAATCATAACTGTGTGAAATGAAAGGGCCCAAGGATACACTACAAGAAGTATTGCTGGTAGTTAAGAGCTCTCTTGCTCTCAATAAATTTTCCTTCAGTCTTCATGTTTTCAACATTGTGTTCATTTCGGTTGAGCATTTAGTGAGACAGTTTAGGTAATCAAAGAAAAGGAACAAAGTTACCAAAGGAATGCGATTGTGGACACAACAGATATAAGAGTTTTAGCTATGAACAATTTTCAGTATCTTCCTCTCAGCAGCATTAGACAATTAGGGGTTAAAAGGAAAATTTCTCTCGGATACCAGTTTCAAGACTCAGAGTAGATCCACACTACACAGTTACAGTAGTGTGATATCACATTCAATGTCCTGGGTCTGTTCTATGGCGTCCTGCGATTCGCTGTTTGTTGAGACACTTGGAATTATCTGCTGTACAGCTGGACCCCTTCTACACTGCCATATAAAATCCAGATTATCTTCTTTGAACTGGATTATATGGCAGTGTAGACTCAGATAATACAGTTCAAAGTAATGCTTCACAGCACTGGGCCTCAATGTTTGAGCCTCCAAATATTTTGGACTTTGGTCCCAGGATCCTTGACCATTGACTCTTCTAGGCGTTGCTGTGCAAAACACCTGGAAAACCAAAGATAGAGATTCACTGAGCTAGAACTCTTGAGTAGGGAACTTTGACTATCTAGGACTCTGTATGATGGAACTGCAATGATTAAAATCAGATCAAGGCACTATAACCCTGAAATGGAGCCTGAAGTTAAATATCTGCATAATCCAGGGTTAGGAGTATTAGACTGAAAATTAAAGCATATCCCTGTATTTGTAATGACTCCATAGAACAGGGAGTCTGCGCCGAGCCTCTGGAACTCGTTGCCCGTGGAGACGCGAGCCCTATCGGGCTTGATGGCTTTTCGCAAGTCCGTAAAGACCTGGCTGTTCAGACAGGCATTCGGTCTCAACTGATGCCACTGTAACCTGCCAGCCTGCCGCGTCTTGCCGCCTGTACTGTCGCCAATCTGCCAGGTTTTTATTGTTGGGAGGGGGTTTTATTGGTTTTAGAACTCTGTTTTATGTGTTTTACCTGTGTTTTATTGGTTTTAATTGTTGTAAACCGCTCTGGGCTCCGGAGAGAGCGGCCTACTAAATCGAATAAATAAATAAATAAACAAACAAACAAACTATGGCCCACAGGCCACATGCAGCTCGGCGAGGACATTTATCCGGCCTGCCATAGAGGAGGCCTCCCTCTCAGTGGAATCGGTCTTGGCTCTGCTAACACAGAGCGCCTTCCATTTTTTCTGTCTCCCCCTCACGCTCGCTCTCTTTCTCCCCATTTCAGTCTCCCCCCCCTTTCCCCTCTCTTTTTCTTTCTCTTTCTCCCTCCTCCTTTCTCCCTCCTCTACTTCTCCCTCTTTTTCTCCCTTTCTCTTCTTCTTTTTATACCCCATTCTTCTGTGCAGCCAATAGGCAGTCCCGAAGCCTCTCCTCACCATCCAGCCCTCTGACCTTCCCCCCACCTCTACCTGGGTGCAGGGTTTAAAGAGTCCTTGCAAAGCCCATCCCCCAAGTTAATCAGGAAGGGGAGAGTGGGAGCAGTAGAAACACCATCCTCCCGGAGGAAATACTGTTGGGATTTGTAGAAATCCAAATAAAGAAAATAAATGAGTGTTTAATTGCCCAGGTATACTCATGAGTAAATGGGGTTTGTGTGGCTGTATACTCAAGTGTAAGGAAGTCCTAGCCTGTGTAGTTTTACAGTTAGTTGCAAGGTCTGAGTACAGCTAATTAACCAGGCTCACCTGGGCTAATTGAGTGGGTGGAATTTTGGGGCTGTAGTTTTCCCATGTTGCTCACTGTGTTTGTTGCCTGTTCAAATTGAGGCAAGAGAAGCTGAGCATGCTCCTTGGAGGTGCCTGCCTGCTCAAACTGGGACACGAGAAGCTGGATTAATGCTACCCATATTGGGCCATTAGAAACTAGATATGCTTCTGGATTAATGCTACCCATATTGGGGCATTAGAAGCCAGGTATGCTGGATTAATGTGACTCATATTGGAGTATGAAGCAGCTATGTAAATCTGTTTCTTGGAGAGAGAGCTGGAAGAAGCAACAGTTTGGACTAAGGAGAAACTGTATAAGACTTCATTGTTTTTGCTTCAACTGTAAGCAAGCTTTTGAGGAGGAAGAAGCAGGGCAAAGTCATTTTTTGTGTTTGTCGTTACCTACTGTTATAAAATCTGAAGTGTAAGCAAGTTTTTGTTGAAACAAGTGGCTGTATATTTTTGTTGAAAGTTTTTGCAAGGAACTGAACAATAAAGATAAAGTTGCCTGCTGTTTTTGGCAAGAAGAATTGCTTGTTTGTCTTGCCTGCATTGCCGTCTGTATGGGGAGAACAGCTGCAAGTTTCCAATCTACTGTAACACTGAATTCTTGCTGTTAGCCAGTTGAGTCCCTCTATGGAGGTGAGAAGATTGGGGTACAAACGTTTTAAATAAATAATAAATAACATACAAGGTCCATCTACATATAACTTCCGCTGTGCAGAGGACTACAACTCACATCATTCTCGGCCACAACACTCTGCTCTGACAAATACGTCTCCTCAAAACCCGGGGTTCCTTTTCTTCCCCTCTTTGTCCTCTGCTTCTCTTTGGCAAATCCAGGCTCCAGCTGTGAAAACAGCCAGTCGGCAGGCTGTTAGGAATTGTGGGAATTGAAGTCCAAAACACAAGAAGGGCCCAAGTTGGCAAATGCCTGTTTTAAATAATGCCGTGATATGCTATGGAATCCTGGGATTTAAAATTTTATAGGCTGTTTTGTCTTTTCTGCCAAAAGATCGAACTGCAGCTCCAGGATTCCATTGCATTGAGTTAAAGTGGTTCTTCATTTTAAATACTGTATTTGTTCTTGGTTTCTTTTTTTACTTCAAAATAAGATATGTGCAGTGTGCATAGGAATATGATCATAGTTTTTTTTAAAAAAAAAAAAACTATAGTCCAGCCCTCCAGCAGTTTGAGGGACAGTAAACTGGCCCCCTGTTTAAAAAGTTTGAGGATCCTTGCCATAGAAAATAGAATTTCAGGAAGTATTGCTTGCCATGACAGCCAAGTAACAAGCAACATCTCTTGAAATTCTCTCTTCCACTGCATTCAGGAAATCAGAAGGCGGCTAGCACTTGGAAGGGGAGCTGTGAAGGAACTACACAAGATCTTGAAGTGTAAAGATACAGCAGGTAAAGGTAAAGGTGTTTTCCCTGACATTAAGTCCAGTCGTGTCCGACTCTGGGCGATGGTGCTCATCTCCATTTCTAAGCTGAAGAGCTGGCGTTGTCCATAGGCGCCTCCAAGGTCATGTGGCCACTAATGAATACTTAAATTAGGATGATTCAGAGCATTGTATTTCCAGCTCTATGTATGATTGTGAAAACTGGCCAGTAAAAAAGCTAATGGAAAGAAAATAAACTAATTTGAAATGTGGTGCTGGGAAGAGTTCTGGATACCACAAACGGCTATCAAAACAAATCAATCAGTCCTACAGCAAATCAAGCTTGAACTCTTCTTCAAAGTACAAATAAATCAACTGGGACTCAACATGAGAAGACATAATCCACTAGAAAGGATAGTCATACTTGATAAGGTACAAGGCAGTAGGAAAAGAGGACAGCATTATAGAGTGACTCAATCAAGGAAGCCTATGAAAGGGTAGTAAACTATTATGTTCTTCCCTCCCTTCCTGGTGTTGGTTGTGTTCCCACTTGGGGGAGCTGCTGCTGCAATAATAGAATCTCCAGGAGGAAATCTAGCTTCCAGCCTGCTTTGTAAATCAATCGAATTTTGATTTCAGATATTTTACTGACATAACAATCTCATTCTGACAACATATATGGGAAAGACAAATCAATGACTACCTAGAGCAGAACACAATCCACAGGGAAGCAAATTATACCAGTGCTCTAAGAAATGTACTGTTTTCCTCCTTGTACTCACCCCCGCCTCCCCATTGCAACCTGTAACAAAATCAAATTTGGTGAGCCCCCAGTGTGGGATAAGCAAGGGCATAGCCGAAAAAGTATGGCTAGCAATGGGGAATTTACGAGGCTCCTTTTTTCCATTCCTGGGACCCTTTCCTTTCTTCCCCTCAAGGGAGCTTGGGTTTAAGTCATGAGGTTAAGGAAGCACCCTTCCTGGGACCCTTCCCTTTCTTCAAGGGAGACTGGGTTTCAGCAATGTGATTAAGGAACCAGACACATCTTGTGTAAGACACATCACTCTTCTATTCCAATTGGCCCAACATACAGGGCTCACAGGAAACCCCCGTGTAAAGAGGAGCATGTGGCGGCAACCTCTTTGTGTGCCACATGGTCCCGAAATGGGCAGGATAAGCCGTGATTGGCTGCCATGTGATCCCATTGTGGATAGGAAACCGTGACGGCTGGGCCCTTGCCACTATGGCCATCCAAGAAGCCGGATTTGCCAAAGGAAAATGGCTAAAACGGATCCACGCACAAGCCTAGTCAGCAATGGGGTTGGCAGGTGGAGGGGTGGGGCAGGCATCCCCATTTGCTGGCATCTCAGGCCGATGCCATCCCCAATCCAGCAGCCAATGGCCACCTTCCAAGATTCACTACAGGTTACACTCAATATTTGGATTTTGTTCTTGCTTGGTTTTGCCAAAAAATATAAATGGCTCAAAGGTTTATTTATTTATTAATTTATTTATTATTTGCATTTGTATTCCGCCTCTTCCCGAGGGCTCGTGGCGGGTTACAAGACATACATAGTGATCGGCAGGCAACACTCATGCCGACTCACGAACAAAATACAGCTATGCTATAACCATAAAAATAACAAAAATGATACTAAAAACATCATTAAAACATTGTTAAAATTACACTAAGTGACAAAAACGGTAACACAGAGTCATAAGTCGATTGAAAGCAAGAGGCGTTATATGTCAACCGAAGGCCTGCTTGAAAAGGAAGGTCTTACAGGCCCTGCGGAAGGGGGCGAGCTCCCGTATGGCTCTAGCCTCCTCCGGCAGGGCATTCCAGGCCGTTGAGCTGCTACTGAGAAGGAGCGCTGCCTAGTTGATGATAGGCGGCAGAGGCGGATCGGTGGAATCTCCAGCAGGTTTTGCTCTGCTGAGCGGAGTGATCTCGGGGATCGTATGGGGCAAGGCGGTCCAAGAGGTACGCAGGCCCTAGACCGTACAAGGCCTTAAAGGTCAACACCAGCACCTTGAAGGTGATTCGGTACTCAATTGGCAGCCAGTGCAGTTGCTGGAGGATGGGCGTAATGTGCTGCCTCACCGGCACTCCTGCCAGCAGGCGAGCAGCGGCATTCTGCACTAGCTTGAGTTTCCGAATCGTCGCCAAGGGAAGGCCAACGAGAGGGCGTTACAGTAGTCTAGTCTCGAGATGACCGTCGCTTGGATCACCATAGCCAGGTCATTCCTGGACAGGTAGGGGGGCCAGTCGCCTAGCCTGACGTAGATGGTAGAACGCCACCCTGCTGACCGCGGAGACCTGGGTCTCCATGGTCAGCAGGAGTCGAACTGAACACCCAAGCTCTTAACAATTGACGACGTGCTTAATTGCTCGCCGTCCAGAGTAGGCAACCGGCACTCATCCCGGCCAGGCCGACCAGGCCATAGGATCTCCGTCTTCGACGGATTCACCTTCAGCCGGCTGGCCCGCAGCCAACCAGTCACGGCTTCGAGGCACAGATGGAAGCAATCGGGTACGGTATCCGGCCTGCCGTCCATTCGCAGCAGAAGCTGGGTGTCATCAGCGTACTGATAACACTCCAGACCAAAGTCGCGGGCCAGCTGGGCCAGGGGGCGCATATAAACGTTGAATAATAAGGGGAGAGAATGGCCCCTGGGGGACCCCACAGTTAAGTGGGAGCCGCCTGGAGACCATCCCGCCCCCTCCACACGCTGTCCCCGATCCCGGAGAAAGGAGGCCACCCATTTAAGGGGCAGTCCCCCTGACTCCGGAAGCGGATAGGCGGTGGGTCAACAATGCATGGTCTACTGTATCAAACGCTGCTGTCAGATCTAACAAGACAAGCAGTGCCGATCCACCCTGGTCCAGCTGGCGGCGAAGTTGGTCTGTAATGGCGACAAGCACGGTCTCCGTCCCGTGCCCAATACGGAAGCCGGACTGGAAGGGATCAAATCCAGCTGTGTCTTCTAAGAACTGCTGCAGCTGATTCCCTTGCCTACATTTTTAATAAGGCAGGAAGCGTGCTTTGCTTTACAAAAAGCAAACCTGTACTTCCAGACCCTCTGATATTTTACATACAAAAACTTAGACATATATATCACAGTGCGGTCTAGATGACTATTAATAAAGACAGACACACAAGTTGAGAGAAACTGCAGCAATTTGTTTTAGCTTCAAACTATTAGGAAAGGCAAGTTCCGGACCCTTCTGCTACATTTAATGAGTGCACACTGCTTTTGCACATAACCGGGTTTAGCACAGCAGGCTAAACTGCTGTGCTGCAGAAAATCCTGCAGATTGAAAGGTCGACAGTTCGAGCCGGGGGAGGAGGAGGGTTAGCACCCGTCGTTAGTCCCAGCTCATCTGCCCATCTAGCAGGCTGAAAGCAGAAATTCGAGTACATAAATAGGTACCGCTTTTAGCGAGAAGGTAATAAAGACATCTTTAAGGACATCAATTGGAGGAAAGCTTGGCATGGAAGATGGAGTGACAGCGCCCCCTGTGGCTGGGTTCGAGCACAGCCTCCAAGATGCTAGAAATAAGATGGGAAAAACTGCCTTTACTTCTGTTTCTGTTTTCTGTCCTTGTTAATTGTATAATAGGCATTGAATGTTTGCCGTATGTGTGTTCTTTAAGCCAATCCGAGTCCTCTTCGAGGTGAGAATATATCTTATTAGTGTATAATGGCATTGAATATTTGCTGTATGTGTGTTCTGTGATCTGCCCTGAGTTCCCTTTGGGGTGAGAAGGGCAGAATATAAATACTGCAAATAAATGAATAAAACCTGTTTCACTAAAGTTTTTGTTCAAAACTAACAATATGTGTATGTGAAGTGAAATAACCAGGTCAAAGAAGCTTTGGCTCTTTTCTATACTCTTTTCTATACTGCCAGATAATCCAGGTTATCAAAGCAGAAAATCAACATCCGATTTGAACTGAATTATTGTAGTCTACACTGCCACATAATGCAGTTTAAATCAAATAATGTGGATTTCATACAGCTGTGTAGAAAGGGCCTTTGTATACAAACACATTTTAAACCTTCTACACAGATCTTGGAAACTTTTTCCAAATTTATTTCAACTAGCCTCTGCTTTTATTATATTTTCCATTGTGGTTACAAAGATTCTAGAGCTATACTCTTTTAACATGCTGGGGATAGTTGGTGAGGCAGGAAAACTTACTTTCTCCCTTGCTCTCTGTTTTGCTGTTCAGTAACGGAGCTGCTGTTACTGCACCCATTGTAGCCAGGTACAAACAACAAGAGTACAATTGGTTAAGGAGAATACAGATTTCCTCTTACTCCGTTGTATTGTTTACTGCAACTGAAGGTATGTGTTTCTCAGTTCTTCACTATCCTTCCAATGGCAATGCTGTTTTAAAATAAGTCCTTCCAACGAAACAGGTGACAAGGAAGAAAAGAGAAAGGGTTGAAGAGGGAGAAAAAACTTTGTGAAAGGGGGCTTCTTTGCCAAGGGCTTTGTTAGTTGATGCCTGCCTGCATTCTGATAGTTTTGGTCCCACTCCTTTGTCTTTGGTCCCTCCCATTAAACTGCAATTCATGAAGGGTGCCAACAGAATGAGAGATGAATGTGAAAGGACAAGGTAAATGCCTGTTTACTAGCTAGGCCCTATACATGGCACATAATGCCTGGCACTATATGGGAAAAGTCCACAAGAAAGGAACCAACGGTTCTCTTCTGGAACTAGAGACCAACCAAGCCAGCAGGGGAGAATGGAAAGCATCCATGTGCTGAATATCCGTTTCTGTTCATTGACTTCCAGATTTATGATGGAAAAAAGGCCGCTACTGCAAGAAGATCCAGCAGAACAGGGACCCTGTAGTGGAAGATATTTCAGCTCTACACGAAACAGCAACTGCTCCATCATATTTCTGTTGCCTGCCTGTGTCATGTGAAGGGATGTATTGAAACTATCTCATCTGCCCCTGTCCAACTCCGAGAGGCCACAACTCATTGTGCACAGGAGGGGAGCAGCACGCAAGAGTCCCTCTGCACTTTTGTAAAGAATTCGGAGTAGCAGACCCACCCTGAAACCCAAACCATTTCATGCTGTGATCTGAGAAGTCTCAGATCCAGGGCTGAAGACAGCACCCCCCCACATGCCCCCCTCCTCCCCACACCCCTTGCTGCCACTCAAGACATCAGTTCAGCTGCCAGGTCTCCATGGTGACCACCGGCAGCCTTGGGGCAAACATCAAACACAGCCAGGAATAGGCCACTGTTGCCGTCATTGCCCAAGCAACAACCAGCAACTCCTCCTCTTCTGAGAAAATGAGGGGGAGGCAGATGGAGACAGAGCCCAGCCATTGCTCCAAGGGCAATGTGGGCAATGCTAAAAGGTGGAGAGGCAGGCCTTAGTCATCCATTCCTCTGGCCTCAATGCCATCGCCTCCACTTTGAGCACTTTTGCTCTGAATGGCTGTGAGGCATTTCCTTACGCCATTTTGAGCATGAGCTACTGAGACGTATAAAGAGCAAGGGATTCTTTTGAAATCTAAGTGACTATCTAAAAGGTGAATGTATGTTCTCATTCAGTGTTTACATTCAAATGTCATCAGTATAACAAATTGTTCTGTTCGGCTGCGAGTAGACACAGCCTGGAGGAGATGGTTTCATTTCGGAAAAGGGTGCCCTTTGGCTCCTTTCTTGCAGAGAGCCATATGACTTGAATTTTGCAGGCAGGTCACTGCGATGTGAAACTGAGATACTGATTTTTGTGTTAACCGTAATGCATCATCGTCTTTTTAGCAGAGCTTTGAAAAATACTCTTCTTTTTGGACAACAGCTCCCAGTCACCCAGCCAGTGTGGGCAATGGGATTCTGGAAGGGATATGCCAAAAACTCTGCTTTTTGGCATGACTGGCTGACAAACGTCTTCTGAATGTGTCTTTCCTACAGAACTGTCATGTTGCAGATTTTTATGGTTCAATTTTTCTTAATGAATTCAACATACCTTATATCCTATCTTATCCTATCCGATTTGTCATCGATTCACTCCTTTGAGTTTTACACAAATCTACCATTTGCCAAAATATATGATCCTGTGCTTTTCTTTTCCATTTCTAGCCGACTAGCTTAACCATTGGTTCGTCCTATTGAGTTTGAGGTCTACCAAAGGGCCACTTGTGGTCTCTTGGTATCCAGTTTGTTAGTCGACATGTCCATCTATTGTCTTTTGTTTGTGGTATATGCCCTGCCTGTCTTCTTTTTGCCTCATAGATTTAATTAACTATGTCATGGACCCGGGTTCTTTGACACAACTCTCTATTGCTGACTTTATCTCTTATTGTCACGCCATACATCCTTCTTTCCATTGTTCTCTGAGTCACCACCAGTTTCTCCTCCTCTAACTTTGTTGTTGTCCATGTTTCAAATGTGTATAACATTGTTGGTAAAACTGAAGTGATGAAGATATCTGCTCTGACCTTCATTGACAGCTTATCATCTGCTAGCACTGTCCGGTTTCAATTAAAAGCTGTCCAAGCAGCCTTGCGTCTTCTTGCCCATTTGCCAAATTATTCGACTGGAGGATATTCAGTGCCTTCCTCATTTTCATCTCCGTTTATAACAATGTGGCCCTAGACACACTGCTCATTTTTCATCTATTTTGTTTTCTTCAAGTTCATTTCCAGTCCTACTAGTTTTGAGAGTCGAGCTAGTTGTTGGAGATCATATTGTAAATCTTCTGGATTTTTGGTGGAAAGGATGCAATAATCTACGAAGAGGAGATGAGAAAGTTGTTCATTGTCAATAAAAATCCTGCCTTTAAATTTAATTTTTCTGAAGAGGCTTTCCAAAGTCGCCGCAAACAATTTTGACAATATTGTTTCTCCTTGATGCACTTGTTTGCTTATTCTGAAATGACACACTTCTGACAAGTGTTTTATATCCATTGTGCACCCTGTATTAATGTTTCTAATGATGCTCACATTCACTGAATTTACACCGACTTGGTGCAGAGCGTTAAGGATCGCATTTATATCAACTGAGTCAAAGGTCTTTGGGTAATCAACGAAAGCAAGACAAACTGGATACCCTATATACAAATGTATAAATCTAGAAATTTGAGTCCAAAAAATCAACCCAAAAAACTTGGGCCAACTTATAAATGGGGCAGCCGATTAACACTCTCTTTTTCTGATGTGAGCCATTGATAAACTGAGAATTATTTTCTCTCAGCAGAACAACCTTCAGTTTATCAAGGGTTCACATCAAAATCCGTAAGTATGGCCTCAAAGCATTTTGTCAACATATACGAGAGTATATATGGTACTCGGACGTCTTGGAAAAGCTTAAAAGGTGTAAGGGACAATGTCACATTGGCATGGCTGTGGTGATCGGATTAGAAGTTTCTGTTAGGCAAGGGGCCATGCCGATGTTATTAATGCAGTTGGTAATGCCTCTCACATAATACAGGCTTTTTTTCAAGAGCCAGGCTAAATATGCTTAACAGCTATTGCAGCAGTAGTTTGTGTGTATGCATTACGTGTGTGTGTGAGAGAGGGGGGTGGAGGCTGTCTGTCTGTCTGTCAAACTTTGAACATATCACATGATGACATGACTCATTAAAAATAATGCTCAGCAAAGTGGGAGGCAAAAGGAAAAGAGGAAGATTACATGATAGGTAGGTGGACCCATCAAAGAATCAAAGCCCTGAGTTTGCAAAGTAGCATGTCTTGAAGGTCTCTCTCTTCATAGCATTGCTATGTATTGAAGTCAATTTGGTGACAATGAAAAACAACCATACTTGTGTAGAAATCCGTTTTATTGATATCATTGGAAAGGCTTGAGGTAGTGGCACAGTTCCTTGGTTCCATACTCCTGGTGCAAATATTCATACTTCCTGCACAACATATCCTAGCTAGCCACGCCAGTATTTATTTTCCTCTTTTAGATTTGAGGTATCCAACTCTTGGAATGTGGTGTTTTTGATCATTTTCATATACCTTTTTAATGTTTGATATTCTTCAGGAGCTAAAACAAGTCTGTCCTGGGAGAACCCAAAAGACACATCAACCCCCTTCTGGTCTCTCTGTTATCAACCCCCTTCTGGTCCCTCCTGTCCTTTTTGAATGCAGCTATCCTTCAGGATGGCATTGATGCTTTCTGTTCTCTGCAGAATGACTCTTGACCTAACCACGTATCATATCAAAATCCATAATTTTGGCTCCAAAACCAAAACCTGTGGGTGACTTATACCTGAATAAATAGTAGCCATTCCTGTTATAGTTTGCTTTCCGTTAGTTTTGTTGAATACTGTTTTATTATATTGCAAGGCACCTTGAGCCTCATTTTTAGAAGGTTGATTTAAATTTTTTTTAAAAAAAAACACCCAATGTACAATGTCCTTGAAATCCTGAGTTGCGGAAGGATAGAAGAAGGTACTTTCTAGCTCTTCAAGAAGGCTATTTTTGGAGAAAATGCTGTGAGTGCCCTGAATATATTCCGTGATTGGATGGAAAATAATGTACTAGTGAAAATGAAATAGTGATTATGTTTCCTATTACAAGGAATGAATCAGTATGTGTCTCGTATGATAGCCATCTTGCAGTAAAGACTTTATGAAGCTTTATGAAAAGATACCTAGAAACAAGTTGACTCAGCTGAGGTGGGAATTTTCAGTGTTGATATCAATTTATTTGTTTATCTGGTCTGTTTTGTCATTTGATACACATTCTTCTTCTTGTTCTTCTTGTTATCATTGCTTTCCTGTCTTTTTCCCAGTTTGCAAATCAAGGCAGCTCCTAACAGTTAAGACAAATATAGCTAGAAATGCACAGCATATGAAAGTTTAAATGTAGGTAAACAATAAAATAACCCAAAATGCACAGCAAACAAAATGTAATTACATTGTCAAAAAGCAAAAGTTCAAAATTTAATTAAACTATTTAAAAAATCTAAAAATAACAAAACAAACTATTGAAAAGAAAGCAAGAAACAGACAACCCAGAACATTAAGCACTTGCCCCCCTAAACATTCAGTCCTCAAAGTCCTACAGAAACAAAAGTATGTTGACATGCATCTAGAAAAAATATCAGGAGAGGCTCAATCTAAGCTCTCTGCAAGTGAATCTACACTGTAAAATTAATGCAGTTTGACACCACGTTAACTGCTATGACTCATTGCTATAGCATCCTGGGAGCTGTAGTTTGGGGAGGCACCAGCGTTCTTTAGCAGAGAAAGCAAAATACCTTCTTTTTCTTCTTCTTTTTCAGCGTTTGTCCCGCTTGATGGCAGGGTCCGCTTCACTGGTTTGTTCGCTCCATTTCACCCGGTCATGTGCCTGATCAGGGCATAGGTTCCCATAGATCCACGGGCACCATAGGATTTATGCGGGTCCTATGGGCAACAAACATGAGATGTGACATTGATGGTCTTCCATCGACTGGCTCATCACATAGGCCTGTTGCTGGACTCACCACCTTGAAAACTAAAGACCTTGTAAAACTATAACTCACAGGATTCTACTGCATTGAGACTTGACAGTTTAAGTGGGATTAAAGTTCATTCTACAGTGTAGATGCACCGTGGGAAGGGAGTTCCAGAGCCTCGGGGCAGCAACTAAGACAGCCCTGCCCTGTGTTCTCAGTAGACGTTTCAGCAAGGATGCTGGGGCAGAGATCTCCTCAAACAATCTCAAAATATGGGCTGATTCTTTTGGAATCTAACATATATATATATATATATATATATATATATATATATATATATATATATATGGTATGTGTGGAGTAAATATACAGTATTTCAAATGTGTTTAATTTTTAAATGATGGAAGCCATTTTGGGTCCCATTATGGGAGAAAAGCGGCATATAAATACATATTATTATATTTTTAAACAGTGGGCTAATGCAGTGAAATGAAACTGAATAGGTGGCCATGATGACTCCTCATATCTAACAATCCCAATGGGAAAGCTCTATTTCCGGGACTCTGTTCTTGGGTAAAGGACAGCAGCTGCTGCAGCCCCACCCTATACACCCACACCCGAAGGCCAGGGTGATCCGACCACTGGCTATTTTGAGAGAGTGAGCTGCCAAAAAACAGATCACTCACCCTCACCACTCACGGCTGCCAGCCATCTATCAAATAGGCCCCATGTCATCTCCCCACGGTTTCCCATTGTGACTAAGTAAAATATCAAAAATAAATTTGGAGCTTTTGTGTTGAAACAACATATGAGGCCTCTGTTTCTTTGGCCAAGTAGAATAAAACCTCTGTTCTTTGCCTTCACATCTGTGTCTTATTTGATCCTTTGGGAGCTAGACATGCCAGGCTCCAAACCTGCAGTCCGTGTGGAAGCTGAAATCACAAAACAAATTATTGCAGTGATTTCTTCTCCATGGCTTTGATTCAGATTTCACCACTTCTCTCTGTAAGGCTGTTTAGAAATCCTACTATCATATTTCTTTGAGTCTAAGATGCCATCAATTGTAAGGCAAACCATAATTTCAGTACCACCAACAGAAAAAAGCTATATTATTTGTTACCACTTTAACTACCATGGCTCAATGGTATGGAATCCTGGGATTTGTAGGTTGGCGAGGCACCAGTCCTCTTTGGAAAAGAAGGTTAAGAACCTTTCACAACAACAACAACAACAACTTGAAGGCACACAATAACAACAAGAATCATTTTCCTTTCATCCATTTGTTTGTTTCTCCACTCTTGCTCATCCTCCTATAACAGGGCTGTCCAACTTCTACCGGACCAGGGGCCGGAATTCCGGTCACTGATCACCCGGGGGGCCTAAGGGTCTGCCTCCGCCTCCGGCTCCGCCCCCTCCCCGGCTAAATATTATATTTAAGTAAGGGGAGAGGGAGGGATGGAACACATGAAGGGCATAAATATACAATTAAATATTATATTTAAATAAGGGGAGAGGGAGGGATGGAACACATGTGGGGCATAAATATACAATTAAATATAATAATAACATAAAGGGAGCCCCCTGCTTCAGCCTACCTTCCCAAACGCGCAGGATCCAGGAGTCGCCGGACCACGAGAGAGGCGACAACCGACCGAGGCAGCAGCCGAAGAAGCTCCAAATCGTGTCTGTGTGGGCCACAGGGATTCAGTAGCCGAGATTTCGGCAACAGGAGGAATATCGCGAGACTACGCCAGCCACACGGGATTTTGATCTCAATGCAGGCTTGATCTCGCGTTGAGATCAAAATCCCGTGTGGCTGGCGTAGTCTCCCGATACTTCCTCTGGAACCCGGAAGTGGGTAATTTTTTTTAATTTTTATTATTTAATTTATTTTTCTATTTTTATTTTTTATTAAAAAGCTGAGCAGGCCGCAGGCAAGGGGCAGGCCTGTCCTATAATATCTAAAAATTTTCTGATTGCTTATTATTTAGTTCTTGGCATAACATTAGTTTCGTTCCACCTTTGCATCTCTGCATATCTTAAAGGCACATATTCTTCCCTTTCTATTTCAAATGCCACTGATGGATATGATCCAGGCAGAAGTGTAAAAAGAGCTTACAGTATCATAGAACTGTAGAGCTCGAAATGATCCCAAAAGTTATTAGGCCGATCCCTTGTAAAGGTGATTCATGATGAAAGCACCATGAGACATGGTCATCCAAGTTCTCTTCAAAAATTACCAATGAAGGAGACATTGTCACCTTCTCAGGCAGTCTGCCCACTGTTGATCAACTCTTATAATTAAAAAGTTCTTCCTAATGTTAAGTCAGAATCTCAAATTTTGAATACATTGGTTTTCTTTTCTGGAACAGCAAAAATAAGTTCATTCTATTTCCATCTAATAGCCTGCTAGAAGTTAAAAGATAGCCATCATTTCATCACTTAGTCTTGTCTTCTACAGACTAAACATACCCAACTCCTTCAACCATTACTCACAGAGGGTTTCCAGAGCCTTTATCGTCATCTTGGGGGAGGTCAGGCTATGAAATGGCAATTCACTTACCCATAGGAGTCAGTGAACTTTCTAAGTGAATCAAGAGAGAAAACATCTTTAAGAAATCCAGAATATCTTCAGATCAAATGTTTTATTTAGCACATTCTGCATAAATAGAATGGTAACAGTTGGGATTCTGAGCTAGAGAACCAAAGTTTCCTCTCATTGTTTCATAAGCATAGAGAGTTGGGAAATGGATAGAAAAATCAAACAAAATACAACAGCATGGGCCAACAGACTTCTATCATTGCTTCCCCCAATGAAATTTTGAACTAGAGGCTCCCTTATAAACGTATATAACTCATCGAAACTCTCTACACATCAATAGTGGTATATTTCCCAAACAATCATTAAGTACCCTCAGCTTCAGGTGTGGGTGCTTAAGGACCTGTAGTTAAGACTTCTGTCTAAACAAGAGGGTTAAATCAAGCCATCTCACATTATCTTCTAAATCCAGTCAGCCAAGGAAGTACATGGAGCATTTGTAGCATGAGGCTACCAACAGGCATGGGCAAACTTTGGCTCTCCAGGTGTTTTGGACTTCAACTCCCACAATTCCTAAGAGCTGGTTGAAGATCAAAACACCTGGAGGGCCAAAGTTTGCCCATGCCTGGGTTACCAGATGCTCCCTGACTTTCTACAGATTCTGAAATTAACAACATGGTTTTAATAACTGAAACTCCAAACCTTTATTATTGCTGCGAATATATCTGTGGAACTCTCAGGCGCGGAGCTCCCTTGCTTCATCCCTGAAACTGCACAGGGAGAAAAACAGAGAGTAAGAGCAGTGTTTCAATGAGGGATCTGAGTGAACAGAATGATCAGTTGGAACTAATATGATTTAGCTTATGATCTGGAGCAACTCATCTGGAATCAGAGGTGAGGTAGCCCAAAAAATATTGTGTGGCATCAGATTATTAAGAACTTTTATTGAAGAATATT
This sequence comes from Anolis apletophallus, assembly GCA_030556195.1. Classification (NCBI taxonomy): domain Eukaryota; kingdom Metazoa; phylum Chordata; class Lepidosauria; order Squamata; family Anolidae; genus Anolis; species Anolis apletophallus. The sequence continues at coordinate 110,439,259 of JARBWK010000002.1, read as the reverse complement.
GGCAAGTCTGGATGTGTTCAGAGGAGTGTGTTCAATATGACAAAAGCCTCTGAACCAAGTCCTGTGAAGAACATTTTCACAGGGCTGGAGTTTAGCTTGGAGAAGAGAGGCTGGAGAGGTGATATGATTTCAGTATTTAAATGTTAGAAGGAATATCACATAAACGATGGAGCAAGTTTATTTTCTATAGTTGCAGAGACTAGAATACGATCCAAGGGGTTCAAATTACAAGGAAAGAGATTCCATTAAAGCATTAGGAAGAACTAATTAACTATAAGAGCTGCTTGACAGTGAGATAGTTTGGTTTGTGGTGGGCTCTCCTTCTTTGGAGGTCTTTAAACAGGGGCCATCTTTTGAACATCTTTTGGTTGTATAGCACTGCAAGACAGGTGGTTGGACCAGATGATGTTTGTGGTCCTTTCAAACTCTGAAGAGTATTTGATTCTAGATACCAGGCAGATCCCCCTTCAAGATGCAAACAAAATGAAAAGAGAGATTCTATGTAAGAAAGACATCTAGCTTCTGCTGCCTGGGTGTATCTGGCCACTCTCTTTTTCAGATAAGAGACCATCTGTCTAGACATCAGTTTGCCAAGCCAGAATGTAAACTCCATGGGCTTTTTCTCCTGCCTTGTTGTTTCCTAATGAGGATGCTGCTGCCTCTGCCTCATTCAAGCCGTATGCATAAGATCAGAGAGTTAGGATATCTGTCTGCAGCTGCATTCACATTTGTCTCCCTTTCAGCCACTAACTCACGCTCCTTTTACAGACATGAAACTACAATGAAATTTTCCCTAAGTTGGAAATGTTTCTGCTGCCTTGTTCTCTTACAGTCATTGTTTAAATATGAGATTGTTGAAAGCCAACATAGTGTAGTGGTTTGAGCATTATACTATGACTCTGGAGACCAGGGCTCAATTCCCTGCTCAGCCATGGAAATCCATTGGCTAGTCACACACTCTCAGCTACCAAAAACCCACAATAGAGTTGCCATAAGTCAGAAAGGACTTGTAGGCACACAGTAATATACATACTGGGCCTAGGGAGCTAAAAAACATGGTAGATCATGCTCCAACCATTCTTCCTTGTTAGACCAGATGCCAGCCCCAACAGACTTAATTTGCAGATGTCCTCTGTCCTGTCAGAATTGAATTTTGAAAAATTTGGCTTGTTGTAGAAATAAGGATTGTTGATAATGCTTCAATGGAGCCACCTTTTCCCCATGCTAACTCTTTTAGGAGTGAATTTCCCTTCCTAGGTGTAGATTTCTCTCACTTCCAGGTGTCTCACCCCCATTCTTAACTAGGAGTTGTTTGTAAGTTGGATGTTGGAATTTGGGGACTTTCTATAGTTGTTATCAAATGTGGGAGGCCTCATGCTCAATCATACATGGGAATTTAGAACAACTGTCCCCCAATCATTTGTCCTCTAAATATGTCACACTACAACTACATCATTTCCAGCCGTCTCAAAACAACAGGTGGGGGCAAATTTCTTTTTGAAGAAAAAAAATGCTACCAGGAACTCTACTTTTCACTGAGCAGGAATATTATCATTGGTGTGTTTAATCTGCTTTTCAATTTGTCTTATGTTTTCATTATTATTTTTTATATTTTCAAATAACTTGCTTTATCTGAATTAATTGTTAAATTTTTTTTGGCAAAAGTTGGGATATACAAATATGTTTTTTCCTCACTGCGGAAGAACATGCAGCTCAAGAATAGGTCTCCACAGCCACCTACGTGCCAAGACATTATACTTGGAGGGCCATCATCCTCGGGCTACAAAGGACCGCCTAAGCAAAGCATACAAATAAAATATAATAAAATCAAGCAAGTATGCAAACATTAGTGTTACAAAGAAGTATTTGTTTTGTAATCCTAATGAAATAAAATTGTTCCAGATGTCTTAAATCAACTTTTTCTCATGTTTATATACAACTCATAACTCTTCCTCATGCTAGTTCTGCTTCCTCATTGCATACATTAATCCACAAATAGGACCGTCCTAAAGACTGGTGTTGAGAGACATGGTGCTGGCCCTAACAGCCATGGGAACCTGTAGTGAACACCAGTACTCCATGCCCCATCAGTATGTAGTCCACCTACCATTTCATTCCCCGTCACCCCACACCTGATTATCTCCAAGAGATTGGCTTTAGTCCTTCCTCATAAATCAATCCTTGTTTGTGGCGCCCCGCCAGGGCCAAAAATGGGGACTTTAAAAAGATGGACGAACTATATGGCCCTGGGGGTCGCGTTACAGCCTTCCCATAAAGGAAAAACCTGGAGAGTCTTTAAGCAATGAGTCCAGGACTCCAGATGGGTGAACTCAAAACAGGTTTATTTATTACAACCAGTAGAAAACCAACTGGTGGCCTAAAAAGCTTGAAGTGGATTGCAAAAGTGTCCTTAAACAAAGGGGTTGCTTTCACTTGCCTTAAGCAGCGTGAAGGTGTGTCTCTTAAGTCCAGATTTTCCTGTAGCTCCTCAAAAGTTCCTATGGCACACGAAGTCTTTTGGTCCCCAAAGAAACAGCCTCTGATGAAGGGTTGGTCCTTCCTATTGCCGAATTCCTTGGTTTTGAGAGCGTTGGAAGGCTATAAATAAACCGAAATGCCTTGTCTGAGCCTGGCTACAGACTTTGGCCTGCTTCGTCCATATACTCTGCTGGAAGTGAGGTCAGAAGGGACGTCCTGCCCTCAGGTAAACTCCGGTAAAAGGAGGAGTTGAAGGCGGGTCAACAGGTAGGAGCCAGGATGCAGCCCCTCCCCTGTGATGAGCACATGGCAGAACAAAGGAGCACATGGCCAGGACAAAGGAACTATAGAACAAAGAGCCATGCAGGTGGATGGCAAACCAAATACAGGTAAATACAGCCCCCTAGAGGGCGTCACATTGTCACCCTGTCTGTTCTCTGCTTTCCTGGCACCAGAGTGTGGCTACCACCAGCTTTTATTACAACACTAGCTTGGGGACCCGGCCCTGCCTGGGTCATTTGAGAAGTGCAGCAGGATGTAGAGTGGGTCATGGGGGCTCTGTGTGCCAAGTTTAGTCTTGATCCATCATTATTGGGAGTTGCAGTGGTATCATGAAATTACTGAAGGTAGTGCAAGTCCCATCATCTCTGTGTGTCCGCCCCCAAAGTGTAGTAGGATGTAGATTGGGTCATGGGGGCTCTGTGTGCTAAGTTTGGTCTGTATTGGTGAATGGATGAGGGATGCATTGTTTTTCGGAAGTGAGTGAAGGTACTTCAAGTCCCATCATCCGTGGTCCGTCTCACAGTAAACTGCACCAGGCTGTAGAGTGGGTCATGAGGGCTCTGTGTGCCAGATTTGGTGTTGATCGGTCATTGGATTAGGTTTGTAGCAGGATTGGGAAGTGAGGGAAGGTACTGCAAGTCCCATCATCCATGTTCTGTCCCCCTCCAAACTTCAGTAGGATGTAGAGTGGGTCACTGGGGCTCTGTGTGCCAAGTGTGGACTTTCTCGGTGTTTGTTGGGGGCCACAGTGGTCTGTGGGAACAGAGGGGTGTAAAAGTACTACAAATCCCATCATCCATTGTCAGTCCTCCCCAAACCTCACCAGGACGTGAAGGCAGTCATGGGGGTTATGTATGGCAAGTTTGGTCTCGATCAGTGATTGGATGAGGGTTGCAGCGGACTTTGGAAGTGAGTAGAGGCACTTCAAGTCCCATCATCCATGGCCCACCCTCCTCCGAACTGCACCAGGACGTAGAGTGGGTCATGGGGGCTGTGTGTGCTGAGTGTGGTCTGTATTGGTCCTTTTGGTGGCCTCAGTGGTCTGTGGGAACCAAAGTCTTGGAAAGTACTACAAATCCCATAATACGTGGGTCATGTCATAGGGGGTTATGTGTACCAAGTTTGGTGCAGGTCCATCACCCGCGCTGGTCGCTGTGGCCTGTGAAAGTGGCTGCCACATATCATGAAAGTGGCTGCCACATATCCGCCCTGGCCTGTGAAAGTATACCGGTGTAAAACAGAAAGGAGTAAAAAAAAAAATGGAAAAGGCCTGCATGGAATGGATTCTGTTGCTGGATTTTTTCCCCTCAGTGGGAAGAAATCCTGTTGTTTGAATGTAGAGGCCTGGATTCTGGGTTGCTGGCTTTTTTCCCCTCAGTGGGAAGAAATCCTGTTGTTTGAATGTAGAGGCCTGGATTCTGGGTTGCTGGCTTTTTTCCCTCAGTGGGAAGAAATCCTGTTGTTTGAATGTAGAGGCCTGGATTCTGGGTTGCTGGCTTTTTCCCCTCAGTGGGAAGAAATCCTGTTGTTTGAATGTAGAGGCCTGGATTCTGGGTTGCTGGCTTTTTCCCCTCAGTGGGAAGAAATCCTGTTGTTTGAATGTAGAGGCCTGGATTCTGGGTTGCTGGCTTTTTCCCCTCAGTGGGAAGAAATCCTGTTGTTTGAATGTAGAGGCCTGGATTCTGGGTTGCTGGCTTTTTTCCCTCAGTGGGAAGAAATCCTGTTGTTTGAATGTAGAGGCCTGGATTCTGGGTTGCTGGCTTTTTCCCCTCAGTGGGAAGAAATCCTGTTGTTTGAATGTAGAGGCCTGGATTCTGGGTTGCTGGCTTTTTCCCCTCAGTGGGAAGAAATCCTGTTGTTTGAATGTAGAGGCCTGGATTCTGGGTTGCTGGCTTTTTCCCCTCAGTGGGAAGAAATCCTGTTGTTTGAATGTAGAGGCCTGGATTCTGGGTTGCTGGCTTTTTCCCCTCAGTGGGAAGAAATCCTGTTGTTTGAATGTAGAGGCCTGGATTCTGGGTTGCTGGCTTTTTCCCCTCAGTGGGAAGAAATCCTGTTGTTTGAATGTAGAGGCCTGGATTCTGGGTTGCTGGCTTTTTCCCCTCAGTGGGAAGAAATCCTGTTGTTTGAATGTAGAGGCCTGGATTCTGGGTTGCTGGCTTTTTCCCTCAGTGGGAAGAAATCCTGTTGTTTGAATGTAGAGGCCTGGATTCTGGGTTGCTGGCTTTTTCCCCTCAGTGGGAAGAAATCCTGTTGTTTGAATGTAGAGGCCTGGATTCTGGTTTGTTGGCTTTTTCCCCTCAGTGGGAAGAAATCCTGTTGTTTGAATGTAGAGGCCTGGATTCTGGGTTGCTGGCTTTTTTCCCCTCAGTGGGAAGAAATCCTGTTGTTTGAATGTAGAGGCCTGGATTCTGGGTTGCTGGCTTTTTCCCCTCAGTGGGAAGAAATCCTGTTGTTTGAATGTAGAGGCCTGGATTCTGGGTTGCTGGCTTTTTCCCCTCAGTGGGAAGAAATCCTGTTGTTTGAATGTAGAGGCCTGGATTCTGGGTTGCTGGCTTTTTCCCCTCAGTGGGAAGAAATCCTGTTGTTTGAATGTAGAGGCCTGGATTCTGGGTTGCTGGCTTTTTCCCCTCAGTGGGAAGAAATCCTGTTGTTTGAATGTAGAGGCCTGGATTCTGGGTTGCTGGCTTTTTTCCCCTCAGTGGGAAGAAATCCTGTTGTTTGAATGTAGAGGCCTGGATTCTGGGTTGCTGGCTTTTTTCCTCAGTGGGAAGAAATCCTGTTGTTTGAATGTAGAGGCCTGGATTCTGGGTTGCTGGCTTTTTCCCCTCAGTGGGAAGAAATCCTGTTGTTTGAATGTAGAGGCCTGGATTCTGGGTTGCTGGCTTTTTCCCCTCAGTGGGAAGAAATCCTGTTGTTTGAATGTAGAGGCCTGGATTCTGGGTTGCTGGCTTTTTCCCCTCAGTGGGAAGAAATCCTGTTGTTTGAATGTAGAGGCCTGGATTCTGGGTTGCTGGCCCCCTCAGTGGGAAGAAATCCTGTTGTTTGAATGTAGAGGCCTGGATTCTGGGTTGCTGGCTTTTTTCCCCTCAGTGGGAAGAAATCCTGTTGTTTGAATGTAGAGGCCTGGATTCTGGGTTGCTGGCTTTTTCTCCTCAGTGGGAAGAAATCCTGTTGTTTGAATGTAGAGGCCTGGATTCTGGGATGCTGGCTTTTTTCCCCTCAGTGGGAAGAAATCCTGTTGTTTGAATGTAGAGGCCTGGATTCTGGGTTGCTGGTTTTTTTCCCTCAGTGGGAAGAAATCCTGTTGTTTGAATGTAGAGGCCTGGATTCTGGGTTGCTGGCTTTTTCCCCTCAGTGGGAAGAAATCCTGTTGTTTGAATGTAGAGGCCTGGATTCTGGGTTGCTGGCTTTTTCCCCTCAGTGGGAAGAAATCCTGTTGTTTGAATGTAGAGGCCTGGTTTCTTGGTTGCTGGCTTTTTTTCCCCTCAGTGGGAAGAAATCCTGTTGTTTGAATGTAGAGGCCTGGATTCTGGGTTGCTGGCTTTTCCCCTCAGTGGGAAGAAATCCTGTTGTTTGAATGTAGAGGCCTGGATTCTGGGTTGCTGGCTTTTTTCCCCTCAGTGGGAAGAAATCCTGTTGTTTGAATGTAGAGGCCTGGATTCTGGGTTGCTGGCTTTTTTCCCGTCAGTGGGAAGAAATACTGTTGTTTGAATGTAGAGGCCTGGATTCTGGGTTGCTGGCATTTTTCCCCTCAGTGGGAAGAAATCCTGTTGTTTGAATGTAGAGGCCTGGATTCTGGGTTGCTGGCTTTTTTCCCCTCAGTGGGAAGAAATCCTGTTGTTTGAATGTAGAGGCCTGGATTCTGGGTTGCTGGCTTTTTTCCCTCAGTGGGAAGTAATCCGGTTGTTTGAATGTAGAGGACTGGATGCTGGGTTGCTGGCTTTTTCCCCTCAGTGGGAAGAAATCCTGTTGTTTGAATGTAGAGGCCTGGATTCTGGGTTGCTGGCTTTTTCCCCTCAGTGGGAAGAAATCCTGTTGTTTGAATGTAGAGGCCTGGATTCTGGGTTGCTGGCTTTTTCCCCTCAGTGGGAAGAAATCCTGTTGTTTGAATGTAGAGGCCTGGATTCTGGGTTGCTGGCTTTTTCCCCTCAGTGGGAAGCTGTTGTTTGAATGTAGAGGGATTCTGGGTTTTTTCCCCTCAGTGGGAAGAAATCCTGTTGTTTGAATGTAGAGGCCTGGATTCTGGGATGCTGGCTTTTCCCCCTCAGTGGGAAGAAATCCTGTTGTTTGAATGTAGAGGCCTGGATTCTGGGTTGCTGGCTTTTTCCCCTCAGTGGGAAGAAATCCTGTTGTTTGAATGTAGAGGCCTGGATTCTGGGTTGCTGGCTTTTTTCCCCTCAGTGGGAAGAAATCCTGTTGTTTGAATGTAGAGGCCCTGGATTCTGGCTTTTTGCTGGCTTTTTTCCCCTCAGTGGGAAGAAATCCTGTTGTTTGAATGTAGAGGCCTGGATTCTGGGTTGCTGGCTTTTTTTCCCCTCAGTGGGAAGAAATCCTGTTGTTTGAATGTAGAGGCCTGGATTCTGGGTTGCTGGCTTTTTTCCCCTCAGTGGGAAGAAATCCTGTTGTTTGAATGTAGAGGCCTGGATTCTGGGTTGCTGGCTTTTTTTCCCCTCAGTGGGAAGAAATCCTGTTGTTTGAATGTAGAGACCTGGATTCTGGGTTGCTGGCTTTTTCCCCTCAGTGGGAAGAAATCCTGTTGTTTGAATGTAGAGGCCTGGATTCTGGGTTGCTGGCTTTTTTCCCCTCAGTGGGAAGAAATCCTGTTGTTTGAATGTAGAGGCCTGGATTCTGGGTTGCTGGCTTTTTTCCCCTCAGTGGGAAGAAATCCTGTTGTTTGAATGTAGAGGCCTGGATTCTGGGTTGCTGGCTTTTTCCCCTCAGTGGGAAGAAATCCTGTTGTTTGAATGTAGAGGCCTGGATTCTGGGTTGCTGGCTTTTTTTTCCTCAGTGGGAAGAAATCCTGTTGTTTGAATGTAGAGGCCTGGATTCTGCTGGTTGCTGGCCTGGATTCTTTTGGCTTTTTCCCCTCAGTGGGAAGAAATCCTGTTGTTTGAATGTAGAGGCCTGATTCTGGGTTGCTGGCTTTTCCCCCTCAGTGGGAAGAAATCCTGTTGTTTGAATGTAGAGGCCTGGATTCTGGGTTGCTGGCTTTTTTCCCCTCAGTGGGAAGAAATCCTGTTGTTTGAATGTAGAGGCCTGGATTCTGGGTTGCTGGCTTTTTTCCCCTCAGTGGGAAGAAATCCTGTTGTTTGAATGTAGAGGCCTGGATTCTGGGTTGCTGGCTTTTTCCCCTCAGTGGGAAGAAATCCTGTTGTTTGAATGTAGAGGCCTGGATTCTGGGTTGCTGGCTTTTTTCCCCTCAGTGGGAAGAAATCCTGTTGTTTGAATGTAGAGGCCTGGATTCTGGGTTGCTGGCTTTTTCCCCTCAGTGGGAAGAAATCCTGTTGTTTGAATGTAGAGGCCTGGATTCTGGGTTGCTGGCTTTTTCCCCTCAGTGGGAAGAAATCCTGTTGTTTGAATGTAGAGGCCTGGATTCTGGGTTGCTGGCTTTTTCCCCTCAGTGGGAAGAAATCCTGTTGTTTGAATGTAGAGGCCTGGATTCTGGGTTGCTGGCTTTTTCCCCTCAGTGGGAAGAAATCCTGTTGTTTGAATGTAGAGGCCTGGATTCTGGGTTGCTGGCTTTTTCCCCTCAGTGGGAAGAAATCCTGTTGTTTGAATGTAGAGGCCTGGATTCTGGGTTGCTGGCTTTTTTCCCCTCAGTGGGAAGAAATCCTGTTGTTTGAATGTAGAGGCCTGGATTCTGGGTTGCTGGCTTTTTTCCCCTCAGTGGGAAGAAATCCTGTTGTTTGAATGTAGAGGCCTGGATTCTGGGTTGCTGGCTTTTTCCCCTCAGTGGGAAGAAATCCTGTTGTTTGAATGTAGAGGCCTGGATTCTGGGTTGCTGGCTTTTTTCCCTCAGTGGGAAGAAATCCTGTTGTTTGAATGTAGAGGCCTGGATTCTGGGTTGCTGGCTTTTTTCCCTCAGTGGGAAGAAATCCTGTTGTTTGAATGTAGAGGCCTGGATTCTGGGTTGCTGGCTGTTTCCCCTCAGTGGGAAGAAATCCTGTTGTTTGAATGTAGAGGCCTGGATTCTGGGTTGCTGGCTTTTTTCCCCTCAGTGGGAAGAAATCCTGTTGTTTGAATGTAGAGGCCTGGATTCTGGGTTGCTGGCTTTTTTTCCCCTCAGTGGGAAGAAATCCTGTTGTTTGAATGTAGAGGCCTGGATTCTGGGTTTCTGGCTTTTTTCCCCTCAGTGGGAAGAAATCCTGTTGTTTGAATGTAGAGGCCTGGATTCTGGGTTGCTGGCTTTTTTCCCCTCAGTGGGAAGAAATCCTGTTGTTTGAATGTAGAGGCCTGGATTCTGGGTTGCTGGCTTTCCCCTCAGTGGGAAGAAATCCTGTTGTTTGAATGTAGAGGCCTGGATTCTGGGTTGCTGGCTTTTTTCCCTCAGTGGGAAGAAATCCTGTTGTTTGAATGTAGAGGCCTGGATTCTGGGTTGCTGGCTTTTTCCCCTCAGTGGGAAGAAATCCTGTTGTTTGAATGTAGAGGCCTGGATTCTGGGTTGCTGGCTTTTTCCCCTCAGTGGGAAGAAATCCTGTTGTTTGAATGTAGAGGCCTGGATTCTGGGTTGCTGGCTTTTTCCCCTCAGTGGGAAGAAATCCTGTTGTTTGAATGTAGAGGCCTGGATTCTGGGTTGCTGGCTTTTTTCCCCTCAGTGGGAAGAAATCCTGTTTGTTTGAATGTAGAGGCCTGGATTCTGGGTTGCTGGCTTTTTCCCCTCAGTGGGAAGAAATCCTGTTGTTTGAATGTAGAGGCCTGGATTCTGGGTTGCTGGCTTTTTCCCCTCAGTGGGAAGAAATCCTGTTGTTTGAATGTCGAGGCCTGGATTCTGGGTTGCTGGCTTTTCCCCCCTCAGTGGGAAGACATCCTGTTGTTTGAATGTAGAGGCCTGGATTCTGGGTTGCTGGCTTTTTTTTTCCCCTCAGTGGGAAGAAATCCTGTTGTTTGAATGTAGAGGCCTGGATTCTGGGTTGCTGGCTTTTTTCCCCTCAGTGGGGAGAAATCCTGTTGTTTGAATGTAGAGGCCTGGATTCTGGGTTGCTGGCTTTTTTCCCCTCAGTGGGAAGAAATCCTGTTGTTTGAATGTAGAGGCCTGATTCTGGGTTGCTGGCTTTTTCCCCTCAGTGGGAAGAAATCCTGTTGTTTGAATGTAGAGGCCTGATTCTGGGTTGCTGGCTTTTTTCCCCTCAGTGGGAAGAAATCCTGTTGTTTGAATGTAGAGGCCTGATTCTGGGTTGCTGGCTTTTTTCCCCTCAGTGGGAAGAAATCCTGTTGTTTGAATGTAGAGGCCTGGATTCTGGGTTGCTGGCTTTTTCCCCTCAGTGGGAAGAAATCCTGTTGTTTGAATGTAGAGGCCTGGATTCTGGGTTGCTGGCTTTTTCCCCTCAGTGGGAAGAAATCCTGTTGTTTGAATGTAGAGGCCTGATTCTGGGTTGCTGGCTTTTTCCCCTCAGTGGGAAGAAATCCTGTTGTTTGAATGTAGAGGCCTGGATTCTGGGTTGCTGGCTTTTTTCCCCTCAGTGGGAAGAAATCCTGTTGTTTGAATGTAGAGGCCTGGATTCTGGGTTGCTGGCTTTTTCCCCTCAGTGGGAAGAAATCCTGTTGTTTGAATGTAGAGGCCTGGATTCTGGGTTGCTGGCTTTTTCCCCTCAGTGGGAAGAAGTCCCCTCAGTGGGAAGATATCCTGTTGTTTGTCTGTAGAGGCCTGGATTGTGGGTGGCTGGCTTTTTCCCCTCAGTGGGAAGAAATCCTGTTGTTTGAATGTAGAGGCCTGGATTCTGGGTTGCTGGCTTATCCGCCCCTTCAGCCCTCCGCATACACACACACACACACACACACACACACACACACACACACACATACAAACATTCCGTTTTATAAAGGTATACAGATACACTGGCGATCCTGCTGGTGTACCGTGCGCCTAGCGCACCGGTGGAGAGCTTGGCGCGGCTGCTAGAGACTGTGTCGGAGTGGGCATTGAGGTTTCCCAGACTTACTGTTCTGGGGGACTTCAATGTCCACGCCGACGCAGCCTCTGGTCCATCTGCAGCCACGGACCTAATCTCGACCATGGCGACATTAGGCCTCTCCTTGTGTAACTCGGGACCCACACACTCAGCCGGACACACCCTCGATTTGGTGTTCAGCGCAGGGGTTCAAGTGGACCTAGCCTCTGTAATAGAGGTACCATGGTCGGACCACTGTGCTCTAAGTATCCGGGTGGAGCAACCGCCCCCCCCATGCAAGGGCGCCGAACAGATTTTTGTTCGCCCAAGGAGACTTATGGAACCTGAAAGGCTCCTGAATGCTCTGAGGGATCTGGAGTCTATCAGCGTCTCAGTCGATGAGCTAGTCCAGACTTGGAACACCTCACTGGCCAGAGCTCTCGACGAGATTGCTCCCAGGCGCCCTCTCCGCTGATAAGTATCAGCTTATAAGCTAATTAAAGAGTCCTATGAGCATGCTGTCAAGGCAGCCAAAAATGAATACTTCTCTGCCTTGATAGCGTCTGCAAGCTCACGCCCGGCCCAACTGTTTAAGGTAATTCGATCCTTGACGACGGTCCCTACCGTCCCAAAAAATAGTGATCAGGCCCTCACTGCCGGTGCTTTTCAGAGCTTTACAGACAAGATACTGAGCCTCCGCCGGGACCTCCCGGCCACAGTTGACACAGTAAGAGAGCTAGAGACCCCGTGGCCCTCCGCTGGGCCCACCCTCGACCTCATTCGGCCACTGGACGCAGATGCTGTTGATAATATAGTGACTGCGGCTCTCCCTACCACCTGCTCCCTCGACCCGTGCCCCTCCTGGCTTGTTAGATCTTGCCTGGAGGGGGTTACGTGGGCCTCTGTTGAATATCATTAACAGCTCCCTTGAGCAAGGAGTCTTTCCAGAGTGCTTAAAAGGCGGTGGTAGCTCCATTACTGAAGAAACCGTCATTGGATCCTGCGGTTCCCTCCAACTACCGCCCAGTGTCGAACCTTTCGTACCTGGGCAAGGTGGTTGAGAGGGCAGTAATGGAGCAGCTGCAATCCTTCTTAGATGATGCAACATGGCTAGACCCCTTCCAGTCCGGCTTCGGCTTGGGGCACGGGACGGAGACGGTTCTGGGGGCCATTCTCTCCCCTCTGTTATTTAACATCTACATGCAGCCGCTTGCACAGCTGGTGCGTAGTTATGGGCTGGTCTGTCACCAGTATGCGGATGACACCCAGCTCATTCTGAGGATGGAGGGCAGGCCGGAGTCCGCACCCGATAATTTCCAACAGTGCCTCGAGGCCGTTACTGGATGGCTGCGAGCCAGTAGGTTGAGGGTGAATCCGGCGAAGACGGAGATCTTGTGGCTGGGCTGCCCGGGCGAGGTGGGTGCCCGGCTTCCGACCCTGGACGGTGCGGCGCTGCACCCAGCGCCGTCAGTGAAGAGCCTGGGTGTCCATTTGGACTCCCATCTGACAATGGAGACCCAGGTCTCCATGGCCAGTAAGGCTGCTTTTTTTCCACCTCCGCCAGGCAAGGAGGCTGGCCCCCTACCTCTCCCGGAGCGACCTAGCCACGGTGATCCAAGCCACGGTCATCTCGAGGCTAGATTACTGTAACGCGCTTTACGTTGGCCTGCCTATGTCGTCGATCCGGAAGCTCAGGCTAGTGCAGAACACTGCCGCCCGGCTCCTGTCTGGGGCTCCAGCAGGTTGCCGTATAACTCCAATCTTGCAGGATCTGCACTGGCTGCCTATCGAGCACCGGGTCGCCTTCAAAGTGTTGGTTCTTACCTTCAAGGCCATTCACGGCCTGGGGCCAGCGTATCTGAGGGACCGTCTCACTCCATATTGCCCATCGAGATCACTCCGGTCTGAGGAGGCCAACCTCTTGGTAATACCATCGGTGAAGCTGGCTCATTTAACATCTACCCGCCGGAGGGCGTTCTCTGTGATAGCTCCACGCTCTGAACGCCCTCCCGGCCGGCCAGAGCCCTGAGGACCTACTCCCGTTTAGACGGGCCTGCAAAACACACTTGTTTAGGCAGGCCTTCGGTGAGTAGGCTCGTCTATACATCCACTGGGCCATTATATTGCTGCTGCTCTTGTTTTAATTATTGTTGTTGCATGTTTTAATGATGTTTTTAAGTGTTCTGTTTTTAACCCTCTGGCGCTGTGCCATTGGTTCTTGTGAGCCGCCGCGAGCCCCTGGGAGTCGGCGGTGTAGAAGTCCCAAGAAATAAATAAATAAATAAATAAAATAAAAAGAAAGAAGAAAGAAAGAAGCAAGAGGGAGGGAAATGTCAAGCTTTTTTTCATGTCAGCAGCTACTTGAGAAACTGCAAGTTGCTTCTGGTGTGAGAGAATTGGCCGTTTACAAGGATGTTGCCCAGATGTTTTGATGTTTTACCACCATTGTGGGAGGCTTCTCTCATGTCCTCGCATGGGGAGCTGGAGCTGACAGAGGGAACTCAACCCACTCAGAATTCAAACTGCTGACCTGTCAGTTAGCAATCCTGCCAGCACAAGGGTTTAACCCATTGCACCACTGGGGACTCCACTGTCAAGATGTGCATAATGCTATGGCGTGGCTAAGAGCCTCAGCATGTCTTAGGCCAACTCTGACTATCACAGAACCTCACCTCCATCTCACTATGCCCCCTTTCAGCTTTTTAGGACTTTGAGACCCACCCACCATGAGCCCCCTCTTTTCTTAAGTTACGTGTTTCTTCTTGTATTGAACTTCATTTCTGAACAGCTGAACCATACCACCCAATATACTGATTTAACAGGAACCTTCCCAATTAATCATTTGTTATCCCTGTTTTTCAGCTGCCCTTTCTTTCCCGCCCCCCTTCTTTCTTCCTTTGCCCTTTTCCTATTTCAGTTGCTACAAAAGTAGTTTGCACTCAATGAAATTAGTGAAAGAGAGCAAAAAGCAATCTTGCCCTTCTCAGCAGACTCCAGCAGAAGCTAGCCTTTTAAAGGGTGTGAGTTCTTCCTCATTAATAACTTTTTCCATCCTGGTTAAACTCTGGTGTTGCTTGTTCTGGTTTTCATCTGTGAAACGTTGGAGGGTATGCTGAAGAAGCAACAAAATGGTAGACAATATGACCCGTAACCTGTGGGACTGTACTTGGAGTTTCATTTTAATTTGAAAATATACATTCTAGGCAATTTGTATGTACTGCAGCCCATATCTATGATATTCTTGCACCAGAAGTCTTTAATTTCAGTAGTCTGGAAACATATCCCCTGTGTATGCATGGACTGTACTGTACTTACACTGTGATTATGTGCAGAATTTATGTTTCATTTAATTTCAAAGACTGACCCTATGATATATTAAGTTATTAACCCAAGACTGTGATTACTAAATAGCAACAGGGATTACTTAAAAACAAGTCATTTCATACTAATCATATCTCTTTTTTTGGATGGAGTTACAAGCTTAGTAGATTCAGGGAATGCTGTGGATGTACCGTCATCCTTGGTTAAGAGCTTAGGTGTTCAACTGGACCCCTTGCTGACCATGGAGACTCAGGTCTCCGTGGTCAGCAGGACGGCGTTCTTCCACCTACGACAGGCTAGGCGACTGGCACCCTACCTGTCCAGGCATGATCTGGCCACGGTGATCCAAGCGATGGTCATCTCGAGGCTGGACTACTGTAACGCCCTCTACGTAGGTCTTCCCTTGGCGACAATCCGGAAGCTCAAGCTAGTGCAGAATGCCGCTGCTCGCTTGCTGGCGGGAACGCCGGCAAGGGAGCACATCACGCCCATCCTCCGGCAGCTGCACTGGCTTCCCATGGAGCACCGAATTGTCTTCAAGGTGTTGGTGTTAACCTTTAAGGCCTTGTACGGCCTAGGGCCTGCGTACCTGAGGGACCGCCTTGCCCCATACATTCCCCCGAGATCACTACGTTCAGAGGAACAAAATCTGTTGTTGGTCCCAACAATCCGCTCCTGCCGTCTGTCCACAACTAGGCAGAGAGCGTTCTCCGTAGCAGCCCCGGTGCTATGGAACTCCCTGCCAAGTGACATCCGGACCATACAAGACCTAATCCCCTTTCGGAGGGTGGTTAAGACCACGCTGTTCAAATTAGCCTTTGACTTGACAACCGGACTGGGCGACTGACTTACAGCTGTCTAATACACTGGTGTCTCGGGCCTTTGGAAATGTATGCGTTTCTCAACACTTCGGGTTGTGATTCGTATTGTTGTTTTATTATTTTAATATTTTACTGTTTTAATTGTACGGCTGCATGGCCACTACATGCTGCCGGTTTTATATGTTGTGACCCGCCCCGAGCCTGCAGGGAGGAGCGGAATACAAAACCAAATAATAAATAAATAAATAAATATCTTGATTTCAGCAAGGCATTTGACAAAGTCGTCCACAAACTTCTTGCAGACAAAGTAGTAAAATGTGGGCTAGATAATACTATTGTTAGATGGATTAGTACTATGCGACCGAATCCAAAGGGTGCTCACCAATGGTTCCTCTTTCTCCTGGAAAGAAGTGACTAGTAGAGTACCACAGGGTTCTCTTTATTAATGACTTGGTTGAAGGTTTCGAGGGCATGCTTATCAAGTTTGCAGATGACACCAAATTCGGAGATGTAGGTAACTAATACTCCAGAGGACAGGATCAGAATTCAAGATGACAAATTAGAGAGCTGGGCCAAAACTAAGAAAATGAATTTCAACAAGGAGAAATGTAGGACATTTCGCTTAGGCAAAAAAAAAAGAAAAAAAGAACTGTGCAATTACAGGATGGGTGATGCCTGGCTCAACAACAGTCCATGTGAAAGAGATCTTGGAGTCGTCATTGACAACAAGTTGAACATGAGCCAACAGTGTGATCCAGCTGCTAAAAAAAAACCCAATATGATTTTGGGCTGCATCAAAAGGAGTATAGTGTCTTAATGAAGGGAAGCAATGGTGACTCTCTATTCTGCTTTGGTTAGAGCTCAACTGGAATACTGTGTCCAACTCTGGGCACCACAAACTGGAATATTTACAAATTGGAAGGTGTCCAGAGGAGGGCAACTAAAATGATCAAAGGTCTGCATACTCTATAAGGAGCATCTTAAAGAGCTGATTGAGAAAGCTGAGAGGAGACATGATCACAATGCTTAAATATCTGAAATTATGTCATAAAGAAGTGGGAACAGGCTTGGATTCGGATTACAGGAAAGGAGATCCCACCTGAACATTAGGAAGAACTTCCTTACCGTAAGAGCTGTTTAAGAGTGAAACTCTCTGCCTCAGTGTGTAATGAAGGCTCCTTCCTTGGGGGCTTTTAAACAGAGGGTGGATGGCCGTCCGTCCGTCAGAAGTGCTTTGATGGAGCTTTACCTGCATGGCAAGGGGTTGGACTAGATGGCCCATGTGGTGTCTTCCAACTCTATTATTCTATGATTTTATGATTCTAAGACACTATGTCAGGTGTGAGTGTGAGGAGTGGGAATGGGAAGATTTGCAGAAAGGTACTATTGGAATATATTCAAGATTAAATTGAAGGAAAGTGAATTGTACTTTATAACAACGGCACTTAATATGGGTATAGCCCTTCATATCTCCTGCAATCTTTAGAACAATTCTGTCAAATAATTTTTATATAGTTATCTGCATTTTGTAGATGTGAGATCAGAGTCGAGAGAGAGAGAGAGCGAGAGAGCGCAGTCTACCCAAATCCAGTTAAGGACTTGGGATCTGAATTGTTCTGAAGAAGATGCAGAAGTTGTTACAACCCCAAAAAGGAATGACTATTAAAAGGAAAAGAGTGCACACTAACATTCAAGGACAGGCAATCAGATTAATTCCAAGTAATCATGGCAGAATGTCCTTTCATGGTCTCAGAAAAAAAGTGCTGTTCTTTCCATTAAATACCCATTTTTCTATGATTTCTGTTTAGACTGGTTTTCTTTATCTGTTAAATTCCAGGGGTTCTTGACTGATTAAATAAATTCAGTGCTTGTGACCCAGAAGCATAGGCACCCAGGAATATCTCCAACAGCTATTATTGTGCTGCTGCATCACCAGCCAACTCACCCACACATAAAGCATAGTGAAAGCTGCAATGCACACCAGGTCTCACATATCAATAATAATAATACCCCTTTGTTTGGTTATGTCTCTTAGTTTACTTTTGTATGGGACTGAGTTATGAAAAACACAAGAGAACGCAATTGCTTTAAAACTATATATGGAGCTATTTTATTACAAAGCAAGCAGTAAAGTTTCCATCACTAATTCTGCTCCCACATAGTTAACCAGCCCCCCTAGCTGGCAGTTCTTCTGAAGGATCCCTGTAGTATTTAAAGTGCTATTAAAAACAGTGTGAGTATTCTATCTGGTTTTACAGTCCTATAATTCCATGTTGTGTGGGGGAGATGGCTTGTGCTTTGGAGCCTAGAAGCAGAAAATATCAGAGGAGGATAGGAGGGGTAAGCAAGGGGCCACAAAGAGGCCAACGCTTGTGCAGAGCTATGGAGGAGGTTGGTTCAATTCCATAATGGGAGGGGGTGGCCTCACCGCTTTCTAGCTTGTGCCTGATTTCTCCAGCTCTCCATCACTTCCACCTCCCGCACATTATTGGGATGAGACAATCCCCATCTGGAAATACCTTCCCTTTTAGAGTCAGAGAAGAAGGCGCAGTCTGTCGCAAGGGGATGAGCACAACCTTGCCCTTTCCTTGGATGTGCTCCAATTGAAAGCGAGGGGAGGAAGGAAGGGAGATCAAGAATACAAGGAGGCAATTAGAAGAAGGTTGGGTCATTGCCTCCTCGGTCCCACACAAGGAAAGGAGAGAGACACAATGTCTGTACAGAGGACAGGCTGATGCACAGCAACTTCACTCCAACTTGCATAGTCTTCTCAATGGCAACTTGCGAGACAGGCCTCTCACTTGAAGATTATTGGATAACATTGGTAAAGCATTGTTGAACTGCTTGGAAAAGTTAACTTTTTTGCACTACATGTCCCACTCCTCATGTTGGCTGGAAGATGCTGGGAGCTGTAATCCAAAATGTCAGTTTCCCAAGCATTGGTCCTTGCTCATGGCACATCTTTGCCCCTTATGCTCACTTCTGCTTTTTGCTTTTGTTGGAGGAGAACCCACAGAGTGAGAAGCTCTGGGCTGATTTGACTAAGCTGTTGACATGGGATGCAACAAGCTCCTCCAGATTTTATGTTCAACAACCACCTGTCTTAGTTACAAAGTTACTTAGCTTTGTTACATAGCATAAAACACACACACACACATACTGATATTTGGTAATGATTACCGTAATAGCCAAGTGGCAAAAACCACAACCAGCTTATGATTTCCAACCAGCTCTGCTTGCTCTTCTAAATCCTTCCCATTTTTGCCATGAGACCCACCAATAAAAGTTTATCACAGCCTTCACTGGCATTGCACACTATGTTCTGGGGTATCTTAGAAAGATAATCTATAATAGTGTATAATGTTGTTATCATAATTGATGGTAGTGAGACTTATTTATTTATTTATTTATTTATTTCAGGATTTTACCCCGCTCTTCTCAACCCCCGAGGGGGGACTCAGAGCGGCTTACAGCAGGCACAATTCGATGCCACATCAACAGCGTAAAACCCCAAACCCCACAACCCATTAAAACATTAAGGCATTAAAATACAATCCCTCAACACATCTACAATCATTCCAATTAAAACAGTATTCAACCCTAGAAACATTGACCCTCTTCCTCCCTCCCATTAAAATTCCGTCTCACATGCTGCCTAGTGCTGGTGAGGGAATGCCTGATCCCAGAGCCAGGATTTCACCTTCTTCCTGAATGTCAGGAGGGATGAGGTGGACCGTATCTCCGTGGGGAGCGCATTCCACAGGCGGGGGCCACCACCGAGAAGGCCCTGTCCTCGTCCCCACCAACCGCATCTGAGAGGTCGGCGGGAGCGAGAGCAGGGCCTCCCGGATGATCTTAGGTTACGGGATGGGACGTAGCGGCCGATGCGTTCGGACAAGTAAGCTGGGCCAGAACCGTATAGAGCTTTAAAGGTCAAAACCAGCACTTTGAATTGAGCCGGAATTGGACAGGCAGCCAGTGGAGCTGACACAGCAGGGGGTAGTGTGCTCCTGTATGTAGCTCCCGTTAGTAGTCTGGCTGCCGCCCGCTGGACTAATTGCAATTTCCGAACTGTCTTCAAAGGCAGCCCCACGTAGAGTGCGTTGCAGTAATCTATTCGGGATGTGACCAGAGCGTGGACGACCGTAGCCAGATCAGACTTGCAGTGGAGGTGCACATTGGTGGTTTTGACTTTTGCAAGTTTAATTATTCATAGATTTGATTAAAAATGTTCATTTTAGGAATCTCTAGATCCTTTAGCGGTATTCTGTATTCATTATCAATTGTAGGTTGACCATAGAGTCACGCTGGAAGACCTAGAAATTCCTAGAGAGGTGTTCTTTCCAGCAACTTATTTATTTGTGTTTTTTAAAACTTTCATGGGGGTGCTGTGCCCCTAACCCCAGCAAATGTGGAGGACTGACTGTATTTCCAACAATAGTAATAGTAGTCCCATTGCCAAACAAGAGATTTCACATGTATAAAACAAGATAACCTGTTTGGTCGAGATTTCTCAATGGTCACATGTTCTTGAGATCGTACTGTTGATGCCGGAAATTTGAAGTTTTTCTAAGTGCCGTGGATACCAAGGGATGCCTGGCAAGCTTCGCTAACTGCAGATGTTTCGCATCAGGAATCTGGAATCTCACCAGGTTGAAGACAAACTGAGACTTTATTCAATTTGCACAAAATGTACAAGAGTAAAAGCATAATCATAACCATTGTTAATGAGTAATTGCACACAAGCTAGAAGAGGCTGAAGCTGTTTGCTAGAAAATTAACGCTTCTCCTGAGTTGAGTGAAGACATTTGCTGTTTGAACTAATTTTTCAGTAATGGAATAAGCCAAGCATAAAAAGGGAAACGGAAGTAGGAAAGAAGAACTGGAACATTTTAAAAGTATTTGGAAAAGTGGTATGACAGAGGATTAATCCAGACTGTCTCTGTCAAGTCAAGACAGTTGACAAGCATCTAAGACATACCTTCATTTTCTCTTGCAGATTTAGCTCTGTATAGACAATGAATCCTTAAAATTATTGCAGTTATGTGAATCTATACAACTCAGAGAACTGTTAGTATCATCATATGGAAGCCTAAGGTAGTGCTGGGGATAGCTCAAGGAGAAACATTTGCTCTTTACATTGAAGACAGCATTTCTTTTTGATAGTCATCAAGGAAGCCTTCCTTGTTCATGCTCTTGCTAACGTTGGGTTCTAAATTTGCTACCAAAGAGCTGGTGTAGCACAGTAGTTCAAATGGTAATCTGGGGCTTGGGAGACCTGTGTTTGCTGCACTCCCACTGAGCCATGAGATTCACTATTTGACCTTTGTCCTATCAGTCTCTCTCAGTCTGACTTACTCACAGGGTGGTTGCGAGGATGAAGAAAGGAAGGAGGTCATGTACAGAACATGTCAGGCAGGATATAAATACAATTCACAAGTTTCTTCTGATTCTGCATACCAAAATTTAATTTTTGTTTTAACACACCCCCTTTTCCCCACTGCCACAAAACATCACTTGTTTTTCTTGGGTAGACCATTTGAAGCAGGCAACCTGGTGCCTTCCAGATGTTTGGCCAGTAACTCTCATAATCTCCCATAATTGGCCCTGTCTGGTGTGGTTGTTAGGAGTTGTTGTCCAAAACATCTGGAAGCCACTAAGGAACCTTCTAGACAGGGCTCATATCCCAGACACTGTTGGATTTTTACCAGAGGCATCCAAATGACGTTCAGGTAAAAGCGAAGTAAACCCTGCTTTGTTCCGAATTATTTAGTTACCCCATTAGATCCGGGCCTTCTTGAAAGTCCCAGTTCTAATGGGGTATGTGTCCTGTGGGGACTCACTGCCGTGTAATCCTGGGACAACCCAGGGGTCCACCCCCACATCCCACCTCGGTTCTTTGGGCTTCCAAAAGTCTGGAGAAACGAGGACACCCCTCAAAGCCTTCAAAATAAATGAAAACTTACTGGGTCATCATTAGGACACTCTGCAGGCCTGCTGGAGTGTACCGCCTCCTGGCGCATCATTGGTACTCCCCCCCCCCCCGGGTGTGGGGACTTAACCCCACTTCAGAGCGGGTTTAACATATGTCTGGAAGTGTCTGAAGAACACAGGATGTGATCTAGCACTTTAAAAATTCAATGCATTTTAGTTCAGGAATAATATATTTACAGAAGTCTATGGGGAGTGTAGTTACACTTACTGGAAACAAGCCTAAAGAAAGAATCCTTACTTTTTCACAAATAGTTTGTGATTCCCAGAGGGAAATGTAGAGGGAATCAGGACAATTTCACCAGACCAGTACTTCCTTTTTTCCTCTTCCCTCCCATGCATTTTCCCATTGCTGTTTTATCTTTTTAGTTTGTAGGTCAAAGTTTACGACTGGGGACTTTTCAACTGAGGAGCAAGATTTTGAAAGAGCCTTAATAAATTGTTTTTATTAATCAAGAAAATTTAAACACTAAGGGGCTCAGTAAAAGGGAAATACTTTATGCAATCTTTGTTTCTTATCCACTTGGACCAATGCAGCTACTAATGGGATTCCCTTGTTTTCTTTAGAGCACATTGTGGTCCCACAGAATATAATGAATGTGAACATAATGGATGTGATTTGTTTTGGGCACCTTCTATTTGGATTGCCCCTTCTCAGGGCCCATCCAGACAGTACCTTTATTCCAGGAGCTTCCACAGCAAACAGAAGGGTGACCAGATGCTGTTCTCTGTAAACATGGAAGCAATCGCTACAAAAGGCAAAGAACCACGAGATTTCCAGGTGCGAGAATATTGCGGTTTTGAGCCGAATATGCGAATCTTTGCATGTCAGTATGTCCCTGCAATCGGAAATCACTGGATTCATTATCTGAGTTTGTTCCTGGGTTTTAGATGTTTGTTCCAGATGGGTCAGTTCCTACAAGAAGGTGACACTTCAGAGGGTTTGTTGGAATGGTTTGTGGCAATAATAAATGCCTCACTGGGCCAAGGGGGAAATTCCCGTCCTGCC
Organism: Anolis apletophallus; assembly: GCA_030556195.1. NCBI lineage: Eukaryota > Metazoa > Chordata > Lepidosauria > Squamata > Anolidae > Anolis > Anolis apletophallus. The sequence goes on along the minus strand of JARBWK010000002.1, from coordinate 110,417,249 downwards.
TCAAGCAGGCGGTGGTAAAACCTCTTCTAAAAAAGACTTCCCTTGACCCAACAATATGTGAGAAGTACAGACCTATTTCCAACCTCCCTTTTCTGGGCAAGGTTCTGGAGCAGGTGGTCGCCTCGCAGCTTCAGGGCTTCCTCGATCACACCAATTTTCTGGATCGCTCACAGTCTGGCTTTAGGCCTGGGCACAGTACCGAGACGACTTTGGTCGCCTTGGTGGATGACCTCTGCAAGGAACTGGATAGGGGGAGTGTGACCCTGCTTGTTCTCTTGGATATCTCAATGGCTTTCAATACCATCGACAATGGTATCCTTCTGGGGAGACTCGCTGGGAAGGGGGCACTGTTTTACTGTGGCTCTGGTCTTTCCTGGAGGGTTGCTCCCAGTCGGTGAAGCTGGGGGACTCCTGCTCAGACTCCTGGCCATTGACCTGTGGTGTCCGGCAAGGATCTATTCTGTCTCCCATGCTATTTAACATCTACATGAAACTGCTGGGAGAGGTCTTCTGGAGTTTGGGAGCATGGTGCCATTTCTATGCAGATGTCGCTCAACTCCACTACTCTTTTCCACCAGATTCCAAGGAAGCCCCTTGGATACTGGACCAGTGTCTGGCTGCTGTGTCGGTCTGGATGAGGACAAACAAGCTGAAAATTAATCCTGACAAGACAGAGGTCCTCCAGGTCAGTCACAGGTCTGACTGGGGCATTGGGTGGCAACCTGTGCTGGATGGGTTTGCACTCCCCCTGAAGTCACAGGTCCGCAACTTGGGGGTCCTCCCGGACTCAGCGTTGATGCTTGATGCGCAGGTGTCAGCAGTGCCTGGGTGGAACTTTGCACAACTAAAACTTGTGCGCCAACTGCTACCCTACCCTGTGAAGTCTGACTTGACCATGGTGGTCCATGACTTAGTTACCTTTAGACTAGATTACTGTAATGCACTCTATGTGGGGCTACCCTTGAAGACAGCCCGGAAACTTCAACTTGTTCAAAGTTCGGCAGCCAGACTAATAACTGGGGCGAGCTACAGGGAGTGGTCAACCCTCCTGTTTAAAGAGCTTCACTGGCTGCCATATATTTTCTGGTCCCAATTCAAGGTGCAGGTGATCACCTACAAAGCCCTAAATGGTTTGGGACCCACCTACCTTTGTGACCGTATTTCTCTCTATGAACCAGCCCGAAACCTTTGATCTTAGGGGGAGGCCCTCCTTTCGTGACTGCCAGTCTCATCTTGTGGGCACAAGGGAGAGAGCCTTCTTCTCTGTGGCCCTCCAACTTTGGAATGCATTGCCCAGAAAGATTAGGAGAGCCCCTTGGAAACTTTCAAAAAGCACCTTAAAACCTGGTTTTTCCATTGCGCCTTTGAAGAGTAGCCATTTAACTTTATACCATTGCTCCCCTCAATGGTCCTGTCTCTGCAGTACACTCCCCCCTTATATGAAGGCCTCCCACAACCCATGCTCTACAGGAGTCGATTCTACTCCTGTCATCTCACTCTGAGTTTTTAACATTTTATACTGTACATGTGGCCCACTGTGTTATTTGTGTTTTTAGACATTACATTTGTATATTGCTTTCTTATTTCTATGTTTGTATTTTACTGTATTGTTGTTGATGCTTTGATTTTTGTTTTTATTGTAATTCATTGTTTGGGCTTGGCCTCATGTAAGCCTCACCGAGTCCCCATTGGGGAGATGGTGGCGGGATATAAATAAAGATGATGATGATGATGATGATGATTATTATTAGAAGGCAAAAACTTTGTGTGCCAGAAACTTCATGAAATGTGTGGAGGGCAGATTTTCTCTGGCCAAGACAAAGAACAAAACTTTTGCAGTGATTTGCTGCTGTGATTCTCTGCATATCTGCATCTTGAGGTGTTTTTTTTAAAACTACCAAAGTTTGTTGCAAGATTTGGGAGCCTCTAAATCTTGCAACAAAGCATCAAGTCTGGACAACGGAGGCAGAAATCCCGGGACCAACAAGTCTGTATGTAGAATTGGCTCCTGAAAGACTGATTATATTGTAATGCCTTTTATGCAGCTTTGGGATATTATACACAGCACAGATGATCACTGTGCAGATTATCGCATTTCACAAAGAATATTGTAAAATTAGGAAGGTTGCAACGGGCAAAAAGGGAAATGATCAGGAGACTGGAGCACTGCATTGCTGAGGGTTAAATTAAGTGAATTGAGCCACATTCTGAATCTACACTGACCATATCATGTAGTTTGAAACTGTATTATATTGCAGTGTGATGGGGCCTATAAGATGGCTAAATTTATACATGTTATAAAACAGTGTTCCAAACCTTGTTTCCAGATGTGGTTGGAGTATAACTCTCAGAATCCCCGGCCAACATACCCAACGTTCTGGGATACAGGCCATTGGCTATGATGACTGGGGATTCTAGGAGTTGTAAACCTCTCCCCCCTCTTCCTCAATTGGAAGAGGGGAAACCAAGATTGAAAACAAAGAATAGTGACAATGATTATAGACAATATTTCCCTCCCAATACAAGAAGCTGGGGTAATTACATTATGTTGAATGGAGGTAGATTTAGACCAGGCAATAGCAAATATTCTGTCACATAGCACGTTAAGTGATGGAATTTGCTTGTACTAGAAATTATGTTGCCTAAACATCCATCTACCTTTAAAAGGGGATTAGACAAATTCATGGAGATTGAAACTATCAATGGCTACTAGCTAGTCATTCTGGTCATACACTTAAACGGAGAGGGAGAATGCCTCTGCATTTCAGCTACCTGGGGAAGAAAGAGGCTATTGCAACCTCGTCCTAAAGGCTTACAGGGTGTGTGTGAGTGTCTGTGGCCACCATGGGAAAATAAAATACTTGATTTTTTTAATCTGTCCCAAGGATTCTGGAAAGAATTAACCTGGTTTTCATCACCCCTTCTCTCTACAGGGCTCTGAATAGCAGGCTGACAGCTTTGCCTAGCAGCAGGACTATTTAGGTTCAGTAGCTGCCACCTGAGGAATGCAAGGAGGAGGAGATTTGGGAAGTATAGCCTCTGATGTCATTGGTTAGCTCCATTTTGGGCACAGGGATTATAAGCAACTCAATCCAGGCTGAGACTACAGTTAGCCCCCCTGTTTCCATTGAAATTCTACATCCATGTTTTGTTTTGTTTTTAAAAAAATCCAAATTTAAATCCAAAAATGAAACCTTAATTTTGCCATTGAATATGAGGGACACCGTTTTACTATGCCATTATATATTATGGGATTTGAGGATACACAGCTTTTGGTTTCCATGTGTGTGTCTTGAAACCAACTCGAAGCAGATACCAAAGGTCCACTGTACATGGCTGGGAGATTGCCAATGCCTTGGCCCAAAATGAGATGGGGGCAGGCCCAGATTACTCATAAGGCCACCCTAGGCTATGGCCTAGGGCAGCAGCCATGGGAGCGCAGCAGATCCAGACCCCCCCAAAAAAGTTTTAATTTTTTCTTTAAAAAAATCCCAAAAAAGTGTGCATGCGCGTGGCGGCGGAAGCGCCATCCACGACCGCCCCGCTGCCCCCTTGCTCTCCTCGGCTAAAAGGCTCTGCCCCCGCCCCGGCTCTGCCCCTCCCCCAGCTCCGCCCCCAGCTCTGCCCCCAGCTCCGCCCCCAGCTCCGCCTCCCTCGCCAGTGCGAGGAGGAAGGAAAGCCCCACCCCCGGAGCCAATCCCACGGGGAACCGTCATGCCGGCCTCAGAAGGAAGGAAAGGGCGGGGCCTCCCCACAGCTCCTCCCTCCCTCCTAAAGCCACCATGCTGGCCTCAGAAGCGGCCGAAATCGCCCTTTTCAGGCCAGCATGGTGGCTTTAGGAGGGAGGAGGAGCCGTGGGAAGGCCCCGCCCTTTCCTTCCCTTCTCCTTGCCGGCCTGCTCGGCGCGCTGAGGCCAGCATGGTGGGGAGGGAGCCGTGGGAAGGCCCCTTTCCTTCCTTTCCTGGGGCTCGCGCCGGCAAGGAGGCGGGGCGGAGCCGGGGTGGGGGCCTTTGGCCTAGGGCACCAAAAGGCCATGATCCGGGCCTGGATGGGGGAAGTCCCAATGGAAATCGCCAGACCTACTCCACACCAATTCTCATTGTTTCCTATGTTGGGGGGGGGGCACTCAATCCAAGTTGGAGAGAAAAACCTCACTGTTTATCCCCCCCAAGTGTCTCCCTTTATCTAAATCACGCACGGGTTTTACAATTTTTGCTCCTCGCACTTGGCCCATCTCACCCTCGTTTAAATTCTTTTACTGTTTTTATACTCTGTTTTACTGTGTTATTGGTACTACTTTATTGGCTTATTATGTTATTGTATAAGCATTTTTATTTGATGTTGTCATGTGTCTTGTATGTATTTTATTTTGCTTTATTGTAATTTCTTGGGCTTGGCCCCATGTTAGCTGCCCCGAGTCCCTTTGGGGAGATGGAGGCAGGGTAAAAATACAATTATTATTATTATTATTATGTGCCCTTGTGTGAGATGAAAACAACTTTGCATGTTTGGCAGATTTAGAAAAACCATTACTTTTAGCGGGAAACAGTTGGTTCAGCTGTTGAGAAAGGGAAGTGGAGCCCTCTTTCCACTGCAAATACCCACTATCTTCAGGATTGTTTACCTGCCTTACTTCATCCCCCTCCTCATGCCCAAGGGAATGCATTTGGACTGAGCAGGTACTGAGTACACAGGATACTCTGTTCGTCACTGTGTGCCTTCAAGTTGTTTCCAACTTAAGGTGTCTCTAAGGTGAACCTATCACAGGGGTTTCTTGGCAAGATTTGTTTAGAGTGAGTTTGCCCTTGTCTTCTTCACCTGAGAGGATGTGATTTATCCAAGGTAGTCCAGTGGGTTTTCATGGCTGAGCAAGGACTCAAACCCTTGTCTTCAGAGAATTAAATAGCAAATAGTTCACAAAGCAGTCTGGTCTGTTCTCTAGCACTTGGATTAAATGAAGGGTTAAATATGCTTGAACTTCTCTGATATTTTATTTATTAAATCTTTAAAATAAATTCCTTCTGCAATTTGGCTTCAGTCCTAGCCACAAGAACTTACTTTCACTGCCCAACCTTGAGGGGATGTGTAAGAAAGATTTGAATGAAGACCTTTTTAGTTGCTATTGTGGGATTCATGTCCTAATATATACTTTCTTTTCTCTCCCTGTTCCTAGCATATAGTTCTTGTGTACCTGTTTACTCGCTGAACATATTCTCCATTACTGTGAGGCTGTCATGCTCCATCAGTGTTCCCTCCTAGCCTCAACCCTTTCACTTTTCAAACTTGTCATTTTCCACATTACCACCTCACTCCTTCTTCATGTTCTTGACCCACCACTGTGGAGGACCAGGGTTACATTACATGCCCACTTCAACAGCCTAGGCCTAGTTGCTGCCAAGCGAAAGCAAGCTTTATCATCGCATGACTCATTTGCTGCCATTTATCTGTCTGTCTGTCTGTCTCCCTGCCCCAGCCTCAGAACAGATTTCTCACTGAACTGACAGAGGAATCCACAGCTGTTCCAAACTGGGAGCAGAAAGAAGAGGGGAGGAGACAGGCGAATGATGTCAAGACTCAGGGATACAAATAGCCAGCACTCAGATCCCTGTCCCGTCTCCGACTCCTCTCCCAGAGCAGCAGCTGTTTTTCTTTCTGCCTCTGTTCCATCCAGCCATCACCATGAGCCAGTCCTACTCCTCCAGCCAGAGGCTCTCTTCATACCGCCGGACCTTCGGTGGGGCTGGCGCAGTGTCACCTTCCTTTCCACGGGCCTCCTTTGGCACCAAAGGCTCTTCTAGTTCCATGTCCTCTCGGGTCTACCAAGTGTCCCGCAGTGCCGCCCCACCCAGCCTCTCCAGTTTCCGAGGCAGCTACTCAGCCCCACTGCGCTCAGCCTACCAGGGGGCTGGGGAACTCCTCGACTTCTCCTTGGCTGATGCCATGAACCAGGAGTTCCTACAGACGCGTACCAATGAGAAAGTGGAGCTCCAGGAGCTCAATGATCGCTTTGCCAACTACATTGAGAAGGTGCGTTACCTGGAGCAGCAAAATGCGCTCATGGTGGCCGAAGTCAACCGGCTCAAAGGCAAGGAGCCCACGCGGGTGGCTGAGATGTATGAAGAGGAGCTGCGAGAGCTGCGGCGCCAGGTGGAGTTGCTGACCAGCCAGCGAGCACGCGTCGATGTGGAGAGGGACAACCTGTTGGATGACCTCCAGAAGTTGAAGCAAAGGTGAGACATGTGTTTGTTTTGGCTAGCTCAAACCTGGCTGAGCTCAAATCAGCCTTCCTATGATTCTTTCCTAGGGCCCTTCCAGACAGGCCCTAAATCCCAGGATCTGATCCCATGTTTTCTGCTTTAAATTGAATTATGTGAGTCTGCACTACCAGATAATCTGGGATAAACTGAGAACTTGGGATCAGATCCTGGGATATAGAGCCTGTCTGGAAGGACAGTCCTGAACAGACATTCTATCCCTGTTCTGAGAAACCATGGAAGGACTGCAAAGGGCAGATTTATCACTTAGCCCTGTTTCCTTCCCTTGCTATTGAAAAAAACAATGCTATGGCTTATTTAGCACACATGCCAGATTTCTCCATGGCCACAGAGAGTATCTTTTGGGGTATTTTTCATCCTAGTGCTGTACATTTTTCTCCAAGCTCCTCTGCTCTAGGGCTGTCATCACCATCTCCATCTTCCCAGTCCCTGCCTGTGTTCCCTTTTAGGGAACTCCTCCACACTTTGAGATGGAGTGAAGCACCTTGTATTTTTGCAGAGCTGCACCAAGGGCTCCAAATGATGTTCTAGGGCTGTGCATATTCCAGACAGCTTGGCAATTGTTCTCCTGAAGCACTGCAAAATATCTTCTCCATTCAAAGCAGGGGTGGTCCTTCCTTTTCCCAGATATTATTGACCAGCAACTCTCTCATCATTGGCTATTCCTACTAGGGCTGATGGGAGGAACCACCAAAACAGAAATTGGATGGGCATACTCCCCAACTCCAATGCAAAGGCCCCAGGACCAATGACAAGTTACTTACTCTTAGAACAAAGTGCGGGTGGAGCTATTTTCCCTGCCATACTAACCCCTTGTCTTATACCTTCTTTTCAGTCTATTTATGGTGTTTATAAATTTAGCAAAGACAGGCCAGCCATTCTAACAGGACAGTTTATTTTTTAAAAAGTGTATTCAGATTTTAATGTAAGAATTTTAGCAAAGGAATATAGAACAATGTTCTTTGAAATCATCATAGGTTTTAAAATTTAAAGAATGTACACTTATAATAATAATATAATTGTTTTTACCCCGCCCCCATCTCTCCAAAGGGACTCGGGCGGCTTACATGGGGCCAAGCCCGATCAAAACAGTTAAAATATGACACATTAAATACATAACAACAAGATAAAACAACACATTATAACAATACAACAATATAAAACAGGCATCAAAATCAACACCCAACAACAAAATTCAGTTTGAGAACACATCATCTGTTTCCCACGCAAATCTTCCTCATCTTCTTTCATTAGATCAAGAGGAGTGAGTTGAACTTTATGGAGGTCATATCAGACACTGAGATTTACTCATGGAAATGTATCTAGCTTAAATTCCCACCTATTGGTGATTGCTCTGCTCTCTCTCTGTTCATAGCAAAAGGGGAAGAAAGGTCTTTAAGCTATTTGACACGAATAGCTGCTTATAGGTTCTTATCAGATCACTTTTGACCTTTCTTTTTAGTAAGCTAAACAGATGGGTGTTCTTGCTCTTAAGCTTGCCACTCTTAAGGCCTTTCTCCATTTACTGTTTCTGTTTATATCCTTGCTCTGCCATTGAGTCTGTGACTTGTTCAGGACTGATCAGCTTTGGGTTTCCTTAAACATGAACATGATAATGAACTACCTCATAAGATTGGTTTAATCACAACTAAACGAAATAGGAAAATTTCAAATGCGAACACAAATATCAGCAGATGACAGCAGAATCTTGTTTTAGAGTGTCATTACTAGTTATGAATCATACTTGAACAGGGTTTTTTTTCATGTCAGGAGCGACTTGAGAAACTGCAAGTCATTTCTGGTGTGAGAGAATTGGGCTGTCTGCAAGGATGTTGCTCAGGGGACGCCCAGATGTTTTACCATCCTATGGGAGGCTTCTCCCATGTCCCTGCATGGGAAGCTAGGGGTGATAGACGGGAGCTCACCCCGCTTCTCGGATTTGAACTTCAAACCTTTCAGTTAGCAGTCCTGCCAGCACAAGAGTTTAATGCATTAGGCATTCCATAGTTATGTAAGTGTTACCACCTTGTTATTAGTTACATTTCTACCTTTGTTTTTCTCCAATTAGATTATTGAGCTAATATGCCACATTTTCCTATTTTGTCCTTGCAACAACTCTGTAAAGTAGGCTAGGTGAAAGAGAGTATGTCACCAAAGTCTACTCAGTAGAGCTCTCAAGTCCAAGTATAACATTCAGACCACTGCAACACTGACACTCTTATCAAAAACTTAACAAAAACATGATTATTTCCTGGAATTATGGCCTCTCACCTCTGCGCAGAATAGAATTATTGAGAAGGACCCTGTTGCACCTCCTTTCTCTCTGAAGGTGCATCTACACTGCAGATGTAATGCAGTTTGACACATAAATGCCATAGCTCAATGCTATGCAGTCATGGATGTTGAAATCTTTAGCCTTCCCTGCCTAAAGTGTTGGTGCCTCACCAAACTAGAAATACCAGGGTCACACAGCATTGAGCCACAGCCATTTAAGCAGTGTCAAAATGCATTCATTTTGTAGTGTAGATATACTCTAATTCAGGCCATTCTGCAATCCTTTCTATTATCTAGGGCCCCCAGTAGCGCAATGGGTTAAACCCTTGTGCCGGCATGACTGTTGACCAACAGGTTGACAGTTTGAATCCTGGAAGAGTGGGTGAACTCCCTCTGTCAGCTCCAGCTCCTCATGCGGGGCCATGTAGGAAGCCTCCAACACGATGGTAAAACATCAATGTCCTTGCAGACGGCCAATTCTCTCACACCAGAAGCAACTTGCAGTTTCTTACGTCACTCCTGACCCACAAAAAACCCATCTAGGGCTGGCTTTGCAAACATGATGGGAATGATCCATTGTAAAATGCATAGCTTACATTCTTTTCTCTGCATTTGGAAGAGATTTATTCCTTTAAAAGCATCACAGAACACAAAATGTGAACAAAAAGCAGCTATGCTAGCACAGAAATTCAGCCACACTGAAAATCCACACTGATTGTACTAATGGCTGTCATAGAGGTTGTACACAGATGGGGATGGAGGGAAACTTGGAAATCTAGGCTCCGGAAGGGGAAGGATACTGGCATCCTCCTTCAGGAAGGAATGGCCTAGTTTTCAGCACTGTGGCAATGGCCAGGCTGAGTGCTTAGGAGCATTTCTCCTCTGTATGTAGGACTCTTTTGACAGACAAGACAAGCTGGACATAGCAGGAATGGTAATCCAGCAAGGCTGGGCCCCACTGACAGGAAGTTTTGACATTTCAGAAGGGAAGGAAATAAGAAATCCTGTCAGAGGACCCCAGGGAACAAAAATCTCTTAGCAGGGTGCCCTGGATTGCTTCCTGGATCCCAGAACAGCCGTAAATCATCATTTCAGACCTTGTTATTTAAAAACCAAAGGCAAATTGGGCCTTTTGTTTGAGGGCTTTATATTTCTGATAGCGCCAACCTATAGGACAAAATTAATGCAGAAATGTATTCACATGTCATCTTTAAAAAAATATTCTACTGTAAATTACTGCAAACCAGTTCACAGAGACTCTGATTGCAATCACAGAGGCAGTGTATTCCCTTCCTTGCTGTCATCTTACAGTGCCCCCCCGGGCAAAAGAAAGAGTTGGGATTAGACAAGAATCTTGTGTGAAGATTGCCATTGCATGATAACTTGCTGGCACTGTGCAACTTGTACAATCTAGGGTGCAAGCCTTTCACAAGAGAGAGACATAAGGTGTGGAGTTCAATAGTCAGGGAGGAAAGGCTGGTGACAGAAGAGGATGACACAAAGAACTATGGTAGGAATTGGGTCCCAGTGCTCTTTGTATCCAGCACTCTACAGCTATGATGATCCCTATAGGTTGACTTTAATGGCAAAAACCCTGTAATGCAGTGATATTCCACAGTGACGCAATGGGTTAAACCCTTATATTGGCTGAACTGCTGACCTGAAGGTTGGCAGTTCGAACTTGCGAGATGGGTTTTTTTTCCATATCAGGGGCGACTTGAGAAACTACAAGTTGCTTCTGGTGTGAGGGAGTTGACCGTCTGCAAGCACATTGCCCAGAGGACACACAGATGCTTTGATGTTTTTATCATCCTTGTGGGAGGCTTCTTTCATGTCCCCGCAGGGGGAGCTGACGCTGACAGAGGGAGCTCATCCATGCTCTTCTCAGATTTAAACCTCTGACCTGTGGGTCTTCAGTTCTGCTGGCACAAGGGTTTAACCCATTGCACCACTGGGGACTCCTGCAAGACAGGATGAGCTCCTATCTGTCAGCTCCAGCTTCCCATTTGGGGACATGAGAGAAACCTCCCACAGGATGGTAACAGATCCGGGCATCCCCTGAGCAACGTCTCTGCAGACGGCCAATTCTCTCACACCAGAAGTGACTTGCAGTTTCTCAATTTGCTTCTGGCTTGATAAAAAAAAGTAATAATCAATGAGATAGGATAGGCTATGGACTGAGGGCCTTCAAAGCATTGGCAGCTGGTCCATAGAGATGTTCAAGCACAAAGTAATTATGAATGGGTGCAATTAGGGTGCCATACTCTCCAACATTTCAGAGATGAAAACCAGGACACATGTGGCCAAGCAACATCAGAGCATGGTCAAGAAGGCCAAAGAAGCTGGGAGGGGCTGCATCGCTTTGCTCTTACCCGAGTTTATAAGGAAGGGCAAGATTCTGTCTTTTCCTTTCAACCCTGCTGAATTAATTGAGTGCAAACTACTTTCGCACTTTGAACTCAGAGCTCTTCCACACAGCCATATAACCCAGAATATCAAGGCAGAAAATCCCACAATATGTGCTTTGAACCGGGCTACCTGAGTCCACGCGACCAGATATTCCAGTTCAAAGCAGATAAAATGGGATTTTATTCAGCTGTGTGGAAGGAGCCTCAGTTTGCATCAATGGAAGCAAGCTGAGTACAAAGGCAGAAAGTAGAATGGGCCATTTAAAAACCAGCTGAAGAAATGGGACAGCAGAGGAGTAAGTAGGACAGTCCTTGCTAAATCGAGACAGTTGGGGAACATGGGTGCTAATCCCTGGCATGTTGGGGAGAAATACCCTGCTAGTCCCCCTTTGAGGATCAGATATAAGGGAGGTCAGAATGCCTGGAACGCCACCCCCTCATTGGGCATCTAGCAGCTCAGTGGCATTCCACCTGCCACCATCATGTCACATAGACACTAATTCCAGATATCCTAGACTGGGTGAGGGACCCTTGCTATTCCTCTGAATGTGGGGAAGGAAACTCTCCCAGCTCCCATCCTTCTCTCTCCTGTTTCCTCCTCCTTCACAGGCCTTTTGCTGGTGCCCTGGATGTAGCAGCAAGCCTCTGCTACCCTAAAAGGAAAAGGGGGAGAGAGTGTTATCCATCTGTGAGCTCATGCTTTTGTGCTTGAGCTTTGACTAAAACAGGCAATGAGAGGACAAGTTCCTTCAGCTCTCTCAGCCTGGCTCCCAGCCAGATCTCACTCACCCCTGGAATTCAGGAGAATTGCCCATTCTAGATACAGATAGTAGCCCTGCGGCTTGGAGCAAGCCAGTCACAGGTTTCAGGCTTGGGTGGAGTCAAAGGACACAGGGCTACAAGTGTCTTTGCTGGCTTGTCTAGCTTTCTGTCTGACACCTTCTTCCCAATCGTTCTGTCTCACTTTCACAGGCTGCAGGAAGAGATTCATCTCAAAGAAGAAGCCGAGAACAACCTAGCTGCTTTCAGAGCTGTAAGTTCAGATCTTGGCTCTATTGCTGTGTACTTTTGTGAGGATAAATGATCATTTTAAGAAAATCCACACAGGTTCTTGCTGTATCAAAAAATCACTGCTCCCTATTTCTGAATGATATAAGTATCTTTGGCTCTGACTTTATTCACAAGAGCCAAAAAAAGTAGCACTATGAAAAGGTACTACATACTGCTTCTTTCCCCACCTTTTGATCACCATGTCCCATCTGCTTTCCAAAATTAAGTGCTCACCTTGAAATAAAGCAGTGCCCTCTGCTGTTTTAACATACACCTCCAAATTAAACCTGCAATTTTTGTTTGACATGGTTGCCCTCCTGTGTTCTATCTAAGTGGATATTTTCCCACTAATTTCAGAATGCCAATAGCCAGGCATTTATTATCATAGAGCCATAAAATGTAAAGATTTCCGCTTGACATTAAGTCTAGTTGTGTCCAACTTTGGGGGTGTGCTCATCTCCATTTCTAAGCCAAAGAGCCAGAGTTGTTCATAAACACCTCCAAAGTCATGTGACCAGCAGTCATGTGGGGGGCAGTTACCTTCCCACAGAAGTGGTAGCTATTGATCTACTCACATTTGCATTTTTTCGAACTGCTAGGTTGGCAGAAGCTGGGTCTAACAATGGGAGCTCACCCACTCCCCGGATTTGAACTGCCAAACTTTTGGTCAGCAAGTTCAGCAGCTCAGCAGTTTAACCCGCTGCACCACCAGGGGCTCCACCATAGAGCCATAGTATCATATAAATTGGAAGAGGCCTCAGGTGCCATAGTCCATCCCCTACTCAATGTAGTTATCCTTTTCTCCTCATTTCAGCTTCTTGCCAGCACTTTGCACCTTTCAGCTGTGGTTTACTTGGAATCACAGGGAATATACTGACATGGGGCAGAGTGCTGGGGCAGCTGCCTCACAAATGCAATGTATGCCAACCCCTGGATTAATGTTACTTAAAAAATAGGTGTTGTTTGGCTTCCTGTTAAAGTGTCATAAGAATTGGCCTAGAGTGACAGGTCTTCCCACACACTTTCTGGCCTTTCAAGAGCTTCCTACATGGTTTTGATTATTGGCCAGATTCCCTGGCCGCGTAGGCTGGAGAGGGCAGTGACCACAGCTTCATGATCTATTTGGAGGCACATCCTTTAGGAGTAGCTATGCTCTTCTTTTTCTAGCAACAAAAGCTAAACCATACCTATTGCCACTAAAGTATTTCTTTCTTTTTTCTGCCACCAAAGGATGTTGATGCAGCCACTCTGGCCCGAATTGACCTTGAGAGGCGCATTGAATCATTGCAAGAAGAAATTGCATTCCTCAAAAAGGTGCACGAAGAGGTAGGTGCATACTTCTGACTGCCTTTGTGGTTCAATACCTCTGAAAGTGAGGGCTACTAGAAAGGAGAGTGTGGCAAATCAGAAGTGGTGGTGCACTTAGGAGTAGTGTGATTCAGTAACAATGAATGCTGGGATTTCCATGCCAGAAAGGAATATTTTTGAATCCAAGAGCTAAATTTAGTTTCAAAGACTTCTTGGAAGCCACATTCTAGTGGTAACCAGGGCCAAGGCAACAGGGTTGGGCCAAAAATACCATTATACATTAGCTTACACCTTTCACTGCTGGTCATTAAGCATTGTAACTTTTTAGAATTGGGAAAAAGTCATATAAAAGCTGTAAACAGACAAATAGTGATATAATCAGGAAGAACCAATTAGAACCCCAATTCACATTTGGCCCAACAGCCTCAAATAGCCAATGTCTATATTGCAAGAAAGAAAGAACAGGGCAAAATTATAGTACAGCAGTGGTACCAGGGTTATATATAATCATGCTTGGAAATTTTTAGTATTCTCCTGTTGATCTCCTACTGGCTTTGACTCCTCCAGGAAATCCGAGAACTGCAATCTCAGCTTCAAGAACAGCAAATCCAGGTGGAGATGGATGTGTCGAAGCCAGACCTGACAGCAGCATTACGTGATATCCGTGCCCAATATGAGACTATTGCTGCAAAGAACATCTCTGAGGCTGAGGATTGGTATAAGTCCAAGGTAAGAAGGGCCTACATTGGCTAGTGGAGCTGCGGAAGGTTTGTGATAGCCATCAAATCCAAAGCTGAGCTTATGTTCCACCTACTCCCACCTTGTTTTTTCTGCATGAAGGTGTCTGACCTGACCCAGGCAGCGAATAAGAACAACGATGCCCTGCGCCAAGCCAAGCAGGAGATGATGGAATACCGGCACCAGATCCAGTCATACACCTGTGAGATTGATGCACTCAAGGGCACGGTGAGGTGCCATGCCAAGTGAATGCTTGGCATTAGGTTTAAGAATCCAGTTATTTTACATTGACCCCTCCCCAACTCCATAAGAAGCATTTAGGTACTATTGTATGGTAAAGCTGCTACTCCAAGTTTCTCAGGACAGCAAAGCCTATAGAATGTACTGTATACTTTGCATGGATGAGGTTCCACGTTCCATCATGACATCCCCAGTAAAAAAGATCACATAAAGCAACAGTCACAATAATTTCTTCCAGTCACAAGAGGGAAAAAAAAACCTGGTATAGATGGATGGATGCAGCTTTCTTCCAACATTGTGTTGGATGGGAGCTGGAGTCCAAAATATATGGTGGACACCATGTATGGTGGAAACCACAAGGAGAGGCAGGTAATAAATGATGATGAAGAGGGCTGGTCTGAAAAACGGAATCAGCATTAGGTAGCTTGCCTGTGTGCTCCATTTCTTGTATTCAATATGGAAAGGTCCTCCTTTCTCATAGGCCACAAAATTGCTCATCTCTGAGTGGAAACTGTAACCTAGGCATCATCAAACAGTGGCCCTCCGGCTGTTTGGGCCTTCAACTCCCAGAATTCCTGACAATTGAACCAACTCGTTAGGGCTTCTGGGAGTTGGAGGCCCAAACAACTGGAGGTCCGCAGTTTGAGGATCCCTGCTGTAGCCTCTTGGATACCATTCCCCTCCTCATTGTCCCAATGCCATTTCCCCTATTTACACTGGATCTATACTGCCATCTATCCACAGATCTTATCCCAGATTATCTGCTTATCCCAGATTATCTGGCAATTAGATTCATATAATCCAGTTCAAAGCAGATAATCTGGGATCAGATCCTGGGATATAGGGAAGTATAGAGCCAGCCTCCGATTCAGTTCTTTCATTTCCTTGATCATCCAAAATAGCTGCTGTTCTTCTGTGAAGTCACAATTTTGGTCGAAAATAGCGAGAGGAAGCTTGAATTATATCGGAATTCGTAAAAGTTACTCTTTTGGATTACACCCCTAAGTTCCTTCTGCAGTGGACTTTTTTGTTTGTTTGGATATTCTGGGAGTTTTAATTTTTTAAAAAACTTTGCAAGCACACCAAGAGTTTGAATGGCTGACTTCTCCATTTGCTTCCAGAACGATTCTTTGATGAGGCAGATGCGGGAGATGGAGGAACGCTTTGCTGGCGAGGCTGGAACTTATCAGGACACGATCCAGAGGCTTGAAGAGGAGATCCGACACTTGAAGGACGAGATGGCACGGCACCTGCGCGAGTACCAGGACCTGCTCAATGTCAAGATGGCTCTTGACGTTGAGATTGCTACTTACCGCAAGTTGCTGGAGGGTGAAGAAAGCAGGTGAGTGTTGGTGTACATTTATATATGTTTTATAAGGTGATGGCATATTGCTGGGACAGTTTGATAGGAAGCATACATTTGGAACTGCAGGCAGCAAATTTTGAGAATCTGGCCATAAGTTCTTCGTGCACAGCAAAGGCCCAGTGCAATTCTTGTTATTGGTAATAGCAAGAGAGTAGCCCAAATATGTTATCCTCTTCTTTAGTGTCAGCTGATGAATCTGATTCCCCACCATTAGAAGAAATGGTACAGTTAATCTCTCAGGGTTCATCTTTGTCCTCCTTTTGTTGAACATTTTGGTCTTCTGAGGCCCTTGTTTTATGATGCTACCGAATAAGATGAGAATGCACAGTTGTTGAAATTATGAGAAGGCTGGGGGAAAAAAACAAACAAGCAAAAGGAGAACAGTGTATTCAGGTTCAGAAAGACAAGGAGAGACGTCTAGGTTGTTATGCTGAGTACAGGAAGGAAGGCACCAATGGCTGGACTAACTTTTCCTTCTCTTATTTTTTATGCAGAATTTCTCTTCCCATCCAAACCTTTTCTGCCATCAACTTCCGAGGTAAGTGGATTTTCTGGCCCGTGAAGAGACATAATAGTCTTTTTGTTTTTCTGTGTGTATTTCTACCAGTTATCATAAAACAGGAACAGAATAGCACTGGGGAATCAAGCACAACAATCAATTTAGGTCACATCAAATGAGGGCAGAATGACTTATTTGGTGCAAAACACACTCTTCTTGTTTTCATGCCCCTCAATCTCCTTCACAAGCTGCTTTTTGGAAAGAAAAAAAAATCTGATGAGAGCCATATTGAGGGAGAAATTGGTGTGCTTTTCCCTTGCAGACAGTGCCTCCCACAACAAGCCTCCTTCTCCACATGGAGTTCTAAAAATACGTTTGCATTTTTGCAAAAGATTAAAGATACCTGAAACTCCTTAATTGAGGGGAAAAATGTTGGGGATTCAAATGTATTGGGGGCAGATGGGGGAAGGCTACACACTGCAAGCTACATAAATAACAGAAATACGATACTGTGTGTGTGTGTGTGTGTGTGTGTGTTATAAAGAGAGGCAGGGGGAGATCAAATCCTCTGCTTCTGCTTTTCTGTTCCTAAACTCCCACTCCAAAGTTGCTTTTCTCTACAAGAAGGCAGTAGAACTAATGTGTTATAAATAGCAGCATCTCAATTACTTCATCACACTAGAGAAAAAATCCACTTAAATTCCGGTTTCTGCCTCCTGCAGAATCCTGGGGTTTGTAATTTTGGGAGGAGACTTTAACAGCCTCCCTAAACTACAAACCTCAGAATTCTGCAGGAGACAGAAACCGGATTTTAAATGGATTTTTTCTCTAGTGTGATGACACTTTTTTCAGGGTGGAGGGAATGGGAGGGCACTATTGTCCCCACAGAAGTAATAAAATGAATATCAAGAGGGCAAATATTCAAGGGTATCAATGTTGGTCATGCATCAAAATACAACAAAATGCAAAATCCATAAGCAGGCATACCTTTTATGTGTGCAAAATTGACAAGGTAGTTACTTTTTCATTATTTTGAATGGCATTTGAATGTAATTGTGCAAATTTTATTCCATTCTTCTATTGATCCTAAGTTGTCATGTAAAATAACAAAGAAGTGATGAGCAATGCAGTGAACAGCACAACGACTGGCATTTGAAAAAAGAACGTAGTGTTTACAATGATTCTGTGTGATTCAGAAATGAATTATTTATTTGAGCTTTGCAATGTGTTATGTAACAAATTGTTTTTAAAAACTCACATGCATCCATACACAACATGTAGTTCCAAATGGAGATATGTAACCACTTCCTGAGAGGACAGAGTTTGTTTCTCTTCAATCTCCTCACATGGTTAACGTCAAAACAACATTCTGAAGCAGGGTAAAGAACCCTCCAAAAACCAACACAACTAAAATCTAAGATCATCAATACATTTGAAAGTGAATATCAAAAGAACAATATGTTATAATGTATAGAAACTAGTGCCCCTTCCACACAGCTGAATAAAATCTCACATCTGCTTTTAACTGGGATATAACAGATAACCCAGTTCAAAGCAGATATTGTTGGATTTTCTGCCTTAATATTGTGGCTGTTATATGTCTGTGTGGAAGGGCCCTATATTACAAAAATGAGATTGTATAATAGTTCCTAAATTGCATCATTGTTGCTTCAGAATATTAATAATGAGAGTCTATGGAACACATTAATCCAATTTCATGTTCACCATGAGATTTAGGATCTTTAGCTGATACAGTCTTCTTTCAGGGAAACCTGTCGACAATAGGTTACCCAAAGAGTTGGTTTGGCAAATGTTCCAACACGGATCATTACAGCTCTTGTAATTCCAACACTGACTTCAAGCTTTGTTTTGGCTGCTGCAGAAGCATCCAACAGAGGAAACAGCAGAGTCTGGGTATGATTTGATTTAGCACAAATGGCTTTCAACAAAGAGTGATATATTGCTTGAGGAGGGCAGCTCCTGGCATTCGTTATGGCCATGCCACCTGTTTCTCTCCCATTTTTGGTCACTCTATTTATAAGAAAGTTCTAAGGAGGACATTGATGTGGAAATGTCCTCCAAAACCACATGTAATAATGTGTGTGGCTGAGGCTCCTTCTACACAGCTGAATAAAATCCCACATTTTCTGCTTTGAGTTGGAATATATGGCAGTGAGGACTCAGATAAACCAGTTCAAAGCAGATATTGTGGGATCTTATGCCTTGATATTCTGGGTTATGTGTCTGTGTGGAAGGGCTCTGAGATATATCCAGAAGTCTCCTGAGTGTTATTTTGGTGTTTGTGTCAAAGTAGTGAAAAGGCACTTGCGTCAGCATCTTATGTAAACATGCAAAAGCCAAGGCATGTGGGGCCCTAGGAGGGAAAATAAAAATCTGGAGAGGAGCAATACTTTTTATTAAACCAACCAATATATCACAATATAATGAATTCTTCATCAGGCCAGATATAACACAAAACTCTGTTTTTGCTGATTGTGGTTCCTTCTATTTACCTTCCTGTTTCCTGCTCCAAGCCCTACAGTTCCCCAGTTGACACATCTTTCTTCCCTACAGAAACTAGTCCAGAGCAACGGAGCTCTGAGGTCCACACTAAGAAAACCGTAACCATCAAAACTATTGAGACACGTGATGGGGAGGTGAGTGGGCATGTTTGGAGGAGTTAATGGGCAAGCTTGCAGGGGTGAGGAAGCTTTGATTTGGAAGTCAAATGGGTCAATCTGTGAACAAACCAGGAAAGTGCCCTTGAACTCTAGATTCTGTTCTTGTTCTCTGGAAGAGAGGACAGCTGACTCTTGATGAGAGACCTATTAATGCTGTAATAAGATGTGATATTAACTTTCTCCTGTAGCTATGAAACAGGAATATGAATATTAAGAAAATGACAAATTTTCAGTAAATTATTAAAACACAAGGTGAAATGAGATTCTCCCAGTCTGAACTGGCCACTTTAAAAAGGCACAGCTATTTCCTGCATGGAGAGCACCATGGTGTATTTATTTGTCATGCAAGTTATTACAGGTGAGAAGCCTTCTAAAAGAAAACAAGTGCCAATCCTAATTCAGCATTAACATGGCTGGATACACAGGGAATTAAGGTCTCAGTGAACTGAGCTTTCACAGTGGAAGCATCTGTCAGCTTTGATTTCTCACTCATTCAAACTTCCTAAAAACAGTTCTTTCCTATCTTACATATTCAGGGGTGGATTTACCATTAGGCAAAGTAAGCACCCGCTTAGGGCGCCACGTAGTCAGGGGCGCATCTGGCCGCCAGGTTCCACGCATGTGCCATTGCTGCAAAGGGACTCCAGCTGGACTGAGACGCCAATCGCCCAAAATGCCCCGGCTCCATCCCGGCTGCAAAACGTTCCTCCTTTTCGGCCTCACTTAGGGCGATTGGTATCTCGGTCCATCTGGAGTCCCTCCGCAGCAATGGCGCATGCGCAGAACTAGCTGGCCCAGCGCATGCGCACCCGGCATGCATGCGCACGCTCCACGAGGCCGGAGAGCGAGGGGGCTCCAAAATAATGTTCGCTTCCCATTTTAAATTACCTTAGTAAGGCCCTGCTTATACCTGTTGTTATCAAGCGATTTGGGGGGGGGGGCGCAAAATAATGTTCGCTTACCATTTTAAATTACCTTAGTCTGGCCCTGCACATATTTGTAAGTTTCAGTAAATACTAAACAAAAAAATTGAAATGACATGTTAACCCATCCCTGACTGTATTGCAGTATTAGAGAATAGGAAGACAATAGGTGAGACAACGTGGCAGTGGGTGTAAAGCCAAGCTAATTTACAAGTAGGCACATAGTATCCGAGGTAGCCAAGGTTCCTCTTAATCTTCTCTCTCTCCCACTTTGCAGGTGGTCAGTGAAGCCCTGCAGCAGCAACATGAGATGCTGTAAATCCTGTCATCCCCAGCGAGGCAACTGGCCCATCTAAACCCTCTTCCTCCCACACGCAAAGACCTGGTAGTCCAGCTCCCACACTCTCCTGCACACCCACCACTCTGTGACAACACCAGGGAAGAGCCTCACACACTCAGCCATACGTGTGAGGGACTCCCTGCTCCCACTTTCCCAAATCCCTCTCTCTGCCTGCTCCCCTTCTTCTCTACCTGTTCTGGAAAACAAGGAGGGGAAGAGGACCGAAAGAGAGGCACAGCTGTGTGTGTGTGTATATGCGTGTCTGTGTGCATGCATGTGTTGGATGGGGGAAGGGGATGCTTCCTGCTACTATAGAAATGGAAGCCCTGATAATTGCCTGCACATAGACCTTCCCCCTCTCCCTCCATGAATGCATTTCTGCATGTAATGACCCACATAAATGTGCCTTGGCACTCTTGTGTAGCTTCACTCCCAACCTGAGCACAGGTGCATACCTCCTGATCCCTCCCTCTGCAGCGTAAACGGGGCTGGTCTGCAGGCCATGGAAGGACAGGGAAGGAGGGAGGGAAAGTGGGTGATGCCCAGAGAATGAGGATGAGCCAATTGCCCAGCCTTGCCTCGGGGACCAAAGCCATGGAAGATCTCTGCCTACCTGCCCCCTCCTGTTGGAGCAGGACTCCCTCCAAGGGGTTGGTGGTGGGGTTGTATCTGTAGCTTCAAGGAATGCCTGTCCCTCCAGCTCAGAAGGTAGCTTGCTAGCTTAGACAAAAGTTTCCTCTGCCACCACATTTGTAGGTTCCAGAAGGGGCAGATGCATCCACTAAATGAGGTGCCCTTGCCTTGAGTGGGATGGATAATAATAATAATATACTTTATTTGTAGCCCACCCTGTCTCCCCAAGGGGATTGCCTAGGGTAGAAGGCTTGGACTCTTCATAGGCTAATCACGTCCCTCCTGCTTCAGAGAAAAGCTCCTAGTATAGGAAAGGGACATTTAGGATCCCCAAGGACAGACAAGGACCTCAGGGGGCAGATGCATCCACTAGAACAGGTCTCCCTGCCTCGAGTATTATCCTTGTCCCAGATATTTCCCACAGGGGCAGCTAAAAGGGATTTTTAAAAAGTCTTGTGGGAGTTGGACAAGAAAAGAGAAGGAACTAGCAGGTGATGGATATCGGGGAGAGAGAGGGAGTGAGAAAGTTTGTGTGTTTGAGTGAAAGGAGAAGAGAGGAGATGGAGAGAGGCTGTCTGCCCCCTGACCCTCCCACCCCAACACATACTGCTCTGCCAAGTAATTAATAAACAATAGAGCACAAAACCTGTTATTTTTTTTCTTCTCCTTGGCTGGATCATCCATGTCCTATTCTACTCAACCACATGCATAATTTAACAAAGACAATGGTTAAAAAATGGATTTGGTGATATCTAACGCAAAAAGGCCTTCTTTGCTTTCAGTATATGCTAAAATATAGGGTGTCTTGGCAACTGTGTCCCTAAGGCATCCAACACAGGGGGCAGCAGGGTTTTCCTCAAGTGTCCCAGGCAGGAATCGGACCATTTTTGTTCCAATTAGCCAGAACAAGTTCATTATTTTATATAAAGTTTCTGTAGACCACCAGGCTACAGCTCATGGACCAGGATCAGTCCACGGACTAACAGTGTTTAGGAACGTTGAGTTAGACTACACATCTTATTTTTTGGAAAATAGAATTCTCCATAACCTTTTGGAGATTTTATAATCGTTGGAAAGTCATGACCTTGTTAAAAGTCATAACCTTTTGAAATTTTTTTTGGTCAAAATGGCATTCATGCAAGGCAATTAGGTTTCTCAGCTGCTAAACTGATGTACCTAGATATGTCTTTGAACTGTTAGGGATAAAGATATGCCAATGCACAAAAGCACATATATAGCAGAGTCTAATGGAGTCTCTGTCTAGTCCAATTGGAGTCTGAAAGCATATATCTGTTCCTACTGAATGCTCTAAGCATATTGTTCCTTAATTGAAGTCTCTGTAGTCTGAAAGTCCAATGGAGTCTGAGATTTAAAATGGAGTCTGAGCCCGGAACAGGCCCAGATCTGATCACATGGTCTGCAGCCCTTCCCACAACAAAGAGTAAAAAAAGCCCCTGCAAATCTATACATATATACAATACAGTATGCAATTATATACATAAGAAATAACTAGTGATGGCTTGAAGAAGGTTGCTATTTTCAGTATTGATGAACGACAAGCATAACTTGAGTCAATGGTACGAAACAGTGGCAAAAAGCCCATGCAATCCTACACTACAGAAATGTCATTATGTTCTAATTTGTTCAGAATATTGCTACTATTTTTGGACACTGAATTTTAAGAAAGTTATCAATAACATGAAACATGACCAGAGATGAGATTGTAACAAGTCAAGACCTATGATTAATGGTTTGTGGGAGCTGCACACCTTTCACTTGGATATGCAAGAGAGAAAATGGAAAAAACAAAGAGGGGCTATATTATCATATGGAAGATGGAGCAAGTTTGGTTTTGGCTGGTCCAAAGATAGGTATGAACCCATGGCTTTATTTATTTATTTATTTATTTATTTCGGAGATTTCTACACTACCATCTCCAGAACAGACTCAAGGCAGCTCACATGAACATACAACCTAAAACCATAAACTAAAAAACTATTCACCAGTGTGTTCTCCTTTGTTGAGGTTTTTTAAAGAAAAGTTGGATGGCCACTTTTTAGAGAAGTTTTATGTGTATGCCTTTGCACTGCTGGGGGTCAAATGGGATGGCTCTTGGGGTCCTTTTCTATGATTTAAAAATACTATGATGACGAGTAGTCTTGAGAAACAGTGCTGTACAGGGAATAGATGCAGCATACAGTTGAACCTTTCCAGTCTTAACTACTTAATCACACTAGAGAATGAATCCACTTTAAATCCAGTTTCTGCCTCCTGCAGAATTCTGAGGTTTGTAGTTAAGTGAGGCTGTTAAAAGTATCTCCCTAAACTACAAAGCCCAGGATTCTGCAAGATGCAGAAACCGGATTTAAAGTGGATTCATTCTCTAGTGTGATTATAAGTAACATGTTGAAAATACAAATACATTAAAGTACTAGCCACTGGCAACCTTACATAGAATTTCACAGTCCATGAATTATTCAGCAATGTATCCATCAGGACAAAATACTCTTCCTTCATGATCCACAGTGACACAATATTTATTTATTTTATGTACAGCATTTTTACCCCACCCTTTTCAACCCCCCCCCCCCCAGGGGGACTGGACGGGATTCAGAGCAGCTAACAAAGGCAGCGATTGGATGCCACAATCAATACACAATATAAAACCATAAATTTATACAGAATTCAAACAGTAACAATTACTTAAAAAACAAATTATCAACAATCAATTAAATTAAAACAATACTCAGTCCACACACCCAATTGCTAGAACAGTAAGCAGTATCCTCATATCTGTCATCTTGCCAATCCATTCCAGTCAGAGTGCTGCTTTATGTTATTGTGCAAAAACCAAGATTTTTATTGCTTCCTGAATGCCAGGAGGAAAGGGGTCAATCTTATTACACTTGGAAGTGCTTTCCAAGGCGAGGGGCCACAGCCGAGAAGGTTCTGTCTCTCGTCCCCGCCAGCCACATTTGAGATGTTGGCGGAAGTGAGAGTAGGGCCTCCCCGGATGATCTTAAAATGCGAGGTGGGACATAGAGCCAGATGCGTTCGGACAAGTAAGCTGGGCCAGAACCGTAAAGAGCTTTATAGGTCAAAACCAGCACTTTGAATTGAGCTCGGAAGTGGTCAGGCAGCCAGTGGAGCTGACACAACAAGGGAGTGGTATGCTCCCTCTATATAGCTCCTGTTAGAAATCTGGCTGCCGTCCATTGGACTAATTGCAGTTTCTGAGCCGTCTTCAAAGGCAGCCCCACATAGAGTGTGTTGCAGTAATCTATCCGGGTCCTGAATTTGACCAGAGCATGGACGGCCATAGCCAGATCAGACTTCCCAAGGTACGGGCGCAGCTGGCACACAAGTCTTAACCAGGGCCGGCCTGACCTTTTCCGGGGGAGTATGCGAAGAAAATTTTGGCGCCCCGGCCGCCGCATCATATCGTCCCACCGCCGCCACCGCCGCCGCCGCCGCCACCACCGCCGCCGCTGTGGCACGGCTCCCGCCGGCACGGACATTTCCGCGCATGCCCAGAAGCAACTACAGGCGCATGCCCAGAAGCTTCTGCACATGCGCGAATGTCCACAAGATGTGCACTGCGGCCCGAGCGTGCCTGCGCGCTGGCTCCAAAGCCGCAGGCGCTCGGGACTCAGTGCCCATGCGCAGACATTCGCGCATGCCCAGAAGCAACTACAGCCGCTGTAGCCCCTGTAGTTGCTTCTGGGCATGCGCGAAATGTCCGTGCTTTGGGAGGCGTGCTGCAGCCGGCCCATGGGGCTGGCTGTGCGGCGGCAGCAGCGGCAGGGCGGGGGCGCGGAAGCGAGGTGGCGCCGCGGCGCCCCTCCCAGCCGGTGACGCCCCGCCCAGCCGGTGGCGCTCTACGCGACCGCTTACATGGCGGAATCGCTGAGGCCGCCTCTGGTCTTAACTGTGCAAACGCTCCCCTGCCCACCGCTGAAACAATAGCTCTCTTTAGTTTTGTGTGTATAAAATTATTTCTCTTTGAAGAGCCATTTCAAAATCTCAATGAAGCTAAATCTTTAAAGTTTCCAAAGTTATATTCACACAGAGTTCACTATCCAATGTCATCTTATTTACATACATGTAATCTGCAAGACACATGTAATGATCAAGTTCTTGCAAAGAAGTTTACCTTCAGAACAAATGTTTCATAACAAATTCAAACCTCACCAAAGAATTGTCAAGAAAGCAGCATAGTGTTAATAAGTGAGCTACAATCATTCCACATATGTAATACAAGCAGTCAGCTTCAATTTCAGTTGCCTATACAGAGAAGTTTTATCCTTCTGAGCCATTGCCCCAAGGGAACAATACTGGAAGAGGTTCTGCTCTCCTCCCAAATCATCCAGTTCCAAAATGCCCTGCATTCAGGAGCTGCTGGGAGAAGGATTTCTCCTTGTATGGAATGCATATGCAGGGCAAAGTGCAGAGTATTTGGATTTTTGGCAACTGTGAGAAAACAAGAGAGCTGAAGGCCCTTCTGACTTCTGTTTATTTACTCCCCTGAATAGTGAAATGGAAATTTACACACTGACACAGAAATGTGAAAATTGAAGGTATGGATTCACTCATTCCTGCCTCCCCTATTTGTCAAAGATCCTGTAAGAGAGGCTATAATGTGTAGGCTATAGCTATGTGCCAGCACTGTCAAGCCTTGTCTGTGGTTCCTTTAGAGAAGTTGTGTTTGAAGAGGGCCCCCCGGTGGCGCAGTGGATTAAACTGATGAGCTGCTGAATTTGCTACCGGAAAGGTCGTAGGTTCGAATCCAGGGAGCAGCGTGAGCTTTGCTGTTAGCCCCAACTTCTGCCAACCTAGCAGTTTGAAAACATGCAAACATGAGTAGATCAATAGGTACTGCTCCATCGGAAAGGTAACGGCGCCCCATGCAGTCATGCCAGCTACATGACCTTGGAGGTGTCTACAGACAATGCCAGCTCTTTGGCTTAGAAATGGAGATGAGCACCAACTTCCAGAGTCGGACACAGGAGAAAACATTTACCTTTACCTTGAAGAGGGAATTTTAGTAAATGCAACAAGGATGTGAAAAGCAGCTGTGATTCCTTCTTCCCACAACCATTATAGATTAGCAGCCGCATCTCATCTGCCTTGCAATCATTCATTGAAGGTGGTGAACCACAGTGGCTCAATTATATTGAAGAATCCTCTGGTTTGATTCTGGCTTCTGTCATGCAGCCATGAGGTGCAAAGCCTCCAACATTTCACAGATGAAAACTGGGTCATGTGTGGTTAAGGAAAATCAGCATGTGGTCAAGATAGGAGGAGGAGGAAGCTGGGATATTTCAAAAGAAGCTGAACGTGTGTGAGAACAGAGGATTCATCGGAACTGTTCCTGCCAAATCAGAACAGTTGGGAGGATATGTAGGTGGTCTATGGCAAGCTGATTTATCTTATGAACTGCACTACCCCCATTTGCATGTGGGTCACAATTGTCTTATTTTACAATGAGAAGGGACTACTTGGGGTTCTCCAAACATGGTTGGGCTGAATTCTCATCAGCTCCAGCCAGCATAGCCACCTAGAGTAGTGTTTCTCAACCTCTCTAATGTCACGACCCATTAATACAGTTCCTCATGTTGTGGTGACCCCAAAAATAACATTATTTTAGTTGCTACTTCATAACTGTATGTTATGAATTGCAATGTAAATATCTGATATGCAGGATGCATTTTGATTCACTGTACCAAATTGGACAGAAATACCTGATATGCCCAAATTTGAATTCTCGTGGGGGGGGGGGGGTATTTATTTTGTCATTTGGAAGTTGTAGTTGCTGGGATTTATTGTTCACCTACAATCAAAGAGCATTCTGAACTCCACCAACAATGGAATTGAACCAAACTTGGCACACAACTCCCATGACCAACAGAAAATACTGGAAGGGCTTGGTGGGCACTAACCTTGAGTTTTGGAATTGTAGTTCGCCTACATCTCAAGAGCACTGTGGACTCAAACAATGATAGATCTGGACCAAACTGGACCAAACTTGGCACAAATACTCAGTATGCCCAAATGTGAACACCGGTGGAGTTTGGGGAAAATAAACATTGACATTGATAGTTGTAGTTGCTGGGATTTATAGTTCACCTACAATCAAAGAGCATTCTGAATCCCACCAACGATAGAATTAGAACAAATTTCCCACACAGAACTTCCATGCCTCGAAGCCCCCATGCTCAAGCCTCCCTCCAGCCTTGTACATTCTCCCTCGCCCATACATGTGCACCATGCTGCCATGCACCGAGCACACCTGTTCTCCTCAGAATCATCCCTCCCCTTGGCTGAGAGGCCACCAGAAAGGCTGGCCAATCACAGGGGAGGAGAGATTTTGGTGGGAGGATTCACCACCTGTTTCCAAAAAGGAAGAGGGCATGTGGAGAGATCTTCAGCCTTCTCTGCCAAAGGGGTTCCTAAGGTCATCAGAAATAGCCAGAAAACCCGACTTATACCTCTTAGGCATAATCGACCCCATTCTGGCACTAAATGCTAACGACAGAAAGGTTTTTCTGGTGGTGACTACTGCAGCAAAAATGACCTATGCTAGGTACTGGAAATCAGAGGAGCATCCAGCAAAAGAGGAATGGATGGCTAAAATCACTGAAACCATCCAAATGGACTGGCTTACTGAAGCTCTGAAGGATAGCAACTTAGAGAGGGCCAATGGAGGAGGAAATGACTGGAGCTGTATTCAAGATTACTGCCACAATGAATGTAACATATCTCTAAAACTGAACTGGGATTAAACCCCTAGAGCTGGTAGAGTGGCCAGGAAAATAAATACAGGAGCATGTTTGCAGAGTTAATAAATAATAAACAAATTATCCAGGTCCTACAGAAGTATTCAACATATGCCATACAGATAAATTAAAGATTATACAAAGACACTCTTCTGCCATTGAAATTTTAATACAGATGTTTGTCTCTTGTCTCTGTGCTCTATAGGTAACATAAGAATATCTTTGAAGAACATCAAAAAAAGCCAGCAGAAGTTTTTTGGGGGGGGGGGGGATGAGTATTTTTAGAATTGATTGTAACACCATCTATCTCTATCTTTATCTCTACAACTTTCTGATTCTATGTATTCTATGTTTTTATACGACAAGGGTATATCTATCTCTATACCCAAAGGTCATTTGAATGTGTATATGTATTGTATTTGTACATATCTTGTCTAATTACTGATTTTTATTGTTAAATGTTAGCTTTGTCTCTATTTTACTTTCCTTGGAAATTCAATAAAGATTTTTTAAAAAAAAGAAATATGTTTTCTGATGGACTTTGTCGACCCCTCTGAAACATCCTTGAGAACCCCCAGAGGTCCTGACCCCCAGCTTGAGAAACACTGATCTAGAGGGCTACAAGTTACCCATCATTGCTTTACAGCAGGGGTGCTCACACTTTTTCAGCATGGGAGCTACTGATTAAAAAACCAAGTCCCAAAGATCACCTACCCAGAAATGTAAAACGTATAACTATTTTCTTTTTATTTATTTATTTATTTATTTATATTATTCATTTTTATCTACCGCTCCTTCCAGCAGGCTCGGGACAGTTTACATAAAATGAAGCTATAAAACATCAACATTTCAATTTAATAACAGCAATATAAAACAGAGCATAAAAATACATCCAACCACCCCATTTCTCCCACACTGCCATATTACCACACATATTATCAGCCAGAAAATAAGAAGAGAGGCTGTTGAACTGCAAGGCCATTTCATACTCAGCAAGGTAAGCATGCAAAAATACATCCAACCACCCCATTTCTACCAAATTTCCATATTCCCCAACATATATTTCTCAAGGAACAAAGCAAGCAGAGAGGCTTTGGAGCTAAAAGGCCATTTTTAAGCATTAAAAATAAAGAGACATGCCACAGAACAATCAAGCACCCACCCCAAAGTAAAAAGACCGACCTTTGAGATGCGGTAAGGAAATGACCCCAAAGCGTCCTTCTTCTCCTCCTCCGCCGTTGCTCCTATTTCCACGCCGCCAGCATGCGTGCCGCTTCCAAGAGCTCACGAGAAGTCCGAGAGGCAGAATGGGCGCTTCTGCGCATGTGCGCGGGGCCAGCCATGCATTGCGTCATCCAGGCCCACCCCCTTTGGTCTCCTACGACTCTGAGTGGCTGGAGAAGGATGGAGGGAGGAGGAGGAATCCAAAAGAGGGGCCCATTCTGCTTCTTGGACTCTGGAGCCTTTGAGGCGGCGCGAGCAGGAGCGGGAGGAGCAACGACGGAGGACTTCTTTGCAGCGTGCCGGGGCGCGTGAAGAGGACAAACTGCAAAAAAACCTGGTCAGAGGCCTGAAGATCACCAGGATGAGGCCCAAAGATCACCCTGGTGATCCCGATCACCATTCTGAGCACCCCTGCTTTACAGGGTTGCTACTGTAATAATTATAGTTAGCTGAGCAAGTGCAGGTGAAGTGCTATGAAGATTGGAAAACATTATGCAAATGTGAAGTATTGTTATTTCATTTTAAAGGCTGCTTCATTATTGTACAGAAACAGCTCTTCTTGTTTTATGAAGAGGGAGGGAAACACCTGTGCATAAAGCATAATTGCCCAATCTAGAAGTTCGCCTATTAAATCTCCTGAATTTTCCTTTTATTAATATGAATGCAGCCTCAGCAGTATGGGATTTGGCCTATTATTTCTTCCTACAAAAGAACGGAGGCTGTACAAAAGAGCAGGTGAAATGCAAGAGGCAAACGCCATTTAGGTTCAATTATAATGCAATGAATAATGCATCTCCAGGGTGTTTCAAATATCTTTGTCAGGAGAATTGCACAGATTGACAACATATAATCACCTCCATCACTCTTGCATTAATCGCCAATGATGGAATCTTTAACAAACATACTGCACCATTGTTATTGCAAAATATTCCTGTGACAAATATATGTACATACATACATACATATACTTGTTTATGCCCCAAGCATGCAATCCTATAGGTTATCTGCATATGATGAAGACAAAAAGAGGGCTTTCTCTTTAAAGCATAGAAATGGTTCTCAGTATGAAGTCAAAGTATGAGATCCTATTTGATTTTCATGGAGGTCCAGGTAGGTAAACTGAGGCTGGATGGACATCTGTCAGGGGTGTTTTAAATGCAATTTTCTTGCTTCTTGGCAGGGGGTTGGACTGGGTTGGCCCACAAGGACTCTTCCAACTCTAGGATTCTATGACTGGGCCTATGCTGCTCCCTGTCACTGCGGCATATGGCCATAGAGCTCTGAAGAGATCCTGATCATCATTGAGTACTTTTGCTAAGCTAAGGGAGAATCATAGAATCATAGAGTTGGAAGAGACCTCATGGGCCATCCAGTCCAAGAAGAAGGAGGATCGGAAATGGTGACAAGAGACAGGAAGGTCATGGGCCAGTGGGGCCAAAGCCTGACTGGATTGTCTGTCCTCTGCCTCACCACCTTTGAAGGAGAGATACAAAGTGTGTACAGGATATTTGACAAATAGGGGAGGCAGGAATGGGTGAATCCATACTTTCCATTTTAGGAACTGACGGGGCTAAATCAAAGTATTACTACTCTGGACTGGCACCGGATTTCATGGTGCATGTAGATGTGGCCCTCAGAGGAGGAAATTGCCACAACTACCCTTGTCCTAAACTGCCTTTGTGTATTCCACCTCTTCATATATCATATCCTCTCTAACTGGTCTGATTTGGCAGATATTCCACTTTTCCAGCTGTTTTTAAATTGGGCCAGTTGTACTTTCCTCCTTGGCCCTTAGGTTACTTCATTACAGTGAATGGAAAATGATTTTAAGATTGAGAGGGTAGTTAAATGTGTAGGCATTATTACGGCAAATATGAAATGAATGCTATTTCAGAATAATTATGTTAAGACATGGAGTGAAATTAAGAAAGATCTATTGCAGTGGGATAAATTAAAGTTTTTTCCTCCTCCAAAGGCCGCTCTTTCTCCAGGAGGTGGCAGCACAGTTCAAAAATTCCCCTGTCATCGCTCCTCCTTCCTTTGCAGATCTCTAAATAAGATGGGCTGCCAAAGCAAGCTGAGTATTATACAATGTTATTGTTACTTTTACGTGTTTTCTGTTCTCGATCAATTAATCCAGGTTGGTTTCTTCACTCTTTTGGTGTTATGCACAGGACTCCTCCACTTGCAAGAGCCAGCTGTTGCAAACAATACAATGAGAATCTGGATGGAATTGAAGATTACTGTCAGTCAGGGCTGCTTGGGTGCAACTCACATCCTTCATGTTACCAGAGCCCTGGATTCTCTAGACTTGGCAGATGTCCCCAGATCCCTCAGCCAGCAATAGCTGGATCTGTGCTTCTACTTCCTTGCAACCTTTACCAAATCATACTTTCCTTACTTCCTCTGTGTTCATATTCTTTGATTGTATTGCTTTGATTGTATTGCTCCATTTATACAGACCTTGCCTCTTTTCCTCTCTGAGTTAGAAAAAGCTGTCTGGTTCAAAAACACCCTGTAAGGCCCCTTCTACACTGCCATGCAACATTCAGGTTATCTGCTTTGAACTGGATTATATGGCAGTGTAAACTCAAAAAAATCCAGTTCAAAGCAGATACAGTGGATTATCTGATTTGATAATCTAGATTCTATGGAAGCTCAAAAGGGGCTTCCAGAAAGGCCAAAATGCGGGACCTGTTTCACTTTCACCAAATGACACCGCAGTGAATTAATCCAGAGAAAACTGGGATTTCCCAGTTTCAGTTGCTGTGAGAATGTATGGCTGTATGGCCATACATTCCAGAAAACTCACAGCAACTCAGTAATTCCAGTCAAGAAAGCCTTTGACAACACATTTCCCAGTTTGTTCTGGATTAATAAAACACCTAGAAAGACCTGGACCTTAAACTAACGTCTGGGTGTTTCCAGGTGAGGGCTTCGCAGTCCAGGCGTCAATCCCCACAGCCATCTGGGTTTTTGGGCACACCCATCCCCAGCCTCCCATAACCCCCCCCCCCCAAACCCCCCATTACTCTGAAGAGTCCCCCTGACACATGAAAATGACGTGACCCAAGTGCAAATCTAAAAGTGGAGGGAAAAACAACTAATTTTTTTTGCAAATACTCAAGCAGTAATATTCTGCATCCTTAGGTTTCCTCAGGTTCAAAGAAGACACATCATCTCCCCAGATACTCTTCCAAGGGCCCTTCCACACAGCCCTATATCCCAGAATATTGAGAAAGAAAATCCCCACAATATCTGCTTTGAACTGGATTATCTGAGTCCACACTCAGATAATGTGGGATTTTCTGCCTTGATATTCTGGGATATAGGGCTGTGCGGAAGAGCCTCCAGTGTCCAAGGCTAGAGAAAGTAGCCATTGGCTACAGTGCCTAGAATCCCCAGCTACTATGGCCAGTGGGTGTACTAGGGGATTCTTGAACCTGTAGTACTCAACATTGCTTTTTAAATCTGTGCTCCTAACATGATTTGTGAAGGAATGAGGGTCGGAGGGCTGCCTCCTGCCCTTAGCACCCCCTCCCCCAACTGCCCAGTACTTATATGGAAAGCACCATCCGCCCAAGTCTATCTTTACTAAAGAAGCTAAGTCACTTCTGTCATACGCTCTGCTCTTCTCAGCTTGGTTCAAGGAATGTGACACATCAGACAGCAGCTGGTACTTGAGTGGAGGAGGAGGAGGAGGGGAAGACTGCTCAGAGGGTGGGGCTCAATTGTCCTGAGGTCCCCCAAAAGCATGGTTGTGAGGTGGAGTCGGCAGTTTGAAGAGCTATTAAGAATTAGTAAAAACCTCTGGAGCTACAGGTTTGGGAAGCAGGTGGTGAGAGGCAAACTGAGAAGGCTGAACTCTCTGCAAACTGTCTGACTCTCTGCCTTGATGTGTTGGGATGGGCTGGCTGCAACCTGAGACCAGCCTAAAAATAGTCTCCTGCCTGGCAGTGGAATGACCTTCTGGGACTTTGTCCGGCTTGGGTGGGCAGGCACCTGGAGCCACGTCAATGCCCCTTGGCAGGTACCCAGCAGCTGGGGGTCATGCGCACGCACACACACACAGAGGGTGAACATCAAGCAAGGGGAACGGCTGCTGGGGGGCTTGGCTGGGCCCTGCGGGACTGGTAAGATCACTGAGTCCTATGTGAGGGGCGCTGATGGAATAGGGCTGCAAGAATCCAGGAGACGAGTGTGAGCACAGCCTAAGTTCTCTGGTGCCCAAGAAGCCATGCAGAAAAACCTGGGAGAAAGCAACCGGAGTCGGGCCAATGAGGCTGGGGGGACAGGAGGACGAGGCCTGGGGAGAGCCCCACCAAGCCCGGCCATCCCTCCAAAGAGAGCCAAAGTCACAGTGGAACAAGAAGGGCCTACTGCTGAGGCCCCAGTCTTCTTGCAGGAACTGAGGGATGTAGCGGTGAGCATTGGCCACGACGCCCTGCTGAAGGTGGTTGTGATCGGGAACCCTCGACCGCACCTGAGCTGGTACAAGGAGAATGTACTGATTGACCCTATCAAGGAGAAAGACAATGAAGAGGAGGATGAGGAAGAATATGGCTGCCTCCGGATCAGCAACAGTAAAGTGGATGATGCTGGGATCTACAGGTGTGTGGCCAAGAACCAGCATGGTGAGGCAGCCAGCAGTGCCACAGTGACAGTCACAGACATGGAAGGTATGGGTAAAGTGTGTGTGTGTGTGTTGGGGAGGATTGGGCAGGAGCCATGATGGAGCAGATATTCTGTGGGCATGTGTATTCCTTGTATAGCAGACTCTATGCCAGAAACTACCAACAGGGTCCTTGGATAAGAACAATAACCCCTGTTCTTTCCTAAGTCTTCAGATTCCAATTATTTCTGACTAAGTGTCTATCCACACTGTACAGTTATGGCAGTTTGATCCCACTGTACCGGCTATGTCTCCATTCTGCAGAATTCTGGGTTGTTTGATGAGGGTCTTCAATTTCTCTGTTTCATTCCCCTCAACGGTAGCATCAGACATTTCCAAGCTCCTCCCCAAATTAGAAAACCGGCGATTCCATAGGACGGAACCATGGCAGTTAAAATGGTATCACAGTGCTTTAACAGCATAGTGTAGAGGTGCACCCTAGGACTTGGTAGAATCAAATAAAATCCAAGATTCTGCTGCGGATGAGATCCCCTTGTCATACCAGTGTGCAGCCCTGGGAATGGTAAAATAATGACAGAATGCCTCCGAATGTGTCGAGTTCATTTCTTGGAACAGTCAGCAAACATAAGCTGTCTCCCAATACATTTAGCATTAGTTGAAGATTTCCATTTACATATTATTCGTTCTGATGCTAGCTTGAACCCTTGGATTTTTGTCCTGAAACCAATAGTAGTCATTGAACACATCTTTGTCGTGAGTAGAAGCATGATGGGGTTTCTGTGGGTTGTAATAGAGGTTGGTTTTCATGGATCGATAGAGAAAGTTTCTTTCTGGACTATAAATCCCTGAATTCCACTCATAGTGACAGATTCTGGTATCTGCAGACCAATGTAACTTTCTCCATCTCTACACTGGTCACTCGCAAATGTGGGAATTATTTTTGTATTGTCAAAGGCTTTCATGGCCGGAATCACTGGGTTGTTGTATGTTTTTCAGGCTATATGGCCATGTTCTGGGATTTTTTTGTTTTTCCAGAACTTGGGATGGGGTGAGGCCATCCATGGTGGGATGGGCAACTAGAAGCTGGATATTTATTATTCCAGAATCATAGCCTGTTTTCGGAATCAGTGTACTCACCCTCCCAGTTTTCAATAGATAGGGTGTGAATGAACCACAAAGAATAGTATCTATGTGCATGTGCAAAATGACACCCTAATATCACTGCATCGCCACAGCCTTCCCTCATAAGCCTTGGATTCGACCAAGAGGATTCAAACCCTGGTAGCGGGTATCTCCCATTTTGCAATTAGGCACTCCCTACCCGTCATCAGAGTCCTTTGAAATCTGACAAGAGGATTACATGTGTGGCACCGAAGACCATGTTTTCCTGCAACAGATACCTGGCAGACATTAGGGGCCCGGGGGCCGAGGCACATCCTATCCACCCCTCACATGAGCACAGCAATCCTTACAATTTGAAAGCTAAGCCCTTTCAGGAAATTAAACTGCCTCGCCCCCAGCCACATAGGTCGACTCTCTCACTATCCTCTGAATTATTTCCCTCTCCCTCTTGTTTCTTGTTTAGGCTTAAATATGATCTGTAGTTAGTGGTTGTGCTATGTGATGAAAACTGTTCAACCAAGGGATTCTTAGTTTACTTTCAGAACTGCTTTTATTACAGGCATGTGGATGTGGCATTGATTTGAGGCCCTATCACACAAAATTGTTATAGTGCCATCATCCACTTTAACTGCCATGGCAACATCCTGTGGAACTGGAGATTGTAGTTAACAAGGACCAAAAGTTATCTGGCTGAGAATCGTGCACGTCCTTCAATAAACGGCACTTACCAGAATTCCATAGGATATTGCCACGGGAGTTAAGGAGGGATCATATATAAGTGTATTGTGATTGTAGCAGTGCAATAATGACAGTGAATTAACATGATTGACAAATGGACAGGTCTGGGACTATGATATGAATTTGCATGATTTTAACTGTTTTAATATTTGATCTTTTTTAATTATTTAGATTTTAATTATATTTGTTTATTTTTGGATTGATATTTGTTGGCATCAAATCGCTGTCTGTTGTGGGGCCGCCCTGAGTCCCCTTCGGGGTGAGAAGGGCGGAGTACAAATGTGGGAAATAAATAATTAAATTGTGATAGGGTAATATGGGGCCATAGGAATGTCTGGCAGTAGCATAGATGTAAATATCACATTTTCTGCATTATTCCTTTGTAATCTCTGCCCGGAATTCAGTTTATTGCATCCAGACTCAGACAAGACTTCGGTTCTGATAAGCAAAAATCAGAATGGAAGATACTGACAGGTGTTGTTTTCTGTCTCACATGATTACAAGGCAAAAGTAACCATTTTGGGAAAATATCCTCTGTTTAAGATGGAAGAAACTTTCACATTCATCTCTCTCCACTTTGGCATATTGGGGGAGAGACCACTGGCAATTTTGTGGCCTTACTGTACACCAATTCCTTCCAAGATGGGACCTCCTTCATATATATTGCAATTGCAATTTTGCATTGATCACGGTATTATGGTTCTCTAAGAACGATCCAATCTCAGAGATAAACAGTGGCGGGTGTTTTATCACCCTTCGGAATGGCATCTATTTTGTCAAGGAGGTGAAGGTCATATCCTGTATCCATATAAATAGGACTGGGCTGATTTCCCCCACCTTCTTGTTGGTATCACAGTAGATTTGTGAAAGTTGGTTGTAACTGCAGTTTCATGGAAGTTGCTTGAAGAGGAATCTTATGCATCTATAAGGAGAGTTTCCAGGGCCATTTTTGATCCAGCCCATCCTTGGAGGATTTCGGAAACCAATAGCAAATGAATCTAGGCTCAGATCTTCAGGCTTTGCCTAATTAGGAACAGTTAAAGATGTGAATGTGGTTTCTTCTAGTCTTTTTTGGGTATGATTCCAAGGAGATTCAACCAATGCTCAAGGTGCCTCTCCAGCACCTCTAGTCACCCTTGGACTTTTAAGTATGGCAACGTCAGGAGAGTCTATGAGGTAACCAGCCATTCTGATTTTACCATCGTGTGCTGGAGCATGTAATTGACTCCATAGCAAAGTGGAAGTTGGGCATTTAATACTCCAGTCCGCTCTCAGATTCAGCCACTCTAAAAGGAGTGAGAGAATGACCTAGTAATGGCTACCTTGTTAGAAGTAGGTCCTCAAATCTGGAGCTAATCTTGCAGAGCCAGCTGGAAGCTGTTTTGTAATTTTGTCTGAATGATTGTTTTCCCCTAGTTCTTGATAAACATGGATCTCAGGCTGGATCTACACTGCTCTATAATTCAGTTTCATAAGGTGGATTAACTGCATTGAACTTGATTATATCAGTCTGTACTGCCCTATAATCCAGTGTAGATCCAGCCTCATTCACACCTCTTGTGATAAAAGAATGAGTGTGGTAATGGAATGTGTCCTCCTCTAATATAAGGAATACCAGAAATCTGGATAAAGGTACAATCTCATTGCTCATTGTTGAAGGGGGACAAATACTGTATAATACGTTTTTGGTTGGAATAATTATCCCATCACTTTTATTATGGGAAGATAGAACCATGCTACAGATTTTAAAAAAGAGAACCATTGAACAACCATGGAGCACATAAAATACATTCATGTACTTCTTGGCCATTATTTCTTTTGTAATCCCATTGAATTCTAAAATGGCACACAGTTAAGAAACAAATGCAGATTTTTGGGGCAAGTGCTTATGAAGCAGAGGTGGCAAACTTCAGCCTTGTAGACGGTAGTGAGGTACCAGCATTCTTTAGCAGAAGAGGTTAAAAACCTTGTTAAACCAATACCCCCACCTCAATGATCCTGTAGCATTGAACCCTAGCAGTTAAAGTGGTATCAACTGCAGTGTAGATGCACCCTCTGGATAAAAGGCAAGGGTTTCTTTTGAAATGGATTAAAGTCCAAAGAAACACAGTGCAAATAATTACCAATGTGTATCAGGATCAGAGTACTTATGAGGTGAGTATAATTTTTAGTAGACAAGCCATAATGGGAACTGGAGTTTAGTATTATCTTGGGATTAGCATGTTTTGCAACCCTGGCATTAAGATACATGCAAATACCTGGGTTGCCGCATAGAATTGAGGTGCTGACAGAAGCAGTAGTGGTTCAACTTGTATTGTGATGCCTCCTGGAATGGATATTGCCCTGGCTTCATCATAGTAATTTTGGTTTTGTGTGTGTGCTTTTTATTACCTTAATTGCAAATCTGTGATGCATTTGAAGTATCGGTGATGTATGTAAAGTAGAAGCTGACTGATTCATGGTGCCCTGGTTGCTTGCCATAGACAAAAAAGCTTCTTCAGATTCACAAATGGTTCACTTTATGTATTCTACATCAAGGCAGCACTTCCTAACCAAAGTGGATGCCACAACAAAGCCAACTGGTCCTTGAGGGAACCACAGCATTCTTTGTCATAGACTGCAAGAGATTTTGCCGTGAGTCTGGCTGTGCAACTGTGCTTCCTCAATAAAGAAAAGCAAGAATGTTTGTTTTGAGGGAATTAAGCAGTGCAGTAGTCTGTAACTGAGGTCAATGGTCTGTACTCTGGCTCAGGCAGGTGGTTTTGCTCCAGCACCAATCCTGAGTGGTCCATCAAATTGATGGGAATGATGGGGGGGGGGGGGATTGGACAACTCCTAAAAATGCAACTTTGCAACTAAAAATGACCTGAAAATGACCTGAACTAAAAATGCAACTAAAAATGACCTGAACTGAAGTAAGAATATTTGAAGGAACATTTTCCTTTTATGAGCTCATTAGAGCTCTGGAGAAGCCTTTCTTTCCATCCCACCACATTTTCAGTCTCATTTGGTAGAAACAGGGATTTCTGGGTGTCTGTTTTCAAACTTGGAAGTCTCTCCCTCCATCTTTGCTCTCCTTCTGCTCAAGTTAAA
The DNA here is from genome assembly GCA_030556195.1 of Anolis apletophallus. Classification (NCBI taxonomy): domain Eukaryota; kingdom Metazoa; phylum Chordata; class Lepidosauria; order Squamata; family Anolidae; genus Anolis; species Anolis apletophallus. The sequence continues at coordinate 110,378,928 of JARBWK010000002.1, read as the reverse complement.
ACATTCTTATACTGTCAGGTTTTTAGAAATTGATTGGGACTGGATCTACACCCTCTTATAATGCAGTTTGACTACAATGAACAGGATTATGTGGATCTACACTGACCACACAATGTAGTTCCAAAAAGCATTTTATAGTTCCAAACTGCATGGAAGATCCAGCCTGGGATGGGCTTGTAATGGTGCACTCTGTTGTTTTATAGCTTGTGTATTATCTTTAACCTCTCCATTGGCGCTCCCTTGTTGTGGCAGAGAGGCTTGTGTACCCTAATGAAGTTGTGAGCTATGCTGGTGGTGGCATAATAGTCACCGGTAGGGCCTCCCATGCCAGACAGGTCACAACCGAACAGTCTGACAAAGAGCGTCGAAGGGCAGGATGGGCTCTCTAGCCTTTTGGCAACCATCCTAGGAGAAGGAAAACTCTGATTTCAAACCCGGGCAGATGGTGCTCATTTAACCCTGTAAAGTCAACCATCTAAGAGAAGGAAACTTGAACCAAACCTACGACCTGAGGACCCCGCTGCCACCATCCTAAGCTTGCTAGGCCCTGGCAGACGAACCTTTGGTTTAAAGGGTGAGACCAGTTCTGTGCATACTGTGCTCCACCAAAAAAATTCCATTGCACAGGCTCGAAGAACACATCCAACCTCCGAATCATCAACGTGCTTGTAGAAAGCGTGGGATGAGTCCTTCCTAAGAATCTTCATTCGCGAAGAAAAGCCAAGATAAAACTATCTTTAATGAATTTTGAAATGATGATTTAGCTTCATTAATTGTGTAATTGTCTTTTAAATTTTTATATTTACACTTTCATCAATGTTTTTGTATTATTTTTAATCTGTAGTGTTTTTAAACATAAGTCCCATTATTGGGAGAAAGGCAGGATGTGGCTGGATAAAATGCTGGGATGCTGTAAGGACTTACATCTTTGTAAATGGACTTATGTATGTGGGAACTGGACAGTTTTCTTAACATTTATATCCAGTAGAGAGATGCTGTTACATTATGGCATTGCAGAGCCAGCAAAGTACCCAGTGTGTATTATGCAGTGCTGAGCATTGCACGCCAATGTGCATTGTACATTGATGTGCACTGTGTGCCAGTGTGCAACATGCACCAATAGAGCCCCTGGTGGTGCAATGGGTTAAACCTTTGTGCCAGCAGGACTGAAGACCGACAGGTCAGAGGTTTGAATCTGAGGACAGCGCAGATGAGCTCCCTCTGTCAGCTCCAGCTCTTTATGCGGGGACAGCTTTGTCCACCGGGCTACTCCGTACAGCACCAATCGAGACTGGGAGGGCGGGGAGGGGGAGTCGCAGTGGCCTATAAAGATTCCATCCCCTTGACCAGGTGCCCCATCCCGCAGTCAAACACGTTCGAATGTGTCGGCCTAAGGGTTGGTGACTGGGACAGGATAGGGATTCTGCTAGTGTACCGACCACCCCGCTGCACTACAGTCTCCCTACCGGAGCTAGCCGGAGTGGTCTCGGGCCTGGCGGTGGAGTCCCAACGGCTCATTGTGCTGGGGGACTTCAACGTCCATGCCCGAGACCACTCTATCTGGTGCGGCTCAGGACTTCATGGCCACCATGGCAACCATGGGCCTGTCTCAACTAATATCGGGTCCCACCCATAGTACAGGACACACGCTAGATCTGGTTTTCTGTCAGGGATGGGAAGAAGGTGGCGGAGTGGAGGAATTGACCACCATTCCTTTGCCATGGACCGACCACCACCTGGTCAGGTTTAGACTCACTGTGCCTTTCCACCTCCGCAGGGGTGGTGGACCTATTAGAATGGTCCGCCCCAGGAGACTTATGGATCCGAATGGATTCCTGACGGCTCTTGGGGATTTCCCCGCCTCCTCGGTAAGTGACCCTGTTGAGGCTCTTGTCTCACTCTGGGACAGGGAGATGACAAGGGCTATTGACACGATCCCTCCAGAATGCCCCCTCTTGAGTAACCGAGCTAAACCAGCTCCTTGGTTTACTGAGGAGCTGGCAGCGATGAAGCGAAAAAAGAGGAGGCTAGAGTGCGTGTGGCGTCGGAAGCGGAGCGGATCAGTCCATGCGCGTCTGGTCTCTTATTTGAGGATGTATGATGCAGCAACGAAGGCTGCACAAAAAACATCCATTGCAGCCAAGGTGGCCGCTGCTAAAAACCGTCCAGCGGAACTGTTCCGAGTCATCAGAGGACTACTAAATCCGCCACAGTGCGAGATCCCTGACGGCTCGGCGGTACGCTGTGAGGAGTTTGCTCGGGCCTTCGCAGACAAAGTGGCGCTGATCCGTTCCGATACCACTTTAACAGCGGTCTCTGGGGATGTGACACGAGCATCTGCTTGTCCGGTTTTAATGGATTCGTTTCAATTGGTTCAGCTCGAGGATGTGGACAAGATCCTTGGGGAAGCGAGGCCTACCATATGCATCCTAGACCCCTGCCCATCCTGGCTGATCAAGGAAACCAGAGGGCAGGCATGTAGCCAGGGGGGGGGGGGGGCTAAGGGGAGGATTAGACAGATTCATGGATACCAAGGGAATCAGTAGTTACTGAAATGGACCCCTCCCCCCCGAAATTAAGAACATAAGAAGAGCCATGCTGAATCGGGCCTCAGCCCATCTAGTCCAGCATTCTGTGTCACACAGTGGCCCACTAGTTGTACACAGGGATCTCTAGCAGAAAGGAGGGCAAAACCCTCACCTGCTCCCGACCCCCCACAACCAGTACCCGGGGAAAATCCTGCCTGCCTCCATCAACACAGAGGTGGCACTTGGATGTCCATTTCAGTAACTACTGATTCCCTTGGTATCCATGAATCTGTCTAATCCTGCCTTGAAGCTGTCCAGGCTGACAGCTGTCACAACCTCCTCTGGAAGTGAGTTCCATAACCCAATGACCCTCTGGGTGAAGAAATATTTCCTTTATTAGTCCTAACTTTCCTACCTTGGAGCTTTAGGAGTGCCCCTAGTCCTAGTGTTGGGTGACAGAGAAAATATTTTTTCTCTATTCACCTTTTCTATCCCATGCATGATTTTATACACTTCGATCAAGTCACCTCTTAAACGCCGTCTTTCAAGGCTGAAAAGACCAAGGCGTTGCAACCTGATTTCATAAGGGAGCTGCTCCATCCCTTGGATCATTCTTGTTGCCCTTTTCTGTACCTTTTCCAGTTCCGTTATATCCTTCTTGAGGTCCGGTGACCAGAATTGTACACAGTACTCCAGATGTGGCCTTACCATAGATTTGTAGAGAGGCAATACAACATTTGCCGACCTATTTTCGATTCCCTTCCTGATCATGCCAAGCATAGAATTTGCTTTTTTCACTGCTGCTGCGCACTGGGTTGACATCTTCATTGAGCTGTCCACCAAAACCCCAAGATCCCTTTCCTGGTTTGTCTCAGAAAGCTTTGATCCCATCAGTTGATAAGTGTATTTGGGGTTCTTGCCCCGATGTGCATGACTTTACACTTGTTTAGGTTAAAATGCATTTGCCACTTTGTTGCCCATTCACTCAATTTCGAGAGATCTTTCTGGAGCTCTTTACAATCAGTTTCATTTTTAACTACCCTGAACAGTTTAGTGTCGTCTGCAAACTTTGCTACCTCAGAATTTACTCCTACATCCAGATCATTAACGAATAAATTAAAAAGTAACGGACCCAAAACTGAGCCTTGGGGTACGCCACTTCTCACCTCTTTCCACCCAGAGAAATGTCCGTTTATTACCACCCTTTGTTTCCTACAGTTTAGTCAGGTTCCAATCCAGGACAAGACCTGTCCCCTGATTCCATGGCTGAAGAGCTTATTTAGAGCCTTTGGTGAGGGACTTTGTCAAAAGCCTTTTGAAAGTCAAGGTAAACAATATCGACTGGGTCCCCTTTATCTATGTGTTTATTTACACTCTCAAAGAATTCTAACAAGTTAGTAAGACATGATTTGCCTTTTGCAGAAACCATGTTGATTTTCCTTCAGCAATGCCTGTTCTTCTATGTGCTTAGTAATTTTTTCTTTAATAATGGTTTCCATCACTTTGCCTGGAACTGAGGTTAGACTAACTGGCCTATAATTTCCTGGATCACCCCTGGATCCTTTCTTGAAGATCGGAGTTACATTTGCCTCCCTCCAGTCCTCGGGTACAGTGCCTGATCTTAGAGAAAGGTTATATATTTTGGCTAGAATTTCAGCAATTTCACACTTGAGTTCCTTAAGAACTCTGGGGTGGATGCCATCTGGCCCTGGTGATTTGTTGACATTTAGTTTAGTAAGGCATGTGAGAACATCTTCCTTGTTTATCTCTATCTGGTTTAATTCATTTAATTCCCTCCCTGAAAAAACTGACTCAGCTGCAGGCATATGTTGTCTGTTGTCTGTCTGTTGTCTGTCCTCCTGTGTGAAAACGGAGGCAAAGAAGTCGTTTAGCCGCTCAGCAATCTCCTTGTCTTCACTTATTGTCCCTTTCTTACTAGGGTGGTCCGTGAAAAGGCCTTACTGGTACATTATTTAAACTGTTATGTTTATTCATATCATGATCTGATTACCATGCTCATTATATCCCACATTAATGGGGTTATTGGGATAACAATACAAAAGGTTTGCTAGGGTAGACCCTCTTCCACCCAGTCTCAGCCCCCCCCCCCCCCGAATCAAAATCCTGGCTACGGCCCTGCCAGAGGGGGTTTGGCAGAGTGGGTGAAGGTGGTGGTTAATGCCTCCTTACAGGAGGGCAAAATTCTAGCCAGCTTAAAGCAAGCTGTGATAAAACTGCTGTTGAAAAAAACCATCACTGGATCCCACTCAATTAGTGAACTATCGGCCAGTTTCCAATCTCCCCTATTTGGGCAAAGTCATGGAACGTGTGGTGGCTTCGCAACTCCGGGGGTTCTTGGTAGACACTGATTATCTTGATCCGGCACAGTCTGGCTTTAGGCCGGGACATGGTACTGAAACAGCCTTGGTCGCCTTGGTAGATGATCTACGCCGGGAACTCAGCAGGGGGAGTGTGTCCCTGTTGGTTCTGCTGGACCTCTCAGCGGCTTTCGATACCGTAGACCACGGTATCCTTCTGGGTTGCCTTGCAGATATGGGGCTTGGGGGTACTGCATTGCAGTGGCTCCAATCCTTTCTGGAAGGTCGCACCCAGAAGGTGTTATTAGGTGACACCTGTTCGGCTCCGCAACCTTTGTCTTGTGGAGTCCCTCAGGGTTCAGTTCTGTCCCCAATGTTATTTAATATCTACATGAAACCGCTGGGAGAGATCATTCGGAGTTTCGGAGTAAGGTGTTATCTGTACGCAGATGACGTCCAGATCTGTCACTCCTCCCCACCTGTCACCAAGGAGGCTGTCCAGACTTTGAACCGGTGCTTGGCTGCTGTGTCAGACTGGATGAGGGCTAGCAAATTGAAACTTAATCCAGACAAGACAGAGGTCCTACTGGTCAGTCGAAAGGCCAAACAGGGCATAGGGTTACAGCCTGTGTTGGACGGGGTTACACTCCCCCTTAAGACGCAGGTTCGCAGCTTGGGAGTGATCCTGGATTCATCGCTGAGCCTGGAGCCCCAGGTCTCAGCGGTGGCCGGGGGAGCTTTTGCACAGTTAAGACTCGTGCGCCAGTTGCACCCGTACCTTGGGCAGTCTGATCTGGCTACGGTCGTCCACGCTCTGGTCACATCCCGAATAGATTACTGCAACGCGCTCTACGTGGGGCTGCCTTTGAAGACAGTTCGGAAATTACAACTAGTCCAACGGGCGGCAGCCAGACTACTAACTGGAGCTACATACAGGAAGCATACCACCCCCCTGTTGTGTCAGCTCCACTGGCTGCCGGTCCAATTCTGGGCTCAATTCAAAGTGCGGGTGTTGACCTTTAAAGCTCTATACGGTTCTGGCCCAGCTTACTTGTCCGAACGCATCTGCCGCTACGTCCCACCTCGTACTTTAAGATCATCCGGGGAGGTCTTGCTCTCGCGCCCACCAGCTTCCCAGGTGCGGCTGGTGGGGACGAGGGAGAGGGCCTTCTCGGTGGTGGCTCCCCGTCTGTGGAATGCGCTCCCTAGCGACATATGATCAATTCCATTCCTCCTGACATTTAGGAAAAAAGTGAAAGCCTGGATGTGGGACCAGGCGTTCGCATAGTAGCACAGGACAGCACTTTAGTAGTTTTAATGGAAAGTTGGTGAATAGGACTCAATGCTTTTATGGACGGAACACTGTTTTTAACATAGGTGAATGCATAGGATGTGTGAATATAATTGTATTTTAATGTATTTTAGTGTCGAGTGCTGGAGGGTTTTATATTGTGTTTTATACTGCGATTGTGATGTAGGCATCAAATTATGCCTTTTGGAAGCCGCTCTGAGCCCCCCCTCGGGGGTTGAGAAGAGCGGGGTAAAATGCCATAAATAAATAAATAAATAAATAAACATGAGAGAAACCTCCCACAAGGATGGTAAAACATCAAAACATCCAGGTGTCCTGTGGGCAATGTCCTTGCAGACAGCCAATTATCTCATACCAGAAGCAACTTGCAGTTTCTCAAGTTACTCCTGACTTGCACCAATTCACATTGGTCTCTGTGGAATTGGTTTTTGTGGCCTGAATGTAGAATTTTGCTTTTGTTGAATTTCATTTTATTCATTTCAGTCCAGTTTTTTTTAGTTTATCAAGGCCCCTTTGAATTTTCTTTCCCTCTTCCAATGTGTTAGCTACCCCTCCCAGAATCCAAAGGAGGACCTCCACAAAGGAACAAAGCAAATTTTCTAAGTCAAGGGGTGACCCATATTGAGGGCCATTAACAATCCAGTCACACATAACTTGAGAGGAAATTTCCTGGCTGGAGATAGGAAAGAATGGAGATTCAGTCACCTCAGCTTATCCTTACCCTTTAAATCTATAGATTTGCAAGGAGATGATGAGATCTCCTCCCTCACCCCACCTGCCTGATCTAATGCAGCTTCTGGCAGGAAAACGAATAAAGACTATATATTCACTGTGAGGAGGGAATGGGAGGAGAGGGAGGGAAGGAAGGAAGGTGGAGGAGCCAACGCTTTGCATATTCTGTTTATGCCTGACAAGGGCAAAGTGAAGAGGGTGCAAACCCTCTCTCCTTGATTTAGGACTGCAGAATGCCCCTTTTGCTCCCCAACCCCACTGCTCCAGGATTCAATTTTCCTGGCTGACATTTCTTTTTCTGCTGATCCGAGTGCCTTCGTTTTGAATCCAAAAGCCATTAAGACAGATTACAGTGGGCCACTGGGATTCCCAGCTCTGCATTTTAAACATTTTCCCCATCTAGCACAACACTGTGCTCATTAACTCCTTCACACATGGCTTACTTCATTTAAGATATCACTCCCACGAAGGAACTGTTCTGTGTACAACTACAACCTATCCTTCTAGACTGATGCATTAATGGCTCGGGCTGGTAGGAGCTGTAGTTTCAAACATCTGGAAGGGATATTTCAGTGATGATGGTGTGTAGCAACACATTGTGATGCAAAGACAAAAGCATAGCTTTCAGTTTTGCTCATGTAAAGATGATATGACAAGGACCCATTATCACTGTGCTGTATATTATACTCTCCATCTGTTCTGATTTGGCAGGAGCACTAGCACTCCCGATTAATCCTTTATCATCCCATTTTTTCAAGTGCTTTTAAACATCCTGGTTTTTCTTCCTTCCCCATATTTGTCCCTTTGTCCTCTGCTTATTTCAGTTGGTACAGACCGAGTTCAGAGTGCAAAAGTAATTTACGCTTAAATAATTCAGTAAGTAGGAGAGGGGAGGAAATCTTGCCCTTCCTAGTAGGCTTAGGCAAAAGCGAACTCCTAGCTTGTGTGTCCTTCCACGTTAATAACACAAGCCAACAATTATTTTTCATCGGATATAATTTTAGGCCATTCTTATAGAGTTTTTCGTGCTGAATTCAGATGTGTTTCTTCTTTCTCTATCATGTGTAGTTTTTGCAATGAGGCTAATCAAATAATTAATGCATTTATGTATTGATATCAATAGAATCTAATTAATCACGAGCCAACAAGTATATTTGTCAGATATTATTTTAGGTTACTCTTATAGAATTTTTCGCACTGAATTCATATCTGTGTTTATTTTTTCTCTAACACGTGTAGTTTTTGCAATGAAGCTAATCAAATAATCAATGCATTTATACACTGATACCAATAGAATCGAATTGATATAAGTGCGTAAATGCATTATTTGATAAGCCTCATCACAAAAACTACACATGATGGAGAAAAAATAAACAAAGATCTGAATTCAGCGCAAAAAAACTATAAGAATGACCTAAAATTATAACTGATGAAAAATACTTGTTGGCTTGTGTTACACAAATATGATGTGAAATGTGCAGACTTTACAGTATTCTGTTGTAATGTACCATTTTTCATAGTTAAAAAAGTTGACATGATGGAAAAAAATGAAGACATATTTAAAATTGATTTAAACTGTGTTATTCTCATTTCTGATGATTACAAAAAAGATTGATTTTGTTGGCTTATGTAATGCTTGCCATTTTGGCCACATTCTGATATGGCTTGACCACATATCTTTGGGAAAAGGTGGAGTGTGTGGCACATGAGCTATTGAAAAACATTTGAGTATTGTCTACAAACGTGCCCACACTTTCACTGCCATTCAGTGATTCTCTAGGAAATTCATTATGTATGAAGCAGCTTAAAGACAAGCTTCTCTGGGGCCTTGCAACATGTGTTGTTGTCACATCTGCTCTCCCTTTTTGGTCTGTACGGATTTGCACGTTTTCCTTGAATGCATAGATTTCTCCCAGAGCTCATACTACGGGGTATGCTTTGGCTTCTTTACCCCCCCCCTCTTTTGGACCATTTTGCCCTTTTCATGAGGCTGAAGAAAATATGAAAACCAGCGTGATGTAGTAGCTTGAATGCTGAACTAGGGCTATAGGAGAATAGAATTCAAATTCTCGTTTGGCTACAGAAAACCATGGGGAAGTCACATTATCTCAGCTGAAAAGGAAGCCAGTAGCAAACATCCTGGGTTCCTTTAGGGTTGCCATAAAGTGGTAATGGCTCGAAGGTATGCAACAATATGGAAGATACGATTTGGCCAAATTTGGGGAGTATCTGAGGGGAATACTGTGGGTTTAATTAAGGATTCCCCAATTTCCCTGCCTGCCCAATAATTTGAGCAGTGATTAATTCCGCCTTCTCCACACTTTCTGCCAAATTCTGTTGAGCCTCAATCAGTCAAAAAAGAAAAAGAAAGAAAAAAGAGCAACACAAAGCCAGACCTGGTTGTGAAAGTGCTGAATCAAACAACCAGCTGGGCTCCACAGGAATGAGATCAATTAGGTGCCCCCTTGCTGTCTCAATATCTCTAGTCTCATCGACTTGTCAGCATCCATAAAGTATGTTATGCATCATGTAGGAATGAGAGGAATAGGTAAAAAAGTGCAACAAAGTTGAAGTCCGAACTTCTGTGCATGAAACAAACACCTGGAGGACCGAAGTTTGCCCATGCCTGGTGTAGAACCATATCATGGTATTTAATTACACTGAACTGCATTATATGAATCTACACTGATTATACAATGCAATTTCAAGCTGTATTATATAGCTGTGTAGATTTGGCCTCTATAAAAAGGTCATTTCTGTCAGTGTTCAGCTAGATATCCCTGTAATTCAACACACATTGAGGTAAAGGAGCCCCCAGGTGGTGCAGTGGATTAAACCAATGAGCTGCTAAACTTGTTGACCAAATGTCGCAGGTTCGAATCCGGGGAGCGGCGTGAGCTTCCGCTGTCAGCCCCAGCTTCTGTCAACCTAGCAGTTCGAAAACATGCAAATGAGATCAATAGGTACCGCTCCGGCGGGAAGGTAACAGTGCTCCATGCAGTCATGCTGGCAACATGACCTTGGAGGTATCTACGGACAACACCAGCTCTTCAGCTTAGAAATGGAGATGAGCACCAACCCCCAGAGTCAGACACGACTGGACTGAATGTCAGGGGAAACCTTTACCTTTACCTGAGGTGAAGGAGAGCTAGCTCCTATTGTTTATACGACACCTGAATGTGCAATATTCAAGCTTGAATTCCAAGCTAACCAAATCTACAGCAGGAATGCATTTCACCATGTTTCCCCAAAACAGCATTTTATGCAAAGCAAATGCATTTAAGTGTTTGTGATAACTTTGAGCTGTTTAAATAATCTGATTACTACTGCTTTGTAACCGTAAACTCACGCTTTCTATCAGAAATTACAAGTGCGGGTTTATTATCCCTTATCCAATGCTTGGGAGCAGACATGTTTTGGATTTTTTCAGGTTTTGAAATTTGCATATATGTACAGAATGAGATGTCTTGGAGATGGGATCTAAGTCTAAATAAAATTCATTTATGTTTCCTAAACACCTTATACACACAGTTTGACTGTAATTTTGTACAATCTTTTACATAATTTTGTACATGAAACAAAGCTTACGTACACTGTGTACACTGAACAATCAGAAAACAAAGTGCCACTATTTCAGCTTCCCACATCAACATTTTCATATTTGGGCGTATTGTGGATTTCAGAATTCCAGATAAGGGATGCTTAACCTGTATCATCAGCACCCATGTGAAGAAACAGGCCAAAAAAAATCATAACCCAAATTGTAGCAATTTACAGGAACTGAGATTCAAAGTATCTTTGAAATATATACCGCAAATCGTTAAACCAGGTTTATATATGTCTGTCTATATATGTTGTTTGTCTGTGGCATTGAATGTTTGCCTGTATATGTGCATTGTGATCCGCCCTGAGTCCCCTGTGGGGTGAGAAGGCCAGAATATAAATGATGTAAATAAATAAATAAATATTCTAGCAAGCTTTTTTAATCTCTCTGGAGTGATTTTCCTTTGTGGGCTGGGCTATATTGCTTTTATCTTCTGAGAGCATCCAGCTCACTCTTTAAAGTGCTGCATACTGAGTAGCAGTTTCTTGGATAATGGTTCTCAGTCATATGTCATATCCTATCAAAAACAATAATCTCAAAATGAAACACCCCCATCCCACTTTTCCTGAGAATGACATTTCTATGTATATTCACATTCTGTTATTAATAGACAGCAATAATGGAAAATTGAGAGAGACACTAGAAAGAGGCCAAAGGTTACCAGCATGCCCAAAGGTCATGGATAATCCATGGCAAGTAGGGTAGACTGAAGATAGATGAACCCTGCATGGCACCGAGTCTATGTTTATGTACAAGGGGCCTTTCACATGACACAATTATAGTGAAGCCGAAATTTGGAGATCTAAGGACCACGGATACCGAGAAACTGTGCCCGATGAGTCTAATTACTTGCCAAAGTTCTTGGATGAAGTAAGACTCACGAGTGTTGAAGACAAGGATAGAGGCTTTAATATACAATCTGCAGAAGGCATGCAATTTACTACACAAGATGCCAAAATGCACAAGTATAAACATTATAGGATATATAGTCACTTTTAAACAGTAGAAACACCATGCATTAACATTGTCTAGGTTTGAAATTCTCTCACCTGTCCCAGCACCCTTTGGCAGAGAAGACTAAAGGCCTTATAAAACTACAAATGCCAGGATTCCATAGCATTGAGCTATGAAAGTTAAAGTGATATCAAACTGCATGAATTCTTCAGTGTAGATGCACCTTATGTGCCAGATATGGGTCTCTTGATGCGGAATTTCTGCCATAGTTTGTACTCAGTTAACTTAGAAAGTGGGAGTGGAAAGGAAAAGTAATTTTTTTTATTTGGGGGGGGGGAGAGTTAGGCCTCCTGAATTCAAGATCCAAACCCCCAAATTCTTGGGATTCTCTGCTCAAAACAACAGATTTCTGTATTCCTCTTTTGCCCTCTGGTCAATGCCTTTTTGACCACATGTTGTTCATCTATGTGTGTCCTGGATTTCATCTGTAAAATGCTGAAGGGTATGAAGATCTAACACTAGGCAGGTGGAAGGCATATGATTATAGTAATCAGGAATGAGCTAAAGATTTTTTTAAAAAAAATCTCAGCGCAATCCCCTGCCTTGGAAAAGCCTATAAAAGAATATGTGCAAGCAAGATAAGAAGTAAAGCTTGGAGGTTCAATTAGCAATTTCCACCATAGCTATGTAACCGTTCGTGTATTTTTTTTAAAGTAGTCTAATTTACAGAACCTATTCTTCTCCCTACTTCTATCATAAGGGGGGGGGGAGTTATCAATTAATATTTTCTTGGGGTTTATCAGACACCTTGTCAAGAAACCAGGCTGACTGTTGATCTTGGCTAGCCTTAGCTATGAGGCAAACTATAGAGACAGACTTTGGGGAAAGCACAAATCTCCAAGACAGGAGGTAAATCAAGGCTGGATAAGCAATGTGAATTATAAATCACACATTGGCACTAAGTTAGCTTCACTTGCACAGAGAAAGACAGCATGAAGAAGGGAAAATTGTAAAATAGACTATGCTGCTGCAAACAGCAGGTGGGTAATTATATTTTTATAGAATGTACTAATTTTTTTTGTAAATGCATCCAGCAAATATAAACTAGAACATCAGAAGATGAAATGGGCTGGAAGCGATGATGGCTCCATAGTTGAGATGAATCCTTGGTAAACAGGCCCTTAGCAGCCATAGTTACATCTACCTTCAGTGTAGAATTAAGGCAGTTTGACACCACTTTAACTGCCATGGCTCAATGCTGTGGAATCATGGGAGTTGTAGTTTTACAAAGTCTTGAGCCTTCTCTGCCAAAGGGCACTGGTGCCTCACAACACTACAATTCCCATGACTCCATGGAATTAAGCCATTAATTAAGCCAGTTAAAGTGATGTCAAACTGCATCAATTCTATAGAGTAGACCTTTAAGTAAAGGTAAAGGTTTTCCTTTGAGATTAAGTCTAGTCGTGTCCAACTCGGGGGGTAGTGCTCATCTCCATTTCTAAACCAAAGAGCTGGTGTTGTCCGTAGATGCCTCCTAGGTCATGTGAGCAGTATGACTGCATGGAGCGCCATTACCTTCCTGCAGAAGTGGTACCTATTGATCTTCTCACATTTGCATGTTTTTGCACTGTTAGGTTGGCAGAAACAGAGTCTAACAGCAGGAGCTCACCCCGTTCCCCGAATTTGAAACCTCCAACCTTTCGGTCAGCAAGTTCAGCAGCTCAGCGGTTTAACCTGCTGCGCCACCAGGGGCTTAGATGACCTTTAATGTTCCCAAAATACAGTGTAACAGAAAAGTTCTGGTTTTGTAACCTTGTGGGTTAAAATGTTTCTCCCACATGCTCTCCCACTGTTCCAGTTTGGTAGGGATGACCCAACTAATCCCCGGGCATCTCGCATCCTTAGCTGCTTTTAAAATGTCCTGGCTTCTTCCTGCTTTTTTTCTTTTGTCTTCATCTTACTTCACTTACTGCAAGCCTTGCTCAAAGTACAAAAATAATTTGCACAAAGAATTTAGGAAGAGGGGCCTGAAACCGCATAAACCTTATATATGTATGGTTTCGGTTTACTGGTTTTCTCCTCTCTACACATTCTTTTTGATTTACTGATCCTCTGTGTATCAGGGCTGCACAGTGCCAGGATGGGGGATCTGTAACATGTAGAACTCAAAGATTGGGAAAGATTTTACTGTTTACTTGCTTTGAGAGAGATATTTTTCTTTTGCAGAGTAATATCCCATTTGTCTTAACAATGGAATCAAACACATATTTACTCAGACGTAAATTCCAATAAATTAAATAGGACTAACTCCAAGGTAAATGGATACAAGAGTGAGATCTGAGACGTTCTGAAAGGTCATTTATGGTGCCCCTCCCCATCTTTCTCATGTAAGTATATTCCATATATATGCCAGAGTTAAAAAGTATTGCATATTATTATTCCAAGCCCATTTTTATTTGAAGTACCATTCTGTAAAATAGGTTAATGAGAGAAGCTATGATCGGCTCATGAGATGTTAGAGAGAATGCTAGGATTTGGTCTTATTTTTAATGAATGTTGGACAGAGGAAGTATGAATACAGAGTTCATACAGTGGATTAGCAAGAGAGCTGTCATTTGGAGAAGACTTGGTAATATATGTAATAATTGACAATTTTTCTCTTCCCCGCCCCTCCCATTTTCCTGGTCAGTGCCTAATTCCAGGGTTTGTTTTGCTTAAAATGACAAATTTGTGTATTCTTTCTCATTACTAACTTCTGCCCTCTTTTTGTCTGGCCTCACTCTTTTGACTACTCTCTGATATTGCTTCGCTGCACGTATTCCAGTTTGGATCTATAAAATATTTAAGCTTGCACTTTCATTAAAAAATATCTTCTACCATCTTCTAATGGTAGCCATCTTTTCTTAAGTCCACAAGGAAGACAGGATTGCAATCAGGGAGCAGGTAGTGGTGGTTGCAATTGCAAAGAGGCAGAATAGAAACCCCAGTGGGCATCACTGTTGGTGAGACACAATCGTCCAAGGACCCAATCAAGGATGCTGGATATTAATCCCATACATCCTAGTGAACCTTTAAGGGCTTTCAGGCACATCCATTATGTCGAGAAAATGATATGGATGTCCTCACAAATTGGCTGCCACAGGTTGTTCTGACTCACAAATGGAAGAAAGGGCAGCTCAGGAGACAAGTAATGTTCTAAAGAAAAAAGAATACAAAGCGATAATGGTCTGAATTATCTCTTTTAATACTCAGTCAGAGATGTATGTGAGAGAGATTTTCATTGGGAACGCATACTGCTGGAATTGCAGGGAAGGGAATCAACTCTTTCTTATCCAGCTAGGATTCAGATGAAGCCATATTGGAAGAGGAAAGTGTTTGATATCTGCAGGTAAGGTGGCTTTAAAGCCTGAGCACCCATATCCACTGATTCAGAGCTGATTTGGGCTCATTGAGTCACTGTGAAGATAGTTGTGTGTATATGTTGGGTATATACATGGCATACACCAAAAACTAGGAATGTGAAGAGAGGACTGAGAAAAAGGCCCCAATCGGTGCCCTTTGGAACAAGACAGGAACTTCTTGCCCTCTAGCATTTCAGACATCAAAAAACAGTTGCATGTGTGGCCAAGAAACATTAGATTGCGCTCAAGTTGGCTAAAGTTATGAATGAGGAAGAACACATAAACCATGAGAGGCTGCAGCATTTTGCTGTTGCCTGAGCTTTCTAGGAAGAACCAAATTCTGTCTCTCCTCTTTCTTCTGCTGAGTTAATGGAGTGTAAACTACTTCTGCACTTTGAATTTGGCTTGCATGATTGGCATAGGCTGAGGACAAAGGAAGAAAGTGAGAAGAGGAGAGAGAAACTAAGGCATTTTAAGAACAGGTGAGAAATGGATTAATCAGAATTGCCCTTGCCAAATTGGGACAGTTAGAGGGAGGTGGGATGGAAGTGGCATCATAGCTTGTGAGCCTTCATGTACCATGCCTAGGAAAAATGCATGGTGGTGATGGTGGTGGTGGTGGGGGGTTCTTGTGCAAGGTCTGACAAAACTCCCCCATGACATGTTTACAGTAGGTCAAGCTGTGTGGTAAGAGAGGCCTCAGGATGGTGGGGGAAGTTGGGGAGAACCTCAGCATCCACTGCAGGTACTGGATATATTTTGTCATCCATCCAGCTATGAAAACATGCCTCCTCCATACCATGCATTGCCACATGGAATCATAGAGTTGCAGGGCCGTAGCCAGGATTTTGTTTCGGAGGGGGCTGAGTTTGGTTCGGGGGGCTGAGAGAAATCACCCTAGCAAATCTTTTGTATTGTTATCCCAATAACCCCATTAATTGGATATAATGAGCATGGTGATCAGATCATGATATGAATAAACATAACAGTTTAAATAATGTACCAGTAAGGCCTTCTCGCGGACCACCCTGAGAATTTCTGGGGGCAGCCCCCTTAGCCCCCTGGCTACATGCCTGTAGAGTTGGAATAGACCTCGTGGGCCATCCAGTCCAACCTCCTGCCAAGAAGCAGGAAAATCGCATTCAAAGCACCCCCAACAGATGGCCATCCAGCCTTCGTTTAAAAGCCTCCAAAGAAGGAGCCTCCACCACACTCCGGGGCAGAGAGTTCCACTGCTGAACAGCTCTCACAGTCAGGAAGTTCTTCCTAATGTTCAGATGGAATCTCCTTTCCTATAGTTTGAAGCCATTGTTCCGCATCCTAGTCTCCAGGGCAGCAGAAAACAAGCGTGTTCCCTCCTCCCTATGACTTCCTCTCACATATTTATACATGACTATCATATCTCCTCTCAGCCTTCTCTTCTGCAGGTTAAACATGTCCAGCTCTTTAAGCTTCTCCTCATGGGACTTGTTCTCCAGATCCTTGATCATTTTAGTCACCCTCCTCTGGACACATTCCAGCTTGTCAACATCACCCTTCAATTGTGGTGCCCAAAATTGGACACAGTATTCCAGATGTGGTCTAACCAATGCAGAATAGAAGGTAGCATGACTTCCCTGGCATGACTATACTATTGAGGCAGGCCAAAATCTCATTGGCTTTTTTTGGTTGTTTTTATCAAAACTCTGGGTTCATTTACCTGCATTCCTGTTGTGCCTATTCGTTCCATCAGGCAGCCCACGAATAGTTTTGGCTTGTTCCCAGCTCTTGCTTGCTTCACCTTTATGACATCAGAAAGGTCTGCTATCAGAACTCCCCCCCCCAACTTAATTAATAACACCTAATGAGTTCATTGTATGTGGGGAAAGTCAAACCAGAGCCTGTCCAGTTTGAATCTCACTCTCATGGTAGCATTTTTAGCCAAATTCCCATAAGACTTTGAAGGCGGCCCTTTGTGTCCTTGCAGTGTATTCTTAAGCACCTTACCTCCTGCTTCCTGCTTTCCCTTATTCTTGCAGGGAGGGTGCCCCCTCTGTCCTTTCCCTTAGCAACAATCACTGGCATTCTCATCCCACTGTCCTTTGTTCCCTGAAGCCTTTCCTCTCCACCTTCTCTCTTTGCCAAGGACTCACCTGGTCCTTTTCATCTCTTTCTCTTTTTTTAACTTTCTGATTTGGTGCCCAGCTTTTTCACTTCCATTCTGCAATGCTGTCTCTGGGACAAAGCCTGCAAGAACATCTCATCCTTTGCTTGTCCCCTCTGACCTTCACTGGTGCTGACTTTAGGGTCAATCCACTTACAAAAGGTGTCAGGAAATGGCTGCTATGATGGCACACATTTTGGCAATTTTGGATACAAAAGGTCATACACAGTGTCCCCACAGAATCTGTAGCATAGATAGAATAAGCATGTTATGATTTTGAGGTATAAGCAGCTTTGACAGCCTACCTCCTGAGCAGAAAATTAAAGGTGATGGCAACATTGCTGATAAGACTCAGAGTTTCCATCCCAGGTGTCAACTGATGTGCGGTTACATCCTTTGTTTTCTCCTATCTAGCCTCATTGATGGGGAAAAGGTTTTTGCATACTTCTTAAACTATGAGCTAATGAAGGCACATTCTGGGGCTCAGGTTTTTCAGGTGTCAGCACAAGCAGAGGAATTTTTGGATCACAGCGTCATAGGAAGGCAATTTGCCTGTCTCAAGGCTCCATAATCAGAAAGGAGGAATATGCAATTGGAGAGCTTGCCAGGCAATGGAGAAGAGCCAGAAACAATAAACCCTGCAGGTATTTGCTTTTTGCAAGCAAAGGGTCAAAAACATTGTGTTAAAATAAACACCTACACCCACACACCCATATGCACATTTGCAAGATCAGCACATATCTATTTGTTTATATTGCTGACTAGCAGTGTTCGAAGAGTGAGCGCACAGAAACTGTGGTAATGCGTGGAAAATAAAAATAGTGAATTGTGATGCATTGGAACTGGGGCCAAGTTCTCATCTGGATTCAGAGCCTGAATCACCTTAAAAGAAGTAAGACACCAAAAGAAGATGCTGCAACGAGTGCCTTCTGTCCTTTGTCTGAAGCAGCATCTAAGCTCTAGATCCCGGTTGATATGATGCAAAATTAGGACCAAAACAGCTGTAATTTGGATTAGCAGCATAATTGAATCTCTTGATTATGGATAGTGTCACATTTGAAGAATCCCCTGACAAACTGCCTTCTAAGGATCCTCTCCAGACTTGGTTGGCCAGTGTTGCAGGTTGAACATCTTGGTAACTGGAATAGTTCTCATATCTCAGTTAGGTCACATCAGTTCACACAAACACACCACAGAAACTTTAAGGAAAAGACCACCTGGAATGACACTTGGCATTCACATGCAGCAGTAGCATCCCATCGAAGCCCATTATTAGTACAGTGTTTCCTCCGCAGATCCTGGTACTCCTATAACAACAGTAGCCACATCTTATCCCCTACCGTTTTAGATTCCCGCCATTTCTCTATCATAGCATCTCGCCAAGGCACTGCAAACAATACCATGAGGATTGTCCAGTCTGAACCATCCAAAGAACTGAGATTTCAAAATCTGTATCTGAGATCTAATGATGGCTCACATCAATCCTAACAATACCATCAAAGGATACATTCAGCCTCAATTACAGCTGTTCTGACATGTTAGTCAAACAAAAAAAGCCCAACTGCAATAAATGAGAAAATATTTCTCTGATCAGAAATTAAATTTTCACATTTTGCGTTGAAAAGAAAAGAAGAGGAGAGGGGGGGACTTCATTCTTTTAATATTGTTGAAAACTAAAGAAAATTCTGCACACAAAAAGGAAGTTTTCCCAATTCTCCTTTCAATGACTTGTACCCATTAACAAATTCCTCTCTCAGTCAAGTAGTGGAATCCCATCTTGCTCGTCAAGTAATAATCTTAATAAAGCTGCTAATAAGTAGGAAACATACTGGGAAGGGAGAAATGCTGATTCTGACTCTCCAGTGGGGAAATCCTATTTTGCTTGACTGTTCAGATGCAAGCCTCCTGAGGCACACAATTTAATATGCTTAGAATGTAACCTATCCCAGTCATATTTCAACTTGCAGAGAGTGCAGTAAAGGAGGAAAAGCTAGTGAGATGGAAAGAAAAACTCGCAAACCATCAGAAAAGTGGAAGTAGAAGAAGATAGATGATGAAAGTGAGAAAGGGACAGATGCTAAAAGAGGGAGAATATAAATGCAACTAGAATTGGGGAATGTGTGGCAGAGGAGGACAGAGAAAGTCCACAAGGGAGGGTGAGGATGATAAGAAAGGTAGAGGAGGATGACTACAACTAGGAGAATGGAGA
Source organism: Anolis apletophallus (assembly GCA_030556195.1). NCBI lineage: Eukaryota > Metazoa > Chordata > Lepidosauria > Squamata > Anolidae > Anolis > Anolis apletophallus. The sequence goes on along the minus strand of JARBWK010000002.1, from coordinate 110,359,727 downwards.
CTGCAGTCAAGAAGTCAGAAAAAGTCTAGGACTTAGAACAGGCCTGCACAGCCTGTGGTCCTCCAGCTGTTTTAGCCTCCAACTCCCAGAATTCCTGGCCATTGGACAAACTGGCTGGGGTTGCTAGGAGTTGGAGGCCAAAACAGCTGGAGCACCGCAGATTGTGCAGGCTTGGCTTAGAAGGACAGCTGTGGAGGAACTAAATGAGATAGATCCTGAAGTGTAAAAATTGTCATTGAATACTGAATTTAGGATTGCCCAAGCTATCATTTCCATGTATGGTTGTGAAAGCTGGACTTTGAAGAAAGCTGATAGGGGAAAAATCAATTCATCTGAAATGTGCTAGAGAAGGCTTCTACTAAAAATTAGAAATCAGTGGGTCCTAGAACAAATCAAGCCTGAACTTTTCCTAGAAGCCAATATGACTAAACTGAGACTTTGCCCATATCATGACAAAACATGACTGAATAGAAAAGCCAATAATGCTTGATGAGGCAGAGGGCAGTAGGAAAAGAAGAAAACCACATTCCAGGTGGAGAGATGAAATCAAGGAAGCCTTGGGCCAGAGTCGGCATGACTTGATGATTAAGGTGACTTGGAAGCCTCTCATTGATGGGATCACCATAAACCAACGTCTCCTTGACAGCATTTAAAAATAACAAATGAGGCATGTGATCCCCAGGCTTTTGAAATGACAGGGGTATTTTGTGCTCTAAATGATTTTATCTTGGTCTATCATGGCACTCCCACAATGGTGCTCATTTCTTTGCAAAGATCCTCTGAAGTGTGTGTTGCAATTAAGGCTGAAATAATAAACCAATTTGAAAATCCAGTCTAATTCAGGTCAGGTATCACCTCTATGTGCACCATGTGGCATTTGGAAACTGCAATTGCCAGATATTTTTCCTCTGCAGTGCTCAACCTGTCCCCATGGATTATCAACCTTCCAGCAATAAGAAAATAGTAAGAGCTGACTTCTTATAGCCATCTAGTTCCAAGCCTTGAAACCCAGGATTCTGTTTTCTCTCTAGCCCTTGAGGATATTCTAACAAATATGATTAACAAATATAATAAAATGTTTGAATCTGGGCTTTGGAGGATCATAACAAAGGTTTGTACGTTTACCTGTGCTGACTTGAATGATAATTAAAAAACAAAAAGGGAAGATGAAGGTTTTACTTCCAGTCTTCTATTAAGAGACCCCATATAATAGAACTGTGGATCTCAGTAACTCTCTCTCCCCCTCCCCCCCTGGCATGTGGGGATTGGGGCATGAGCATGTGGTTGCGTGTGGGTGTGCTGGCATATGTGCACTGTATTTTTGGTGTAAGAATATGAAGAGGTTGTGTGTGCATAAGAAGAGGATTAGGAGGAGAGAGAACAGTTTTTATGCCTTTTGATACTCATCAATTTTTTTTCAGGGGATGATTATCCAATATTACTAGACATAGCACCCACCACCAGGAAAATCTTGCTCCCTTCTCCTATGGCCCTTTCACACAGCCCTATATCCCAGAAAATCCCACATTATCTGAGTGTGGACACAGATAATCCAGTTCAAAGCAGATATTGTGGGATTTCCTGCCTTAATATTCTGGGATATAGGGCTGTGTGGGAGGGGCCCTAGATGTATGGGGACTTCCTATAGATGAGTGGTTCTCAACCTGTGGGTCCCCAGATGTTTTGGCCTACAACTCTCAGATATCCCAGCCAGTTTACTAGCTGTTAGGATTTCTGGGAGTTGAAGCCCAAAACATCTGAGGACCCACAGATTGAGAACCAGTGCTATAGATGTATTACTCAAGAATGTACACTTTGTGCATGATCAGAAATACTCTGTTCATTTCTTGCTTGCTGCTAATCACTGCATTCTCCTCAGATTAAGCATTTCATTTTGGTCCTCAGGACTCACTCCCTTGACAGAGAGTTAGAAAGAGGACTCCTCTTATCTGCCCCTCGGTGATATAAACAAAAACAATTCAGTACAGGATGCATTTCCTTAGACCTTAGATCAGGGGTGGGCAAACTGCGGCCCGGGGCCCGGATGTGGCCCTTTGGCTGATTCTATCCGGCCCGCCTAAGGGCCCCTGGCTTGTCTCCCCTGCCTGGCCTCTGCATAAAAAACTCCAGAGAAGGGGACTATAAGGAAGCATTATTTTATTTTAGTGGTTTTTATTATTATTTTATCATAATTTTATAACAATAATAAAATAATATAATAAATAATATAATATGTTATATGATATATTATAATTTCAATATATTATGTTTATATATATATATACTATAATATACTAATTCTGATATTAATACTAATAATATATGAATATTTCTTGATATATTAATATGTTAATATTAATGATGTGTAATATATAGTAAATATAGTAAGTGAATAAATAAATAAATTATGTAGATTAGCATGTAGTTCCGCCTTTAGGTGCGGCCCTCCATAATATTTTTTGGCTCTCGTGTGGCCCCTTGGAAAAAATAGTTGCCCACCCCTGCCTTAGATTCTCATCTTTCTTCGTGACACTTGCTGTTCTATATCAGCCTTCATTGTTTAGTACATTTCATAAGATTCATTGTGTGTTCGCGGCTTTGTTCTTCTGGTATTGTATAAAGAGATGCAAATCTCTCCTCTGTTCCCTTTTCTTTCATGAACCAGTACCAGGAAGTCAAAAATCTACCTAGAGTGAGCTCTGCTAATAACTTGCTGACATCGATGGAAAGTGGGCAGGTTGTACATAGAGTCTTGCAAGAGAAGTGCCTAATTTCCTATAGGTGTTATGTAACATACTGTAGCATGTAACATCTGCTTTAGGAATCCCACTTTTGTTTAGATGAAAAGGTGAAAGTGGAAGGTGCACACATTAGTATATACAATGGACCTGAGAATCGCTCAGGTTAGGGGCACAGCAGAGTCAGCAAAAATGGAGGCATGTATGTGCATATAACAGAATGACTGAGAAGAGAACATTCACATCCCCTTCCAGGCCTCAGAAATGGGGAACTGCTTCTGTCAGGGCTGTAGCCAGGATTTTGGTTTGGGGGGGGCGGAGTATGGTTCGGGGGGGCTGAGACTGGGGGGAAGAGAGTCTACCCTAGCAAACCTTTTGTATTGTTATCCCAATAACCCCATTAATGTGGGATATAATGAGCATGGTGATCAGATCATGATATGAATAAACATAACAGTTTAAATAATGTACCAGTAAGGCCTTCTCGCGGACCATCCTGAGAATTTCTGGGGGGGCTGAAGCCCCTTAGCCCCCCCGGCTACATGCCTGGCTTCTGTTTAAATCTCAAAGACTGTAGAGATAAGTTAGGGGCACAGAACCCCCACAAATGTGCGGGAAAGTATCCCCAAATGCCATTTTCTTTTCCTGAAATAACACTTCTCTAGGAAATTCTAGGTCCTGCAGCACAACCTCTGCTGGAAATTGATGACAGAGCCATCCTGGAGGACTTACAAATGACTATTGAAGTGTTCTCTCCAGGAATCTTTGCATCCTCCAGCACAACTCTGTGATCAACCTTCAGTGGATGTTCCAGTGGAAGTTCACCAAAGAGCTACACTGGAAGACCTAGAAATTCATAGAGAGCACATAAATTCAGATACACAATTAATCAAATCTGTGAAAATTTAACCTATAAAAATGTGCGGGACCAACTGTTGTGAACATGGGCTTACAGAATGAAAAGAAAACTAATGAAACCAAGGAGTTGGTGCCATGTGCTTTCAGATCATTTCCAATTTATAATCACCCTAAGGCAGTGGTTCCCAACCCAGATGTTTTGGCCTACAACTCTTAGAAATCCTAACAGCTAGTAAACTGGCTGGGATTTCTGGGAGTTGTAGGCCAAAACACCTAAGAACATAAGAACATAAGAAGAGCCATGCTGAATCGGGCCTCAGCCCATCTAGTCCAGCATTCTGTGTCACACAGTGGCCCACTAGTTGTACACAGGATCTCTAGCAGAAAGGAGGGCAAAACCCTCACCTGCTCCTGACCCCCACAACCAGTACCCGGGGAAAATCCTGCCTGCCTCCATCAACACAGAGGTGGCACTTGGATGTCCATTTCAGTAACTACTGATTCCCTTGGTATCCATGAATCTGTCTAATCCTGCCTTGAAGCTGTCCAGGCTGACAGCTGTCACAACCTCCTCTGGAAGTGAGTTCCATAACCCAATGACCCTCTGGGTGAAGAAATATTTCCCTTTATTAGTCCTAACTTTCCTACCTTGGAGCTTCAGGAGTGCCCCCTAGTCCTAGTGTTGGGTGACAGAGAAAATATTTTTCTTTATTTACCTTTTCTATCCCATGCATGATTTTATACACTTCGATCAAGTCACCTCTTAAACGCCGTCTTTCAAGGCTGAAAAGACCAAGGCGTTGCAACCTGATTTCATAAGGGAGCTGCTCCATCCCTTGGATCATTTTTGTTGCCCTTCTTTTGTACCTTTTCCAGTTCCGTTATATCCTTCTTAAGGTGCGGAGACCAGAATTGTACACAGTACTCCAAATGTGGCCTTACCATAGATTTGTAGAGAGGCAATACAACATTTGCCGACCTATTTTCGATTCCCTTCCTGATCATGCCAAGCATAGAATTTGCTTTTTTCGCTGCTGCTGCGCACTGGGTTGACATCTTCATTGAGCTGTCCACCAAAACCCCAAGATCCCTTTCCTGGTTTGTTTCGGAAAGCTTTGACCCCATCAATTGGTAGGTGTAGTTGGGGTTCTTTGCCCCGATGTGCATGACTTTACACTTGTTTAGGTTAAAATGCATTTGCCACTTTGTTGCCCATTCACTCAATTTCGAGGGATCTTTCTGGAGCTCTTTACAATCAGATTCATTTTTAACTACCCTGAACAATTTAGTGTCGTCTGCAAACTTTGCTACCTCAGAATTCACTCCTACATCCAGGTCATTAATGAATAAATTAAAAAGTAACGGACCCAAAACTGAACCTTGGGGTACGCCACTTCTCACCTCTTTCCACCCAGAGAAATGTCCGTTTATTACCACCCTTTGTTTCCTACAGTTTAGCCAGGTTCCAATCCAGGACAAGACCTGTCCTCTGATTCCATGGCTGAAGAGCTTATTTAGGAGCCTTTGGTGAGGGACTTTGTCAAAAGCCTTTTGAAAGTCAAGGTAAACAATATCGACTGGGTCCCCTTTATCTATGTGTTTATTTACACCCTCAAAGAATTCTAACAAGTTAGTAAGACATGATTTGCCTTTGCAGAAACCATGTTGATTTTCCTTCAGCAATGCCTGTTCTTCTATGTGCTTCGTAATTTTTCTTTAATAATGGTTTCCATCACTTTGCCTGGAACTGAGGTTAGACTAACTGGCCTATAATTTCCTGGATCACCCCTGGATCCTTTCTTGAAGATCGGAGTTACATTTGCCTCCCTCCAGTCCTCGGTACAGTGCCTGATCTTAGAGAAAGGTTATATATTTTGGCCAGAATTTCAGCAATTTCACACTTGAGTTCCTTAAGAACTCTGGGGTGGATGCCATCTGGCCCTGGTGATTTATTGACATTTAGTTTAGTAAGGCATGTGAGAACATCTTCCTTGTTTATCTCTATCTGGTTTAATTCATTTAATTCCCTCCCTGAAAAACTGACTCAGCTACAGGCATATGTTGTCTGTCCTCCTGTGTGAAACGGAGGCAAAGAAGTCGTTTAGCCGCTCAGCAATCTCCTTGTCTTCACTTATTGTCCCTTTCTTACCATTTTCGTCAAGTGGCCCAACTGCTTTTCTAGTTGGGTTTCTACTTCTGATGTACTTAAAGAAGTTTTTGCTATTTTTTAAATATTCTTAGCTATATGTGCCTCAAAATCTCTCTTGGCTTTCCTGACGGTTGCTTTGCATTTAGTTTGCCAGAGCTTGTGTTCCTTTCTGTTCTCCTCAGTAGGAAGAGCCTTCCATTTCTTAAATGAGTTTTTCTTCTTTCCAATCACATATTTTACTTCATTTGTAAGCCATACTGATGTCCTCTTGGACTTTCCCGGCCTCTTTCTTATTTTAGGAATGCATTTTAGTTCGGCTTGTTTTAAAGTATTTTTAAACAGTTTCCAAGCATTCTGGAGGACTTTGATTTTATTTACTGTTCCTTTTAGTTTGTTCTTTACTATTTTTCTCATTTTGGTGAAATTCCCTTTGTGAAAATTTAAGGTTTCTGTGTTAGTTTTCACTGACAGTTTGCTATCCAAACTTAAGTTGAAGGTTATTGTGTTGTGGTCACTGGTACCTATGGGCTCAGTTACAAGGACATCTTGAACAAGATCTTGTTCATTAGTTAGCACCAAGTCCAGGATCCCTTTCCCTGGTTGGTTCCATGACCATCTGCTCAAGGGAATAATCGGCTAGCATGTCGAGGAACCTTGTCTCTCTTTCATGCGTAGAACAAGAATTTGGCCAATCTATTCGGGGATAGTTGAAGTCCCCCATTATGACTAATTTATTGCTTTTTGAGGCCTGTTTAATTTCATTTTCCAGATAGCAGTCTGCCTCTGGAGTTTGGTTGGGAGGGCGATAGCAGATCCCTAATGCTAGATTAGTTTTTTGTCCTGGGATTTTTTACCCACAATGTTTCTGTAGGTGAGTTTGAATTTTCTTGAAATTCTAATTCATGAGATTCTAGCTCTTCATTTATGTACAGGGCCACACCGCCGCCGTTTTTCCCTCTCCTGTCTTTCCTATACAGTTTATAACCTGGAATTTTTGTGTCCCAGTTATTTTCCTCTGTCCACCAGGTTTCTGTTATGCCAATAATATCAATATTTTTCTTTTGCCAAACATTCCAGCTCCCTATTTTTGTTCGAAGGCTTCTAGCGTTTGCGTACAGACATTTATATTTATTGCTCTGATGCCCTTTCAACTTTGGCTGTTTATGAGAATTTGTAGAAGGCCTACTATGTCCTACCTCTTGACTACTTTCTATCTTTTCTGTTGACTCAGCCATTTGTGCGTAAATTTCATCCTCCATACTTGGCGTTTCACCCTCTCGAACCGGAAGCTGCCCAGCTCCTGTCGACTTTCCCCTAGGAAAGCTGGGGACCCACAGGTTGAGAACCACTGCCCTAAGGGCTTTTCCTGGCAAGATTTGTTCAGAGGGGTTTACCTTTACCTTCCCCGGAATCTAAGAGAATATGACTTGCTTAAAGCCCATCCAGTGGGTTTCCATGGTTGGGCAGGGATTCACATTCTGGTCTCTAGTGCTCAAACCATTAAATCATGCTGGCTGTCTTGAAAAACCTTTGTTCAATTTCCCATTCAATCATGAGAATTTCTGGGAGTGGTCTGTCTCAGAAGTCTAGTTTTAGGGTCAAACAGAATAGCTCCGTGTTTGCCATTCTAATACTTATGTTTTTAACTTAGATCCCACTTTGTAACAAGTCACATAAAACACCTTGTACGAAAATCAACACAATACCGTCTCCCGAGCCATATTTGAAAAATCCTTAGCAAATTGAACACAGCAGTTGCAAACTTTGAAATGCCTGGAGGAAGAGTACAAATGTAATGGTACATGAAATAGTTTGAAAACAACATGAAGGCTGTTGATCTAATAGGATTTTGAACAGAAAAGGCAAAGCCTCTTTTTAAACAGCTCAGACAGAACGGCTGTTCACACCTGCAGATGTGCATTATGACTGCTAGGGAGCTGTAAGCACAGCTGGGGAACAAGTTTTAAACAGATGTTTTATCTGTATAACATAGCATTGAATCCATCTGCATTGTCTTGTCCTGTCAGTTAGGGGTGGGAAGGTTAGACGCCGGAGATGGAAAGGGAAACCTTTGCCTTTGTTTGTGTCCTGTATGTTATTGTTGTTGTTATATAAAAGGCATTGAATGTCTGCCTGTATAAGTGAATACTGTAATCTGCTCTGAGTCCCCTTGGGGCGATGGAGTGGAATATAAATAAAGTGTATTATTATTATTATTATGTATTATAAGGTTGTTCCTCCTGCCCTGCAGTCTCAGACCATTTAAAATTATTTGGTCTGCACTATGTTTGATCATTTAAAAATATATATGTTAATTTACCCAGTGGTTCCCAACCTTTTTTTGACCAGGGCCCGCTTTAACAAGGGACCACTTGAATGGAGACCACTTGATCAGGGACCACTTTGACCAGGGACCACTCTCCAAGATCAGTACCAAAAGGGGCTGGTCTGGTCAGCTCTGTGGAAAGGAGTGGAAATAAATAAAGTAAATAAATAAATAAATAGGAAGGAGGTTCGTGGACCATATTTTCGTTCTCGTGGCCCACTGATGGGCTGCAGCCCACTGATTTACACAATGGAGTAACTATTGTTTCTCACTACCACAGACACTGAAACTAACTAGAAGTAGTAGTAGTTAAAATGGTTGCCAGGAATGAGGATCTGGATATTGGACTGCCCTCTAAATGTTGCTGCGCTGCACTGCAACTCTCAGCAACTCCTTTTAATTGGAGATTAGTGCCAGAAACTGCATTTTACGAATATCTGGAGGTCCACCTGATTGTTTTTCTTTCTGTGTATGTGCCTTGAAGTTGGTCCTTTAATTATGGAGACCCCATGAATTTTATAGGGGTTTTTGGGGGGCAACGAATACTCAGAGGTGGTTTAGCCAGTTCCTTCTTATGGAATATAGCCTGATATTTATTGGCAGTCTCCTATCTTAGTACTAGCCAGGGCATACCATGCTTAGCTTCCAAGATCAGAGGAAATCTGGTGCCTTAGGAGTGTTCAGGCATTAAACAGCCTGGGCTGTGTAGTGCAGTGGTTCTCAACCTGTGGGTCCTCAGGTGTTTTGGCCTACAATTCCCAGAAATCCCAGCCAGTTTACCAGCTGTTAGGAATTCTGGGAGTTGAAGGCCAAAACATCTGGGGACCCACAGGTTGAGAACCACTGGTGTAGTGCAACAATTTTCCCTCCATGCATGATGGACTCCTGGACTACGGGTGTAAATTCTGTCCTCACGTGTAAAGGCAAGAAACTGCTGGCCTGCAAGATGAATAAAAATAGTAGCATTTTTCTTTCATAACATTTCAAGTTGTTCAAATATGAGGGAAAACTGTACGAAAGTGTTGGTACTCTAATATTTCTCACAACCAATGTTTCCTGAAAAAATATACTTGGAAACATTATTTTGACTCCTATGTTCTAGATTCTAGAAAATGCTTGTTGACCTCTATTTGTATGGATATGCCAAGCTGTGTTCCTTTGGCACTGTTCATGTGGAAGCTCCCAAGCCAGCAACAGGCTGTGTGGGGGAAGTGTTGACCTCCGGATGGGCCACCTGCATCCTGGGATGGTGGCACGTACCAAAGACTCTTGCTAGTCCTGGGATTTGTGTAACGATGGCTCCTTCTGGTGCAGCTGTCCAGTCTGTCAGCCTCTCGCTTGGGGTTTGGAGGTTATTTTTGCAAAGGAATGTGCCAGCCCCTCAGATTCTAGCAGGGCAGCTTCAGCTAGAGTTACACACCAGGCAGAGGGCAAGTGCCAGGCCTGCAAGATGAATAAATATAGTGCTTATGCTGGAACATTGGACTGAAGCTGTACGCATCTTAGCTTTTCTCTGAGATTTACACTGTCTGGCTTGAGAAGACGACTGGCTTGCATCTCTTTTGCTTCCCTTCCCCATTCTACTCACTGGCACCTATCACTATTTTATCACTCTTGTGGTAAAGGCACCAGATAAATTAATTTATTGGTCTCTACCTTGATGAAGTCAGGCCATACAGCAGAGATGGAAAAGCTGTTCTTTTAATTGTACCCCTCAGAACCCCGCAGTCAGCATGGCCTTCCTTCCAGCTTAGAGAAGGAGGGCCATTGAGACGTGCAAGATTCCTGTTATCTGCCATAGCTGCGCAATAAAAATGAAGTCAAGTAAATGTGTACTGACACAGGATCAACAGGGAGCAAAAGCACTATCTTACATGACTCTATTTTGGCACTTTGAAAAGTCATGAAAAAAGCCCAGTGCAAAGTCCAAAGGGCAGCAGCACTGTCATGTTCTGTATCCTGCAACAGAAGCACAGATCAGCAGAGTTCAAGAATGCTCCTGACTGTGGCAAATGTGTATTTATTGGATTTGGAGAGACCCAGCTTTCCTGTCACCTTAGAGATGGAAAAGAGGCAGAGATACTTCCAGGAGTTGTGAGACACCATCCATTCCGCTCCCTGCCAACACTTAGGGAAAGTGCTTTGGAAGCCCTGATTTCCCCCACTGGATTGGATGTTATATTCCACTTCTTCAAAACTGACAGGAAGCAAAAGGAATATTTACTAGATGTTTTAATACAGGGCTGTCCAATTTTTCTCTCTCCACACTTTATCTCTCCAACCCTCTATAGTCACATTAGACAATGAATATATACCATGTTGAGTATCTTCAGTATTACACCTCTCTTCAGTATTGCAGTTGTGCCAAGTTGTGGTCTCATGATCATTCTTCCACAAACCTGTCTCTCTGCCATGCCAGTTTTGTATCTTCAGGCTGCGGGTGTTTTGAATTATGAGAGTGTTTGACTATGTGGTGCCCCAACATGCAGCTTTCCCATTCTGGTGGTGGTGGGAGCCCCTTCTCATTTGATCATATTGAATTATGGAAATTGGTTGAATATATACATGTGGCCCAAATCCGGCTGAGTAGCCTCAGACAACAATTACTGGAATAATTCATGGAGAGCACATAGTTTCACTTTATTTATTTATTTATTTATTTACAGAATTTATATACCACCTTTCTCACCCCTGGGGGGACTCAAAGTCACATAAAATGTGTAAAATTCAATGTCTTACATTGGGCACTGATACAATGCCAATATAAACAATTACAATAGTAAAACCACAATAAAACATAAATCACAATTAAAGCAATACATCAACAAGCGTTTAAGCAATAAAACAGTCTCGTCAGTCGAATCGCTGTTCCAGTCAATGTCCCTCTAACTGTCCGAAGGCCTGGTCCCAGAACCATTTTTCCCCTAAAAGCCAGGAGGGAGGGAGTGGATCTTACGTCATTTGGGAGTGTATTCCATAGGCGAGGGACCACAGCCGAGAAGACCCTGTCTCTCGTCCCTGCCAGACACATTTGTGCTGTTGATGGGAGTGAGAGCAGGGCCTCACTGAATGATCTTAGATTACGAGGTGGGATGTAGGCGTGGATCCGTTTGGACAAGTAAGTTGGGTCAGAACTGTATAGAACTTTAAATATTAATGAAACATTTAGGAAGGTATAAAGGGGGAAGCATTTGTCGCATAATTTGATGGATAGGTATGGAGTAAGTTATCTCTGGTGTGTTGTGTGACGTAGTATTTTGTGCATGTAGTAAAACTGGATCTTGCTTTACAACAGCCTATGTGAATGTAACTGATATCTTTATGATGTCAAAAGACAACCTGCCAACAGCAATTTGTTTGACACAACAAATTAATACTGCTATGCTTTGAGAATTGGAATGGTTTGCGTATCATGATTAGTCAAAAGGAACCTTTTAGAAGTGCATTCAACTGTATTTTAGGAGCCACAAGAGACTTTGATGGGCAGAAATGGAATTTTCCAATCAGACACAGAGCTTTGGAAAATTAGTGTTTGGACCACAGCTTCCAGAATCCCCCAACCATCACAGCCAGTGGCTGTGGGATTCTGGAATTAGTATTCCAAAAAAGAACAACTTTTCAAAGAGTTGACCATCATATATGTATAAATTTTCTGCAATGGAGATAAGAGCTTGAGCAGTGTGATAGCACAAAGTAAGAAAACTAAGAAGATATTGGTTTGGACCACGGAACTATCTAGTTCCGCACTCTCCCTGGACTTCAGCTTTCATTACAAAATGGCTGAATCCAAAATACTCGGAGGACCAAAGTTTGGGAACAACTGATCTGGAGAGTGGCTGCCAGAACTCATAAACCAAGCAGTCTAGATCTCTCTTTGTTACCAAATGAGTTCTCATCAAGTGGAAAAGGGGAGTTTTACAAATTGCTTCAAAGTGCAGTTATCAGCTTTGGAGAAATGTTCATTGTGAAGACCTTCAAAGGGGAAAGAAAGGGGTTTTGGAGTGGGCAGCTGCTAAGAAAACAGAAGAGAGAGTTTGTGAAGTGGCATTGGGCCCTCACATAGTTCCACCCCACCTGCCATGGGCATGCAATCTCCAAGATTTCCAGGGATGTGTGGTAGGAACAGCCCACCCTTGGCTCTGAATCCTGGGGATTGCTTCTCTCTCTTTGTGTGTATGCTATTCTCTCAAAGATATTATAAATGTAAAATACCACCTTTATATTTGTCCACTTTTTCCTTTTTGGCAGAGCTCCTGTGCTTTTGATTTTTGCATGACAACCAGTAAAAAAGCCATTGATGATTTTCTAGGCATGAAAATGAAGTGTCCAGAACTTAACCTGCTAAATTTCTACTTATATGCATCTGTAAAAAGCCCCAAGAGACATGCCTGAATAGAAAAAAAATCCATTTATTTCTTGGAGTTGGCATACTGAATGCTTTTGCAATAGTAGCAAGATTGCAAGCTGTTTCTAGCTTCATCTGTAACCTGGCACCTCCTGTTTGTTGTTGTACCTCCACTGTGATACAGCTCTTGCAGCTCAGCTAACACATCCACGTATATTATGTATAGAGCCAGTTTGAGCCTTGGACTTTTGTCAGTGTTTGACAGATGAAAATGGGTATCATTCTTTTTAGATTTGAGCAGAGTACTAACACAACCGAGAGAAAGCAACATAAGCAAGCTTCTGTGCCAAACTAAGGAGGTTATTCATGGTCACACCGTCTTCAGGAACTATTTTCAATTGTGTTCATTTCCTTTCTTTTTTCAGAAGTACATCACACAAGCCTTTTCACTAAATACTATAATTTTGAGGATGTCAGAGAGTCCTGTTAGCAGGGTAATTTGTGCTCAAACCTAAAAAGAAAGTTGGAACTTGTGAATAGCCATTGCATTGCAATTGAGGTGAACTCTTCTTTGTACATATCAATATGGCACAAAATGTAATTAGAATATATCCAAACACCTTGTCCACGCTATTGTTTGGCAGAGATAGTCCCAATCAACCTGTCATACCATTTCTCATCTGCTTTTAAAATGTTGCCCTTTCTCTCTCTCTTCCTCCCACTCTCCTCCTTTGTCCTCAGCTTAGTCCAGTTATGGCTAACTTATGACCTTATCCCACCTGCCTCAGTGGCGGAACGGCAGGGATGAGGGGTGGCTCTGTGCCCCTGCAAGCCACAGCAACGCTTACCCCATCATACAGGGAAGCACTGGGGTCAGCATAACACAGGAAGGCTCCCATGTTGTGAGGGAAGCATTGTACGATACATGCACTCCAATTGTGGGTGGGACCTCTGCCGGAAGTCCAGCAACATTGTGTGAGGGGCAGCATGCCCATCCATCACTGGACTGGCGGGGAAGTGTGCTAGGACGCTAACAAAGCCATGTGTGATGACGTCATAATTTTAAAGTGGAAAGGTTGTTTGTGCTCAGTTGATTCAATAAGAGGGAGAACAGGGCCAAATCTTGCCTTTCCTTGCAGGCTGGGGCAGAAGCAAACTGGTGCAGCCTCTCCTAACTGGTGTGTTTTCCCTCATTAATAACCTTTGCCATTTTGACCACTTTCTAGTGTTGCTTAGAAGCATAGAATCATAGAGTTGGAAGAGAGCACAAGAGCCGCCTAACCTCATTCTGCCACGAAGGAAGACACAATCATAGCACTCATAACAGCTGGTCATCCTCCTTCACCCTTAGGGAACCCAAGGCATTTCTGAAGGAGGTGATGTCATTTTCACCCCGATGAGGGTTCTCTCCAAGGCCCTAACCAATCTGAGATCCTGGCTACGATCATTTTATCTAAGGAATGCTGGGCCAACTGTTCCTCATGTAAGGATCCTTGACAATTCCCATCAGCCCATAAAATGTCAACTAGTTCCTTTTAATATGACAAAACAATGCCCTTGGGTGGGGAAAGCTGGAGGAAATTAGTGTCTTGTGTGCTTCCATGCACAAATGTGTGAAATAGAAAGCTGTTTCCTAACTGTTTTCTGACTAGTGTCTGTTTCTGATTCATCCTTGCTCAAGTTTGACTTTGAAGCTATTGAAAGGTTTTCCTTTAAAATATAACAGAAGGTCATATGGCATCTTAAGGCTCACTTATTAAAAAAATACTATTAGTAGGTCAATCATTGCCTGCATGGGTCAAATGGATGAAATATTATTCTCCATTAGTAGGTACAGAAATTAAAGCAAGGAAATGTTGAACAGTGGTTCCAATTACCAATAAAATGTGGTGATAATTCAATATAAAACTTAAGATAGGTCAACTGAACATTCACCATATCAGTAAAAAAAAAACCAACCCAGTTTTGCAATATTATTATTGCAGAGACCATTATTGGAAATAAAAATTGTAAAAGCAGTATGTTGGCATTTCTAGTTTGCTAAATGTTAAACCTCTGAACAGGGGACAGATCTATCATCTCCCTAAATGTCAATGCACTTATTTATACACGCATATAATTTAAAGAGCCACCATGATGTAATAGTTGAGCGTTTATTTATTTACTTTGCTTCTAGACCGCCTCTCTCAGCCCGAAGGCGACTCGATGCGTTGAACTAAGGCTCAGGGAGACCACAGTTCAAATCCTTACATAGGCAAGGAAATCTATGGAATGATCATGCTGCCTCCGTCCAAGAGGAAGAGAAAAGCAAACTCTCTCTGAACAAATCTTGCTTTGGGATAAGTTCACCTTTGGGTCACCATAAGTTGAAAATAAGGTTTGGGCCCAAATCAGTTTGAATGAAAATGATACAGTATGTAATTTTCGATGATCCGTTTCGTATAATCTCCAAAAACAGAATGGGGACGAGGGAACCAAAAAGCTGACCAAAATGGATCAAGAGAGGTGGATTTTGTCAGCTACTAGAGAGGATGGGGTTAAGTCTGCAATATACCTGAGTCAGGGGTCTGCTTCAGGGCTCCTGGAGAAGATGGGATCATTGCAGTGTCTTTTTCTCCCTCCCTGCCAACAGCAGTGTCCTTTCATTTACTTTTGGAAAATTTCTTAGGCTCCTCCTCCAGAGAGGGTCCTGCTTGGAACTCGCTTTCCCAGCAGAACTTGCATGGGGCGGGTATTGAAAAGTCTCTGAGTTCCTCTTGGAGCATTATGGGAGTTCAAGTTTTCCTTTCTGTTTCTCAACCAACAAAAAGCCTGGTTGTGTCCATGCTCTGATTGGACACAACCGACAACTACAATTCCCAGAGCTCTCTCTTGCGGCTTGTCTTATTTTAAAAAATGTTATGATAAAAATTAAAAATAATTCAAAAAAATCAGTAGATTGGTGAATTGTTTTGAAACTTGGCAGACTTGCAGTTGTAAATGGTGTCTAAAAGGAGGTAGGTTTCATGCAGATAGGCCTTAAAATGGCGGCGTATTGAGCCTTTAAAGTTTCCCATCCTCGTCAATGGGCCAAATCTTTGCCGAATGAAAACGGCGACATTCCTCCCTATTCAAGTAACTTTCTGGTAAACAAAATGAGGGGCTAGCTAAAAATAGACCCTGACACAGCTTGCCTTTTGGCTGACTTGCACACCTCTATTGGAAATTATTTGATGGTGCCTCAGAACGCCTTATTTTAAACATTTTACACCTATTTTATTATTCTGAATGGTGCAAAAAAAAATTCGTGTCAGAATACTTGAGAAAATGCTTCTGATGAGAGAATTGGCTGTCTGCAAGGACATTGCCCAGGGGACACCTGGATGTTTTACCATCCTTGTGGGAGGCTTCTCTCATATCTCCACACGGAGAGCTGGAGCTGACAGAGGGAACTCATCCACACTCTCCCCTTATTTGAACCTACAACCTGTCGGTCTTCAGTCCTACTTAACCCATTGTGCTACTGGGGCAATAGATAAATAGATATGACTACCAACATATTTCAAAGGAAAGGTAGAGGCGAATCCTATGAAATTCATGGGCTTGCCATCAATCAGCAGCAGACTTGAAGGCAGGCACATGTGCACACACACCTATTGCACTGCATGAAAAACAGACTTTTTCCACTCCTACCACGATCCTTCCCAATCTTTTCTCCCCTCTTCTCCAGCGTGAGTCCTTCAAGTGCCCCAACATCTACTCTCCAGGGTTCTCCAGACTTTTAGAGCACATTAAAGGGGAAGATGGCATTCTGCTGTGAGGAGGAGAAATCCATTCTGCTGCCAGATGCCATTCCAGGAATGGAAGGACACAATTGGATTTCTCTCCAGCAAAGCACAAATACAATAGTAAAACATAAAACAATGAATAGTAAAATCCATATAACTTTAACCTACAGCAGATTTTAAATGCCTAGGTAATTGAAATATTTCTGCCTTTTGCCCAAAAGACTGCCAAATCTCTTTTGCCATAATTGCCTATCCAGGTGCTGCAGCAAACATTTCAGTTGCTTGCAGCTGTTCTATCGGTTCCACAGATCTATTCTGGAATAAGGCTGCAGTCCTGAATGCACTTACTTGAGCATAAGCTCCACTAAACTCAGTGGGGCATATTTCTGATTGACATATACAAGGTTGCACTGTAAGGATTTTAGTCTACCTTCTTCAGCTGTAAAATCAATTGCACTTCAGTAAACTGCTAAGGCTGAACAGCTGCTATGGTTGCTTTGGCTAAAAAAGACTTTTTCAAAATCAGTGCAAGGAGATAAAATGAGAGTAACACAGGAGGGTAGAACAGCAATACATCACAGTGTGGGAGGGAAGGTCCTTCAGGCAGTGGTCTTTCATGCGTGAACAGGGGTTTCAGGTTTGAGGGAATTATCCCTACTTCCATCTTGAAAAACTGAGCAGAACAGATCTGGGTAACAAGTTAACCTCACACTATGTATATATTTATGAGATTGAAGTGAGCAAGTAGTAGTACCATAAAGGAAAAATCTAATGGGTCTAGAAGATAAACATAGATTTTGTGATGGCACGTCTGAGCCTATGGGAAAACTATAGTGTCTGGCTTTACTTGGGGGCTATCTGTATACCTTCTGTTAAGATGAAGACCCTTAGCAGACAGAGGCACCTTAGGCAAGGTGAAAAGATAACCAAAATGAGTTTACTGCAACAAGAGGAATAAAGGGTTAACTCCAACCAGGGCTACCATAAGGTAGCTTAAAATATTACATTACAAAAGGAGCCTTTACTGGATGCAGTCATTTCTCTGGAGTCTTTGATAGTTTCCTGCCTCTAGTGCAAAGTGATGGTTATAAACTGTCTTAATCTTTTTTTCTTGTGAAGCATAACCTGGTCATAAGCTTCTGTTGTCCTTTGGACTGCTGGTATAAAACTACACTGAATGCAGGTGCTAAGGTTGCCTGTATTGGATTACAAGGCTTAAAGTTACCAGACAATCCCAAGTCTAAGTCACAGTAGCTCTGCTTTAAGGAGTGAGGGAAATGGGATAGACCAACTGGCCTCTGGGGGGTGTTATGCTCCACCCAAAACTAATACAAAGTAATTTATCTACAGTCACTACTGGGAAAATTTATGAACAGGGGGAACTGAAG
The DNA here is from genome assembly GCA_030556195.1 of Anolis apletophallus. Lineage (NCBI taxonomy): Eukaryota > Metazoa > Chordata > Lepidosauria > Squamata > Anolidae > Anolis > Anolis apletophallus. The sequence continues at coordinate 110,342,156 of JARBWK010000002.1, read as the reverse complement.
CAGAGGAGAAGAACAGGCAAAGCTAAGACTTCACAGATTTGTCATGGTTACTTTAACAATTACTCAAAAACGCTTCCCACCAGCCATGCATTCTCTTGATGGTGGTTTGTCAAGTCCATGGTTCTCTTCTTGTGAACATATAAAATGTCTTTTGGAAATGCTGCTAAAAGCTTTTCAGCGTGTGTCACTTCATTTTTCTTATGCAGTAAATGAGCCATAGTGTTACAAAAAACAATGCATGGAGAAAGGGCTACAAAACTCAATCATGGTGCCTCAATATTTTGATTTGGCAGGGTCAATCCCGATGAATCCTGTGCAAGCCCACTTTTCCAGTTGCTATCAAAATGTCCCATTTTTTCCTCCTGCTCCAATGATCTCCCCATTGTCATCAGCTTACTTCAGGTATAACAAATTGCATTCATATGGCAACAATAGTTTGCACTCAACTCAGCAGGGGGGAATGGGAGGGGAATGGGAAGAATGTGGCAGAGTCTTGCCCTGCCCATAGGATTCAGGCAAAGCAAATCCACACAGGAATGTTCCAGGAGCCAAGCAAAACAGATGATATGAAATATCCTATAGAATCCAAGAGAATCAATGCCCCAAAAAACCCAAGCTAGAATTTCCAAAGGTAAAGCAGAATCTTAAGTCCATGAACATGAATGCAAGCAAACCCAAGCTGCAAGAACCTTCCAAAGATGAAGTTGCCAAAAGTATGATTTTCCCAAAGCATGTGTTGAACTATATACAAAAACTAGACTTCTTTCTCTTTCCCCTAATTGGCATTCTACTCCGCCGCCAGAAAGCAAGAACCTTGGAGTTGCCAATTAAAAATCCTTCTCTGCTAGCCCTTTCAGCACAGGTGTTTTATCTCGCAACTCCTCTGCTTCAAACAAGCTAATTCCCAGGGAAAACTCAGCATTTGCAAATTCCCATCCCCTGTAGCTGGTTTCCCATAACTCTGCCTCTGAAAATTACCATCCCCTTGTACTCCAGAACCCACAATCCCTATAGCCAAAGCCATAGACCCAACATCATCAAATACTTCTTTATTAGGGGATTTGTTACAATGTTAGGGCCAGGGGAAGAAAGCAAAGTAAAGGAAGACTGCTTGTTGAGCTGCTTCTGTAGCCACACCCCCAACCATGCTTGGCCCAATTGAGACATCTGGGAATTGTGGAACTCCTTGCTGCAGGTCAGATCAACTTGAATGCAGGGGGCCCTTGGTTTTTCACCCTCATTGTTACTTGTGTCTCAGTTTCTTTCTTTTTAATCCTTTTTTATTGAACATTTTGTTAGCTTGCATCCAGGTGGTAAGAGTACATTGGATGTTTACAGCATATAGGTACTTAACACAAGCTGTCCAGGAAATAACAAGAAAAGGGAATAAACATCAACAAAGAACAGAAAAGAAAAGATTAACAGTACACAATGAAGGCTTCTTTTAATCAAATTAGCTGTTGGTGATGTCCTTGGGGATGCACTTAGGTCTTGTGTTGCACTAGAGATATCAGATTCATAATTGATCTGTTTTTTAAAAGGGTCAGTTCTAGACCTTTTTTGCATTTCACCATAAGTTTATATTTAATGGCCCAATTATGAATAAGGCCCAGGGGAGTCCACTTAGCTGTAATCTCCCCTTTCTGGTTCATCATCTCCCACTTTCAGAACTGCTTGTGTTTTAGATATAGATTGCATCTTGTGCTTTTTTTAAAATGAAAGTATTAAAGGGAAAGATGTGCTGATCCTTGAGCTTCATCAGCATAAGGTATTCCGCAGTCTAAGCTGTCTGTGTATTTGTTATACTGAGGCTGTAAGCATATTTACATGCTTATTTGAAAGTTCATCCCAAGGAAATTTATTGGACTTTTAAAAAATTCCCATTTGTTATTCATAGAGAACCAGAGGCAGACTGGCCAGTCGGCTTACCCGATGGCAAGTGGGCCCCCTTAAACATTCGACCTTTAGTATCTTGAAAATATAATAGAAGTTCCAGTATTATTACTAACATTCATGTTGTTTTTTTCCTTTTTTAAGAAAATGAATGCAATCATTTTTGAGGATACTTTATATTTAAGATATGATTATATTTATAAGTATTTATATGTTTATTTATTTACTGTACTTATACCCCGCCTTTCTCAGCCCCGTAGGGGACTCAAGATGGCTTACATACGAGTATATAGGCAATGATTCAATGTCTTGTAAACATACATAGAGGTAAAAGTAAAGGTTGTCTAGTTGTGTACGGTTTGGGTGGAGGGTTTGCTCATCTTCATTTCTAAGCTGAAAAGCCAACGTTGTCCATATACGCCTCCAAGGTCATGTGGCTGGCATGACTGCATGGTGCGCCATTATCTTCTCACATTTGCATGTTTTCGAACTGCTAGGTTGGCAGAAGCTGGGGCTAACAGCAGAAGCTCACCTTGCTCACCGGATTCGAACTGCCAACCTTCTGGTCAGCAAGTTCAACATATTAACCCACTGTGCCACCAGGGGCTCCAGTAAACATACATACATAGTCAAATAAGCAGATACATCCGAACAGTCACTAAAACATATCAAACCTCAAAACACGTACTAAAATCATGTTATCCAAAATCATAATCCATGACCATTCCAAACTGTCATTGCATTTTCCCATATTCTCTAGTGCAGGGCTGTCCAACTGGCGGCCCTGGGGCCGGATCCGGCCCCCCAGCCTGTTGGGCACGGCCCCAGCTATGCCCACAGCCGCCATTTTTAATTTTTTTAAAAGAAAAATCAAATTTTTTTTTAAAAATGGAGGCTGGGGGAGGGGGAGGGGGCAGGGGGAGGAGGAAGAGAGCTAGCTCCTCCTCCCTGCACCGCCCCTCCATCCCCTCTCCGCCGCCCGATTGCATCGGCGCCGGTGAGAGAGGGACAAGGGGTGGTACAAGGAGGAAGAGGGCTAGCTCCTCCTCCCTGCACCGCCCTCTTCTTCCCTCTCTCGCCGGCGCCGATACCTTGCAAGGGAGGGGGTCCCCCGGCGGCACCCCCTCCCTTGCAAAGCATCGCAGCAGCCGCCGAAGCCAGCGCCGGCTTCTGCGGCTGCCGGGAGGCTTTGCAAGGGGAGGGGGTCCCAGCGGCACCCCTCCCTTGCAAAGCATCGCAGCAGCCGCCGAAGGCAGCGCCGGTTTCTGCGGCTGCCGGGATGCTTTGCAGGGAGGGGTCCCGGCGACACCCCTCCCTTGCAAAGCATCACAGCAGCCGCCAAAGCCAGCGCCGGTTTCTGCGGCTGCCGGATGCTTTGCAAGGGAGGGGTCCCGGCGGCACCCCTCCCTTGCAAAGCATCGCAGCAGCCGCTGAAGCCAGCGCCGGTTTCTCGCGGCTGCCGGGATGCTTTGCAAGGGAGGGGGGGCGGACACCCTCTCCCTTGCAAAGCATCGCAGCAGCCGCTGAAGCCAGCGCCGGTTTCTGCGGCTGCTGGGATGCTTTGCAAGGGAGGGGGTCCCCCGGCGGCACCCCCCTCCTTGCAAAGCATCGCAGCAGCCGCTGAAGCCAGTGCCGGTTTCTGCGGCTGCGGGATGCTTTGCAAGGGAGGGGGTCCCGGCGGCACCCCCTCCCTTGCAAAGCATCGCAGCAGCCGCTGAAGCCAGCGCCGGTTTCTGCGGCTGCCGGGATGCTTTGCAAGGGAGGGGGTCCCCGGCGGCACCTCTCCTGCAAAGCATCGCAGCAGCCGCTGAAGCCAGCGCCGGTTTCTGCGGCTGCCGGGATGTTTTTGCAGGAGAGGGTCCCCGGTGGCACCCCTCCTTCCAAGGCATCCCGGCAGCAGCTGAAGCCGGCGAAACCGCCAGCTTCATCTGTGGCTAGGATGCCTTGGAGGGGGAGGGTGCCGCGTGGCTCCTCCCTCTCCCAAGCTTCCCTGCAGGGGGGCGGCTGCCGGGGCGTGGCCAGGGGCAGGGCCAGGGGCGGGGCCAGGGCGGGGCCGGGCGGCCCCCCAGGTCATCAGTGACCTGGAATCCGGCCCTTGGTCGGTTAGAAGTTGGACAGCACTGCTCTAGTGGGTTATTAACCAAATACTTGATCCCACATCCAGGTCTTTAATCATTTCCTGAAAATCAGGAGGGAAGGGTCTGATCTGAATACAATGAATCACTCTGAAAAAATAAATCTGATTTGTGTTATGTGAGGCTGATGCATACATTATTATATAGGCTTGGATTTTTACTATTTCTTACAAAAATTAAATGACAGCCTTGTAGTTGTGGGTGGACCCTCCTTGTTTCCTGGCAACCACTATTTTTAGTCCCAGTCAGCCGCTGTAGGGAACCCAACCTTCCCTTAATTATTAAAACGTATTTATTTGTCTTTATAGAGTCACAGAATGAGACTGTTGAGCAAAGTTGCATCAGTTTGAGAATGGTTACACACATGCTTACACAAAATCTACCCAGGTGCAGTTGTTCAAGATTCATAACCTTGGAAAGTACATTGGCTTGTTAGAAACAAGGAGAGGTAAGAACAGCTCTGAGTTAGAAAAGCATTTAGAAATTGATGTTTTCCAAGTTTAAGCACGTGTTTCTAGCTCATGCTTAACCTTGCTTGATATTTTCCCCCATCTTCTACCTTTTCATAGAAATCCCATGTGCCCAGGCTGTGTGCAGTAACCATTCTTTATTTTCTTTTGTGGCGGAAATTGTTTTGATTCCCCATGATGCTGACTGTGATCTGCTTATCAAAGGTTTGAAGCAGTTACTCTCCAGCTGTCAGTGTCCACAGGTATTTTGAGCGATGAAGACAGATTTACCCCCTGCGTGAAATGACGCAGTCAGTTCCCTTGGCGCCTCTGCTCCTGCAGGGAGAGGTCTTGTTTGTGTATTCAAGCAGAATTCTTGGCGTAAGTTGGGTCTTGTTATCTGTTGTAACCCATTTCAACCTTGGGTGATCAGAATTCTTGATGACGTATCATTGTGACTTTGGATCCATTTTAAACAGTGTTATAGTTTTGTGCCATATAGCAGTGTTTCTCAACCAGTGTTCACTTTCCTACTGTTATCTGTTAGTAACCCATTTATACTCCATGACTCTCGCCCCTTGCTTGTTGAAGCCGCGCGGAGGTGAAGCCTGTCCATCGCTCATGCTCCTCCTCTGTTGGAGAGCTGAAGCCGGGGGAGGGGAATGCGCAGTCTGGCTCCAATTTTTCAGGGATCTGATGACAAGTGCTGTATCATTGTGACTTTGGAGATGCATTTTTTTAAAAAAACCTACAGTGTTATAGTGCTCAAAAAAGGTTGGGAAACACTGCCATATAGGAAATCATCTAGAGCAGTGTTTTTCAACCTTCCTAATACCGCGACCCCTTAATACAGTTCCTCATGTTGTGGTGACCCCCAACCGTAACATTATTTTCGTTGCTACTTCATAACTGTAATTTTGCTACTGTTATGAATCGTAATGTAAATATCCGATATGTAGGATGTATTTTCATTCACTAGACCAAATTTGGCACTAACACACCCAAATTTGAATACTGGTGGGGTTGGAGGGATTTATTTTGTCATTTGGGAGTTTTAGTTACTGGTATTTATAGTTAACCTACAATCAAAGAGCACTCATAATCCAAATTGGACCAAACTTGGCACACAGACCTCCCATGACCAACAGAAAGTACTGGAAAGGTCTAGTGAGCATTGACCTTGAGTTTTGGAGTTGTAGTTTACCTACATTCAGAGAACACTGTGGACTCAACAATGATGGATCTGGACCAAACTTGGCACAAATACTCAAAATGTCCAAATAGATCTTGACATTTGGGAGTTGTAATTGCTGGGATTTATAGTTCACCTACAATCAAAGAGCATTATGAACCCCACCAACCATAGAATTTATCCATATTTCCCACACAGAACTCCCATGACCAACAAAAAATACTATGCTTTCTGATGGGCTTTGAGGACCCCCCCCTGACACCCCCTCGTGACCTCCCCAGGGGTCCTGACCCCCAGGTTGAGAAACACTGATCTACATCATCCTTGTTCCCTTCAGTTTTATATCTTCACATAACAGTATGTTACTGTGTCCAATTATGTTCCTTCCTTTCAAAGTCAACAAAAGGAAACACTGTCATTAACAGAGAGGAAGATGCCTCATTTTTGCTTTGGAAAAAAACAGGTGCATTAGTGTCCACAAATGGAGAGGAAACACAGGTCAGAGCTTGTATGGAAGGGCAGCAGAAAAATGGTTTGGCAAGCTCTCTGTTTGTCTGCCTGATTCAAGGAAGGAAAACTAGCTTTTAAAATAAATAATATAACTTCGGAATATAATCATCACCCTTCCGGTATCATTAATATTATTTTATCTTGCTCTCTTCCAGCTTACAAGAGAATTGAGGTGTAGAATTAAATGCACTTTGACACCATTTTAATTGCCTTGCCTCAATGCTATTGTTTTATTGTAAGCAATGTGATTTGAGAAGCTGTCTGCAGAGACGTTGCCCAGGAGACGCCTGTGGGAGGCTCCTTTCATGTCTCTGCATAGGAAGCTGGAGCTGATGGATGGGAGCTCACCCCGTCTTGTGGATTTGAACTGCTGACATTCAGGTCATCAGTTCAGGTAGCACAAGGGTTTAATCTGTTTTGCCACTGTGGCTCCTGCCTCAAATGTATAAAACCATGGGAGCTTTAATTTTACAAGGTCTTTAGCCTTCTCTGCTAAATAATACTGGTGCCTCACCAAACTAAAGTTCCCATTATTCCACTGTATTGATCCATGATAGTTAAAATTGCGTCAAATTGCATTAATTCTGCAGTGTATATCCACTATTTGGTAAAGGTAAAGGTTTCCCTTTGACATTAAGTCTAGTCATGTCTGACTCTGGGGACTGGTGCTCATCTCCATTTCTAAGCCAAAGAGCCGGCATTGTCTGTAGACACCTCCTAGGTCATGTGGCCAGCATGACTGCATGGAGCATTGTTACCTTCCCACAGAAGCAGTACCTATTAATCTACTTATTTGCATGTTTTCGAACTGCTAGGTTAGCAGAAGCTGGGGCTAACAGTGAGAGCTCACCCGGCTGCCTAGATTCGAACTGCCAACCTTTCAGTCAGCAACCTCAGTGGTTTAACCCGTTCTGCCACTGGGGGCTCCACACGGACTCTTAGATAGTTTCCAAGAAAAACACAATAAGCCACACATTTTAAAATGGAAATTAAATCAATCACACCATTAAAATCTAAATTAAAACAGCTTTAAAACATTAGATAAAAATAAAGAAGCTGTAACATACTAAAACAGTTATGTTTTATTGGTTTCAGGTTAGGACAGAGATGGGATATAAATAAATAGCAAAAAATCCTCACCCCTTTGAAAAAGTTTTATCAGGCAGTCTAGTCCATTGCTCCTTTGAGAATTTTTTCCTGGGTGTATGTATGTGCATAAGACATCCAAATGGTTCTCTCTTGCATAGAGCCATCAACCTATTTGCTTTAATGACTGAACCACTACTGAATTCCCTTTATGTATTGAATTCCCTTAATGTAATGTTAGATCACTTACACAGAAGGTTGTGCAATTTAGAGTTTTTCCTTGCTTGCCCCTTTTAGTGGTTTGCTGGTCCTGTAAAATTTGTTTTCTGCCTCATAATTTTGAAATTTAGATACTTGGAAATGCAGTCCTGGGCACACATACCTAGGAGTAAGCTCCAGCTAACATCATGTACTGCCAACCAGATTAAAAAGTCAAAAGATGGAACAGGCCCAATACATTTTTCTGCCTGAGATGAAAGACAAAATAGCACTTTCTCCCAAATTCTACTTAAGAAGATGCCTGGACCACCAGCTGAATCTTACTTCAACACGGATAATGACATTGTCTGCCACACATAAAGACAACAGGCTAGCTTAGGCTGACCAGGGCAAACTATGGTGACACACACAGTGCAACTATCTTGCAATTCCTTGCTCCATTGTTTGCTTCTCCCTAAGGTGTGTGCCACCCCTTAACTCTGGTGAGAAACCACCCCTTCATACTGCTTACTTCTCTATCTTTTCACCAAACTAAACTTCCTGGTGGTGCAATGGGTTAAACCTGGTGGTGCAATGGGTTAAACACTTGTGCCGGCAGGACTGAAGACTGATAGATCAGAGGTTCAAATGTGGGGAGAGCGTGGGTGAGCTCCCTCTGTCAGCTCCAGCACCCCATGTGGCGACATGAGAGAAACCTCCCACAAGGATGGTAAAACATGCAGTTTCTCAAGTCACTCTTGACATGAAAAAAATCTTAACTATCCATCCATCTAACTATCTGCTTTGTTGTAATTGTTTTGATATGTTGTTGTTCTGTTCTTGAATGCGGCATTGAATTATTGCCTTTTGTAAGCTGCCCTGAGTCCCCCTTTGGGGGTAGAGAAGGGCGGGTTAGAAATTAAATAAATGAATAATAATAAATATCTATCATCTATCTATCTAAAACATCAAAGTATGTCTGTCTGTCCGTCCGTCTGTAGCACGAAGGCTAAGTAAAGGATTGGCCCTTTATAATGTCACTCTGGCTTGGGTATTGCTAGGTGAAGGATTGGATGTTACTGGGGGAAAAGGGAGAGAAGCAGATATTGTTGCTGTGTATGAGGGGAAGAGAGCTAGAAAGGAAAGGAGAAGGCAGGCAGGCATGTGGGGAGAAAGGTATGCGGGGAGGGAAAGAGAAAGAAGGGAAAGCAGGGGGAGTAGTGGGCCCTCCAACACCCAGGCAATGCCACCTACATACGTTAGTATATAAATAAAAATAATGTTCTTATTAAGAAAATTGTGATAGAATCAATATAAAATATGGAACAAATTACACAAATTGCATTTCCCACTCAGGTCTGCATGGCTATGTTTATTAAGATAAGAAATACAAAGGAAATCAATTCTCTGTGAGGCATAGAATTACAGTGATTTTTTTAAAAAAAAGAACAACCCACAAAAACAAACGCAACTAAGCTGCTCCATGATCAGAAGAAGCCTTTTATGCATTGAGAACACACAAGATAAAAAGTGGTACATGAATCAGATGCGCATTTGACACATCTGAGAATAGAAGTTGTCCATCTGTATTGCGTGGCTTTCAAAAAACAGATGCGTTCATAGCTGCCTTATGTAGAGTGAAACCTCAAACTGCACATTATAAAGGCCAGTATTGTCTGTTGGCAGAAAATCTGTCAAAGTTTTTAGAAAGGAGTGATTCTAATCCTATCCCTAGCTGGGAATGTTAGCTCTTATTGCTGTTCCCTCACTCTGACTGTTTAATGCAGTTTCAAACTGGTATTGAAGGAAGTGGTTTTGCTACACATAGGAAATCCTGGAACCTGTTTAAGGCAGATGATTACACAAAGCAAGAAGCACTGATTCACATTAAGGACTTCCTTTTATGCTTTTATAGGAATTTGTTGTCTGTTTACCGCAATTTGAAGCTAGCTTTGAACTGTACAATATGATCAGTGTAGATCAGGGGTGCTCATTAGGTAGCTCGCGAGCTACTAGTAGATCTTCGGCCCTCTTCCAGGTGATCTTCAGGCCACACCAGCTGGATGGGGCCCTCCGGCATGCGCGCGCGCACCGTGTGCGCACACGCACTCCTGCTGCTGGCTTCTGCTCTTGTGGTGCTTTTTTTGCCTGTGGGGCATTGCAGGAAGAAGGAAGCATGAGGCGGGGCCTCTGGAGGGAGTGCCCTGCCTCTCTCTCATCCAGAAGTAGCTGTGCAGCCTCCATTGCTGGCAAGACAGACAGGGTGGAGCGCTCCCTCTAGATGCCCCGCCACGTGCTTTCTCCTTCCTGCAATGCCCCGCAGGCGGAAGAAGTGCTGCGCTGGCGAAAAACAGCAGCAGGAGCATGCGCGGCGGCGGGAGCGCACGAGAGTGCGCGGCGGTGGGGGCAGGTAGATCTTTTGGACTTGGTTGCTTTAAGAGCAGCTCGCATGCTGAAAAAGTGTGAGCACCCCTGGTGTAGATGGAGTTTCTGTCAAATGGTAAGACTGGCTCCAAGAGCACACAGACCTTATGAATTAGTAGTTTACTATGCCATACTCATTCTGATGGGAGCATTTCCCAATGTCTATACAAAAGATTAGATTTGGTTGTCATTCTTCGTCTCTTAATTTGAGTTGGCAAGACCTGAGCAGGGTCTCGTGGAGTTTCTAGAAGTCAAAGTGGATTTGGCACCAAATAACAACAAAAAGAAGAAATCTCTTTGTGATAGGAACATCATCATCATCGTCATCATTTATATCCCACTACCTTCTCCCAAAAGGAACTCGGGGCAGCTTACAAGACACTACAGAGCAGGATATAACATAAACAATACATTAGTATAAAACAGTATATCACATAAAATTATAAAACAACCACTATAAACACATAAAATAAAATAACACAATTTAAATGCATAACCATCTGTCATTAAAACTAGGAAGTTATCCAAACCTTAAAAAACACGGTGCATGATTGGTTATTTAGGATTACGGATCAGGGTCTGCCCCAATTCCCCTTGGGGATGGTAGGATTGAACTTGGGACCTTAGGTACACACAATGAGCCCATCTCTTGTGACTGTAGCAGGTTTCCATCAAGTCACAGTTTGAAATCAGGCCAGAAAAAAACCCAACCTGGATTAGAGCTCCCAGAATCCTCCAGTCAGCTTGGCCAGAAAATAACTTTATTGAGCTTTGCTTCTTGGGTTTGCGACTGCAGCCTTCTGAAATTTCAAAAGCTACCATAACCCAAACAACTCTTCTCAGGTTCACTATGAAACCGAGGGCCCTTCTAAACAGGCCCCATTGCGCTTTTACCAATGCCTCCAGTAAAAATGCCTCCAATAAAAACAAATTACTTTGGAGCAAAGCAGTTTCCCTGCTTTCTTCCAAATTAATGATATACCTAGCAAACCTATTGTAAGAAGACCCCATTCAGATCTTAGCATGGTGGTGAAGATCTAACAGTTTAAATAATGTACCAGTAAGGTCGGACCACCCAGGTGTAGGCTGGGCAAAATTCAAGCAGACTGTATGTCTTGTACACACAATACTCTGAGCAATACATATATGGCTTCATTTATGGATCATCTGAACTGTCAATAGTTTTAAAAAGTGGCTTGGTGAAATCCTTTAGACCAGGCATGGGCAAACTTCATGCCTCCAGGTGTTTTGGACTTCAACTCTCACAATTCCTAACAGCTTACTGGAAGTTGAAGTCCAAACCACCTGGAGGGCTGAAGTTTGGCCATGCCTGCAATAGAGACACCCCCTCCCCTGGACTACAACTTATGCACCAGCCTTGTCCATGTCTCCTTGATCATCAAGAGGGCAAGGAGGTGACAACCTTTTCCTCATCCTTTGCCCACAAGTACCTGCCGACCCAGAACATCATGGCTCTTTGAGATAACTGCCTAGTGATGGGGAAGTCTTATTTCCAAATAGGAGGGTGAGCCAGGGAAGGAATAACAAAGCCCTGGGCAATGCCCAATATCCTTGTGTCTTTGGGTGGCACCCTGACTTAGAACACCTGACTTAGAACACTTCAAAATATGTGAAGAAGCAACTAAGTGGGCACCTACACTGTAGAATTAATGTTGTTTGACACCACTTTAACTGCCATGGGTCAATACTATGGAATCATGGAACAGATAATAGGAGACCCTGGTGGTGCAATGGGTTAAACTCTTGTGCTGGCAGGACTGAAGACCGACAGGTCACAGGTTTGAATCTGGGTAGAGCACGGATGAGCTCCCTCTGTCAGCTCCAGCTCTCCATGCGAGGATATGAGAGAAGCCTCCCACAGAAGGTAAAACATCAAACATTTGTGGATCCTTTGGTCAACATCCTTGCAGATGGTCAATTCTCTCACACCAGAAGCGCCTTGCAGTTTCTCAAGTCACTCCTGACAAGGGGAAAAAATGGAGTAGAGACAGAGAAGGCTAGTAGAGGCATTATAAAAGTACAGCTCCCATGGTTTCATAGCATTGAATCTGGGCAATTAAAGGGGCGTGGAGGTCTTTTTTTCAGGCCAGGAGGGTGAACCAGGGAAGGAATAACAAAGCCTTGGGCAATGTCAACGATCTTTGGGTGGCATCCTGAGGCACCTTTGCCTGCCCTCACCTTAACCAAGTCTTCCAAGCTGGTACCCAAAAAGGGGAAACAACATATCTTCCTCTCCAGATGTCTTAATGAGAAGCAAAGGGCTGCCCTGCTTTGGGGAGGGGGGAGGCAAAGAAAGGGATCTTGCATACACATATATATACACACAAAACACATATACACAGACTGGACCACAAAGCAACGTGTGGCAGGGCACGGCTAGTGCCTTAATGAGAAGCAAAGGAGTGCCCTGCTTTGGGGAGGAGGGGGAGGCAAAGAAGGGGGGAGGCAAAGAAGGGGATCTTGCCCCTTCTTTGCCTCCTCCTCCCTATCTCTCCCCGGCCCCTCCCTCCTTGGCTCCCTCCCTCCTCCCCGCCTGCGCTGTCATTGTTGTCTCGGGCGGCAGAGGCGACGGGGCTGGCAGTGCCAGGACTGGGGAAGGCGAGAGGGAGACCGAAGCGCCGCGCTCCCCGCTTCTCTCCCCCCGGGAGGATGACTTTCGCCCCCGAGCCCAGCTCCGCCTTCTCCTTCTCCTTCGCCCCCACATCGCGCTGAGAGTCGGGAGTCGGGAAGGTGCCCCGGGCGTCCGCCTGGAGAGAGGCGGCGGGGACATGAAGAAGATCTGGGTGAAGAAGCGTCTCCAGGTAACGCCGGAGCGAGGAGGGGGCTCGAGCCGGTACCAAGGGATAGATAGGCAGGGTGGTGGATTGGAGAACAGGGTTCGGGAGACGCCCCACTTGGAGAGCCCACCCGCTGATGGAGTCCCCGTTTCGTGCTCGTGGTGGGCCACTTCCTTGGCTGTGTGTCTCAGGGTGCTGCTGTCCAACCACCGCCACAAAGACACAGGCAGGAGGCATGGGGTTAGATGTGGCACAGGGTGTTGGGCAGGTGCTAGGAAGGAAAGGGGTGCCCAAGGGAGGGGGCACGATCCTCCCACCCCCTGGCCGCGCTTTGGGCTGGCCCTGGAGGGAGGGAGGGAGGGCCCTGGACTGCTCCGGCCCCACGCCCGCTCCCACCTTGTGCCCGGGGGCGCCACCTCTGCGTCATCCGGCCCTGCGCGTCAGCACCTGGCAGCTCACACCGGGCTCCTCGTGGCGTGGACGTCACTCGGGGGCCTCCCGCGGGAAGCGAAAGGCAGGGCGAGGCGGGAAAGGGGCGCTCACCTTGCCCCCTCCCCACAGAGACCCAAGGCGGCAGGGAGAGAGGCCTGCTTGGGCCTGCCCTTCCTCCCTCCCTTCCCACCTTGACCCTCCTCTGCCCGGAGCCTCCATGCCCACCGGTCACGTCTGCAGGGGAGCAGCTGGGAGGAGGAGGAGGCGGCGGCCAGATGCTTTGGGTAAACAACAGCAGCCCCCCGTTGTTTTTCTTCCCCAGCAGCATCTGGCTGCCCACCATGGAAACAGTGTGCTGAACTAGGGGACCTGTGGACGGAAACATACATTCTTGGCCATAGTGTTTGAGGGCGAATGAGCCCACCCCCAGTCCTAGGTGTTGCTGACCTCAATAGAGCCCTGAAAGGTGGCACCCCAAACCAGGCAGGCAAAGAAAGGACAGGTATATAAACCCCACTTGCCTAGTTTCCAACAGACCTCACAATGTATTGGCGAAGGCTTTCATGGCTGGGTTTTTGTAAGTTTTTTGGACTGTATTGCCATATTCTAGATACAGTAGAGTCTCACTTATCTAGCATAAATGGGCCAGCCAGCAGAACGTTGGATAAGCAAAAACGTTGGATAATATGAAGGGATTAAGGAAATACCTATTAAACATCAAATTGTGTTATGTTTTTACAAATTAAGCACCAAAACATCATGTTTTACAACAAATTGACACAAAAAGCAGTTCATTACACGGTAACATTATATAGTAATTACTGTATTTGCTAATTTAGCAGCAAAACATGGCAATGTATTGAAACAGATGTGGATCCAGGCAGGAGGCAGACTGTGTCGGATAATACAGAACGTTGGATGGGCAAAGGTTGGATAAGTGAGACTCTACTGTATATAAACCCTGTTTTCCTAGTTTCCAACAGATCTCACAACTTCTGAGGATGCCTGCTGTAGATGCAGCCGAAACATTAGGAGATAATACTTCTGGAACATGGCCATACAGCCTGGAAAACTTACAAAAGCTCAGACCTCACAACCTCTGAGGATGCGTGCCATAGATGCAGGCAAAATGTCAGGAGAGAATGCTTCTGGAGCTTGGAAAACTCACAGCAACCCAAACGACAGAGAGTCTGGAACTGCTAGAAAGGGTGTTCCTCCCCAACCTGTTTCTGAATAGAAGGAGAGCAGAACATAATGAAACACACAGAGGAGGGTGAAGTTTGGCCAGTAAGGATGGCCAGAGGTTCATTTTCAGTGGTTCTCAACCTGTGGGTCCCCAGATGTTCTTGCCTTCAACTCCCAGAAATCTTAACAGGTGGTAATCTGGCTGGGATTTCTGGGAGTTGTAGACCAAAACATCTGGAGACTCACAGGTAGAGAAGCACTGAGTTAGATGTTTTGGGTCCAAAATCCTAGACACACACACACAGCCAAGACCAAGGGTCTCCAATTCCTTTTAGGCCCAATAGGGTTTTGCCTGTCCTGGGAGGCCTTGCTTGGCTGCTGCTTAACTCATGTGTCTGTGAATGTGCCTTCAAGTTGCCTGTAGAGTATGGCAACCCCATTGATTTCACAGCATTTTCTTAGGCATAGAATACCCAGAGGTGGATTTGCCAGTTTCTTCCTCTGAACTACAGCCTGGCATTGGCTTGGCATCTCCCATCCAAGGATTAGCAGAAGTGACTCTGTTAAGCTTCTAAGATCAAATAGTATTTACTATTTAAGCACTCTTGATCTCACTTTCCCTTTTCTGGCATCGTAGTGCTGTGATTATTGGGCAGGATCTCTAGCCAGCTATGGCACATGTTTATGAGGTTGCTCATACTATTCCCTATGGAACGAGGGTGCCCTTTACTTGACTAGGTGCCCCTGTGCTGGGCATCCCAGGATCTCAGTGGCAAGATAAGTTGGTGAGTGATCCTGGAGCCAGGTCTTACCTACTGTCGTATGCCTGACTCCAGCAGATGCCAGCCAGGTACCCGTTAATGGCCTTTGATTGCATTTTCATTTCTTAATGGGGGAATTATCCATCAACAGCGCAGCTAATCTGTTCATATATCTTCCTGGCCTGGCATGTGGGCTGCCAGCCAACGCCAGCCTTCTTGGGGGCAAGCCGGCTTGGTCAGAATACAAATGCACCTGGAGGAAATCAAATGCTGCTGGGAGCACTTACTTGGGGTCAGGTCCTTGCATGTTATGACAACCCCCCTCCTACTTTGATGTATAATGCAAAAGAGAAACAGGAGACCAAGGCAATGGATTGTGTATGCCTGTGTCTGTTTGCTTGAATGTGTTTGTCTCTCTGTTATGCCAGCACCCTGCCTCATCAGCTCACTCCCTCATCACAGATTGACGCTGTCACCTCTATTTATTGCTTTGCAGGGTGTGTCACTTCACTACGAATATTATGGAAATGTGGCAGGTGGAGCAGATTTGCTAGTGGGAGATGGGGACAGCAGGGCTGCTGGGATGAGGTGTGGGTGGTTTTGTGCTTGATCTTCTCTGTGTATGTGTGTGCCCGCACATGTACTTATAAGCACAGATGTACAGCTTCATCTTGGGTGCTGAATTGAGTGGCCTATCTTTCCTTGATGGAGACCATGGCTAATTTGTCCCCTGGGAAACCAGTCACTTAGCGGGTTGGTTAGAATCGATTCCCTGCTCAAGTGGCCCTTTTCCACATGCAGGCTGTGAATTGTTGTTTCCTGCTCGGAGCCATAGAAAAGAACATGAGGAGGATCAGTGTGAATGGTATTTCCAGAGGGAAATGTGGTGGCACAATGAGTTAAACCCTTGTGCTGGTAGGACTGAAGACTGACAGGTCAGAGGTTCGAATCCGGTGAAAGCATGGATGAGCCCCTCTGTCAGCTCCAGCTCCCCATGCAGGGACATGAGAGAAGCCTCCCACAAGGATGGTAAAACAGCAAACATCCGGGCACTCCCTGGGCAATGTCCTTTCAGACAGCCAATTCTCTTATACCAGAAGCGACTTGCAGTTTTTCAAGTCACTCCTGACATGGGAAAAAAGGGGGAGGATGTTATAGTGTGTAGGTGCATGTGCACATCTTCACAGACATACACACACACACACACTCATTTACACAACAAGCAGTGGGATGTCATCTCCCTCCAAGTTTCTACCCAGAAAAGGGCCAGAAAGCCACCTGCTCGTTCTCTATAAATCACTTGAAAAATAGCATTAATTCAAGTCTCTCTCGTTTAGTCCAAGGTTCTTATTAGAAGACACAATGGGAAGAAGGTGGCAGAGCTCAGAGAAGTTACTTGTTTGAACCACAATGTCCTTTCCTTTCATGATGGCTAGCAGTATCTGGTAGAGATAATCCAAAAAATGGAACACTTCCAGGTTTTGTGGTATCAATATAGTAGGCCTGGGCAAAGTTTGGCCCTCCAGGTGTTTTGGACTTTAACTCCCACAATTCCTGGCCTTGGGCCCCTTCCTTCTCCCCCTCAACCACTTAAAAGGAAAGGGCCTGAGGCCAGGAATTGTGGGAGTTGATGTCCATAACACCTGGAGGGCCAAACTTTGCCCATGCCTGCAAGGAGTGTTCCCAGGGGGTTTGAAAGAGGCCATGGTGAGACTGCTGCTGAAGAAGCCGAACCTAGACCGTTCAGCTCCCTCCAATTACTGACCGGTCTCCAACCTGCCGTACCTAGGGAAGGTAATTGAGAGGGCAGCAGCGGATCAGCTGCAACGGTTCTTAGACGACACAGCTGGACTTGATCCCTTTCAGTCCGGCTTCTGTATTGGGCATGGGACGGAGACCGTGCTTGTCGCCATTACAGACCAACTTCGCCGCCAGCTGGACCAAGTTGGGTCAGCCTTGCTCGTGTTGTTAGATCTCATGGCAGCATTTGATAAGTAGACCACGCACTACTGACCCACCGTTTAGCCGTGACGGGAGTTAGGGGGACTGCCCTTAAATGGGTGGCCTCCTTCCTCCAAGACCAGGGACAACGTGTGGAGAGGGGGAAGGAGGTCTCTGGGAGACTCCCATTAAGTTGTGGGGTTCCCCAGGGGGCCATCCTTTCCCCTTTATTGTTTAACATCTATATGCGTCCGCTGGCCCAGCTGGTTCGCGACTTTGGTCTGGAGTATTACCAGTACACTGATGACACCCAGCTTGTGCTGAGAATGGACGGCAGGCCGGACACCGTACCCGATTGTTTCCATCAATACCTTGAAGCCGTGACTGGTTGGCTGCGTTTCAGCCGGCTGAAGGTGAATCCATCGAAGACGGAGATCCTGTGGCCCGGTCGCCGTGGGCTGGATGAGTGCCAGTTGCCTACCCTGGATGGCGAGCGATTAAGCTCGTCATCTTTGGTAAAAAGCCTGGGGGTCCAGCTGGACCCATTGCTGTCCATGGAGGCCCAGGTCCATCATTTTTCCATCTGCGACAGGCTAGACGACTGGCCCCCTACCTGTCCAGGAACGACCTGGCCACGGTAATCCAAGTGATGGTCATCTCGAGGCTAGACTACTCTAGCACCCTCTACATCAGCCTTCCCCTGTCGACAATCCAGAAACTTAAGCTAGTGCAAAATGCTGCCGCTCGATTGCTGATGGGAGCACCGGCAAGAGAGCATGTCACTCCCATCTTGCAGCATTTGCACTGGCTACCAATTGAGTACCAAATTGTCTTTAAGGTGCTGATTTTACCTTTAAAGCCATGCATGGTCTAGGGCCAGTGTACCTGAGGGACCACCTCACCCCATATGTTCCCCCGAGATCACTCCGCTCGGAAGAGCGAAATCTTTTAACTGTGCCACCTATTCGCTCCTGTCATATTTCCTCAACAAGGCATCAAGCCTTTTCGGTTGCGGCCCCGGCACTGTGGAACGCACTGCCAGATGATGTTCGGGCCACCACAGAACTCATTCCATTCCGGAGGGCATGCAAAACCACCTTGTTCAGGCTCGCTTTTAGTTGAAGCTCTGGATATTGTATCCTCCGTATCACCATATTTTATGTACTACTGTATGAACGGTATTTTATGTAACTGTGTTGCATCTCATGCAATTTTATGTGTACTGCTGTATGATTGTGTAATATGGTCGTGTGTGAACCGCCCCGAGCCTGCAGGAAGGAGCGGTATACAAAACCGAAGAATAAATAAATAAATAAATAAATAAAATACGGACTGATGCATTCCTTGATGTGGTTGCAGTTCAGAAGCAGAAACCTCTGCTTGGATATGGACTTCCTCGGTATTTTCCTCATGGTGCAATTCTGGATGCTGTGAGTGTCTAGTTACTTTACCCTGTGGGCATTGCCTGGCCTGTGCTTGGCCTGTTTTTCAGTCTGCCTCTCCACTTCAGTCCCCTGCTTCTATGGTATAATGTTGTTTTCTTTTTTCCTTTCCAGAAAGGTGGCCACTCACGGCGTTTTGGGCGCTTCACGCATGGTGCGTTGTATTACTTCTGCCCCTTCCTGCCACAAATACAGTCATGGTGGGGAGGAGGGTGGTCAGATGAAAATAACTGGGGTGGGGTGGGTGGGTGTCTTCCATAGTTGAAGGCAGGAATGTTTCCATTAACAAAGCATCTGCTAGTAAAGCTAACTTCCTCTTCTACTTGGTGGAAGGGATAAACCTCCCAGTAGAAGCAGCCAAAGGAATCTCATCCACCAGGCTCGAAACTGTAGACGTGAATGAACTCTCCATGCATAGCAATAGACCATACAGGTACTAAGGGTGTATTCATATGCCCCAAAATAACATCACTTTTATGACACTTTAACAGCCAAAGCTCCATCCTAGGGAATCCTGAAATTTATATTTTTGTGAGTTTCTTTGAATTCTTAGGTAATGAGGTCTAATTCTGTGGCTCAAGGAAATGCACTAGATAATTTATCTTCAAATGATAGAAACCCTGTTTTTTGGGGAAGAATAAGATAACTCCAGCAAAGGGAGGAAGGGAAATCATGTGTGCTTTATGCAGTGAAGGCTGATGGCTCCGTGTCAGTGTGGTGTTCCAGATTTCAGTCTGAATTTAGTCTGAACTATCTAAAGTACTGAAATTATTTTGGGGATAGAGTTCAACATCTTGAATAGCTCCTTCTAACTCTGGACGAAAAGTCAGAGAAGGTTCACAGCTCCACCGACTTGAAATCTACTAGATATCATTGGCTTGGGGTCTATATCTGTTTGGAATATGGAATAAACAAAAACAATGATCTTTGTAGCTGAGAAGTTTGTGTTACCTTGTGAAAAGTTTCAAGATCCATACTATGGCAATAACTTTTATTAGGACCAACCAAAATTTCTAAAAATAGTGAGTGAGACGTTGAGCTATCTGATGAGCTTCATCGGTTTTGAAGGACTCTGCTATTTTAGAACACTTTGGCTGGTCATAATATGGTACGACGAATGAATGAATGAGGGGAGATTCCAGACAATAATCAGTCAGGGCCAGCTAACACCTCCCAACAAAGGATTCCCCCAGATAGCAACCAACCAGGTTTTGAAGCTGCAAGGTCATTCAGTGCTAATCAAGGTGGCCAATTGCAACATTCACACTTACCTCAAGCAGACAAGAGTTCTTTCTTCCACCCTGGACATTCCACAGATATATAAACTTCACTTGCCTAGTTTCCAACGGACCTCACAACCTCTCAGGATACCTGCCATAGATGTGGGTGAAACGTCAGCAGGGAATGCTTCTGGAACATGACCATACAGCCCGGAAAACTCACAACAGCCCAAATGAATGAGACTTTCTATCTGTCCCACCTTATCTCCCTAGTGGGGGCGATCTACAACATACAGAGATGGAAACATTCAATGCTGAATAAAAATACAAAATAACATAAACCAAAAGATAAAACCTAATATACAAGCAACAAAGACAATCAGACAATTGAACACGGACCAACAAATTCATATTATAACTATTTCATATTTAACAGATTTTGTAAAATTTAGAGTTTAAAAAGATTAAATCAAAAGCATTTAAGAGCCTATCCTATTCTAGGTCTCTGTAGGGCTTTTTCCTTATGGGTCAACACAGTTGCCTTTGCATCTTGAGTAGAGTGATATAGAATTCCATTGACATTCAAAGAAAGATCTGAGCACAGAACTGTGCATTATAAACATGCCAATTGACCATTTGTATGAGGCTGCTGGGACAAGATTCAATAACATTCAAAGGGTGACAGGTGTGTCATCTTTGAATTAAATAAGCCCAGAGATGATTTGCCTAAATTAATAGTATAAGCAGTAAATATGGAGTCTGCTTATTTGGAGGTAGCATATCTTTGACTGCTTCATGTTGGAGACAAAATACAGAGGCAGACTCTTATTTCCATGCCTTGTTTGTGAGCGTCTTGACAGTACAGAGCTAGCTATTGTCAGAAACAGAATGCAAGTCAGCTCTCATTTATTTAGAATTCTGATATATGAAACACTCCCAAATGCAAAATTGTTTGCACGGGTGGCTAAAATAGTGACACCTTTGTTTTATAATGGTAGAATGTAAACAAACTTGGTTTCATGAGCAAACTTATTAAAATATTGTTAAAAATGCCTTTATGTTATGTATAAAAGGTGTATATGAAACATTGATGAATTTCAGGTCTTGACTTGGGTCTCACCTACAAGGGCCCTTCCATACAGCCCTATATCCCAGAATATCAAGGCAGAAAATTCCACATTATTTGAATGTGGACTCAGATAACCCAGTTCACAGCAGATAATGTGGGATTTTCTGCCTTGATATTCTGGGATATAGGACTGTGTGGAAGGGCCCCAAGTGATCTAATTATGTAACATGTATGCAAATACAGGTATACCAAAATATGAATACTTCTGGAGTGGCTACGTGTATTTCAGATGAGGGAGATCCAACCTGTACTGCAGTTAGCTAATTTTGGGCTCTTCTACACAGCTCTACACCCCAGAATATCAAGGCAGAGAATCTCATATTATCTGAGTGTGGACTCAGATAACCCAGTTCAAAGCAGATATTGTGGGATTTTCTGCCTTGATATTCTGGGTTATAGGGCTGTGTGGAAGCGCCCCAAGCATGATTTCAGCAAATTAACTCTTATAGGTTGCAATCCTGTATTCACTTACATGGGAGTCAGTCCAATTAAACTCAGTAGGGCGTACTTCTGAGTAGATACATGGAAGGATTACTCTGACAGCTCTATAAAGCCATCATCACTGCAGGGGGTTACGTTTACTGTGCCCACCTCCCATCTCACTGGGTATAGGCCTTGGGCAGGGATACATATGTAGATCCTGTTGCTTATAGTGGGAGGAATGAAAGGGAAGGAGAGTACACTATTTGTAATCATAACCTTAAACCGGGTTCTCAGGAAATAAAATCTATTTATTACTGGAGAAATGCTTAGCACAGCCCCCTGCCAGCAGCACAAGGTTTCTGGGCCACTGACTTCACTGATTTGTTTTGCATTCAGTGAGCTTCTGCCTATTTCCTCCTGCTCCCTCAGTCTTCACATGTTCCTGGTTGGTTGATGGGTCCTTCCTCCATCAGCCCCGTCCCTTGTTCAGATCTTCTCTGGTTTCATCTGGATGCCTTATCACACTGATAAGGAGCTCTCGGCAGCGCCATTGGTTAAACCCTTGTGCTGGCATGCCTGCTGACCGAAAGGTCAACGGTTTGAATCCAGGGAGCAGGGTGAGCTCCCATCTGTCAGCTCCAGCTTCCCATGCAGGGACATGAGAGAAGTCTCCCACAGGATGGTGAAGCATCCGAGCATCCCTGGGCAATGTCCTTGCAGATGGCCAATTCTCTCACACCAGAAGCAAGTTGCAGTTTTTCAAGTCGCTCCTGACATGAAAAAAAATCACACTGACCGTTGCCCCTTCACATACAGCACCCTAAACTTCTCTGGGTTTTACAGGCCAGCTAAATAAAAACAATTTAATTGTGTTTTGGAATAATTGTGAGACTGGGATGGTTCACATGGTAACGCTTTGTTGACGTGTGTCTCTCTTTCTTGCTGCCCCTATGGAAGCGAAGTTTTCCGCTCCTGCAGAAAGCAAAGTTACGGTAGGCACTATGTGATATCATGCTTCCATTCCTGAGCTTTTCCCTCCTATTTCCATGCTCATTGGTTCTCTCTGCATCATCTCCTTTCTCATATTCTTGTCGTTCTATGATCCAAATATAGTATCCTTTTCAGCATGTGTTTTTGAAATTTGGTGGGAGAGAATTTCTTCTGTGTAGACCAGTGGTTTCCAACCTTTTGGTTTTGACCAGCGCCCACTACTCAACATTAGTATCAAAAGGGTTACAAATTAGTTTTTGATCAACTTTAGATTCAGTTTGATTATTTGGGGGTGCTGATTCAGAAAATTGCATTGGATAGACCACATCAGCTCTAGTTTCTGATATAGAACATATGCCATCCAGTAGTCTCCATCTGCTTGCCCACAGAAAACCATATTTAATAAGCCACGACATTATAAGGTTTCGTGAGACCAGTTGCTCTCATTGCAATGGTGTAGTAACGGTGGAGCTGCGGACCATATTCTAGTCTTTTGGACCACTGGTGGTCCATGGACCACAGGTTGGAAACCACTGGTGTAGACTTTGTGTTAATATATTTCAATATTATTTAGATGTAAACATTTATTTTAAAAATGTACATTAAGTTTTGCACAACATATCAATGTATCATCAATTTCTAGCAGCAGTTAATCGTGGAAGGTGTTCTTGCAAAACTCTGTATTTAGGCTGATGATCCTTTTGCCCATAGAGAAAGATATTGAGGACCAAACTGTGCAGCTCGATGTATCTATTTATCTCCCACATTCTCTTTCACTGAACAAAAATAGGCCTGAAGAAGGAACAGTTGGGGGAGCAGCAATTACACTTATTGTACTCAGTCTTTTTTATAATGCTATTGTTTGGTAATTTTACTGTATTATACTATTATATGAATGGTTTCCATTGTTGCTATCTTCCCTGAATGATGTGAGAAAAAGTAGAAGGGCGGTATAGACTCATTTTAATGAATATATTATTCTGTTAGTCCTCCTCATCCCGGGCAAGGTTACAAGTACCTCAACGGCTAACCTTTTGATTGCAATTCACATTGCAACTGAATGGTTCTAGCTGCTGCTGCTGCTGCCCCCCCCTCTTAATCTTGATTTCTTTGTTGTCACAGTACACCTTTCCTTCTTTGTCATTTTTTTCCTGGAGTAAAATCTTCCACAGAAAGGAAATGAGCTACATTTGCCAGAAACACAAGCTGCAATTTCTTGTCCGCACACAGCTAGGGTCCGCCCACCATGCTAGAAAGGGATGGCTTCCAGGTAGTTTACTCAGCCTCACATGTTCCCTCAGCCTTTGATTCCAAAGACTTATTCATTTATATTTTTATCCTGCCCTTCTCTGGGAATGTGGAAGGGCCCTTCTTTGCTCAGCCTGTAAGCTGGGTCCTTGGGGTAAGGACAGTCTGTAATAACTCTTGGAACCCTTCTAGCTCTCCAAGATAGCTCTTGAATCAAGGAGCACATTGCAAATGGTGTTACATATGATTGTATGAAATTGCCCCCGACAATTGGAAATAGAAGAAGGATGAGGATGATAGGAATACTTAACCCCTATCTTTTCACCAGCTTTGTAAGACCTGAGGTAATATCTATATATTCTTGAAAACTCATGATTCAACACAGGTGCCTTTTCCTGAAAATCAAAGAGTTAGAAAATACCATGTGAGCCATTTTGTCCAACCTCCTGTCATGCAGGAAAGGCACAATCAAAGTACCCCTTACAGATGGCCTCCTCAACCATTGGTACCAAATATGGTTCAAAAAGTAAGATAACTTTGTTATAAAAATGCAGGCTTCCGAAAAGACTCTCTATTTTTGGCCTGTAAAGTGACTTGCAATCTCACACAGGATAAAGATGGCCTAGATCTCAAAGGCAGTTGCGTTAGTTGTTAATTATTTTCTGGCATTTTTTGTTTGTCCTCAAGTCTCCTCGTGACCAAGAAGGAGTGTGACCTTTCCCTTGAGACCATTTTGATCCAATGTCTCAAAATAAGATGGAAGGCTGTGACTCTGACATTTTGGACTTCTGGTGGTCATAAAGTGACTCTGCCATGGGTTTTTCTGGATTTGAAAGTATATGACTTGTCCAAGGTCGCTTAGAAGATTTCCATGTCCAAATGGAGAATTGAACCCTAGTCTCCAGAATTATAGTTGACTCCTCAAACTATTACCCCTTGATTCACATTTCTGCTGGTTTAATGAAGGTCTCACCATGTTGTATGAAGTGAAAAGAAGACAGTGAGAACCTAACTCCTGGGGTGCTTCCAAATGGATAGCTTCTCACAAGTTGCATGTGTCTTCAAGTCACATGTCAACTATAAGCAACCCTGTGAATTGCATATGGTTTTCTTAGGTAAGGAATACTTAGAGGTGGTTTTTCCAGTTACTTCTTCTGAACTATAGCCAATGCCACCTGATATTCCTTGGCAATCTCCAATTGACCAGAAAAAAAACTCCAGTCTTGTTTCTGTCTTTAATGGGCTTCCTATGATAAGAAAAAAGCAGAAGAATTTGTGGGATAAGCTAGGGGAGGAGGTTGTTTATAAATGAAAAAAGTTTGTTGTCTAGATTGCATTATAAACATTCATAAATGAGGCAGGTAGCTTCACAAGAAAAGCCTGGTCTGGAAGTACAGTGCTCCCTCATTTATCGCGGGTATTACGTTCCAGGACCACCCACAAAAAGTGAAAATCTGTGAAGTAGGGACAGAAGCAAGGAGAGATTTAAAGGCACTGCACATTTTTTTGGCTATCTACCTCTGCTTTGCTTTGCAATCTCTCTTGATTGGCTGCCTCTCTCCTGAGGGGGAGGGTGAAACCTCCTTCCACACTCCATCGTAGCCAGGAGGTGGGATTAGAACGTTGCTCTGAGCAATGGCAACCATTCATAAACTGGGAGGCAAAAACCCATGAAATAGTGAGTCCACGAAAAGCAAACCACAAAGTAGCGGGTGAACTCTATACTTTTGATATGTGCCCAAATCCTCACCTTGTGGGTGGCATACCAATAACCATGCTGGAGAAGTGTTTTTCTCCTGTTCTACCTGAGGCTTTGTTTCCAAGAAGCAGCCTATCCCCTATTTCTCTTCAATAGTTTATTAAGGTAAAGGTACAGGTTTCCCCTTGACATTAAGTCTAGTCGTGTCTGACTCTGGGGGTGGGGTGGGGGTGGTCATCTCCATTTCTAAGCTAAAGAGCGGGCGTTGTCCATAGACGCCTCCAAGGTCATGTGGTCAGCATGACTACATGTAGCGCCATTACCTTCCTGCCGAAGTGTTATATATTAATCTACTCACATTTGCATGTTTTTAAACTACTAGGTTGGCAGAAGCTGGGCCTAATAGCAGGAGCTCATCCCCGCTTCCCGAATTAGAACTATCAACCTTTCAGTCAACGAGTTCAGCAGCTCAGCGGTTTAACCCACTGCACCACTGGGGCTCCCAATAGTTTATTAGGCAGTAATTAAACTACAAAGAATGTTGGGAACAAAAATACAGAAAAAAATTGCCACAATTTTTAAATACTGTTTTTCTTCTTCTTTGTATGTTGTGTTCTCTACATAAGAACAGTAAAAAGAGACTATTTTGTCCCCAAAGACCCTGAATGCTGACTGCCTCAAGCCTGAAGGCATATTTCATTTGCTTTGACATTTCTACCAGCTTCCCACAATTTTGCCAGCAATTCTTTTAGTGAGGGAGGGGAATGCTCATGCAGTATTTTTGCTGCCAACATTTCAACTGTGATTACTAGGTGCCAGAATCAGATGTGCTTGTCACATTGACTCATCAAAAAAGCCTGAGCAACATTGGAAAAGGATAACTAATACAGAGTACTGGGACATTAAACCTATCATGTTCAAGAAGCAATTTAATCCCCAAAGGACTTTGGTTAGTGACGGTCTTTTTTTGGCTGCCAGTATTCCCAGCATATACTGACTTATTTCTGTATATTTTGCTTTTATGATTGGAAATTATACAGTGGGTGCATACTCTTGTAGCAACTTTACTTTACATACACACATGATGAAAAATCAGAGCCTTTCACGTGGTGGAATGACCTCCTGGAAGAGACCCGGCACCTAATTCGCTGTCGGAATTTCCGATGCAATTGAAGACCCGGTCAATTTTAACTTCTGAATTTTAAACTGCACTTTAGCAGTAATTTTAATCTAAATTTTACTTGTGTATATCTGTTATGGGGCCATGGTGGCACAGCGGGTTAAACTGCTAAGCTGCAGTACTTGTTGATCGGGAGGTTGGCAGTTGGAATCCATGGACAGGGTGAGCTCCTGCTGTTAGCCCCAGCTTCTGCCAACCTAGCAGTTTGAAAACATGCAAATGTGAGTAGATCCATAGGTATCGCTTCAACAGGAAGGTAACAGTGCTCCATGCAGTCATACTGGCCACATGACCTAGGAGATATCTACAGACAACGCCAACTCTTCGGCTTAGAAATGGAGATGAGCACCACCCCCTAGAGGCAGACTTGACTAGACTTAATGTCAAGGGGAAATTTTTACCTTTTTATATGTTATATATATTTAAATAGTGTCCTGTTTTATCATGTTGTACTTTGCCTTGATCCATGTAGAGATGAGGGGAATAAATAACATTATTATTATCATTATTATTTTCCATGTATATGATTTTAAATCGCTATCTTCGTCGTCTTCTTATCTAAGCGAGAAGCTGTTTTGAAGTATTATTAGTTTTGTATGAGCCTGCTTAGACTTCCAGCTATGTGGGTAATTTAAATACCCTTGTATTTCTCTGACTGATTTTTTTAGAACCATAAGCTGATTCCTCAAAAATGACTCAATAATAATGTTAATCAGAAAATGTGATTAAATAGAAACTCTTATGATTTGCCTCCTGGTGCGCGTACCTCTCAAATCTGTGATTGCCATGCTCTCGAGTCTATCTGTTCCACAATAACCATTTTGGTCACCCTGTCTGTCTGTCTGTCTCTCTTTTAAAACACTGAGATTTTGATTTTCTAGATTCTCAGCGAAGTTGCACGAATTGCATGCAAGAAATGGGATTGGGCTGAATGGGCGATGATGTGAGTTGGCTAATGAACAGAGCATCTTCCTCAACTGGTTCTTCCTCTTGTTTTAGACTCGGAGACGGGAGAAGATGATGCCAGCAGCACACAGGTGACCCAACGCAGCCAGCTCCAGGATGAGACAACTTATAGCTCCCCTACAGGTGAGCTGGAGCCAGGCAACAGATACAGAAACTGAGTTGTAATTTTTTTTCTGTGTCAGCTGCGACTAGAGAAACTGCAAGTTGCGTCTGGTGTGAGAGAATTGGCCGTCTGCAAGGACGTTGCCCAGGGGACTCCCAAATATTTTGATGTTTTACCATCCACGCTCTCCCCGGATTCGAACCTTATTTATTTATTTATTTATTTATTATTCCATTTTATATTCCGCTCCTCCCTGCAGGCTCGGGGTGGATTACAGCGATTAAAATGTACAATAAGACATTCGATAAAACATACCGTAAAATATACAATAAAAACAAATACATAGCCATAGTGACCGCAGGACTACGCTTCTTAAGTCAGGCATGAGCATGTTGATTGCGTTTGGGTTTAGCCAAATGCCAGCCTGAAAAGGACAGTCTTACACGCCCTTCGGAAAGGGGCGAGTTCTGAAATTGCCCGAATATGACCTGGGAGCGAATTCCAGAGCACAGGTGCCACGGCCGAGAAGGCACGTTGTCTTGTGCTGGATAGGTGACAGGAGCGGGATGATGGAATAACCAGGAGGTTCTGCTCTTCTGACCGTAGTGATCTCGGGGGAACATATGGGGTAAGGCGGTCCCTTAGGTACACAGGCCCTAGACCGTGTAAGGCCTTGAAGGTTAAAACGAGCACCTTGAAGGCAACTCGGTACTCGATGGGAAGCCAGTGCAGTTGCCGAAGGATGGGAGTGATGTGCTCCCTCACTGGTGCTCCCACCAGCAAGCGAGCAGCGGTGTTCTGCACTAGCTTGAGTTTCCGGATTGTCGACAAGGGAAGGCCAACGTAGAGGGCGTTACAGTAGTCCAGCCTCGAGATGACCGTCGCTTGGATCACCGTGGCCAGGTCATCCCTGGACAGGTAGGGGGCCAGTCACCTAGCCTGTCGCAGGTGGAAAAACGACATCTTGCTGACCATGGCGACCTGGGCCTCCATGGTCAGCAAGGGGTCCAGTTGGACACCTAGGCTCTTAATAAGGGATGACGGGCTGAGTTGCTCGCCATCCAGGGTAGGCAACCGGCACTCATCCAGCCCAGGGCGACCGGGCCACAAGATCTCTGTCTTCGACGGATTCACCTTCAACCGGCTGGCATGCAGCCATCCAGTCACGGCTTCGAGGCATAGATGGAAACAATCGGGTACGGTGTCCGGCCTGCCGTCCATTCTCAGCAACAGCTGGGTGTCATCCACGTACTGATAACACTCCAGACCAAAGTCGCGGGCCAGCTGGGCCAGGGGGCGCATGTAGATGTTGAATAATAAGGGCGAGAGGATGGCCCCCTGGGGGAACCCACAAGTTAATGGGAGCCTCCCGGAGACCTCCTCTCCCCTCTCCACACGTTGTCCCCGATCCTGGAGAAAGGAGGTCACCCACTTAAGGGCAATCCCCCTAACCCCAGTCACGGCTAAACGGTGGGCTAACAGTGCATGGTCTACGGTATCAAACGCTGCTGTTAGATCTAACAAAACAAGCAGGGCTGATCCGCCCTGGTCCAGCTGGCGGCGAAGTTGGTCTGTAATGGCAACAAGCACGGTCTCCGTCCCATGCCCAATACGGAAGCCGGACTGTCAGTCTTCAGTCCTGCCGGCACAAGGGTTTAACTTATTTATTTATTTATTTCATTTCATTTATAATCCACCCTTCTCTACCCCCGAAGGAGGACTCAGGGCAGCTGAAAAAGGGCAACAATTTGATGCTGGATACAAAGTACAAAACAACAACATATCACTTGGAACAAGAGATTAAAATCAGTTAAATAACAAACAACTACAACTACATAACCCATTGCACAACTGGGGGTTGCGAATTGAATGGATATGAATCTATATTTGAAATGAAGGGAATTTTGTCTATTGTCCCGGTTTCTCATCACTTCCTCCTTGCCGCATAATAGCTTTATAATTGCAGTTTATAGACCCCCTGTTATCTTGTCCTTGATTTTGTTTGCCAGTGCTGTGTCATACAAAACACAATTCCTGGTCCCTGCTGTGAGAGACCAATCTCCTGGCTGCTGCCTTCTTGGGATCATTTACTTAACACCTCTCACTTGGATTCCTGAGAGAGACTAAACTTTTAATGCAGATTGCAGTCATGAATGCCTACGCAAATAGGTCACAGTCTTTTTAATCATGAAAAAAGGATTGCTGAGTCCTTTGAGCAGCAATTGCACTTGTCTCTGGGGTTCCAGCTCTCCTGGATTATCTGCCCACAAGTTTGCTCTCTTTGTCTTGACTCTTCCAGCATTCCTGTTTTTGGCAGCTACCACTGGAACATAAGAAATACTGCTCTCTGGAGAGACAGCTAGCATGGAAGCACCTTCTTCAGGAAGCAGGGCAAATATTAACCAAGGCAGAACATTGATTTAATAAAGAGGGCAACTTTATATCAGGAAAGGACTCAGCAAAGCATAAAGGACATTCAATAATAAAGAAATAAAACTGAAAAATGGCAGCATTTAACTACTGCAGGGACTTAATGTGGGGAGGCTATATATGGTCACTTCAGATAGCTTTCAAACACTGTCCTCAGGATGGAATGATAAGGTAAATGGAGAGATCCAAAATGTGCTGGGACAATCACACAACTTGGCCAGCCCTACTCCTTGGTGTCAAAGATATTCCCCACCCACCCTCTTTTAAAGCAGGAGTGGGGATTCTGCAGTGCTTCAAGTACAGTCAGTTTGTAACTCTTATCATCTCCCACCATCGGCTATGGTAGCTAAGGCTGATGAGAGCTGCAGTTTAACAACATCTAGAGACCATGCATCGTCCACCTAAGCACAGAGTTTTTAGTACCTAGCTTGAAAGAATATGGGAAATCAAAACAGTGTGCCTTCAGGTATTTTTGGCTTCAGTCTTCTATTAGTTTTAGCCAGCAAAGCTATAATTGTCAAAGATGATGGGGATTTAGTCCAGCAACAGCTAGAGGGCTCAGGTTCCTCTCCTCCAGCTGTAAAGTGTCACATGGATTGAAAACCCCATCTATAATAATAATAAAAATAATAATAATATAGTTGTTGAAGCCTTTCATGACCAGAATCACTGAGTTGCTGTGAGTTTTCTGGGCTGTATGACCATGTTCCAGAAGCATTCTCCCCTGACGTTTCACACACATCTATAGCAGGCACCTTCAGAGGTTGTGAGATCTATTGAAAACTAGGTAAGTGAGGTTTCTATATGTGTGGAATGTCCAGGGTGGGAGAAAGAACTCTTGTCTGTTTGAGGTAGGTGTGAATGTTGCAATTGGCCACCTTGATTAGCATCTAATGGCATTGCAGCTTCAAAGCCTGGCTGCTTCCTGCCTCGGGGAATCTATTGTTGGGAGGTGTTACCTGGCCTTGATTGTTTCATGTCTGGAATTCTCCCACCCTGGACGTTCCACAGATATATAAACCTTGCTTGGCTAGTTTCCAACAGACCCCTCAACCTTTGAGGATGCCATAGATGCGGGCGAAACATCAGGAGAGAATGCTTCTGGAACATGGCCACACAGCCCAGAAAATTTACAGCAACTCTATGTATACTATTGTTTAAAAAAAGAATTTCAAAATTCCTTCACGCTCTAGGATGGGTGCAAAGCAGTAATCAAGAGGGGGGGGGGGGGAGCAGCACAGGTAAAGGACAAAGTTATGTAAGAATGGGTAGACATGATTTTCAGTGGCTAAATCAGTGAAGTGGACAGCATATCACTGAAATACTGTATTATCTTTTGTTCAGAAGAATTGTCTAAATCCTCCCATGCCTCAAGGCCACTGGCTGGGCTAACTGGATAATTCTGGCAGGGTTTGTTCAAAACTAACTTGCCCTAGGTCTGGCTTATCTAACACATCACTGTTTTGTGGTGCATATCCACATACATGAGTGAATAGTTTACATATACTTTGAGGAAATATACCGCAGTGCACCTGTGGAGGTTGTGCAAAACTCAACCCTTTCTCCTGTTGGGTGAAGCATGCTTGGTGGCAAATACACTATTTTGTAACTCCCAGCCATTCCTTGGGTAAATTTCCTAAAAGCCTTCAGTTCTCAATACCTTTTGGAATAGGCTTCATCTGCTATTGGAAGAACACCAAAGAGGAAGCCTTCTAGCCTCACCAGACAGGGAATTCCAGGGTCTAGAGGAGTCACCAAGAAGGCCCTATTTTGTGTCCTCATCTGCTGTTACCTGTGAAGGTAAAGAAGGGCCTCTCCAGAGGATCTCATAACCAGAGGCTCATGTGGTCTGGCAGATAACCTTGTCCCAGGTTGTATAATTGAATAAATTATATAACTGGAACAAGACATGATTAATCTTCTCTACTCCTGCTGCAAATATCTGACCTTGCCAACCTTTTCTACACTATAGAATTTAATACTCCACCAGGTTGTTTTTTTAAAATAAAAAATCCACCTTCTTTGTTCTTTACAGCTGATAAATCCCAAACTGAGAGGGGAAAATGCTTATTCTTAGAACCTGGGAGCATGACCTTAAGCTTAGTGGGGACACATTCCCTGCTATTATATAAACTTGGTATTTCAGCAAAACCTGTAAAATCATTGAATACTACGAACTCCTCTGTAGCTTTGGAATGCCTCTGGCCAGTCCTATGGATCTGTCAATCTGTGTTGTACTGTCAAGCCTGCTCTCAGATGTTTTTGGTGCCCAAGGTGGAGCAGCAGATTTTTTGGCTCTCTCCAGTGATGGTTGGAGACTTCCAAGCCAGGAGAGGCAGGCAGTACATCTACTCCAGTTTTCAAGGAGGTATCCAAGGTGCTGAACATATCTGAGTGACCGGCTTAAGCATTTTGGGTAGCACCTTTACAGTTCAAATCAAAAAAAGAACAAAATGAATGCCCTCAGTCTATCATTAAAACTATCAGCCTCAACTTCTCAATTTCCAAGTGACAGGACCCAAAGATAGGCAAGTCATTTTGTTATAGGTAAAAGGGTAAAGGTTTTTCCTTGACATTAAGTCCGGTCATGTCAGACTCTGGAGGTTGGTGATCATAATTTCTAAGCCAAATAGCCGGTGTTGTCCATAGACGCCTCCAAGGTCATGTGGCCGGCATGACTGCATGGAACATCGTTACCTTCCTGCCAGAGTGGTACCTATTGATCTACTCACATTTACATGTTTGGAAGAAGCTAGGGCTAACAGCGGGGGCTCACACTGCTCCCCAGATTTGACCTTTCAGCCAGGAAGTTCAGCAGCTCAGCGGTTTAACCCACTGCACCACCGGGGGCTTCTTTTGTCATAGGAAGCAGAAAAAATATTGCAACAGTAACTAATGAAACATATACAATAAATAAATATTAAGAGCTATTTATTGCTTTTCTGTGGCTGTAGGCTGTATTTCAGATTAATCCACCTCTGAGTATTCCTCACCTGAGAAAACCTTATGAAATGTGTGAGGTTGCTATAAGTCAACAGGTGATCTGAAATCACATACATGCATACCTATACATATGACAGCACATTAATGATTACATGACTCATTCTGCCTAATGATAGGGCTGACTTCTAGCCAGCATTATCCATTTCTGTCAGTCCTGGCCCAATGACCTGGTCTGATTATGGAAAGTCAAAGGGAAAGAGCCCAGTTGCCTCAATCAGCTCTTGTTTGTGTTTCTGTTAGGGGAGTCGGACACACTGGTGGACGCCTCCATGAAGACCACTCCGACCTCAGTGCCAGGCCTGTCCCAGACAGATGAGCAATCCAGTTGGTCAGGGAGCCAGACCACGGTGTTGGAGAAGGATCCAGAGGCTGGCCCCACGGTGAGGGGACCCTACCTGCACCCCAGCATTCCAAGGCAAGCACCTGCCGAGGCCCGGCACCTGGGGGTGGAGCCGCTGGTGCGGGCATCACGGGCGGAGCTGATTGGCGTGGCCCCGGGGTCCGAGGACAGCCTGTCTCTGGGGAGCGATCCCTACGGCAGCGCCTTCAGCCTGTACCGGGGCCGTGCCCTCTCCCTGCACGTGTAAGTAGCCATGGGGCGGTGGAGTGGGGTGAAGGGGCCATTGTGCTGGGACCATCATTTCCCCCTAAAAACCTCTCCAGTCATAATCCCCACAGACCCCTATACCCTTTGAGTCTTTGGTTCCAACATGCCACTAAACCCCTCCTGAGCCCCTCCATCATAACCTTGACCTTTGCTGTCATAACATACTCCATCCAAAGCCCCTTCTGCACTCCCCCAGCCCTTGAAACCAGCCCCACTATCCTTCCATTGCCTCCTCTGCTGCCTTCTTTTGCTGCACTCTTCTCCCTCTTGTCACTTCCACATCTTCCTGCCATCACTCTCTTAGGGCTTTGCTGGGCAGATGATAGTTTACTCTGGCACAGGCAAACTGTAGTCTCTTCTATCAATATAGGAGATCACTCTGGAGATTTTTCTCGTTCTATGACTCTGAGCTTGGTTACACATGTCATGAGATGGAAGGAAATCCTTCAGGATTGTGTACCCAAGTGTTGCACCAAGAACGTCATCACAGTCTGTCACTAACTCCAAACAGATAATGGTGCACATTATTACAGGTGTATAAAGAGCAGGACAGTTTTTTATCTGTTTGAACTCAAATACCAACTACTCGAATTAGTGGCCCATTCTCAGTTCCTTAAATACAACAGTTATTTCTTCAAAATCAGTGGAACATAGAAGTGCTGTAAGTAAGCTAATATAACTAGCTGATATTAATCTGATGGGAAAATTGCATTTCAGTTTAAGAAACTGAAGAAGGTTGGAGATTCGAATCCAGAGAGAGCACTGATGAGCTTCCTCTGTCAGCTCCAGCTCCCCATGTGGGGACATGAGAGAAACCTTCCACAAGGATGATAAAACATCAAAACATCTGGCTGTCCCCTGGGCAGCACCCTTGCAGACGGCCAATTCTCTCACATTAGAAGCGACTTGCAATTTCTCGAGTTGCTCCTGACATGAAAAAAAAAGTTTGAGACACAAGCTATCTAGGTTTGTTTGTGGGGAAGAAAGAGGGAGACAAGGTACAAGATAGCGAGGGCCATTGATCATCATAGATGGGAACTTGTTCCCGTCAGAATCTCACAGCTCTTGAATCTCACACACATATCTATTAAACCATTCAGGTGTTCTTATTCATATGGTTAATGGAAAGTTCCTTTGCTTCCTTGCTTCCTTCCTTGCTTCCTTGTCTTTTGTTTGGGAAAATATATAAATTTAATAAACAAACCTTGGCATGAGAGCCTGTAATGCAGAGTAATAGTTTTAATACAACATAGCATCCTCCATATGTATTGGGATTATGACTACTGTCATTCTGCTTACTGGGAATAAAGAGAGTAATATTCAAGCATGCCTGGAGGTCCCTGCTGGAGAAAGTTGATGGAGATTTTATTAAAGAATATCTCCATTTCCTAATACATATACTCATGCCCATACAAAACCCTTCAGGCCTGGAAAGGGAGGCTATTTGCTGATACAGATTGAATAACCTCCTATCCAGAATTCCAAAATCATCCTCATAAAATGCTGAGAGTGACATCTTTGCTTTCTGATGATCGAATATGTACAAACTTTGTTTCATGTACAAAATTATTCAAAAATATTGTATATAAAATTACTTTCAGGCTATGTCTACAAGCATTAGACATAACATTAGGAAGAACTTGCTGACTGTGACAGCAGTTCAGCCATGGAACCCTCTGCCCCGGAGTGTGGTGGAGGCTCCTTCTTTGGAGGCTTTTAAGAGGAAGCTGAATGGCCATCTGTCGGGGGTGGTTTGAATGTGATTT
Source organism: Anolis apletophallus (assembly GCA_030556195.1). Taxonomy (NCBI): domain Eukaryota; kingdom Metazoa; phylum Chordata; class Lepidosauria; order Squamata; family Anolidae; genus Anolis; species Anolis apletophallus. The sequence continues at coordinate 110,306,946 of JARBWK010000002.1, read as the reverse complement.
TCCTGCATCTTGGCAGAGGGTTGGACTGAATGGCCCATGAGGTCTCTCCCAACTTTGTGATTCTATGAGTAAATGAAACATAAAATCTGTGTTTAGACTGGGATCCTATCTCATTATGTACGTATATGCAAATAAAGGTGTTTGAAAATCTGGGGAAGAAATCCAAATTCCAGACCACTTCTGGTCCCAAGTATTTTGGATAAATTAGATTCGGTCCAGCAACAGTTGCTGGACCGTGACTACCAGTTTGTCACAAATACCAGTGCTTTTGCTACAGGCAATGTGGTTTTTGTGGTAGTTAAATGAAGATGTCTATTGCCAGAAATGCCGCAAAGTAGTATAGGGAGGCAAACCTGTGAGCCCTTCAGGAGAGATATAAAAAGCCATTCAGAGTCCCAGAGACTTCCTCTGAAACCATATTAAGGTTCACTTCAGCTTCTGAGCCATTAAGTAGGTTCTGCCCACACATATTCTTTCTTCTTTCTTCTCTGCAATAATGGGGAGTTTTACTTAAATGGAAAGCTAAGAGTCATCATGATCTGACAATGACAGCAAATCCCAGGCTGAATTGCAGAGGCAGGAAGACTGGTAAGGATCTAATGGAGGAGGTGCACAGAGCAATGGGAGGGCTGGGAGTCCCCTGGGGAACCAGCAATGCTTAGAGATACCCTCATCTCCCTCCTCCTCCTTCCTGAGTTTGCTTTTCCCCGCCTTCTCCTCATGCTTATCATCAAAACTGCCTTGCTATTAATGAGTGAAGAAAAGGCTAATTTATATATGACTAAATATACATGTGTACAATTGTCTCTGTATGTGTGGGTGTGGAGGTGTGTGCCCATGCATGTGTGTGCTGCTGAACATGCAAACCCATTTCTTCTCAGGAACTGAGTTGGCTGGGGGATGAATGTGTGCGCCTGCTTACACACTCAGCTGAGTAAGTTATTTGTGCCTCTAAGAAGAAGCATGTTTGTGTGTGCTGTGCAGGTTGCAGCTCGATATACTCTCCTCTCCTTTTTCTGTTGCATTTTTGGCTGCATCAGGGTCTCCCCCATGTCAATCCCACCCTTGCCCTGTCCATAGGTGAGGCCAACAGATACTAATTTATCACTGAACTACAGCCTGACTAACCCCCAGATTTCTTCCTCTGCCCTTGTGTGGCTCTTTAGAAGAGTTGATTCATAAGGTAATACCTGCTGGAAACTACCATCAAGAGAGGCTGCATTTTCTTGCATTTTGTGCAAAGAAACCCGATTAATCCATGCAGCTAGTCTTGGAAACATAGAACTGGAAGGAAACATAAGCCTTAGGTATGAGGCAACATCTATCAGTGTGTAATTCAAACCAAAGTATGGTTCAGCAGAGGGAAAAATGTTTTAGGTGGAGCAAACTGCTCTTGGAGACTCACATAGCAAGACAAGCTGTATGTCATAAGAAAGGTCAAAACAAATCAACCAACTTCACATTTGTGGAGTCTATAGAAACTCTCACACAGAGCAGAAGAAAGACTGCTGGAGTAAACAGTTCTGCCCTGTGTTAAGGCTTTAGCTTAGGTTTGAATAAATTTCCATGGATTGTTTCTCCTCCTCCAGAAAGGAAAACATTCTCCCTCTTACATGGATAATTTACCCCCGGTGCCATTGTGGGCAGCTGTCTTCATGGCCATAGTTTATCGCCCCTCTAGGCCTCTTCTCCTTTGTGGTTCACTTCCCTGGAATAGCCAGTCTCCCCTGCCTTAGCAAACCTTGCCATATCTCATTTTCCAACTGCAGCAGCCTTCCCCATGGTGGATACCGGAGGGATGAAGCCAACAGCAGCAGCAAAACCAGCACAGATACCCTCCACCCACCTGCACAGAAACCTCCTTTTCAGCGGCCAGTGTCCCCTCGAGCAGGGCAGTGCCCCGTCCAGCCTCCGGGAACCAGCTGGGGTCCCACGCCGCCTGTAGCTCCTCGCAGAAAGCTGCTGATGCCCCCTGAATTTTCAGATACAACATCAGAAGAATTCGATGAAAAGCTGAAGCGCCCCAAGTCATCAGTCTACTCTCAGGCGGGCACAGGAGACTCACGGCCTCAGACCCCACTAAGTGAAGCCTCCAGCCGTGTGTCTGTCCTCCGCCCATCACCCAAACTGCCACGGTCAGGTTCCAAGATATTTGATAAGCTCAAGTTCTTTGAGGAGCGGCGGAAAAGTCTGGAGCAGAATGAGAACCCCTTTGCAGGCCACACATGGCTGCCCTTACGCAAGACCCGCTCCTTTGACCAGCCTGGCTTGGATGATGCCAGCCCCTTCCTCTCTGCTGCCTCACATGAGGACCTTCAAGATGACATCCACTCGGAAGTGGGTGGTGTGGCGTTCCGGCGCCAGGCCTTCCATCAGAAGGCAGCTTCCTTGGATGAGCGTGGCCGCTTCTCCAACCGTGTATATGACCTGGAGCATAAATTCACAGAGGAACTTGGCCGCATTAAGCGCACAGTGTCCCAGCAGCAGCTGCGCCGATCCCAAGAATTGTTCAGATCTCCTTCTCCACGGGCTTCTGCTGAGCCACCTGCTCCCAAGGTTCCACCACCACGGAAACTCAAGCCACTCAAGGCTTTGCCACGTGTGGAGAATACTCATGGCGTGCAGCAGTTGGTGTTGTCCAGTGTGGGGCTAGTAGGAGCCAGAGATGAGTCTAAGGGGACACAAAAGTCTCTATTGAGGAGCCAAGCCATAGCAGAGCAGGCAGCTGAACAGAGCAGAAGTCAGAAGGAGATGAATGGACAGGACCTGAGGCAGAAGGTGGAACAGCTCCCACTGTCCCATGCAGCCCCATTGGGACAAAGGGGCCTACTATGGTCTCCAGATGAGAATGAGTGTGTGGATGGAGGTTCTATAAAGACATCAAAAGGGACTCATGAGTCAAAGGGTTTGGGTGAAGTCCTTCCTACATGGAAACGGGAGTCTGGCCAAGAAGATGGACATTCCCTGGCCTGTGGTAGGACAGAACCAGGCACAGATAGAGGCAGGTCAGGGATGCATGCTGCAAGCAGAGAGTCTGAGAGAAAGACTGGAAGAGTTACAGAGAAAAAAGACAATGCCCTGCAGTCTCAGGAAGGGAAGAGTGCACGGAGCAGGGTCAAAGGCCGACGGACCCGACGGACATCTCCTGAACCAGGTATGGAAAAAGGACTACTAAGTTCCCATGGAGAAGAACATGGCAAGGCCAGGTGGTAACACCCTCCTGTATATCTTGGGGGAAAATTCTCAACATTTCTGCATAAAAATTGAGAGCTTCCCCATGGTACCCTTTCCCCTAGGATAGGCTACATTGCATCCTTGAGATTCAGTCCAATACCTATCGAGGACTGTATCAAGAGAGCTCGTAATTGCTCCAGTTCAGTCAAGGTTCATTTTCCTCTGTACTTCTAAAATGCCATTTTCCTTCATTTATATTTGGGATATGATTTCCTTTCCAAATAGCCCAGTCAGTAAGTAATCATTCATTCATGTCTACTGGCTGTCTATCAACCCAGATGTAACTGTATGTTTTTTTTGCCATTCAAGAGGGTCCACAAATCCCTTGGACTTAACCATGTGGCATCAGCCAAAGGATCCACTGTTGTAAAAGCTAGAAATAGGTCAAAAAAGGATTTTAAGTAAGTTATAAGTTTAAGACGTAAAAAAATCACTCTCTTGAAGCATTGCTCCTGATAACAGAACCAGTCCTAGACTTTCTGAGTTTTTCTGTGGAACATGGAGTTCAACTTTAAGCCCATTCGTTGCTCCTTGGTTTTCAGGTCACCCAGTCTTCCAGCAGAAAGGACCATTCTGCAGCTTCCTTTTCTCCCTCTTTCTCCACAGAATCTTCTGACGATTCCTACATCTCAGCAGGCGAGGACCCACTGGAGGCCCCCATCTTTGAGATCCCTATCCAGGATGCCACAGTTATAGCTGGAACGGAGGTGCTGTTCAAATGTATCATCACAGGCAATCCTTCCCCAGAAGGCAAGTCTTTGCGGGGCCTAGATTTCAGTGTGGGTGTGTAGGATAAATAGGTTAACACACATATGGATAAACTAGAGTAAGATAGGCCATGGGATGGGCTGTCTTGCTGCTGCTTCCTTGATATTTCAGGCCCCTTCAACCTTGAAATTTGGATTCAATCTTGAAATTTGCTCTGTTCTTTCCTACTCAGTGGAAAGTTTTCAGATGTGTGTGTGTGTGGGTGTGTGGGTGTGTGTGTGTGTGTGTGTGTGTGTGTGTGTGTGTGAGAGAGAGAGAGAGAGAGAGAGAGAGAGAGAGAGAGAGAGAGCATGAGTGGGGAAGTGTGATGTCTGACTTCTCATGTCTGCTCACATGTTTGCCACAGTGTCATGGCGAAAAGATGGCATCCCCTTTCGGAGCAGCACCAACCGACCCATCAAAGCAGAGGGAGAACGCCACACCCTGCTGGTCAGGAATGTTCGTGTGGCTGATGCCGGCCTTTACACCGTCTGTGCCACCAACGAGGTGGGCGAAGCCTGCTGTAGTGCCATCTTGAACGTGCGGCCCGGTAAGGATATTATGGTGGTATACTATGCTGGGACTAAAGAAAAGGTAGTTTCTTTAATCCCAGAAAGAACTGGTGTGGGAATCCAGTTTGGGTCCATAAAGCCAGGGATCTATATAGCCTCATACAGTCAGCCTCCCACATTCGCTGGGGTTAGGGGCACAGGACCCCCCCCCCCCAAATGAAAACGTGTGAATAAAGACATTATAAACCCAATTTTCCTAGTTTCCAACAGACCTCACAACTTCTGAGGATGCCTGCCATAGATGCAGGCGAACAAACCTACAACAACCCAAAGACATTGCTTTTTTTTCCTTTTAACCTGAGAGAACACCTCTGCAAATTTTAGGTCTTCCAGCAAGATTCTCTAATCAATCTGCTGGAAGCTTATTGGAGAATTGCATTGGAGGACCTAAAGAATCTAAGGCCCCTTCCACACAGCTGTATAAAATCCACATTATCTGCTTTGAACTGGATTATATGACTGTGTGGACTCAGATAATCCAGTTCAAAGCCAATAATGTGAATTATCTGCCTTGATAGCCTGGATTATATGGCTGTGTGGAAGGGCCCTAATGGTGCATCTAAACTGTAGAATGAATGCCGTTTGACACCACTTTAACTTCCATTCTTCAGTGAAATGGACTCGTGAGAGGTGTAGTTTTACAAGGTCTTTAGCTTTCTCTGCCAAGAATGGCTGGTGCCTCACCAAACATACAAATTCCAGGATTCCATAGCATTGAGCCATGGCAGTTAAAGGATCCATCAATTCCAGGCATGGGCAAACTTCGGCCCTCCAGGTGTTTTGGATTCCAACTCCCACCATTCCTAACAGCCTCAGGCCCCTTCCTTTCCCCCTTCAGCCACAAAACACATGGAGGGCCAAAGTTTGTCCATGCCTGATCTATTCTGTCAAATTAATGTGGTTTGAAACTACTTTAAATGCCATTGCTCAATACAATGTAATCATGGGAATTATAGTTTGATGAAGCACCAGTACTCTTAGACAAAAAAGTTACAGGTATTGTAAAACTATAACTCCCATGCTTAAGCAGCTGAGGGGGAAACGGAAGGGGCCTGAGGCTGTTAGGAATTGTGGGAGTTGGAGTCCAAAACACTTGGAGGGCCAAAATTTGCCCATGCCTGATCTATTCTGTCAAATTAATGTGGTTTGACACAACGTTAACTGCCATGGCTCAATAACTATATAATTATGGGAGTTATAGTTTGATGAAGCACCAGCATCTTTGGCAAAAGTTATAGGCCTTGTAAAACTATAACTCCCATGCTTCCATAGAAATGTCTAGGGCCTCCAGCATGATTGGAGGATGGTGACCATAGAGCCACACGGAAGGACCCTAGAGTTTCCTGGAGAGAACATTTTAAATTAAATCAATGAATAATCAAATCCACAAATGTCAAAACTGCAAATGTGGAGAGCCGACTATATATTTCCCTACAGGCTTTGATTTTTATAGTACTAGGGGGACCCTCTCTGCCAGCTTATTGCTGCTCTTGCTGCTGATGATGAAAGAGCCAGGAGGCTGCCTTTACCCTACAAGGCTTGGTTTAGACCAGGCTGTCTGGCTGACAAACAGCCAGCAGCTTCGACTGGAGGGAAGAAGAAGGGAGAGGCAGCCGGGCCAGCATGCAGAGGGCAGGGGGCAGCCTGCTTGGCCCCAAGGTGCCTCCTTTATCCCGGCTGCAGCTCACCCACTGGACTGGAACCAGCCCCGCATCCCTGGGGGCAGTGTGTAAGTTTCTGGGGGCTGCAAAGATGCAAATGAGGACATTTGTGGGTTGATCTGAAATGTGAGCCCCGGCGGGGAGGGGAGGGGTGTCATGTCTGAAGTGCTTGTGCCTCTGAGGGAGGCAGCTGGCTTTTGTCTGGGCTCTGGCTTCTCCTTTCAGCCTTGCTTGCTTAGCCGGCTCAGTTTGCTCACCAACCTCATCCATAGTGGATATGACCTTTGAAGGGGACTGTTTATGATCCTGAAGACAGAAAAGAGGGGAACTGAGAGGGATAATAGGGAGAAAGGTAGGACCAAGGAGATGTCCACCCAAGCCTTGTGGTCAGGAGTGACTGTCTCCTCCTCATGAGTGGGCCTCCAGGGCAGGTTTCCATGAAAGTAAATTGCACTGCATTCAGTGAAGTAATATTGCAGGTAAGTTGGCCATAGGTTGGCAGGCATGGTGGGAATGAGGACTCCAAAAATTGGGGTGGTGGAGGGAAGCGTGAGCTTGTTGTTGCTGCTTGGTACAATATAGGTTTACCTACACTGTAGGATTAATGTACTTTGATAATACTTTAAGTACCATTACTCAGTGCTATAGAAGCATGGGAGCTGTAGTTTTGCAACACCTTTGCCTTCAGTTGCTTTGAGTTTCCCGGGCTGTATGACCATGTTTCAGAAGCATTCTCTCCTGACTTTGGAGGGCCAAAGTTTGCCCATGCCTGACCTATTCTGTCAAATTAATGTAGTTTGACACTATTATAACTGCCATAGCTCAATACTATATAATATAGGAGTTATAGTTTGATGAAGCACCAGCACTCTTTGGCAAAAGTTATAGGCCTTGTAAAACTATAACTATAGCAGGCATCATTGAGGTTGTGAGGTCTGTTGGAAACTAGGCAAGTGGTGTTTATACTGTATATCTGTGGAATATCTGTGGAATTGGCCACTTTGATTAGCACTGAATAGCCTTGTAGTTTCAAACCTTGGCAGCTCCCTGTCTGGGGGAATCCTTTTTTGGAAGGTGTTAGCTAGCTCTGATTGTTTCATGTCTGGAATTCCCCTATTTTTTTAGTGTTCCTCTTTATTTACTGTCCTGATTTTAGAGTTTTTAAATACTGATAGCCAGATTTTCCTCCTTTCTGTTGAAATTGCCCACGTGCTTGTGGATTTCGATGGTTTCTCTGTGTAGTCTGCCATTCAACCTGAGAAGTCAGCCATAGCAGAGAACCTGATGAACCAACCTGGACACAGCATATTATTTGGGAACATAGAAATGCTGGACCTCTCTGACAACCACCATGTCAGACTGCACAGAGAAGCCAAGGTGGCCAATTGCAACATTCACACCTGCCTCAAACAGTCAAGAGTCCTTTCTCCCACCCTGGCCATTCCACTGATATAAAAATCTTACTTGCCTAGTTAGTTTCCATAAGACTTCAAAACCTCTGAGGATGCCTGCCATAGATGCAGGCGAAACGTCAGGAGAGTATGCTTCTGGAACATGTCCTTAGAGCCCCAAAACTCACAGCAACCTAGTGATTCCAGCCACGAAAGCCTTCGACAACACCTTCAGTCTTCTCTGCCAAATAGTGTTGGTGTCTCATCCATTGCATAGTATTGAGCTGTAGCATTTAAAGTTGTGTCAAACTGTATTAATCCTAGAATGTGTGCACGCCCTTTGTCCATCTGGTTAATTGTTAGTTTGCATTCAAGCGCTAGCTTGGCAAAAAAGGTTTTTAAAAAATTTATTTTAAAAAGCAAGGCAGTATATTTGGCATCTCTTCAGGTCATTTCTGATCTATGGCTGAAAGTGTGTGACTTCCTCAAGGTCACCCAATGGGTTTCCATGGCCAAGAGGGAATTTGAACCCTGTTCTCCAGAGTCATAGACCAGCACTAAACCAGTACACACTGGTACCTCCTTTTAAAGGAGGTAATGGAGACGGTTTTACAAAGCCACCAGGAGTATTTGACTTTTGTGTGTCAGTCTCCCCCAAAAAAGATATGTAGAAACTGAGGTTCTGCCTTTGGGTGCCACTATCCATCTGGACATTTTGGGTTGTAAGTTCTCAAATCTATGACTTCTAACTCAATTTCTTTCTGGGCCTCACTCTTTACAATATGTGCTCAGAAAAAAGACTATAATTTTGCATTGACTTAATGCTTAACTTTTGAATGGTTTTGCTGGGGATCAAGGAATTAGAGCAACTCAGGGAACAATAGGAGAGGCCCCAGGTTTTCCCTTCCAACCTACAGAAGGTGGTTGTCTACTGCTCACAACTGAGATGGATGTGGTGCTTGAAAGACAAAACTATTTTGTCTGGATGAGACAGGGCTGTGCCTGCCCACCTACTTAGAGCAAAAACTAATACACCTGCTCAGTTTAGCTCTGGGAACGGCACAGGATCAGGATGCACATACACACACCATCTTCTTATAAACACCTCTTCAGCTTGAAGGGTAACATTATCATGGAAACTGTTACCTTTTAACAAGCTATTCTGCCTTTTCACAGCAAGCCCCCTCACCATGCATAATGGCCAAATTGTGATTGTCCTAGCTCCTAAGGTCACCTTGGCCTCTTCCAAGGAGAGCAAGCCCAGAACGCTGCCAGGATGAAAAGGGAGTGATCACATTTAATCCTGGCATTGCCCAGTTCTTGCTGATTATCTCTTGTTTTGTGAATTTAAAAAATCAGTTGGTTCTTATTTGATGATGTTGTTTGCCACCTTATTGCCAACTGATTTTTTAAAAAAAGAATAGGGTTATGAGGATTTGGTGAAAAATGATACATGATGCATACTGACAAGTCTGAAGAGCATTGATTTAAGACTGGCCCTGCAATGTAAACACTGACTCTAAGAGATGGGGCTAAAATAGCTTGTGTTTTGTTTCTCATACTCTCTTCCCATGACTTCCAACCAGGCCTATTGTTTAAGATCAAAGAACTAATTGCTTTAACTAGATATCTGGAGCATGTGGGGAGGGTTGAAATATCCACATAAAAGTTTTAATATTTTATTTTTCAAAAAATGTTTATATAAATCAAACCTATCATGTTTCAACTAGTATGAGTGTTACATATGTGAATATTTCAGATGAGCCTAGCATTTAAAATTTTTATCTCCACCATGACTTCATGCTGCATTTGTAACCTCCCCTTTGTTACCACTCAGTTGGGGAAGTAATGGTGTGACATAATTGCTACTTCCACAGGGGTCCATCCTGTGCTGATCTAATTAACATCTCAGTGATAAAGGTCACATGGGGAAGAGTTGGCCAATAATAATAATAATAATAATAATAATAATAAATTTATTTATTTCTAGACCACCGTTTCTCCTGAAAGGACTCAGGGTGGTTTACACAAACAAAAGGGAAACATCCAATGCCTCAGATGAGTACAAACACATCAAAAATACATGGTAAAGCAGAGTAATAACAATGGACTTACAACAGAGAATTAAGCATTGAAATAAAAAATATATAAAGACAATTAAATAAGACATAGTAGTCTAAAACATGAGTAAACATTGCAACATACAGTATAACATAAAAGTATTTAAGATACAGTTACATTAAAAATGACTAGTGCCAGTGTTCATTTAAGTTATATCATGACAACCATATAATACAAGTAGGATTAGCCATCATTCCAATTGGTTAAAGTGTCCTAGTCCCCCTCCTCTCCATATGCTAAAGTGCATAGATGTGTTTTCAGAAGCTTCTTAAAAGAGAGAAGGGCAGAGAGCATTTTTATTTCTTTAGGGAGGGAGTTCCTGAGATGGGGAGTGATCACGTAGAACCCCCCCCCCTCTTGTTCCCACTAGCCGAGCTTGTGATGGAGGTGGGACCAAGAGGAGGGCCTCATCCATTGACCACAGTGCATGGGATGGTCTGTATAGGGAGATGCGATTTGACAAATAGCCTGGACCCGAATCGCTGCATCTCACATATAGAGTGGGATAGAGTCATGTGAAAGTATTAACCATAATTTCATGTATTGCAAGAAGAAAATGAATGGCATCTGCTTCCTAACCGGATGCTGCACAGTCCTTTTATGGTTTAGTGATTATGTCTACATTTTTGGATGCTCCAACCTATCCCTATGCATGATTATGGTTATTAGGAAGGGCAGTATATGTTTCATGAAATAAGGGAAGACATTTTATTTGCCCATTTGCAGATAGTCCCTACAGATGCTATAAGTCATACTTGAAATATTTCATTAGTGGTGCCATTTGGAAAGACGGTTCTCTAGCTGTTTGGAAAGAGCCAATATATTCCAATAGCTATTTTATGTCATTCTTATTTATGTTTCGCATTAATTCGTTACACTTTTAGAAAAAAAGCAAATAGACACTTGCATTCTTGGAGAACAGAGCAGTGTGCTGGCTTATCATATGGGAAGCTCCATCTCCCAAATGCGGGGACACGAGAGAAGCCTTCCACAAGGATGATAAAACATCAAAACATCCGGGCATCCCCTGGGCAGCGTCCTTGCAGATGGCCAATTCTCTCACACCAGAAGTGACTTGCAGTTTTTCAGTCACCCCTGACATGAAAAAAATTGTGGGAAACTAGACTTTGTAATGTGTTCTGCTTGCCAAAGACTCTGTAATGTGTTCTGCTTGCCATAGACTCTGTAATGTGTTCTGTAGTCCCAAGCACTCATTACTTGGTGACTTCTATGCTGGTGCTTTCCCACTTTGAGCTAGGGAACTTTATGCTTTGCTCTGCAGTCACTAATCCTTGCACTCTTCCACCTGCCTAGCTCCCCCAGAGAGCCACAGCCGATTAATGCCTCACCATGAGCTCACCAGCCCTGTCACATCTGACGAAGAGTATTTGAGCCCCTTGGAAGAGTTCCCGGAGTGCAGCACCCCTCGGCATGAACCTATCATGAAAGTGCAGCCCCGGTCTGAAATTGCCCCAACTTCTGCACACGTAGGCATCAACTTCAAAGCTGCACCATCCTTTGAGGTGAGCAAAGGGATGAAGCTAAAGGTCGGCAAGGGGAAAGCTGCTTTGGCATACCTGAATAAGGAATTGTTCCCTTGAGTAGCTGTGGATTATTGAAAGCTATAAGTACAGACTCACTAGCCATTGGCTCAGCCACTGAGAAATGGAAAAATATGCCAGGCTTTGCTTTGCCTGAGATATTGCACCTACTGCTAATATCTCCCCTAGCCCAATATTCCTTGCCTAAAACGTGTGAGCTGTGTAATACAGAAGATCTGTTTCCCAGTTCACTTTGTCAGTTGGCATGAACTTGAGGTTGTCTCCTGCAGGTGACACTGAGTGACCAGGTAGTACTGGAAGGACAGGATGTGGTCCTGCGCATTCGGGTGCAAGGAGAACCCAAACCAATCGTACACTGGTGAGTGGCCTGTGTTGTATAAATGGACTCGAATAGTAAGCCCTCTTGTCTTGACATTCACATTGGCAGAGGCCAAATGGTGGGATGGTTCGGTTTCCCAGTTTAGCAAGTAAAAAGCACCTTCAGATGAGGAATCAGGGAAATGTTTAGACATTTAGAACAAAATTCAATATACCACAATTAACTAAAAAATTATAATGTGTAGGCTGGCAGAATAGTTTTTGAAAGTCTTTGTGGAATTGTCAAAGCTAGTCTTTCATTATCAGGCCTACAGTCCCCAAAGGCACCAGATCCAATCTGATCTTGGAAGCTAATCAAGGTCAGCCCTGGTTATTACTTGAATGAGAGAGCACTTGCAAGTACCAGGTACTACAGGCTATATTTCAGAGGAAGGACTCAGCAAGTCTACCTCTGAGTATTCCTTGCCTAAAAGACCCAATACATTCACGGGGATCCTGTAGGTCAAACAGGCAACTTGAAGGCACATACATTCAGTCTTTCATTTCCTTGTTACTCTAGGTCCATATGGGAATGGTTAGTTTGCACTTAAGTACCAGAATGGAAAAGTAAAGGAGTTTAACAGCATTTATCTTCTAAAGCAGAGCTTTCCAAACGCTGTGTTACAACACATTAGTGTATCAGCCATGGTGTGTAGGCGTAGCATCTAAATGTAACAAAAAACCTCTGCATCTATATAAAATAAGCAATGCATTATATGTTTTAAATATATATAAATGAAAGGTTTTCTTTCATTTACAATGTCCATATCTCATATTAGGGTTTGGCTTAACCTTTGGTTTGCTAGTACAACTGAATTACTGTGTTGTGAAATTATGCATATCTAAAAAAGTATGTCACCAACATGAAATGTTTGGAAAGGTCTGCTCTGAAGTAAGGTAGTTGTGGTGCTGTACCTTCAAGCCATTTCAGAATTATGTTGACCCTAAGGTGAACCTAGATATCTATATAACAGAATATACAGGAATTGGTGTGTTATTGTCATTATAGAAACATCAATGTGCTATAATGTAGTCAGTTTTTTATATACAACATTCAAATACAAATCTTAAACTTATATTTATTGTAGGTAAATATATGTATTTACATAAATGGGAGACATAAATCTCCTCTTAGTAAAGACAATTTAGAGGTCCATTGTATTGACAGGATCTGTCTAGTAGCTCAAAAAGTCAATCTTGAATTACTTCGAGGACTGTTTGTTGTGTACCCACAACAAACGCTGAAACAAGGAAAAACTACCCAGGATACCTTGTAGTAATCTCTTAGAACTCTTCTCTGACACTATGACAACTCTTCATGTAACAAGCGGTCCTACAATATATCCTACAATAGAGATAAGTTTAAGATTAAATTTGAATGTTGTATATAAAAAAACTGACTACATTACAGTACATTGATGTTTCTATAATAACAATAACATGCCATTTCCTGTATACCCTAAGGTGACCCTATCACAGAGTTTTCTTGGCAAGATTTCTTCAGACGAGGTTTTCTATTGTCAGCCTCTGGGACTGAGAGAGTGTGACTTCCATTGTTAGACAGTGCCAAAGGTTAAAAAATATATATCAGGTTAAATATACTATGTTAAAATTCCTGTCAATAACTAAGCCTGAAAAGAAGTATTCTAACCTTACAAAATGGAGAAAGAGAAACATACAGAAACTGAGAAACAATCAAACTGCGGTGTCATGAGAAGGGAAGGGATATTTTGGTACCAGATGGGTCAATCTGGGATGCCAAACATCTCAGTTCTTTTGGTCTGAAGTACAATCATCCCTCATTTAGAAATAATATTGGCATCACATGACACAGACAGGTCTAGATGGGAAGGTGTAGCAAAGGATGGGATCTTTGCTCTCCTGAATTTGACTGACCTACAAATTTAGGTTTAATGTATTGCCACAGCCTCTGGGGATGCTTTCTATAGATGAAGGCAAAACGTCAGGAGAGAATGCTTCTAGAACATGGCCATACAGCCCAAAAAACCTACAACAACCCAAATTTAAGTTTGTAGCCATAATAAGGGGAAGGGTCACACTTACCTTTGTTATGCATTCTGCTGTTTAGGAAGAAAGTAAGATAATTACCAGTAGGAGGGAAGAAATATTTAGAAACTGGGTGAGGTTGTAAGCATGACAGGATTTCAGATCCTGTGTTTTGTCTTGCAGGCTGAAAAACAGGCATCCAGTCAAGTATGGACGACACATTTCTGCTGTGGAAGAAGAGGATGGCTCTTTTTGCCTACGTATTCACATGGCAGAGTGCACAGATGCTGGCTATTATGCCTGCAAGGCCATCAATGAGTATGGAACCAAGCAGTGTGAAGCCAAGCTCGATATACAAGGTACTTGGGGGAGCCACAGAGCATGAGGGTTTAGTGCTTGCTTGCTATAGTATGACCCTGGAAGATTATGATTGCATGCTTCTTCCTTTCATCACGCGAGTTCCTCTCACCTCTCCCCATCAGAAGCCTGTGGCTCCGAGGCCGCATTGTGGCCAAGTTTACCATAACTTTGTCACCTGCCACAGACTTTTGCCATAACTGTTTTTCCCCATCATGTTTAGGAATGTTGGGACTTAGCTGTACTAATTTTAATGTGTAAGGCTCCTCAGGACCTAACATTTAGGAGAAAGGTTGTGTATAAATAAAGATGATGGTGATGGTGATGATAATAAGTTAAAGACTGCAACTTGGTATTCAGGAAGCCCAGACAAAATGGCTTCTGTGACTCACTTTGGCTGCTTTCCTGTTAAGGGGCAAAGGAGGCAATAGGAACAGATAACAGCAAGAAGAGAGCACAAAGGGCATTCATTATTATTATTATTATTATTATTATTTCTATACCGTGTTCTAAATATTTAGAGGGCTTCCCAGCAATCACAGTAATATAGGATGCTGAGTCAGACCATTGGTCCATCTAACTCACTTTTGTCAACTCTGTTTGACAGCCATGAATCTTCAAAGTTTCAGGCAGCATTTTTCCTAGCCTTACACAACAATGCTGGATCCTGTTTAGATGATATTGGTGTAATATATTAACTCAATGTTCTCCCAATATTGCAGTCCAAGGGCTGAGAAACAATGGCTTGCTTTGGGTATATTAATTAGTTTTTGGCCAACAGCAAAAGATAACTTTGAATCAGTGGCTTCGTTATTCATATCTCAGTCTCTTAGCCATTATGGCTACTTAAGGTGGCTAGTATAATTTTTTTTATCATGTCAGAAGTGACCTGAGAAACTGCAAGTCACTTCTGGTGTGAGAAAATTGGCCGTCTGCAGAGACGTTGCCCCGGGGATGCCCTGATGTGTTATCATCCTGTAGGAGGCTTCTCTCATGTCCCTGCATGGGAAGCCAGAGCTGCCAGATAGGAGCTCATCCCATCTCGTGGATTCAAACTGCCAACCTTCAGGTCAGCAGTTCAGCTAGCACAAGGGTTTACCCCATTGTGCCACCACAATATATACAGCAGTATAACACAAACATATTAGAAAATGTAATTAAAAGGATTAATAATATGAACCCATGACCACAGGTTGTTTTGGTGATATAAACTAATATGTTTACTAATATTTTGGTTTTACATCACTGTAATTGGCATGGTAAGGCTTGCACTGGCCTGCTTTAATTTTATTTGTAGTATTCCTACTCTGGTGTACAGATGGAAAGGCTCTCAGGGCAGCTCGTGTGTCAAAAACAAAATACCACGGCCACTTATTTTCAGCCTTATAGTCTAAACAAAAAATGTGAGTAAAAAGGAAAAACAAATGGGGATAGAAAAGGAAAATATAAAAGCTGAAGCCCATGTTATTTTGATAAATTCTTAATCTAGTAGACAGGTTGAAATGGTCTATCTCAGGAGCACTATTCTTTCGGAAAAATGATTTGGATTTCTTGCATCAGACTGTCTTGGCCATGAACCCTCAAAGAATTGTACTTAGACATTTGGTTCTTACAGATCTGGGAAAGAGGACAAAATGAAGTATAGTATGCATTTCTGATTCCCTTTCATCCTAAATATTTGAGGGGGTGGGTGGGAGTTAAATAAAAAGCAATCTTGATTGGAATCCAAATAGCACCAGAGGTTATGTGTGCTTCAACCATTCATTATCCAATTATTTGTACACTTAACATTTCACCTGTGTTACTCCTGAGAGCATAAATCAAACTAGAGAGGAAACTGCTATGCAGGACACCCCAGTTCTCCTTTCCTCCCAGCTGCAGCTCCCAAGGTTGCTGCCACTTACCAACAAGTGTAGTGGGGAAATATCACATGTAGTTTGGCCTGCTGTTTATGCTCAACCCCCCCCCCCCCCACACACACACACACAAAGTCTGGTCTCCCTGTCTTCTCTCTCTGCCTATTTAGTGATACCCAAGACAGTAGTTTGTATCCTTTATTCAGTTCAGTTAGCCGGTATTAGGCAGATGCTTTACATTTTGTTGCACCAAGTTTCATCTGTTACCTCAAGGAAGGAAACAACCTCCTTCCCTACATGAGCATCTCTTTATCATTCCCAAGTGGCCCAATCTATGGGAATGTGTAGCTCTAGGGTTTGCTCTGGTCACCTAATCCTGCCATATCTGGCATGAGCTTGAATTGGGTGTATTGTACAATGAAACTGGAGTGCAGTGGAAGGAGCCAAACCCATGTATAGTTTGTTATTGATGGCTGAGGGTATATAACAAGAATTTGGCTCTCCAGACATTTTGGATTTTAACTTTGAAAAGTTGCACCAGTATGATTATACAGCCCCAAAATATTTGGCGTGCCAAAGGTTCCCCAGTAGTGATATATTGTACTGGCTCACCACACTCTGGTTGCATATTTTGTCCTTTCCTGTACACCCACTTGATTGCTGCAGTTTTATTTTGTGTCTTTCCACTTTCTCCTTGTGTTGAGTGGAAACCTCCTTTGATTGGCTCAAAGGGGATGGAGTATCAAGCTGCTTTGACGCATGAAAAATACCTGCAGTAGCCATTCCTTCTATTACTGGATCCACCGCAATTTCCTAGATGAGAAGAAGAGTTTAATGGTTCATGTGGTGGGTTCTGCCTAATTTCAGTGGGTGGGGTGGGTAATATAATCAAAGGGTCAGAGTCAGCCAAGTGTATTTGTATTTATGTGCAAATGTGTTGGGATAATTGCTTTGCTTTGCCAGGCAATGTCTTTGCAACTTCGCTACACACACCTTTTGCTTATGCCTAGCATGTGTGAATGTCTCTGTGCTTTGCCTCTGTGTCCATCATGCTACACTAACCCTTCGCTTGCTGACTGTGTTTTTGTCTGTACAGGGGGAGTGAGCTAAGGTACTGCTGACCCCTGGGTCATTCTAGCCAGACATCTTGGGCAGTTGCCTCTGCTCCCAGCGTGACTGAACAAACCAGGCTGGCAAGGCTTGGCTCCAGCCCCCACCCACTGGATGGCCAGCGCCGAGACTCACCTGGACCCACAGGGCCTGGTTCCAGCTGGAGGAGTGGGACTCCAGGGGTGCGAGAGTAGTTTGGGGTTCCTTCTAGCTGTGTGAGCTGAACTAATTTATGGTATCTCCTTAGCACCTGGGCAGGAAGCTTCTATCCAAATGGGTCTCCACATGATCTACTCTAGGGTATATAATTCCAGTGGTGGGCACCATGCCTGCCCACCAGGCATTACACCTCTAAGTGCTGATGGTGTGCAATCCTTATGCCAACATCCATTTCTGTCTGGCCTGAATTGTGGCCAACGTGTGGTGCTCTTTGTTTTCTCCGTGTGTCCATGTCTCCTTGCCCCTGTTTGCACAGTCCTGTTACCAGGGGCCTGGGGTAGAGCACCAACATTTCTTCTCCCTCCCAGTGCTCCCCTATAGAACTCATATATAAAAGGGAGGCACATATGAAAGGATCAGGTCAGGTTTGGGCCCATGAAGGTCACTGCGGGCAGAAGGAACGTAGCTCAGCATTGCAAGAGGCAGCATCCTTACTCACATGAAATCTTTGGACAGCACAAACTGACTTGCAAAAGGCCCTTTGCCCAGAGCAATGAGGGATGGAGTGGCTCAGGGAAAAAATGGGAACCCATTTAGACTTGGGTGGTCTGGGTTTATGGAGCACCTTGAATGGAGGAGGCCAACGGTACAGTCTCTTACCACCATTGTGCCCTCTCTCTGGGAGGGTTTCACAGGGGCTGGGATACAGTGAACCCCTTTTTGTAGATGAAATAAAGTCTGTTTGTTTGGTAAAAGTGCTGTGTGGTTTGTTCCTAGCACAAATCCCTGTCTTCCTCTTCCCTGTGTCCCCTTCTTTCCCTCATATCCTGCTCTTGTGTTCTTCACAGTCCATCATTCTTTCATCCAGGTTTAATTTGCTTCTGAATATGGCTGCCTCCCTCTCTCTATTTTTTTCATTTCCTGTTGTAATGGCTAATGGGTTGCCGGCTTAGTGGTGAAAGTCATTCCAGATGAGGCTTATACCAGTAATGCTCGAGCCTCTTCTTCTGAAGGAGTGGGGGAAAGCTAGTCTCATATTTACTGTTACAGCATCAAAACTGAGTATATGCCCTGATTTGCTAGTTTCAACATGTGTGAAATTTGAACATGGGTGGGTTCACTAGAATACTAAAATAATATACTCCTGCCAGAAAAATTGTGGGTTTTTTTACAGCTTTACATCCTAGTTCATCACTAGAATCAAAGTGATCCAGAGTTTTCCACTTGTAGTAGTTTTGCATATTTGTGTTGTGTTAGAGAACGGAAGCCTAACTATAGGTACTTCCTAGGTTTTTTGCATTGTGGCTACCTAAGGTCATTAGCAGAGGAGATGACATCAGTTTTCCCTATGTTTCACACAGCTCTTGCTGAAATCCACACCTCAGGCCTATCATAGGAAACTGGAAGATACTTGGTTCTTCTGTTAATTAAGTGTTGACCATGACCTTAGCCAGAAATGTGTTTATAGAATCATAGAGTTGGAAGAGACCTCTTTGACCATCTAGTCCAACCCCCTGCCAAGAAGCAGGACAATCACGTTCCAAGCACCCCCAATAGATGGCCAGCCAGCCTCTGTTGAAAAGCCTCCACAGAAGGAGCCTCCACCAAACTTCGTGGTATAGGAAGTTTTTCTTAATGTTCAGGTGTAATCTCCTTTCCTGTAGTTTGAAACCATTGTTCCGCGTCCTAGTCTCCAGGGCAGCAGAAAACAAGCTTGCTCCCGCCTCCCTATGACTTCCCCTCACAGATTTATACATGGCTATCATCTCCTCTCAGTCCAGCTCTTTAAGTTGCTCCTCATAAGGCTTGCTCTCCAGACCCTTGACCATTTTAGTCACCCTCCTCTGGACACATTCCAGCTTGTCAATATCTCTCTTCAATTGTGGTGCCCAGAAGTTTTGACAGTACATACCTGCATCTCGAATTAGTGTTAGTAAATGCACTTTTGCCCTAATTCCCATCAGCACATTGCAAGACACTTAAAAAGAAACCCAGTGAGAGAATTCCAGGCCTTGATCTCACTGTCAATTACACTCAACAAGATAGTGCCCAGCTCGGCAATTTTACTAAGCCATAGATACTCACCACATGTTTTCCCCACCTTGTACCCTGCATTCCTTCCTATTTTTGTTCCATTGCTCAGAGACACCTCTCTTTCTCTCTTTTTCCATTTCCTCCTCCTTCCCTTCCCCTCCTTCTCCCCAGTGCACCCTGAGACCCAGTCCTTGGCCGTGCTGGCCCCCCTGCAGGACGTGGTGGTGGGGGCTGGGGATGCAGCTATCTTCGAGTGCCTGGTGACTGGCCCACCTGATGTGGATGTGGACTGGCTGTGGCGGGGGCGCCTGCTCCAGCCTGCCCTGCTCCAATGCAAGATGCATTTCGACGGGCGCAAGTGCAAGCTGCTGCTTACCTCTGTGCATGAGGATGACAGTGGTGTCTACACATGCAAGCTAAGCACAGCCAAAGGTAAGACAGAAGGAAGTGTTGCACTGACAGCAGTCAAGGCACTCAGGAGGAAAAGGCAACACTGAGACAGGACAAGAATATTTACAGTTAGGTTTGCTAACTTTTCAGCCTATCACTGTAGCTGTGCATTTAAAAGTTTGACAAAGGTAATGGCATCACTAGTGTATTAACTCATAATGTCACCCTACTGACCTCCCTGTACCAGGCCATACCACAATCATAGAATCACATATACAATATTGTAGTTTATATACCAGGAAAATTGACAAAATCAGCAGTTATATATAAAAAAACAGCAGCAACAAAAAGTGCATGCTTATAAAGCATGAAGATTAAACCAAGTGATTTAAAACATCATTCTAATTGGATAATGAATGCTCTGACTGGATCACATGTGCATTAGAGGGCTCAAAAAGCAAATTAGCATAGAGTTAGCCTGTAGCCCAACTTGACAAGCAATACAGCTTTAAAAGTAGGGTTTGACATTTTAAACTCTGTATTGATAAATCGACATTTTAAACTCACATAAATCATTGTACTGGACAACAGGAATAAAATGGAGTTTACTTGGTGGCACAGTGGGTTAATCTGCAGAACTTGCTGATCGAAAAGTCAGGTTCGAACCTGGGGGGTAGGGTGGCTCCTGCTGTTAGGCCCAGCTTTTGCCAACCTAGCAGTTCGAAAACATGCAAATGTGACTAGATCAATAGGTACCGCTTCATGCAGTCATGCCAGCCAGATGACCTTAGAGGTATATACGAATAACGCCGGCTCTTCGGCTTAGAAATGGAGATTAACACCAACCTTTCCCTCAAAAAGCACTTGCAGTCACTTTCACCATCCCTAAAAAGACATGGACATAATACCTGCAGGAGAATATTGTGTGTACAATGGGCCTGAGGGCTGAAGAGTACCAAAATCTAGCATTGAAAGGTGCTTATTCATGCCTTATAGCTAGCTAACCAGCAGGAAGATATTTGTCAGGTGTAATATTCTCTGCAGTTGGAAATGCTGCACACTAGTTTGCAAAGATACAATAATACCCTCTGGGTTTAGCAGTGTGCAGTGCACATATGCAAGGTGTCAATGTGTATGTGTTTGATGTGTTTTGTGCAAAAAGCAACACCTCAATATGTGGAATAGAGAAGCCCACGATAAAATAATATTGTCAGACCCAGTAAAGAGTTAACAAAAGAATTTATTATCCACAAGTCTCTGTGCTTAAAAGCACTCAAAAGAACTAAAAGCACTTGAAAGTCAGTGAAAAACAACTAAAAAACCAGCCTAACCGGCATAAAAATAAACAGTCTTTGTAAATAACGCACACTTAAGCCTAGTAAAATGCGTGTTAGCAAGGTGATGAACATAACAAACAGGGAAAAACACAAACAAAGCAGGAACAAAAGCAAAGTCAAATAGCAATCCTAGGTCATCACTGGTGGGCCATCCTGAAAGATTGAGCAGCAAGCGTAGTCAAGGAAACCGGATCAAGCAGAAGGAGGAGGCAAACCAAGGTCCAGACAGGAGCTAATGCAGGAGGATAATACACAACATAACCCTTGCAAACACCCAACTTTCCAAAAAAAAAAAAACAACCCCCAAACCCCTCCATACTGTATCCCACTCCTGCAGGCAGGCAGCATCTGGCACTCACAGTAGTTCAAAGGAATTCAAACCACGCCAAACGTGGTACGGGCAGCAGGAGCAACTAAACATAAAAGCACAACATAGAAATCCCCAAACTCCTCCCACCAACCCCAGCTGGAGCAGCAGCGCCCCAACCCCGAAAAGCAAAGCAGTTTCCCAACTCACATTACTCTGTACAGGAATCAAGATTTATAGGATACAGCAATTCAGAGTCACAAGTCCCAAATGCAACACCTTGCTAGCCGCAAAGTGAAGTGCCCAAAGCCCGCATTTTATTAGTCTCCCATCTTGGACCCACCTGAGCTCAACAATGCCCTGTCAGCTGCTGTTGCCTCAGCAGCTGCAGACTCTTGATCGCCTCTCCATGTTCTCAGTCTCCTGTCAAGACTTAGTTCTCCCCAGCAGTCATCAGGATAGCTTGAGGGCCATTCATTGTCATCAGAGAACCCCAAAAGGTGTCACTGCTTGTGGGTTCCTCAAAAACAGTCTGAACTTCCTGCACCCTAGCCCAATCCATCTCTGATTCTTCATCCGAAGTATCTCCCTCACTCTGACTCCCATCCTCCCCAGGGAAGCCCTCAAAAGACTCATCAGTGGGCTCTGTAAGTATTTGCCTTATTCTCTTACACTGGGAGATCTCCTCCTCGCTTTGTTCAAGATTTGTAAGCCTTTTGCATCCTCTCTGATGTATAGAATGGCTATCATCAGCCCCACCCAACTCCATACTACTGTTAGATGCTGAAGAATCAGCCCCACCCAATTCTCTACTACCAGGAGTAGCAAGAGCCTCAGGCTCAACTACAGCACAAATGCTAATTGCCGACTCTAGATTTGGGTCACCTGAATTGTGATCTCTCAACCCACATCAAGGGATAATATACTATATTTGAAGTGGAAGAACTATATTAACATGATGGATCTGGATGTAGCCATACATGGGACATATGTACTAGTAGTACAATTAACACAATCCAAAATTAATTTCCACAGACTATTTAGTGTGTGTTTCTTTGTTTATCGACTCTCAGATGTGACTTTTTCTTCTTCTTCTTCATTTTCTTAGGCCCCTTCCACACAGCTAAATAAAATCCTACATTTTCTGCTTTATACGGCAGTGTGGACTCGGATAACCCAGTTCAAAGCAGATATTGTGGGATTTTCTGCCTTGATATTCTGGGTTATATGGCTGTGTGGGATGGGTGCAAGTCATCATATAGCCAGTGATAGTAATCCCCGGCCTAAGTGTAATTGCTAGTCTCAATCAGAGTTTGTTGTTGTGTATCTTTAAGTCATTTTCAACTTATGGTGATCCTAAAGCAAATCTTCCAGGGGATTTTCTTGACAAGATTTATTCAGATGAGGCTTGCTTGTGGATTCCTCTCTGAGAGTGTGACTTGCCTAAGCTCACCCAGTGGGTTTCCACAATCAAGTGGGTTTTCAAACTCTGGTCTGCAGAGTCCTAGTCTAAAGTTCAAACTAGTACACTATGCTGTCAATGAATCGTAGAATCCTAGAGTTGGGAGAGACCTCATGGGCCATCAAGTCCAAACCCCTGCCAAGAAGCAGGAAAATCACATTGAAATCAATTAGAGAAGACTCATTAAATCTATGAAACTTACATAATTATTGACATACAAAATTTCCAATGATTCAGTAGGTACTCCAGTTAAGATTAAGAATTATATTTTGGCCCCTGTCTTTCTTCCAAATGAGTAGGCCACGCTTACAAAACTTCCCTTCACAAAACATGATGTTTTATTTGTTATTTCAAAAACCTGTACAGGTTAATATGGAGGAATTCCTGAAGAGGCCTACGCCCTGTGATGGCTATGGCCACTGCATAACCTCATCTCCTTCTAGAAGTCTTCCATTTCCTTCATTTGGCTTAAGAAAACACAAATAAATGCAAGCAACTGAGCACTTCTCTCCCCCCCCCCCCAACTTGGGGATGCATCTGCGATAGGGAGGAAGGAGCAAGATGAAAATGTGGGCAGAAGAGACCATATTAGAGATATTTGCAAGCAAGAATAACCGATATGGAAGATAGTGGGAATAATGCATAATGGCAGAAGGACAGCTCCTGGAGGCAGTGAGCAAAGAGCATAATCCATGTATGCCTCCAGCTCTGCTTAGATTGTCTGTTTCCTTTCAAAGATAGATAGAATCATAGAGTTGGAAGAGACCTTGTGGGCCATCCAGTCCAACCCCCTCCAAGAAGCAGGAAAATCGCATTCAATGAACACCATAATTATCAGTCATTCACTGAAAATCTGCATTGACTATCTAATTCATAAGGAAATTAACAAGCAGACATATTATAGGAAAAAAATGGAGTAAAATGAGAAGAGGACAAGTGAAAAGGACCAAGCAGTTACAAATATAACAAAGTATGTATGTTACCTGATTACTAAATAATATTGTATAATGTGTGTGTGGAAAAAAAGAATAGAATGGAATAATAATAGAACAGAATAACAGGATCTTAATGAGAAGGGATCACAAGGATCATCAAGTCTGACACCACCCACCAAGGCAACAAATTCTGCTGTTGAACAGCTCTTACACTGAAAATAATTTTCACAATGTTGAAGAGGAATCTCTTTTCTTGTAATTTGAATCCATTGGTTAGTGTTCTGGAGCAGCAAAAAATAGTCTGGCTCCATTAGGGAATCCATTTCTTTTCAGCTTCTTGTTTGTTCCATCTTTTACATGACAGCCTTTCTGATATTCAAAGATAACTATTATGTCACATCTCGGTCTTCTCTTTTCCAAGCCGAACTTATCCAACTCTCCAAGTCATTAGTCATGCGACATGGTTTCCAAATTCACCAGCTTATATTAAGAAGTCAGCACCAAAACTGAATGACCAAGAGTACAGTTTCCACTGACTGAATTTTGAGGGACTACTTGTTGACATACCCACACTACATGCCCCTTTGTGGCCTGTGTTTCAATACAAAGGGTTCTGAAAAATAACCCCTGCTTTCCTGCTAAGCTGTATTGACTCTAGCATGATGTGCCTGACATCAGCTTCCTCCTCTTTTCCTTTCAGGAAAGGATCTTCTTGTTCTTTCCTAGGCACTTAATCAATTAGGAACAAGAAAACAGACAGGCTCCCAGGACGTGGTGATTAGAAGCAGTGGATAATAGAATCACAAAATACTTATAATGCGATTCAGTACCTGACTTCCTGGAAGATGAGAGATCCTAGGAAGCCATAACTTGCAATTTAATGGGGCAAAGTTGGATGGGAGAGAAAAGACATTTCTGAAAAATGAACTCCATACTCATCTGTTTCTGTGTTTTATGCTAGTGCTCACGGTATAAGCCTTCTGAAGACAACTTACAATCAATTGCATGAAAAAAGTTAATCATATTGTTAATCATGTAAGTGTTCAGACTGAAACAGCAGAATAAAACCATATTCTAATGAACCTTAGCAGTTCCGACAGAACACATCAAAGCAATTAACCTTGTTCAAAGACAGCAGGTGGTCACAGTTTAAACCTTCTCTCAGCACCATTAGCTAAAAGTAGCTTGAGACAGAAAAGTCCGTAATTTATAATTACGGAAGGACCAACCATAGGTCCTTTTAAGAATTCCACAGTGATGGGACCTCCATTGAAAAGGCCTTCCCTGTTGTGTTTCTTCCATTATAACACATTTTCGTAAAGGAAACAATAATATATGGCCTTTGTGTAACACAGGAACACTGTGTTACACAACAGCAGAAAGCTGTGTGAACAGCAAAGGAAAGCTGTGATAGGTCCCTTGGCAGCATTGGCTGGGGCCACCCCATTCTTTTTGTTTAGCCTGTCAGAACAGGTCCTTCATGATCTCACCACCCTGAGGATCTGCTCCTAAATCAGCTTTGCTTGGCCCTCATCTTTTCCAATGTGGCAAACAGTTATTGCAGGCCTTGAGGTGGGGTTCCTCATGAATTTTGCTTTCCTGATGATTATAGCAGAGGGAATGCCATTTGAAGAAGTTTTCAAACTAAAGACAGCTAATAGCCTTTTATTTATTTATTTATTTATTTCGGGATTTTACCCCGCTCTTCTCAATCCCCAAGGGGGGACTCAGAGCGGCTTACAGTACGGCACAATTCGATGCCCACATAATAACAATATAAACCCCAAAACACTTCAACAATTAAAATACATTAAAAATACATTAAAATACAACTACATTAGCACCATACACATTCACTCTGGATTAAAACAATGTTCAGTCCATAAAAACATTGGCCATAATCACCCACTTTCATTAAAAACCAATCTAAAATGCTGCCTTGTGCTGGTGTACGAATGCCTGGTCCCACAGCCAGGATTTTACTTTTTTTTCCTGAAGGCCAGGAGGGATGTGGTGGATCGTACATCAATAGGAAGCGCATTCCACAGGCGGGAGCCACCACCGAGAAGGCCCTATCCTCGTCCCCACCAGCCTCATCTGAGATGTAGGCGGGAGCGAGAGCAGGGCCTCCCGGATGATCTTAGATTACGAGGTGGGACATAGCGGCTGATGCGTTCGGACAAGTAAGCTGGGCCAGAACCATATAGAGCTTTAAAGGTCAAAACCAGCACTTTGAATTGAGCCCCGGAATTGGACAGGCAGCCAGTGGAGCTGACACAACAGGGGGTGGTATGCTCCTGTATGTAGCTCCCGTTAGCAATCTCTGGCTGACCGCCCGAACAATTGCTGGATAGAAGCCCGAATAATAAATAAATAAATAAACTGTCTTCAAAGGCAGCCCCTTTTAATGAGGTTATCATAGTTGGAGAGGAGTCTTGCTTCCCATGCTGTACTTACATGTCCCTTTAAACTGCTTTGTTCTTCTCATATACGTTTTACAGATTATTGAAAGGATAGAGTTGATGCACTACATGATAGGGCCAACATAAATCACTCCAATTAACAGCAGTTAAGAACAACAACAAAATGGCAAAATTCAGTGCTGGAGAGTTGAAGTCTAAAAATACGGTATATACGCAAGTATAAGCTGACCCGAATATAAGCTGAGGCACCTAACTTTACCACAAAAAACTGGAAAAATGTATAAGCCGAAGGTGAGAAATGCAGCAGCTACTGGTAAATTTTAAAATAAAAAAGATATTAATAAAATTTCATTAATTGAATGTTAAATGTAGGTGAAATTTTTGTGAATATTTACATAAAACTTTAATTTAAAATAAGACTGTCCAACTCTGATTAAACCATTATTCTCACCTTCTTCAACGTAAATGGGCTTATGTATCCTTCCAATAACAATAGAGTAAAATAATAATTGTGATAAAATAATATAATAAAATAATGTAAATGTAATAATAATAAATAGAGTGAAATAATAAATGTAATAATAACAACAACAGAGTAAAACAATAAATAACTTTGATTTGAGTATAAGCCAAGGGGGCCTTTTTCAGCCTAAAGAAAGGGCTGAAAAACTCAGGTTATACTTGAGTATATCCGGTAATATGTTCCTGTTATTTGCTATAGTAGTTGAAAAATGATGTTGCATTTCTTTGCAATGTTTTAGAATGCAGGCTCATGTGTTACTCGTTTATTTTGCTTTATTGATTACATGGATGACACAAATCTTGCCAAAATGTCCTTTAAAAGTAAATTTGAAGGCTAAACTGAAAATATTGTCCATTACCCCAATAAGGCAGCATGATGAACCTCTCTTAATGTGTTACTTTGCAGTGGGGCATCGTGATACCTTTATTGACCTATTATTGCCACACTCCAGAAAACAAAACAAAACAAAAATTTTACTTGTGTCTTGCTACTTCCATGCCCTGACAAAAGCTCTCTGCTAAAATCACCCATGGGTTTTCACCAACTGTATTCATGGAGCAGTATCAAAATTTTTAAGATAAACAAACAGCTCGTTCTGTCAGTCTAACATGGGCAGTAGCAGTCTTATAGCAAAACAAACACCTCTTGCTTATTTATATTCACATTTTCTCTCAGAAACGCAGATGTGATGCGCAAAATCAGGTCACACCTATAACACCCAGGAATGACAAACATTAAAGAGCAGAGAGGAGAAAGGAACCTGACAGGTCTGAATGCTTACTGTATAGGCATTAGATCAGAGTTTGACAGATTTGGGGGAAAGGGTCCAGCCAACATTGCCATTTCATTTTTTTCCTTCTTCCTGGCCTGGCTCCCAGACTTTTAACAGAAATATCATAAGCAGACATATAGCAGATGAAGATTTTCTTGGCACGGAGATATTATAGGAGGAGAAAAATGTCTGATGATTAATTTCTGTAGATCAGAATATGTTTAGTTAAGTTGGACTATCTTATTACAATCCTGAGAAAAATTAGAGATACTGGGAGCTAGAAATAGTTCATTTGTGACCCAGTAGTAGCTTATACAGTTGTCCCTCCACATTTACAGGTTTTACTTTTTCTGGGTTTGATTATTCACAGATTAGTTTCTCTAGGAATCTCTAGCTCCTCCAGTGTGATTCTATAGTCAACATCTGGTGGAAATTGTGCATAGAGTCCTGCTGGAAGAACTAGAGATTCCTAGAGAAATGTTCTTACCAGGTTTTGGTTTTTTAAAAAAGTGTGAGTTTTTATTTGTAGCATTCCCACTTTTGCAATATTCCTCTGCCCCTAACCACAGCAAATAGGCAGGACTGACTCTATTCCTCCCAGTTTAGGGTGCTTCCAGACAACACTAAATCACAGGTTTTAAACAGGGGCAAAAAATCCCGGGACTTCAGAAGAGGTCGACATACAGACCTGTTGGTCCTGGGATTTCTGCCTCCGCTGTCCAGACTTGATGCTTTGTTGTGAGATTTAGAGGCTCCCAAGATGGCTGCAGTGAAAGTTCCACTGAAAACTTCAGAAGTTTTTTTTTAAGTTTTTTTTAAAAAAAAAAACCTTCAAGATGCAGATATGTGGATATGCGGAGAATCACCACAGCGCATCACTGCAAAAGTTCCATTCTTCGTCCCGGCCAAAGAAAATGTGCCCTCCACACATTTCATGAAGTTTCTGGCACACAAACAATGGTTTTGCATTCTATTCAACTGTTACCTTCTTTTTAGGAACTGACCAATCAGGAACAAACAACTAAAACCCGGGAACAAACCCAGACATGAAATCACATGATTTTCAACTGCAGGGACATACAGACATGCAAAGATCCGCATATTCGGCTACCCCCCATGATATTCCCGCACCTAGAAATCTCACGTTTTTTGCCTTTTGTAGCAATTGCTTCCGTGTTTACAGGGAATGGTGTCTGGCCACCCTCTTGCTTGTTGCGGAAGCTCCTGGGATAAAGGTATTGTCTGGATGGGTCCTTAGAGGAATGTAAACCTCCTCTGATGAAATCGTGCCAAGAACACTCTGTGTTAAGTTTGTTGGGGGGGGGGGGAGGGGGTTCTCAACATAAATAGGAAATTACTTCAAGGCACAAAACAACAATAAAACAGCTTCAGCAATGAATTCTTCATCCTAAAAATCCTCACCCTTTTTCTTAATACCTCAACCTTCTCCTATAGTTGTTCCTTTCTATGTTTTGCCCTCTGTACTTCTTGAGCACAAATATCCTTGCAATCATCCCAAGTTCAAGAAAATAAGGACAAGCTTCTCTCACAAGCCGTTGTCTCTTGTGATGCTGAACCCTTTAGACAAGAAGTAGAAGTTGTCTCTGGGCCCTCTGGGCATTGATAGCTGACCATCCACTGTGCTTTACAGATGAGCTGACATGCAGTGCCAAGCTGACGGTCGGGCCTTCACGGCAGCCACTCTTCACCCGCAAACTTGAGTCCGTGGCTGTAGTGGAAGGACGTGCAGCCCGGTTTGACTGCAAGATCAGCGGGGACCCCCCACCAACCATCACCTGGACACGATTTGGTAATTGTCTCCATTTGGGATGGATGAGAATGTCATTTGGTTCATTTTTTCCCATAATATCCTCCCAGAAATTGGAATCTTCCCTTACAGTTGACAAAAAGAATGAGAATATTTTTAAAAGCTCAATAGACAGATTAATCTGTCCAAGCAGAGGGTTCAGTGTTGAATTTTCAACCATTCAGCCATGCTATGGGCCCCCGGTGGCGCAGTGGGTTAAATGGCTGAGCTGCTGAAGTTGCTTACCAAAAGGTTACAGGTTCGAATCCGGGGAGCAGCGTGAGCTCCTGCTGTTAGCCCCAGCTTCTGCCAACATCGCAGTTCAAAAACATGCAAATAGGAATAGATCAATAGGTACTGCTCTGGCAGGAAGGTAACGGCACTCCATGCAGTCATGCTGGCCACATGACCTTGGAGGTGTCTAGGGACAATGCCGGCTCTTCGGCTAAGAAATGGAGATGGGCATCTACCCCCCCCCCGAGTCGGATACGACTGGACTTAATGTCAGGGGAAAACCTTTACCTACCAAAACCTTTTTTGCTAAAAGTTTTTCTCTGACAGGCGTCTCATCGTTAACACTTATATGGTAGGCAGCTACATCATGACCTATTTTATACTGTATTGAATTTGGCCAAGGCCTTGCCAATTTCAGAATTATCTTCATAAATTTGAGTGGAAGAAGCAGAGACTGCAACAAATTGAAAGTGGGAGGAAGCAATATAGATAGATTCATCTATCCCTATTAGAGGAGACTTCTGATTATTTGATATTCTAAATTCAAGCCATCTTGGCTGCAGTGGAAGGAGAGATCGAATCAAAAGGTCCCTGATTCTCAAGTGCATGGTAGGTCTAAACCTATGTATCTCTCATTCCCACCTCTGAACCTAGCCATAGTTCTGAGTGACATGGCAGTCTGTTGTTGGTCTAGAGCAGTGGTTCTCAACCTGTGGATCCCCAGATGTTTTGGCCTTCAACTCCTAGAAATCCTAACAGCTGGGAAAGTGGCTAGGATTTCTGGGAGTTGTAGGCCAAAACACCTAGGGACCCACAGGTTGAGAACCACTGGTCAGTGAAGCTTTTGTATGTAGCACACTATGCCTTATCTGCTGCTCTGTCATCATCTCCAAGATACCTCTCACCCTGGCATTTCTGGGAGGAACCAAGGTAATTCTATCCTCTATTGATGATGACTTCCTTTTGATTTGTGTTTTTCTTTTCCCTACGGTGGTTCAAATGCTATCATTTGGGGGTGAGAAATGTGTGGTCTTCCAGATGTTGGAATGGAACTCACATGGTGAGTCTCTCTCTGTGTATTCCCTTCTCCTGGGCCACATTCTGACCATGGTATGTCTGATGCAGGCCAGCCTGTGCACGAGGGGGAAACAGTACGTGTCTACAAGGATGGAGGGCTGCACTCCCTGGTCCTCCTTCACGTGAGATCTGAGGATGAGGGACAGTATGGCGTGACTGCTCACAACAAACACGGCCGAGCGGAGTGCACTGCAGAGCTGTATGTGGAGGAGCCACGTCCGGCAGCCAGCTCCCAGATGTGAGTGTAAGAAGGAGGAAATGTGGTTGAGTAGGATGGTAGTTGTTGAAATGTACCATTAACTGTCAGACATGGGAGACAAAGGCACTGCCATGAGATAGGTCCATATTGTACTTTAGTTATGTTAGCATAACCTCTGTTTCAAACCATGCCCTGGGTGTGGTTTGAACAATTTTTCTGGGGTATATTTAAGACCTGCAGCAATTTAGATCCTCCCAACCAAAAGATTAGTATTATAGTCAGCCATCCACATTTGGAGGTTTCACTTTGGCAGATTTGAGTATTTGCAGATTTCACTAATGTTCTCTCTATGCCCTCCAGTTAACTTTTTGCATTAGAGAACCTAAAGATTCGTAGACAGAACACTTATCTGTACATGTGTACGTCCTCCAGCATGATTCTACGTATCTTCTGGCAGATATTTATCATAGAGTTGTGCTGCACGGCCCATAGATTCTTAGAGAGGTGTTCTCATGGGCAAAAATGTGGGTTTTTTATTTGCAGTTTCTGCATTTTTGCAAGGGTCCTGCGCCCCTAACCCAAGTGAATGTGGAGGACTGACTGTCTTTGTTTTCTTTGGCTTCTACCTACCCAGATCTTCTTTCCCCTCAGCTCTGGTGCAATATTAAACAATGAATAGCTAAAAATGGTTCTTATGTAGGAGCCTTGTCTAAAATCTGGAACCCTTTTGGATATTTTGGACCACACTGTCCATCAGCCAGCCAGCATTCCTAATGGTACTTGTAGTCCAGCACATATTACCATGTGCATCCCATTGAGCAAGACTGCAAAGTAATGCTATTTTATTCATCTTAAATGGATTGCTCTGTTGACACAAGTGAATGAATGATGCCCTTACAACCCTTTCACGAATGCTAAATTTGGGAGTCACTCTATTCATGAGAAACAGATACAGCTGCTGTTCTCACTGGCCCAAACTCACATGCAGCTCTCTGGAATGTAGTCTCCCAAGCACACACATGCATGCTCACGCACACACAGTGACACACACAAAGACAAAACCACACAAACATGGGGTGCCTTTCAGCCTTTGGGGGAATGATCTCGCTTACAGCCCTCACAGGCTTCCTCAGGGTTATCCAGTTCCAGATTTTGGAAATGCACACACTCTTCAGAGCACATACGCATCAGCAGCTATAATTAGCATGCTTAAAAAGAGGAACATTCGTGAGACGAAATAAAGACATTTGATATTAAGGCCAATTGAACTGATTATATGTAACATAGAGGAGAACCAGGAGAGTTAATCAGTTGCAACAGAGAATATCAGATATCTGGCACCACATAAAAACAAACCGTTATCTGGCTGCCCATAAGAGTGAGAAGTATTACCCAGGCAAAAAAGGACATTAACTTGATTGCACAAACAGCTCAATTTTCATTAGAGGCAAACATTTTCCATTCCTCCTAAATGTGGAGAGAGTCCTGAAGTGATTACACTTTATCTATGCAATATAGTGCCCCATTTAATGCAATCAGCATACTGTCCTGTGGCTGGCAAAAAACCCTCCTGTAATGACAAAGAACATTTTTTGATAGCCACGAGACAGCATGCAATATGGAGACTAAATTAAACAGGGTGTCTATTACTCCAAGGCTGGAGTTCCCTATAATTTTCTATTTATAAAGCTGCTTGTATTCCCTAGCTGATTTTTCTTTGCATCCTTAATGATTTCGTAATTTGGTTGCCAAACTAAACAGTTGGGATTCTAGAGTCTCTCTCTCTCTCTCTCAGTCCCATCCTCCTACAACAGGATGAGATTGACCTATCCATCATTCTGCAAATCACATACTTTTGCCAACCAGATTCTTAATTCTTTTAATCCCCCCTCCTTCCCATACTCAGGGAGTGTTTGTATGGAATCTTCCTTTCTTGTTGGCTTCCCCTTCTTTTGAGGTGGTGCATTTTGGCCCCATGTAAGCCACCTCAAGTCCCTTTGGGGAGATGGAGGTGGGGTACAAAAATAAAGTTGTTGTTGTTGTTATTATTATTATTATTACATCCTGCCATGGTTATTCTTGTGAAACATGGCCTTGGGTTGCTCACAAAGGAGGTTTTCCCTGTGGTCCATCAGGAATGAGCAATTGAAGCAGGCCCAGAGGCCAATTTTGGGGGTTCTTTCTGGATACATGACTGCTAAAAGTGCTAAAAAGAAAACCTGGAAAACCTCTTACCTTCCACTCCCTGCTTATTTGGTTGGAAGTCCATTTCTGATATTGTAAGAAGTATACTTTTTTTAAAAAGAGTATGGATGGGAAGGAGACCTTGGTGGCGCAGCAGGTTAACATCTCTGAGCTGCTGAACTTGCTTATTAAAGGTTGAAATTTCGAAGCTGGGGAGCAGGGTGAGCTCCTGCTGTTAACCCCAGCTTTTACCAACCTAGCAGTTCAAAAACATGCAAATGTGGGTAGATCAATAAGTATTGCTTTGGCAGGAAGGTAACAGTACTCCATGCAATCATGCTGCCCACATGACCTTGGCGGTGTCTACGGACAACGCCAGCTCTTCAACTTAGAAATGGAGATGAGCACCAACCCCCAGAGTTGGACACAACTAGTCTTAATGTCAAGGGGAAACCTTTACCTTTATGGATGGGAAGGTGACACAAAACATATTCAAACAGTGAATTTCCAGTCTTGGATGCTTGATAAAGAGGAAATGCATCCCTTTCTGGCCAACAAAAGAATGGTGATGGAGAGCTTTGAGAGATCAAGGGTCATAGAAATGGCTGGTGGCTCAGACTTCACTTTGCTCACCACCACAAACAAAGAGGTAACTTTGGGCCATTCCACACAGCCCTATATCCCAGAATATCAA
This sequence comes from Anolis apletophallus, assembly GCA_030556195.1. NCBI lineage: Eukaryota > Metazoa > Chordata > Lepidosauria > Squamata > Anolidae > Anolis > Anolis apletophallus. The sequence continues at coordinate 110,273,434 of JARBWK010000002.1, read as the reverse complement.
GGCAGAAAATCCCACATTATCTGAGTGTGGACTCAGATAACCCAGTTCAAAGCATATATTGCGGGATTTTCTACCTTGATATTCTGGGACATAGGTCTGTGTGGAAGGGCCCTTTCTCTCTGAGATAATCTTTTGTGGTATGCTATGATGTGCTCCATTAGCATGAAACGTAGCTACTTTGTATTAGAGCTGACTACTCTTGGTTAGATGTCTCCCTTTCCCTTTCAGCTCCAAGCTGGAGAAGATGCCCTCCATCCCCGAGGAGCCAGAGCAAGGGGAGAGCGAAGTGGAACGCTTCACCATGCCAGACTTCCTGCGGCCACTACATGACCTGGATGTGGTGGAATCCAAGGAGGCCATCCTAGAGTGCCAAGTAGCTGGGCTGCCCTACCCTGCCATCACCTGGTTCCACAATGGCTGGCGCATTGAGAGCACAGATGATCGCAGGATGATGCAGTGTATGCTTCATCCTTTGATTCCCCCACTACCACACACACATGAACAGGAATTGCTATGTGGAACAGGGCTGGCTCAAGGGCTTGGAGAAGTACCTTTGAGCCAGGTACCCTCAACATGCCTCCTGGCTCACTTTGCTGCCAGCTGAAGCTCCTGCAGAACACCATTGCTTGGCTGGTTACTTCCAGGGGAAAAAGATGGGTAGCTATGCAAGCTGTGGTGCCTGCTCCTCTCCCTTCTTTTTCATGCCCATCCTTTTGCAGCCTGAAGAAAAGAACAAGCAAGTGGGCTGGGGGCAGTGGTGGAGGAAAGGGTTGAGATATCTTAACAGTGTGCCCTGTGTGGCCCAAGAGATGCAGCAAATGCTTGAGCATGTCAACCTCTGGCAACAGCCCAGACATGAAAGCCACAGTGAAAATTGGGGTGCCAACTGAGCTCTTTCTTACTGCAAGCTAAAAGAAGGCAGTACTCAAATGAAGCAAGGTATCAACATACAGTATATTGGGACTTGAAACACCAAAATTAACTGTTGCCCGCCTCCTCTTATCTATATAAATAAAAATGTAATGTTCGTTTGTGGGATTAACATAACTCAAAAACACTGGATGAATTGACACTAAATTTGGACACAATACACCTATCAGGCCAACAAGTGACCATCACTCATAAAAACACTGAAAAACACAGCAAAATGAACTTTAAAAGCCAAAAAAAGCAAAAAGATGCTACAGCGCATGCGCAAAAACGACTCCCCTCTGGCAAACGAAACACACAATAGCATATATCCACATTCTCTTCTGATCTACAGTTCCCAGCATCCCCTAGATTAGGCCTTTCAAGAGAAGAGGATGATCCAAATGCACAGCTTCCAAGCTGCAAGCTTTCTTCTCATTGGATTTCTTTGAGAGCATCCTAATCCCTGCATATTTCCAATTTCCTATTCCTGGACTGCAACTCCCAGCAATCCTCCAGATAGATAAGATAGATAGATTAGATAGACAGACAGATCTATAAGGAGGACTACTGGGAGTTGCAATCCAAGAATAGATAGAGAAGGAAGAAAGGGGAGAAAGGAAAGAAAGGAAAGAAAAGGTGGGGGTGGAAGGGAAGAAGAAAGAAAAAGGGAGGGAATGAAGGAAAGGAGGGGGGAAGAAAGAAGAGAAAGGGGGAGAGAAGGTTGGCCACAGCAACACATGGCGGATACAGCTAGTCACAAATAAATATGCGGATGATCTATGGAAAGGCTTTCCTATTGACAATGGCCCTAGCATTAGAATTAGGTAGGCATTTCAGGTAGTAAGTATTATTGACAGTGCAGCTAGTTTACTGGCTTTTCTTCTTCCCATCCCCACTGATCTTGGAAGACAGAGCTATATGTGCCATATTGTCTGTCCTGCACATAGTAAACTAGCTTGCTGCTCTCAGGTCTGAAGGATGCTGCTATCTCACCAAGAGTGCTTAAGTTAGATTTTCACAGCTATTTCTGTCAGCTTCTGTATGGAGGTGAGTGTCATCTTGTTCTTTCCCTCAGGCAGTAAAATGTTTGGGGCCAACCTTGCTTCTGAAAATGGACGACTGTGTTCCTGCTTATATAGCATCTGCTAAGTTTTCAGATGATTGGCTCCTAATGCAACTGTTTGGGGTTTGTTTTTTTTAAAAAAAGAAAACATGCACCTATAATATATTTTCATTAATAGATATTTGTGGTCAGAAATGCAGTACTGTTGGGAAAACACTGGAGAATTGCAAATGGAATAATTATTGTTTCTTTGTAGCTCTTCATAAATGAGACAGGGCAAATTCTTGATAACCTGCGGAAGCTCTGTGCCTAGATTGGATTAGATTAGATTTTGTTTGCTTCTCTGTTTACATCTTTATTGGAACTCTTCTACTTGTTCCTGCTGCCATATCTACCACACGTCAATTTGAGATATAGTGTCTGTCAGGAAGGCCTAAATTAAAAAATACAGTTTTGAGAATCTACTAGCTATCATGGCCACTGATAATGCTGGCAGGAGAATTGTAAGAACTGTGATCCAAAAGGTAGAGTTGTTTATGCCCGCCTTACGCTCACCTGGTCTGTAAAACAACATTAGTAACTATAAGATACCAGGGAAGTCATTTTACACCTCTATTCTGCCTTGGTCAGACCACTCCTGGAATCACTCTGTGTCCAATTCTGGGCACTGCAATTGAAGGGAGATGTTGACAAGCTGGAATGTGTCCAGAGGAAGGCAACTAAAATGATCAAGGATCTGGAGAACAAGCCCTATGAGGAGCGGCTTAAAGAGCTAAGCATGCTTAGCCTTCAGAAGAGATGGCTGAGAGGAGACATGATGGCCATTGAAAATATGTGAGGGGAAGTCATAGGGAGGAGAGAGCAAGCTTGTTTTCTGCTGCCCTGGAGACTAGAACAGGAAAGGAGATTCCACCTGAACATCAGGAAGAACTTCCTGATGGTGAGAGCTGTTCAGCAATGAAACTCTCTGCCCTGGAGTGTGGTGGAAACCCTTTCTTTGGAGGTTTTTGAGCAGAGGCTGGATGGCCATCTGCCAGGGGTGCTTTGAATGTGATTTTCCTGCTTCTTGGCAGGGGGTTGGACTGGAGGGACTCTTCCAACTCTATGATTTTATTTCTCTCCCAACTCATCTCTTACTTATTTTCCCAGGCCCATGCCTGCCATTCCCTTGTGTGTGTGTACTCTTGATCTTTCCTACAAGCACCATGTAACCCTGTTCTTTTCTCTTTCCTTTCCCTCCCCACCCAACTCTTCTGTCCTTGACAGACAAAGATGTGCATCGCTTGGTCTTCCCCTCTGTCAGTCACGTTCATGCCGGAGTCTATAAAAGTGTCATTGCCAACAAAGTGGGCAAGGCCACCTGCTATGCACACCTCTATGTCACAGGTAAGGATAGAAGGCAATGGAGAGCGCTCCTGCCCTGCATGATTGGGAATGATGGAAACTATCTCAAACATATGCAGGACATCAAATTTGGAGATGGCTGGACTAGGCACACTTCTTCTCAGCTGTCATGACTGCCTTCCTGGCACTAGCCACAGGCAATTCCAATTCTTTGATGAACATGCCTTTCGAATTCTGCATGTTTTCTGATGGCTCTGTTTTCGTTTCCTGATATGTGGGGACCCCATAATGTCCTTGGTGCCTACCACTCTCTTATGAAAGTGACTGAAGCACCTACTAATTGAAAATAAGTACTAAAGTGTCAGAAATCTCTGGTGAAGTTAGGAGAGGGAGGTGGAAGTGTGTTGTCAGATTGAAAAGCAGACCATCTTGCCTCTTTGCCTCTTGCTATGCTCTCTGTGGATGCTCAGTCTCCATGCTTTGCCTTACAGATGTGGTGCCCACACCTCCTGATGGGCCGCCTTCCATAGTTGCTGTCACTGGCCGGGCTGTCATGCTGAAATGGAACACGCCCAAGTGGCTTGATTCAGCCATTGGTAAGCAAGGAAGACAGGCTAGTGCGAAGTGAGATGATGAAAAGGGTAGTTTTCCAGGGTACCAAAGAGAGGGATCTTGCATATAAAGAAGTAATAAAAATGAATTCTAGATGCTTTAGGCTTAGTATTATCTTTGGGTGGAGCAACATATTTCTGCTAAGAACACTGGCATTTGTTACTGGGCAGACACATACACAATTTGATATAGTACTTGCTGTGGGCTTTGTTTGCAATGCAACTGACAGCTGCTATTGATGTGTTGTATACAGCCCACTCACTCTGTGTGCTGCTGGTAGGCCTGAGGGCATTACATATTTTCATAAATTAATTAAAAAGTGTGTTAAAATGAACACTGATCAGTTTTTATCAGGCTTTATCGAGTCTTACCCACTATCAAACAAATCTGATTCAAGAAATGCTGGATTTTGTGGCCTGTACACTTTACAGGCAAATATACACAGTGTTGTTTTGCATCAGTTATTTCACAATTGTTAATGTTTCGCATAATTTATTCTGACTCTACTAGCCATAAAAAGGCAAAGGTAAAGGTTTCCCCTGACATTAAGTCTAGTTGTGTCCAACTCTGAGGGGTGGTGCTCATCTCCATTTCTAAGCTAAAGAGCCGGCATTGTCTGTAGACACCTTTTAGGTCATGTGGCCAGCATGACTGCATGGAATGCATTACGTTCCTGCAGAAGCGGTATCTATTGATCTACTCACACTTGCATGTTTTTGAACTGCTAGGTTGCCAGAAGCTGGAGCTAACAGCGGGAGCTCACCCAGCTCCCCGGATTCAAATCACCAACCTTTCAATCAGCAAGTTCAGCAGCTCAGTGGTTTTACCTGCTGTACCATCAGGGGCCCCTGATAGCCATAGAGTAGCCTGTGCAACGCTTTTGCTATAGAAAAGGCTAAAGAATTGCACAGGCAATCTGAAGCCTTTCCCCCCATCCCAATCATATTCCGCTACCTGAAGATTTTGGTAGATACTTTGCATGCATTCCAAGCTTATGTTTGAAACCAACAGGGACTAAAACTAGATGTGGTGTTATCAAAAGGTATTATTCACGTGGATTTAAAAGGTAGTAACAAGTTTTTAGGGAAGAAGCCCATATATATATATATATATATATATATATATATATATATATATATATACACATACATACATACATACATACATATATCAATGGCAAAGATTGCCATATCCTCATGCAAACAAGTCCATGAAGCACTTTTGATGTGTGAAGCAGAGAGTCCTAACTCCACACTTTTTTGCATGAATGTGTGCAATAAAGTCTAGAGTTAGGACTCAGTTAAAAAAAAGAAAGGAAGAAAGGCAAGTGACACAGCGAAAGGGAAAAGTTACACCACCCATCCAGAAGTGCAAATTTGCACAGCAGAGGCATCACAATTGCACAATGCCAGCAACTGTATGAAGTTACCTGTCACCATGATGGAAAGTTGCTACTATCCCAGTTTGCAGGAATGGTGCAGCATAATGGCGAGTGTGTAGTAATGTCCTCTGAGTATGTTCTCCAAAGCCTTATTGTCTTGTATTGGCATGTTTTTCTTATCCTGTCCTCAGACCCTGCCACTGTGACCTATACCCTCCAGCAACAGGTCCTGGGTACTAGCCACTGGACAGTTTTTGCCACGGGTGTGCATCACACAACCTACACTGTTCTTGCTCTGAAGAAGGGGATCCGGTACATGTTTCGTGTACTCACAACAACAGCCAAGACCAACAGCAAGCCTTCTCCATCCTCTGAGCCTGTGCAGCTCCTTGACCGTGGTAAGGTGACATGAAAGCAGGGGAGAAAGAGGAAAGGCCAGAGGTGGAAGTAGTAGTAGTAGTAGTAGTAGTAATAGTAGTAATAGTAACCACCCCGAGCCGTAGGGAGTGGCAGTGTATAAATCGAATAAATAAATAAATAATAATTATTGAACATGTCAAACTGCTCTGGGACTTCCGAATTCAGAAGCACAATACTCCTGACCTAACAATCATGTTTAAAAAAACCAAGTATGAATTGTCAATTGTCTCAGGCGACAGCAGGATCGAAGAGAAACAACTTGAAAAGCTGACACGATTAAAGATTGAATTGCAAAGCCTTTGACACAAGCCAGTAAAGGTGGTCCCAGTGATGATCTGCACACTGGGTACATTGCCTAAAGACCTTGGGCTGCACTTAAACATAATCGGTGCTGACAAAATTATTGCCTGTCAGCCGCAAAAGGCCACCCTACTGGGATCTGCATGCATTATTTGCCAATACATCACACAGTCCTAGACACTTGGGAAGTGTCCGACATATGTTCTAATTCAACAGTCAGCAGAGTAACCTTGTTTGCTGTGTACTAATCTTGTTGTGTTTCAAATAACAAGAACAACAACTTCATTCTTATATCCCGCCACCATCTCTCCTAATGTCACAACACCTAAGGCACTCAGGGTGGCTTACAATGGCACAAAGTGCCTAAAAACAAAATATAAGAGTGAGCACAATATAAAATTCATATAAAAACATTGACTCGGCCTCACTCATCACACTAGAGAATGAATCCACTTTAAATCTGGTTTCGGCCTCCTGCAGAATTCTGGGGATTGTAGTTTAGTGAGGCTGTTAAAGGCTCCTCCCTAAACTACAAACCCCAGAATTCTGCAGGAGGCAAAAACCAGATTTAAAGTGGATTCATTCTCTATGTGATGAGGTAGTCAGAGAAGAAAATGGAAAGAGAAAATTGGAGACTACTCTGTCTCTCCTCCCCTCTGCTTCAACCAAAGTAAAAGGGGGTCCTTGTTCACCATTTACAAAAGCTAGAAAAGTTAATTTTTGGACAAATCATGCAGCTTTCTAGTTAATATGGCCACTGACAGAATGGGGATTTGAATATTGGATGTTTCCATCCTTGTCCAACCTATTTGCTGTTAAATTAAATTTATTTTGTACAGAACGACCGAGGAGGCCAATGGTCAAAAGTATTTATGGGAACAGAAGAAAAATGTTGCATTTTTAACCTCTTGCTTTCTTGTCTGCAGTTTTAATTAGTTTACCGGGTTTTCAAAAGCACAAGGTCAAGTACTAAAGATTAAAAATCTAGTAATCTACTTGATGCCACTATTTCTCCAGAGTCTGCAGGAAAAAACAAAATCCATGAATATTTTCTCTCAGGAAAGCTTGCTTTCTGCAGCAATTTTGTGGTTGTTCTTCTGTTTAAATGTAAATTCACTGATCTTACCTTTTAAATTCCTTTGCCTCTCTGGGTATCTAGCATTTATATAAGCATTATTAGCAACTGAAGGTTCCAAAACACATAAAACCATTTATTTTTAGCTTGTCTCATCATCATCTTAAAGGTCATGGGAAATTTTCCCTTCTACTTATGGCAAATGCTAGCAGTAGCATCAAAGCTTTATGGAAATGAGGTCCTATATAGCAGGCGTGGGCAAATTTTGACCCCCTGGGTGTTTTGGACTTCAACTCCCACAAATGTGAGAATTGAAGGCCAAAACACCCGGAGGGCCAAAGTTTGCCCATACCTGCTATGTAGTGAATTGGATTTTGTAAAATGTATGCTAGAGTTGTGGGCACTAGAGATGGGGGCATTTCAGTGATGACCTCATTTTGGAACTTTCTCTTGCAGGACATATCTAGAGTTTCATCATTTAAGTGCATTTAAAACATTTTTGTTTCCATCTGCATTTTCCAGAAAGCGCATAAGGGACTATCAATTTGACTTTCCCTAAATAATGTTTGAAAGGGTAGACTAGTGAGGATGCTGTGAATGCCCTCGTGGAACTAGTTTCCGAGATTCCTTGGAAACAAAGAAAGAACTACTGGTAAAACAATATATTGGTAAAGAGTTGTGCTCTTAAAGAAATCTAGTATCAAGAACAAAATAGGCATGATTTGGATGAACTGGAAATTTCATATATAAATGATGCATTCATACACCCTCCCATATATCACAGATGAAAACAAAGACACATGTGGCGAAGGGCTGCAGCAGTTTGATTTTGTCAGAGCCCACTGGGAAGGGAAGGATTCCAACTTTTTCTTATCCTCTCAGCCCCAACGAAATCCATTGAGTATCAAAATACTTGGCACTTTAAACTGAGGCTGGATCTATATCAGTGTTTCTCAACCTGGAGGTCAGGAGCCCGGGGGGGGGGGGTTGTGAGAGGGTGTCAGGGGGGTCACTAAAGACCACCAGTATTTTCTGTTGATCATGGGGGTTCTGTGTAGGACGTTTGGCCCAATTCTATTGTTGGTGGGGTTCAGAATGCTCTTTGATTGTAGGTGAACTATAAATCCCAGCAACTACAACTTCCAAATATCAAGGTCTATTTTCCATAAACTCCAACAGTGTTCACATTTGGGCATATTGAGTATCTGTGCAAATTTTGGTCCAGATCCAGCATTGTTTGAGTCCATTATACTCTGGATGTAGGTGAACTACAACTCCCAAACTCAAGGTCAATGCCCCACCAAACCGTTCCAGTTTTTTCTGTTGGTCATGGGAGTTCTGTGTGCCGAGTTTGTTCAATCCCATCCAAATGACAAAATCAATCCTCCCATACCAGTATTCAAATTTGGGCATATCAGGTATTTGTGCCAAATTTGGTTCAGTGAATGAAAATACGTCCTGTATATCAGATATTTACATGATGATTCATAACAGTAGCAAAATTAGTTACAAAGTAGCAATGAAAATAATTTTTGGTTGGGAGTCACCACAACGTGAGGAACTGTATTAAGGGGTCATGGCAGTAGGAAGGTTGAGAAACACTGCTCTAAACCATACAATCCAGTTTCTGAATCCAGATGATCTGCTTTGAACTGGATTATCAATTTAAAAGCCGATCATCTGGGTTCAGATACTGGATTATACGGTAGTATAGATCCAGCATCAGATTAAAGCAACCAAAGTAATATGAGAAAGAGAGAAGCTGGGAAGAGAAGAAACTATTGACATTTTAAAATAGCTGAAAGAAGTGGGACCAATGGAGGATTAATCAGGATTGTTCCTGCCAAACCAGGACAGTTAGAGTGTATTCAGCTCCTTCCCATTCATAAGCTGTTTATACACCCTTGACCCCTGCTCCTTCTCCAGCACAAAGTATGTGTATGTGTAGGGGGATTCTCATCGCTAGCAACCACCATTTGATTAATTTTGGTTTATCTTTGGGGCAGTCTTTGTGGGCCTGAAGGCAGAAAACTGACCCACTGCAGTTGCTCACTCCAGTCTAGAACAGCGATCTGACTTTCTTGGCCCTAATTCTTCTTACTTTGGTGACTTGTGCTTGCAGGTCCTTACTTGGAAGAAGCCCCTATAATCTTGGACAAACCCGATGTGATGTATGCGGTAGAGGGCCAATCAGCCAGCATTACAGTGACCCTCAATCATGTAGAGGTTGCTGTCACCTGGAGGAGGTAGGGCTGCCCTCCACTTGACACTTGTAGATGTAGCTCATTGTACTCCTCCACCCATATTATTGGGGATGCTATGAGGGGTCTTTTCATACTACTCAATTATAGCACTCTGATTTTATGTCAGTTGCCATGGCTCCATCATCTCAAATCCTGGGATTTGTAGTTTGGGAAGATCCTAGACCTTTTGGGCTGAGAATGCTAAGCACTCCTCCTAGGCTGAAACCATAGTAGTTAAAGTTGAATCATAATGTTATTGCTGTACAATGTGAAAGAGACTAGACTAATGCTACTAAGAGGATGCCAAGCTTGGCAGAAGATCAGCTATTGTGTGTCTTTGGGAGATGATGAAGAGAGCAAGGGAAAGACAAGAAAAATGGTGAAGGATGTATCCCAGGATAGTTTTTAGTATGATTTCTGGGTTACTTTGATATGCTGTCATTATTGTTATCTAGATCCTGCCCAATTCTTTGGGTTCAGGATGCTTGATATCATTAATTTGAGATTCATTATGTCCCCAAAGTATTCACTGGATAAAGATTTTTTTGTGTGTAAGCAAACCTAGATTTGTACATTTACAACCAGGTGCACACTCATCAAAGTGTTGCAGCCTGACATGGTGTGCTCCCTTGTGGGTACACTTCTCTGATTCATGTGTCTGCACATTTGTGTTTCTCATATTTATGCTCTTGTGTTTATGATGCTACAAACATTTTAGGTGTAATCTAATGAGTGTAATTGGCTCTACACAATTACAGGGTTTGGGCAATAAAAGACTGGCAAAGTGATTGTGATTTTCATCTTTTAATTTAAAGACTATACCAAGAATTGTAACAAATATTTTATATCATGCAATTTCAGCTTTAGGTGTGTCTCAACAGCTTCTTGTTTTGCTGATGTTATTGTTTCCGGGTAATGTGTTTTATCGGCTGCATCTGTCTGTTTTTGTTATACTGCTGTTGCTGCTGTTTTGGAATTTTATTGTGCTTTATTGTGAGTTTTAATTGCTGTTAGCTGCCCCGAGTGGTGCATAAGCACTAGAAGGCAAAGGAGATGGGTTTTCCTATAAATAATTTAAACAACAATAATAAAAAGATATTGTGAATCATCTCCACTGTTCTTGCAATATGTTGTGTTTTTCCTCAAGAACATTGGCTTAGGAGTCTTGAAAGGCATGAGGTGAATTCTTATTGATGCATAAAGCTTGGAAAAGTTTTTTTTAGTGCAACTTCCCAAATTTCCTTAACCAGCTATTGGTCGGTGCTAGTTGCAGGATTCTGAGAGATCTAATCTAAGGCAGGCCCCATCTACCAATTGCCGTATAATCCAGTTTCTGAATGTAAAGTATCTTCTTTAAACTGGATTATACAAGTCTAAACTGCCAGATAATCTGCATTCAAAAACTGGATTATATAGTAGAGTAGATTTGGTCTGGGGCACCTTGGTTTGGGATAAAAGCAGCTGAGAAGCCATGAAGGCAGTCAACAAAGCACTCTGATAGAGGGCTGGCAATTGTGGAAAAAATAGACTGAACTGATAAAATCCATAGCTTCACATACTGTACTTTTCTTCTTTCTCATCCTTCCCAGGTCTGGTGTGGTCTTGAAGGATGGCGATTCCAACTGGGATATGAGCATGCCTGATGATGACCAACACTCTATACGATTTGTCCGAGTGGGTAGGGGGGATGTGGGGGAAATGACCTGCGAGGTGAGCAACCAGCATGGATATGACCACTGCTTCATCAACTTGGAACTAGCAGGTATGGGATGGTGAGATTGCTCCACCATCACTCTGAGAAAAGTACCTTCCCTGGGAATCTCCCATATCCTTACTGGGATGCAATGTCTCTTCAAGGCATTCTCATAATATGGAGGCAGAGCCATGGTCACACACCTAAGCAACGATGTGTTGTTAGAAGCTCTTGCTTCCATGGATTGGTGCCTTTAGACCAGTGGTTCTCAACCTGTGGGTTCCCATATGTTTTGGCCTTCAACTCCCAGAAATCCTAACAGCTGGTAAACTGGCTGGGAGTTCTGGGAGTTGAATCCCAAAACACCTGGGGACTGCAGGTTGAAAACTACTGCTTTAGACTATCTATCAATAGACTGAGGTGTGAAGAGAGAGGATGGCCTTCACAAGAAAGACTGAAGGACACATTCTGGCATATAGTGGTGGGTATGAGGGTTGGTGAACTTTAATGAATGAGCTTAGTCGGTCTTCTCCTGCTTCAGCAGCTTGTGTTTTATCCCCAGAGGCACCCCGCTTTGAATCAATCATGGAAGACATTGAAGTTGGTGTGGGTGAGACCCCACAGTTTGCTGTGGTGGTAGAGGGAAAACCCCTTCCAGACATCATGTGGTACAAGGTAAGTGTGGGCCCAGATCTGAGGGAGGCGGCTATGGTTGTCTCTCACTGAAGAATTTTTAAAGCCCTATCTTATGCAGCTTTTTGATGATCATCCTATCAATTCATCTCACTAGTAATCTCTATGCCCTGTTTCTCTGCCTGTCATATTTCCTACCCCATTTAGTTTATGCTCTCCCCTTCCCCTGCCCCACAACTCAGATGGAGTCTTTGTTTTCTTGACATGACATGGTGTAGTGAGACTAAATGCTTTGATGGGGACATGGGCCTTCTGCACTTTGAGGTGGGCAACCAGACCATGCTCGTACCTTGCCTGTTTAAGTGTAAGGTTCTGGAAGTTAGCCACTCATCCTTGATCCATGAATAATGGTGGAGAGGTTGGGGCGCTTTTCCCAGAGAGGGAAGCAGTTGGGGGAAGGATGAGGAAGATTGAGTGAGGAATCTCAAAAAGGAGCATAGTCTTCCTGCAGCAGGCCTGTAAAGGCACAACAAAGGGAAATACTGGGTGGCCATTTCTCTAACCCAGCAGTGAGCAACTTTTGACTCTGAATGTTGCCAGAATGGAACATCAATCAGCCATAATCTGCGTAGCCAGTAGTAAGGGTTGGGGACGGCGGCGAGCTGTGGCCTCATATTTGGAGGATTACTAATTGCCTAATCCCTTGTTTGCAAATATTTTTGTCCCAATATGTCTCCAATAGGATGAGGTGCTCCTGACTGAAAGCAACCACCTGAGTTTTGTGTATGAAGAAAGTGAATGCTCACTTGTGATACTGAACACCACGGAGCAAGACAGTGGGGTTTACACATGTATTGCACGTAATGTGGCTGGAGAAGTGTCTTGCAAAGCTGAGCTTGTAGTTCGTGCAGGTAGGTGATAGCATACCAGCCAAAAGACCTGCCAGTTGTTAGCTTATAGGTTGCGGTAGCACTGGGCTGCAGGACTCCCCAAGTAGGGTTGAGAATTGATGGTGGCATACTACTGAGCAATATTGTTGTTTTTATTGTTATAATAATAATAATATATTGAGTGTTGGAACACAGCTAGAGTTCTTTGGTGGTACATCTTCAATCCAGATCTAGAATATAGACCATCAAACCCAGTGCTTCTGACACTCACTGATCCCTTGCATGCTCCAACAGCTACCTCATACCAATCCACATAGCTGGACTATTTAGTTTATAGGTGTATACACACTGACTACCACTGGCTCTCCAAGGACTAAGATTGGGGTTGCCCCTGACCTTACCTGGAGATAATAGGGATTGGGACCTTTTTCATGTCAAGTGTGCTCTCTATCATAGAGCTACAGTCTTTCTTCACTGAGATTTAAGGTCAGTTCCAAGAGGTTCTTGGTTCAAACTCAAGAGTTTCTGATAGTGGACTCCTGGCTGAAGGTTCCTGCAAATATTATCCTCTTTGTAACACGAATAAGGCTAATGATTCAAAATGAGCTGGAATAAGGATAAAAAATCTATCTATCTATCTATCTATCTATCTATCTATCTATCTATAAATGGAGCTGTCATCGTTAGGTAAACAAAAGAACTAATGAATGGAATCACACCAAATTTGGGAACATAACATCTCACAATGCAAGGTGTGACCAACAATAATAAAAAACTAAAAAACAACTAAACATAACTTACAGATCCTAAAAATCCACTGCACAAGTATACAGGGATGGGGTGTGTGCGTGCGCACACACAGGAGAGGTGCATGGGGCAGTGGCACCAAGGCCTGCCTTCGTCCCTCTCTTCTGGGCTCTTCCTCCTCCTCTCCGTTTAGGCTCTGCAAATGGAGAGGAGGAGGAAAACCCTGGAGGGGAAGAGGGAAGACAGGCTTTAGTGCTGATGCCCTGCCCGCACTCCTCTTGGTGACCTTCGAGACCTCCACTTCTGGTGGAAGCTTCGAAGAGCAGCGAGAGGTGCGCGGGGCAGACTATGCCACAGCAACGCATGGCCAGGTACAACTAGTTCTATATGAATGTCAGAAAGAGATAGAAGGAGCTCAGGAATGTAGTTGCCTTTCTTCTACTTACAGTTTCTTTTCTCCTTCTCTGCCCCCTTTCTCCCTGCTTACTCTGTAGCTGTAGCAGATGCTGATGCTGCACGAGCAGAGGAAGAGTCTCACACAGCCCGGCGCCTGGCTGACTATTATGATGTCCACGAGGAAATCAACAGGTGAGGGAAGAAGGAGAAAGCCATCAGAGAAAGGGAAGAAAGATAGGCTGTGGCTGAGTTGGGTGGGACCTTTATTTGGTGGAGTCAAATCCATTAGGAAGCCTCTTGGCATAGAAAGAGAGGCACATTTCAGGTACAGAAGCTGTATTGCTCTATGGACAAGCTTTACAAGTGTGGATTTCCTTATGACTTGATCCAACTCAGTCTCTTAGTTTGCAGTTTGCTGACCTTTGAGATTTAGCACAGGTTATCTGCAGCTGTAGTTTATGAAATACCGGTAAATTTGCAGTTACACAGTAAAAGAAATGAAGTCTAATTGCACTGTTTTTACTGGGAAGAGGAAGTAACTGTAAGTAAATAGTTATTTGTAATTTGTAACATCAAGTTCTGGCAAAGCAAGGAGCACATAGCAAGGAGAAGGGGCAAGGGAACTTTACTTGGCATTGTCTCAGTTGATGTCTATTTCCCAGGGGAGCCTTTTCGTATGTGCGACGCGTGACCCAGAAGAGTTCCGGTTTGGCCTTTGCTGCCAAGTTCATCCCATGCCGTGCCAAAGCCAAGAAATCAGCACGCCGTGAACTTGGCATCCTAGCTCAGCTTGATCATGAACGTGTTGTCTACTTCCATGATGCCTTTGAGAAAAGAAATGCCCTCATCATTGTCATGGAGCTGTATCCTCCTCCATTTTATTTATATATCTTAGCTTGTTTGATGAAATTTATACCCCACCTTTCTCCCATGATGCGATCCAAGGCCTTTGCTGCCTTTCTCCTTTGGCATGACTCAGGATGGCCCAATTTCTGGGGTCTGGTTGGGTGAGAAATCTCAGGTTCCCCCAAATGGCACCTGAGATTTCTTGCATTCACACTGTTTCCAGGATTCCCTGATGACCATATGAACACAGAATGTAGTGCACTGCTGTGGGAAGATCACAGGGAAGGCCTCTATAGTAGGAAGGTGCATTGTACTATTTTAGATATCATTTCCCTTGACGGATTATGTAGCTGCACTGGAGATGAACTACTGGAACGTATAGCAAGGAAGTCTTCCGTGAATGAATCAGAAGTAAGTTCAAGGCTGGAATAATACAGATAATACAGGACCCTTCTCATCTGTTCATGCAATGAAGAGATTTATTTATTAGGAAACGTATAAGCCACTCTTCAATGGGGATTTTAGAACAGTTTGCATGTAATTTAAAAATACAAAAGCCAAGAACAAAAGCCAACACCAGAGTTTTGTTTTAAGTCACCAACTCTTAATTCTGATGGCAAGGGGCCTCATAGAAAGGACCCAAAAATTTGGTTTGTGTTTCATAAGAAATGTTTAGACAAACAAAACAGGGATCAAACTTTTCAGAGCTTTAAAAGATACAGTTACATTTTCATTTATGTTTGGAACTGAATAAGGAGCTGGTGAGTTGTCCTAAAATTATGACAATACTCTCCTTTCTCCCTCTGCTAGCAAGCATTTCCATTACATCACTCTGAACCCAATGTAGCTTCTGAAGAGTCTTCAAGAGCAACTGCATTTCATTTCGTAATCAGGACAATGTTACCAGAACATAGTTAACCAAGGCCAGGCCCAGCTAACTCTGTCCTGGAGTAGCAGAAACCGACTCAAAGTTTCCTTACTATGATCACTAGGAACTTCCAAGACAAGACTCAGTGTAAGAGGACTTCTCCTTTTATGGATGTCCGAAGAAGGCAGTGGAACAGTATCTAGAACAGTCTGAAAATGCTGCCTTCAGCGTCACATGAATCATTCACATCAGCTCTGTCTCTAAAATGAGCTTCAGATTCTTTGTCACTCAGCTGATGACTTGATTTGATATCATATTGACTGTGGCTTACACTCTATCCAGATACGCTCCTACATGCGGCAGGTCCTAGAGGGAATCAACTACCTTCACCATCATGGAATCTTGCATCTTGACATTAAGGTGAGCATATTCCAATATGCCCTGTGGTCTATCCATGACTTTTTGGGGTTCCCTAAGCATTTGGCTTAACTTATTTTTCATGGGACCATAAGCATCTCATTCAGCTGAAACAAGTAACATAAATGCTTAATGTGATTATCAGTGCTATAGAAGTAGGCTTTGCTTCTTAAATAATTGGTGAAAACAGCCATTCACTCTTACAGAGTCAATAGAACTGAAATCCCCTACTACTAAAGCAACAAATATTCTTGGTTTTCAAATCCATTGCTCTGTCTATTTCTGTGTAGTATACTATAAACATTGCTTGTCTAAAAATTGATTGCTAGAGCTATTGGGCTTGGTCAAAGGGACAGCCTATTGGTTGCTCAGATTAACCTGGGATAGATGTGTATTAGTCCCTTTAAGTCACATGTGAACTTATGGGGGGGAAAACAGGCATTTCATAGAGTTTTCTTAGTCAAGGAATGCTTAAGAGATGATTTTGCCAATTCCTTCCTCTGAAATATAGCATATTTATTGGCAGTCTCCCATCAAAGTACTTATCAGAACTAACCCCTTGAAGCTTCTAAGATCAGACATGATCTGGTGTCTTTAGGCCCTAACCTGTATCTACAGCACTACAATAATTGATTGCTGGGAAATATAGTCTGAAGGAAAACAGGACAGGAAGAACAGAAGGAAGAGAAGCTTCCTAGCTCTCATCAATTTAAAGAAAAAGTATCCTTGTTGTGCTAGTTTTGTTATCTGTGTTGGAATTTTACCTCAGTCACGTCAAGCAATGAAGAGACTTCCTTTCAGTTGGAAAAGAGCCCTGGGATGTTATTATTGCGCTTTATAGAGTATTTGGGTATGCCCCTTGCCCCAAACCATCCTGCTAATATATGTAGAAAGTAGAAGCCAGATGATGATGGGGCTGGAGCAGGAATTATGTTATTGGGATTTCCTAAAAGATTGGAAGAGTTTATATTACAACTTTCAGAATCTCAAGGCAGTATGGTCAAAGTCAGGAATAAACGTAAAATATGAGTCACTTCCCCAAAATAAGATTAAATATGACTGCACAAGTACAGATTACTGGCAAACAGCAGGGTATCCCAAGACATTTCATCCCTGTTCTAACATAAGAAGAGACTTGCTGAGCCAGACCGGAGGCTTCTGTGATTCAGTATTCTGTTCCTTGGAGCAGCTAACTAGATGCTGCTGGGAAGCCCACAAGTCAGTGTGAATTTAACTACCCCCTCCTGGTCCAGTTCCTTAGCATACGTAGTAGCAAAACATTCAAGAATATTTTCCGCTTTCATCACTGTGGGAAGTGAATGGAGTGGCTGTCTGAGACTCCATGAGAAGAAGCTTCAGTTCCAAGCAGAATGGTTTCTTTAATAAAAGTGTTGCAACAAGGAAATTCATAGAACAACAACAAATGCAGGCCAGGCCCTTGTGAGATCCTGGATTACATCTTGATGAACAACTCAAAATCTGAAGATACAGGGAAGAAAAATTTCAAAGACTGTGTTTGGTGCCAAGAACCAAAAGATGTTCAGATTTTATGGTATAAACTGAATTTGTGAATGGGCTGCAAATGGTTAGATGAATTTGCCTTGAGGCAGGGAAAGCCTCCCCCTCCCCTCTATTTGGCATAATCTCTGATAGACTCCTGCAGGAGCTCAGGATGCTTAGCATATTGACAAGCAGATGGCAGGTGAGTGGACAAGAAACGTTTCAAGACTTCCAAGGGGGTAAGAATCTGGGCTGTGGAATAGCTCCTATATTAAGCAAGATGCAAGAGAGCATAAATCAGTGCTAGTGCCCCCTTTTCCAAAATTAAGCAACAAAGGGCTTCACTGTAGAGGCAGTTTCCTGGTGTAGAAGTCAGTCTTCTTGTATCTCCAGATGATAGCTGAATGCCCTAAGAAATATACTTTTATCAATAATAAATAAAATTATGTTGATTGCATGGAATTTTCTGGAGAAGGGAATCATTTCTGTAATCTTTTCCCATTAAAAGTTGTGCTTGGTGATGATCCCTCCTGAAGGTCTGGACATTTCTCAGTGGCGAGTTAATTTTTTCTAAGCAAACAGCTTTTTGCAGGGCCACCTCTTTAAACTCCTCTCTGCTTTGTTCTTCCTCGCAGCCAGAAAACCTGCTGTTGGCCGAACCAGGCAGTGATCAGGTGAGAATCTGTGACTTTGGCAATGCCCAGGAGCTGATTCCAGATGAGCCCCAGTACTGCAAATATGGCACCCCTGAATTCGTGGGCCCCGAGATCATCAGCCAGAGTCCTGTCTCCGGTGTCACCGATGTCTGGTAAAAAGAGTCACTGACAAAATGTGATATATGTCTGTGCTCACAAATTGAATGCAGACATTAGAAAGGAGGGTGGTCTACTTTTAGAGAAATAAAATGCTTAGTTCAAGCACCGGGCTTGTTCCAGGAAGGATTGCTACAGCAGAGGCAGAGATGGCTAGAGTGTATCGCCTTGAGAATTCTGGTGGTTGTGGTTAAAAAAATTATAGTAAGCTAATAGTAAGGGATTATGGGATGGCTCAGAGTCACAGATTGTGTGGTCTCTTCCATTTTGTGTGACTTAGCTTCTGCCATTCCATTTTAAAGGCATTGAACATCAAACAAAAGTGCTCCACTCATTTGCCATGGTGGACCTTACTGTGATACCTTTTTTTCACTTCTGTGTTGGATATCAAAGAAACCTTGAGAAAATATTGTATATACTCGAATATAAGCGTAGTTTTTCAGCACATTTTTCATGCTGAAAAAGGCCCCTGCAGCTTATAGTCGAGTGAGGGTCCTGGTGGGAAGATGTGGGGCTGAAAAAAGCTATTTGCGGGGCTTCTACCAGCTGCCTGCCTCCAGCACAGCAACCCAGCTGGATTTCTATGCCAGTGTTTTTCAACCTTTTTTTGAGCCGCGGCACATTTTTTACATTTACAAAATCCTGGGGCACACACCTGGAGGGAGGGCCCAAGTTGGCCCACGCCTGCCTTAAGTGAGCAAACCCTGTTAGTTTTCGGCCCCTGCTTAAAGGTGCCTCAACCCTGTGTCCAGAACGCCCCTTGACCTGCCTTGGCTGAGTGCGAGGGAATCACAGGAGTGGTAGTTAGACACCATCCTGAGCCTCCCCAAACTACAAATCCCGGGATTCTTCAGCCTTGAGCCCTGGAAGGCGAAGGGGTGCCTCACTGCATGAATGCTATGGTGTAGATCCACCCCCAGGCAGCCGGGGGACCCGGGGAAGTCCCATCCCAGGATCTTCTCTCTCTCAGTGCGACTCTCTCCGCCTGACGCAGTCCCCGCCTTTTGGCTCAAACCCTTCCGAGGCTGAGGAAGGAGCGGAGGGGAGGAGGAAGCCCAAGAAGGCAAGTGGTGAGTCCGGTGGCACAAGGCTTCCCAAAAGGAGGCTGTGTTTGCGGGACTCAGGCAAGGGATCGAGCCCCGGCTAGGGCTTCTCGGTAGGACAGGAGGGCTCTCTCTCTCTCTCTCTCTTCTATCTCCAATTTGCCATGGCACACCTGATGATTGCTCACGTCACACTAGTGTGCCACGGCACACTGGTTGGAAAACACTGCTCTATGCCAAGAGAGAAGGAGGAAAAGGTGCACGGCCTTGCCTCTCGGCACAGCAACCTAGCTGGGTTTCTGTACCAAAAGAAGAGGAGAAGCTATATGCCTCCGTTAATGTATTTTATTGGTATCTATTTTTATTTTGAAATTTACCAATAGTTGCTGCATATCCCACCCTAGGCTTATACTCAAGTCAATATGTTTTCCCAGTTTTTTGTGGTAAAATTATGTGCCTCAGTTTATATTCAGGTCGGCTTATACTTGAGTATATATGGTATGTCTGTTTTCTTTTTACAGGCCACTGGGAGTTATCACATATCTATGGTAAGCTTCAAATCTGGGGAACTGAGCTAGGACCATATACGTTTTCCTCATACTTCATGCATCTCAAATGTGCCTGGCGGGAACGAGGGACAGGGCCGTCTCGGCGGTGGCTCCCTGACTATAGAATGCTCTTCCAACTGAATTAAGATCGGTCCCCTCCCTCCTGGCTTTCCGTAAGAAATTAAAGGCATGGTTTTGGGACCAGGCTTTTGGGCAATAAATATAGCAGCAGTTTAAGGGACAAATTGCAATGGTGATATGACTGTCGAGACTGGTTTTTATTGTTCAATTTTTGTATGGTTTTTAACTATGTATTGTTTTTATGATGTGAACTTTTAATATGTGATTTTATTATTGTAATTTTGTAAATAGCTTCTAATTGGGCTTAATTGTAATGCCGTCCTGAGTCCTCCTTCGGAGGTTGAGAAGTGACGGGATATAAATGCGATAAATGAATAAATCTCCACCATACCGGGTGAACTGGTGGCACAAATGTGCAAGAGCAAGGATTCTCCTGCACATTACAATGATAATTCCTGGAGCATGGGGAAAATTACATGTTTGGAATCAGTGATGACCAATCATAGTCCAAAAAGAAACTTGTTCAAGGTCTGGTAAACCCACCCCACTCTGCACTGACATAATGCCTCATTCTGCTCTCTGAGGCTCTACTATCCCCAGGATTCAAATGGGGGTGAGGACCCTTGAAAACCTATTCCAATATATTTCATCAATTGCCCCCACAACTATTCGCCTATATGTTGGGTGGGCTTAGGTGTCCTTCAGAGTTTATCCCAAACATGCACTTTGACTACCTGCTAAGGATTTTCTTATTCTTTTCTCTCTCTCAGTCTCACAGGAATCTCCCCATTTGTGGGTGAGAATGACAAGACAACACTCATGAATATTCGCAACTACAATGTGGCTTTTGAGGAAAGTATGTTCACGGGATTGACAAGAGAGGCAAAAGGCTTTGTCATCAAAGTGTTAGTGAATGATCGCCTGTGAGTAATGGGGCCTTCTTAGGGTCCTCTTTCAGGGGAGGGATTGAGGCTTTTATGTGCAGGCCCACAAAACTTTCAACTCAATCTGAAATTTAGCATGTTGCACCAGCTTTATGACTATTCTAAAAATCACCATTATTTTACAAGTCTTCCTTGCATAATCCAATCTGCTACCTGTATCATAGATGGTTACAATTTAATATGGCCTGATGTTTATTGTATATTTATTATCACTGATTTGTGTTGTTTTCAAATGTGAACCTCCAAAGTTTGTAAATAAAGAAACAAAGAGGGCTCCTACTCCTTCCTGCACCATGTAATGAGCAGAGACAGAAAATAAACTTTGGTCTCCCCCAATGAAACAGAAAGAGAAATCTCCATGGCCAGAGGGACAGAAAAAACTTGGGAGAAGGACAGAATGAGGCTGGGAACAAGCAAACATACATAGATATAATAAGATCACGCTATGTCAGTAGTGGGACAATGCAATCCTAAGGCTGCTTTTGTGGTTTCTAGGACCCTACAGGTTCCAGAAACATTTTTGGCTCCCTTTGGGGCTTCAGCAACAATGTCCCCATATTATCGCCATCCCAGCCAATAGAGTTCCAGGAAATAACTTTTTCTTCTACTAGAAATGACCTATTGAATTCAGGTCATTTCCTGTTGGGAAAAGGCCTCTGCAGAGCACACATTAGCACAGGTGGGCACAAACATATAACAAATCTGATCCCCACACCTTCTAGGGGGAATTGGGGGCAAAATGCAGGTTACCTAGTTTTCTGGGAGGATAATGCAATCTTTAATCCATGTGCAATTATGAAGCAGAACAGAACTCCGCATCTATATGCTTGTCCGCAATGTCCTGCCTCATGTACAGAGGAATTGTTGGAAGCTACAATCAATGCAGTCACTGTTGCCCATCAAAAGATATTTAGCTGCTTGTGCTCCTTCTATTTTTATCAGTTTTATACTAATTTATGCAATGCTTTTGATACAAAATAAATAAACCCCCAATAGTTCCTCACTCTTGCCTTATATATTCACCCTGACATTCTTGTACATTACAGTAACAATATATCACTTATCTATTTATTTATTTCCATATATTTTGACCCTTGTCTCTCTTTTTTTAAAATAGGAGGCCCAATGCAGAGCAGACTCTGGAGCATCCCTGGTTCAAGGTGAATCCTGTGTTGAGCTCAACTTAGAAAGGACAGTGGGGTTCATACTGGCTTTGGGGTACTGGGTGAGGGAGCCCTCTCTAGGTTGTGTGGCTGTCCAGATATTTTCAACTGCGCCTAACAGTTGAGGAATATTGAGGAATGTTAGGAATAAATAGTTCCCACTGTTGCTCTACAAAGATAAAGGTAAATCAAAGTGGCAAGGATCCCCATTGGATTTTGCCTTCTGTCACATATTCCAAGAGGGGAAAGCCGTTCTTTCCAACTGCCTGACTCTGCCTCCATTTGTCTTTCATTTCAGACCCTGGCGAAGGGCAAGAGTATCAGTACGGATCATCTCAAGCTCTTCATATCTCGTAGGAAGTGGCAGGTAAATATGGTTCTTATAGTGATAAGACACAGGACATTCCTTAGTGGCTGTTGAAGTGGCAGCAGCTCACTGGCTGCTTGGGTTGAGAATTTCATAAAAGTGGGTGGGAAGGCTTAGACCAATGGTTCTCAAGCTGTGGGTCCCCAGATGTTTTGGCCTTCAACTCTCAGAAATTCTACCAGCTGGTAAACTGGCTGGGATTTCTGGGAGTTGTAGTCCAAAACACCTGAGGACCCTTAGGTGGGGATCCACTGGCTTAGACCAAATGCACATCAGAAGCTTGGTTATTTCTAACTCACTAGTTCACATGTGCTTACCTGTTACTTATGGTTGAAAATTGTTCTTTACAGTCCACACACATGAAGTGATAGCTCTGATAGGAGAAAGTGGCAAATGCATGCAACACTAGTCTCTCTCCCCCCCCGCCTCATTTAAATCAGTGGCAGTGTCAAGGAATTATGAATCTTCTATATTGACAGCATTTACAACCAAAGAGGAAGGCGCAATTGGGTAGTGGTTCCTTAGGAGCAGAAGTGATGAAGAGATGTTTAGACCAGTAGACTGGAGCACAGAGCTCCAATGTATTCCTTTTATAGAGGAAGATAAATCTCCCAGATTCTACATGGCTGGGGATTTTGGGAATTGCTGTCCAAAGTTATAATATTTCTAGGTGTAATTAAGAAGTCTGGTGATTTAGCATGGGGAAGGATTTGGGAAGATAAGCAAACCTGGTTGGTCATAGATTGGATGCTGCAAGAAGTCTCAGACTGGGCTAAGGAAAAAAAACTGATGGAAAAAATATTTGCAAATGGTGCTGGCAAAAGGATATGGGATGGCCAGAAATCCGGGATGAATTAGGAAATAAAACCTGGAGGTTCCTTTTGTGTCTGTGCAAGGCTTCTTATATAAAATGTTGCTATTATTTCTGTTCATTCACTGATCCTTTCTCAATTACCCTTTTCAGTTATTCTTCCATAAAGGAACCTTAATTTGCTTACAGTTACTCCTTTTCTCTGGGCAGTGAGAAATGCCAAGGCTCCATGTTTAATTTAGTTTGGTTTTATGTTGGATGCCATTCAGTAATATTTTTGTTTATCATTTGCAAATATTCCAGTTGATTATTGCTAGAGACTCCATAGAAACATTTACACAGCCCTAAATATTTGTAAACTCCTGTTTTTGGAAAAAAAAACCCCAACCAAACAAACAGAAGTTATGTGTCCACCTCTCAGAGATGCTCTACCCATAAATACCTATATTAACAAGAGGTTGGGTAGATGTCCTGTGGGCTCTCTTCCAATTCTCCATTACTATGATTCTGTGAGTGCTGACTCTCTGTCTTGGTTTCTTCCTAGTCCCTTCTTCTGTGTCTGTCTTAGCAGTCCATTTTTTCTATGATCACACAACATCCTAGCTGAGTTGAAGGGGTAGGAAGAAGGGTGATGCACCTTGCAGATATTTCTTGATGCACCTTGCAGAGTTTATTTATTTATTTATTTACAGTATTTATATTCTGCCCTTCTCTCCCCAAAGGGGAGTCAGGTTACATCACAGAACACATATACGGCAAACATTCAATACTGTTATACGCAAACAGAACAGACAACAGTACAGATAGAGGTATATAAGCATTCCTTATCTTCTGCTGTTGCTCCATTTCGAAGAGCCCTGTTCACAGACTTCCTCCTTTTTTGATTGCGGGCATTCTTCTGGCATTTCCATATGGTTCCATTAAAATACCTCCCTGCTTAAGCAGTACCTATTTATCTACTCACAGCTGTTTCCGATCTGCTAGGTGGGCAGTGAGCTGGGCTGAAGGTCAGCCGCTCTTCCCTGACCTGAGCTTCAAACTGCCAACCTTTCAATTGGCAAGATTTATTGCAGCTGGTGGTTAACCTGCTGTACTAAAGCCCGGCCCAGTTAACGTATAACATACCTAAAAACAAAATCAAAAGACCTACTTTGTCACAGCAGTTGAAAAAATTCTTGTGGGCATTCTCATTTTAAAAAATGTTAATGTAGAAAAAACTGTCAGGGAGAAAGAAGGTCTTCCTTTCCCTGTGAATGGGAATGGCCGGTTTTTCCAGAGGTTACCTGAACACAGGAATGCTGTTGTTATTAGCAATGTGCAGCTTGTTCCTGTTTAACGGTACCTACAAGCTTGTTGCTCTAGCTGCTGAGCACTTTCACAGAGCAAGGAAGAGTAATTGGGTAGGCAAACATAAATACACTATGATGGAAGGTATGAGTGGGATGAGAATATTTTCTTAATCTCTCTTGCTTTTACTCTCCAGCGCTCTCAGATTAGCTACAAGTGCAACATGGTGCCACGCTCAATTCCTGAGCTTCTAGAGGACACGTCCAGCCACTTGTCTATTGCTGTGCCACGCCTTCTCAAAGCAACATCAGTGCTGTCCTCCTCTTCAGATTCTGATGACCCCGAAGAGTTGCCCTACATTCCTATGCCCCATCAGCCTGAATTTTCGGGTTCCCGCATGTCTCTCACTGAGATTCCAACTGATGATGAGCCCACGGGTCCAAACGGAGCTCCAGTAGATGAGGAGGGCATGTCCATGGAGTGGCAGGAAGAGGGGCAAGGGGCCCCAGTGAATCACAAGAAGAAGGAAGAAGGGGAGCCTGGTGTTAGGAGGCAGAAGGGCATATTGCCACGGAAGCGTTCCACAGAGGTTGAGGAGGCTGGCTCTTCTGATGAGGACGCTCACCGTGAAGCTCAGAAACGGCCAGAAAAAAGGAGAGCTCTGAAGAAAGGATCTAGCTTGGACTCCCCAGGAGTTTCTGAAAGGGCCTCACGCAAGGGGGAGCTGCGTCGTGGGAGCTCTGCTGACAGTGCCCTCTTGCTGAACCTCCCCTCAGATGAGGCTGAACCTCCCTTCCAGAAAAGCCTGACCAAGGCAGCCTCCATGGAGTTGCCTCGCCGTAGCCCTAGTCCAGGTACACTGTACCATCGGAAAGGAATGTTACCTGAGGAGGAATACACTCAGCGCCTAGAGGTCATGCGTCAGCGCTTGCTACGGGGCAGCCCTGTGGATGGCAAATTGAGTGGTCTGCGAGGACCCTTACTGGAGACTCTTGGCCTTGAGAAGAAGGTGTTGAGACCGCCCCGTCTGGAAAAGCAGCTGTCCCCTGGACATAAGATGGTGCGAGCAGCCTCCAGTGAGACAGCTCCCTATCACCTTCCCCCAGAGGGGCGCCTCCTTCAAAAGAGCAGCTCTTTCAGCCAGGGTGATGGAGAACCTGTCATCTTGCATCGACGCTCTGGAGAACCCCTAGAAATCCCAGTGGCACAAGGTCAAAAATTAAGGGAGACACCTTCACTTTCAGCTCTGAACGACTCAAGGCCTCACACTCCTCACACCCCACAGGAGGTCCCCTCCAAGCCCTCCACCCCTGAGCTAGATGCAGGAGCAAAGCCCATCATCAGGCCTAACATGAAGAAACCTGGTCCAAGAGGATCTGAAGACAAACTAGTGACCAGATTGGCCAAAACTAACACCTCACAAGCTGCAAAAGCCATAGGCTCCTCAAGGGGGTCAACACAACTCATGCCAACTTCTCCTGACTCTGGTAGCTCAGCACCCAAGCGTTCTGCCTATGCTGATGTCATGCTTTCCCTGGCTGGTGAATCAGCCCAAGTCCCTCAGAGGGATGCAACAGAGCCTTCTATCACCGCCTCTGAAAGTATGCCTCAAATCTCAGCAGCTGAAACACAATCACAAACTGCAGCCGATCCCAAGATAGCAGCGCAGAAGCCTAGCAAAGAATCTACCACCACAGTTCACTCTTCCAGTACTGAGCATATCCATGATATTGATTCTGAAGAAGTGTTTGAGGCCAAGTTCAAAAGAGGGAGGGAAGGCTCCCTCAGCAGGGGACGTAAGCTGCTTTCCAGGTCTGAGGAGAGACATCTGCCTGGGCCTCTGGGGAGGGAGGATGCCATATATCGACCAAGTCCAGCAGGTGCCCCTCTAGAGTTGTCCAAGGCTGGGATGTCTCGACGGGCACATTCAGTGCAGGACCTGCATGAGGTGGACAAAGAAGGTGGCTTCATCCGCAGAATGTCAATGCGACTCCGCCGCACACCTCCCACTGAGAGAAGAAAGGCCAAGGAGGATGAAACAGGAGGAGTTGCCCAGGGTCGGCGATTTTCATGGGGTTTGGCTTCCAAGGACAAAAAGGACTCGGACAGTCAGAAGCCAGAGCCTGGCTCCAGTGAGTCACCAGTTATGGCTGTACGCAAAAAGATTGGCACCACCATGGGACGCCTCTCCACCCACCTTCGCAGCCAATCACAGCAACACTCTGATGAAGACCATACAGCCACTAGTGGTGACAACATCAAGCAGCCTGAGAAAAGAGCTCCTTTCCTTTCTCAACTGCGCCGTGCAACTTCTGAGGGTGAAAGCCTACGCCAGGTGGGCATTCCACAGAACCAGCTGGCAGCCCAGTCTGCTAATGTTCCCTCCACAGAGTCCTTCCAGTCTGAGACATCCACAGGCAATGGTGAGCCAAGATCCATAACAAACTTTGGGAAAGGGTGGGTGGGACTAAGAGATGTATGGAGGATAAGAGCTATTCCCTTACTTATTTTGATTGGGCAACAGGTTAGTTTGTTTGCATATATGGGTATAGATATTCCCTTAAAAGTATGTGAATTCAATAATTTATGTGGTGTAGTGTGGTTTCATAAAAGAGTATAGCATATAAGTCAGGTGTTTATGCATTCTTGAGAGGTTATTATAGTGGGTCTCTTAAGCAGAGCATCTGACGCATTAGAACAAAAATTGAACATCTTGCCAACCCAGCCAAGAAATAAAATTTAGTATTCTTCATAAGGCATGTAAAGTAGTTTTATTCACAAAACTTGGTCACAATAAACACATATTCGTCATCTTGATAAAAGATAAAAAGAATACTGCATGGTATCAAGAGAATTGACAAATATCACCCAGAGAGAGCTTTTATCACATGCATCATGGAGGGCAAGCAGGGGGGGGGGGGGAGAGAGAGAGAGAGGCATGAGAGCAAATGAGATCCCATAGAACAAGAAATGGCAATGTAATCCAGGAAAAGAGTGTGTGTGAACAAATACAAAACAAACAACCAGAAATTTACCATGATCATTATGGGCCTAAATGTCTACTTCAGAGAGTTGCGTACAATCTAATTACCACTCAAATGAAGAATGAAGAAGTGAGAACAAAATGGGAAAATGAAGTAGGCATAGAGAACATGATAATATGACTGTGATAGGAGATCATGTGGCAACAGTGAATAATTCATGCATGCACAATAGAGAAACCAGCACTATGCCAAGCAAGAGGCCATCTGTCCTGTTTCCCAGAATTTAATTGTTTGGAGTAAGGCCCAATCATATAAGTTGTCTCCACAGTTTCTGGTGATGTTCATCGCCGAAGTTCTCGCTGGGAACGCTGGAGCTTGTCCCGAGCCAAGAAAGACAAGGTTGCGTCACAGCCCAACATTCCTGCCAGCCTGAGAGGAGAAGGTGTCGTCATTGTGAGTCAGCCCTATGTCCTCAGCGAGTCAGGTATGCCTTCTTGCACTGCTTTGAAATGAGTTCAGTCCAGCAGGATGGTCCCAAGGAATATGTGTTGCCCTCTCTTATTCAGCTGTGCTAGGAAGATATAACTGCCCAACTAATTTGACTGCAGCACTCTAGTGAAATAATAATAATAATAATAATAATACTTTAATATTTGTGAGTCGCCCTCCACCACTGGTGCTCCGGGCGACTTACATCATTTAAAAACCCCAAAATACATCAATGTACATCAATTTTAAAAACATAGATACAGACGGCAAGGAGAGGCTCAGTCATTCAAGGTACCGATCAGGCCCCAAACGCTAGGCGGAAGAGCCAGGTTTTCAGGTTTGACAGGAACCTAGTCCGGGTCGAAGTGGCTCTGAGGGCGGGTGGCAGTGAGTTCCAGATCACTTTACTTTTACAATAGTAAAAGATGAAACTTGAAGTGTCCTCTCCATCCCTTTTCCTCATGCTACACTGTTGTGCTGGGGGAGTGGACCTAAACTGGCCAAGGGGGATTGAAATTTGGCCCTCTGCTTGCTCCCTGTCAACCTCTTCCTAAAGTCTTTCCCATCTGAAGGCCAACAGTCACTGGTCGCCAAGATCTATCATGTAGATCTCCAGAATAGGTTATTTAATATAGGGCATAGTAAAGGTAAAGGTTTCCCCTGACATTAAGTCTAGTGTCTGACTCTGGGGGGTGGTGCTCATCTCCATTTCGAAGCCGAAGAGTCACCATTGTCTGTAGATGCCTCCAAGGTTATGTGGTCGGCATGACTGCATTGAGCGCCGTTACCTTACCGCCAGAGTGGTACCTATTGATCTACTCACATTAGCATGTTTTCAAACTGTTAGGTTAGCAGAAGCTGAGCCTAACAGCGGGAGCTCACCCTACTCCCCTGATTTGAACCGCAAAAGTTTCGGTCAGCAAGTTCAGCAGCTCAGTGCTTTAACCTGCTACACCACCAGGGGGGCCATAATATAGGGCATATTCCTATAAAAGATAACATTCCCACCCATTTCTTTAGTACCAAGCAGATGGTGTATCACCACATCATGTAATTTATTCATCCTGTTCTTTTTCTTCCTTCCCAGACTTCCCTCCAGTTTTCCACATAAAATTGAAGGACCAGATATTGCTGGAAGGAGAGGCAGTGCAACTGTGCTGCCTTCCCGCAGCCAGCCCCGCCCCTCGTATTTTGTGGATGAAAGGTAGGTTATGAAACATAGAGAAACCATGTATGCTATAGCTGGATTCCAAATAAAGAACCAGCTACCAATATCAGGAAGGAGTATCCTAATTCCTACCTGACTTGTCTTACTGTATACAAGGCTTAACTTTCTTTTCCATCCACATAGCAATCCCTCATTGGTCCAACTATTCTGCTGCCAATTTAAAGTAATTGGATGTCACACAAGGCACGTTCAGCCTTAAAAATATTGGGAGCCAATCAATCCTAAAGCTTTGTAGTGCTCTGAAAGCTTTCATGTAGAGCTGGGGTCCTCAAACTATGGCCCATGGGCCAAATCCACCCCACCCCCACCCCCCGAGGGCATTTATCCTGCTTGCCGGATGCAGTGGGCCGCTGCGCTCCTCCCAAGGGCAGGAAGTAAGGATTCCAAAAAGGCCCTGAGAGCCCTAAGCTTTCTCCCGGTGCAGGGAGTGCACACCCAGGGGACAGTGGAGGGTCCACGCTCCCTCCACCAGCCCCCTTCCTCAGTGCACTTACCAACGCCAGGAGAGGAACATTCTCCAATGCCAGGAAAGGGGCATGCTCTGGTGTTGGGAAGTGCGCTGGGGAAGAGGGCAGGTGCAAGGTGCATGCTCCCTGCACCTGCCCTCTTCCCCTGCGCACCTCCCAACACTGGAGCATGCCCCTCTCCTGGCACTGGATTTCTGAGAGTTGTTTTGGCCTGCAACTCCTAGAAATCCCAGTCAGTTTACCAGTACACTGCAAGGCCAAGCGCAGGGGGGAAGAGGCCGGCACCAGGGGATCTGATGCAAAGGCACGCCTCTCCTGGAGGCTGTGCCTGCACCCCCCCCCCTAAGGGCAGGCAAGGAGGCCTC
Source organism: Anolis apletophallus (assembly GCA_030556195.1). Lineage (NCBI taxonomy): Eukaryota > Metazoa > Chordata > Lepidosauria > Squamata > Anolidae > Anolis > Anolis apletophallus. Next base: position 110,243,505 of record JARBWK010000002.1, on the reverse strand, counting down.
CCCAAGAAGCTGTGCCTGCAGGAACTGGGGGACAGCCCAGTGGTGTTGATGTTAGAGCTGAAGTGATTGAGGCTAGTACAAATCGAACCATCTGTTGTACATCCTCCCCCAAACCTCTCTATTTTTTTGGTTTTTGGTGGTTTTTTTGCTCATGGGAGTTCATTTCAATTGTTGGTGGTGTTTAGTTCATTTCAGTTGTTGGTGGAGCTCAGAATTCTCTTTGATGGCTGGTGAACTATAAATCCACACAACTGCAATTCCCAAATGTCAGGGTCTATTTTCCCCAAACCTCCCCCGTATTTTCTGTTGATCCTGGGAGTTGTGTTTGCCAAGTTTGGTTCAGTTCAATTTTTGGTGGACCTTAGAATGCTATTTTATTGCAAGTGAACTATAAATTCACACAACTGAAATTCCCAAATGTTTTCCCCAAACTCCAGTTTTCAAATTTGGGCATATTGAGTATTTGTGCCAAGTTTGGTCCAGATCCATAGTCGTTTGGGTTCACAGTGCTCTATGGATGTAGGTGAAGTACATCTCCCATAAATCACTGTCAGTTTTACCTAACCCCCTCCAGTATTTTATGTTGGTCATGGGGGTTCTGTGTGCCTAGTTTGGTCCAGGACTGTAACTCGTAGGGGGTCTCTGTGGTCTGTGGAAGCAGGGCTTAATCGGTTGAAGGTACTGGCAATCCCATCAGTTATCCATACTCCCCCAAACATATTGTTTTTGTGATTAATCACTATGCTTTAATTATGTTCAGTTTGTACATATGAATGAAAATACATCTTGCATATCCGATATTTACATTACGATTCATAGCAGTAGCAGTTATGAAGTAGCAACGGAAATATGGTTGGGGGTCCCCACAACATGAGGAACTTTATTTAGGGGTCATGCCATTAGAAAGGTTGAGAACCGCTGAAACAACTTTAGGTCACACAACAACAACAACAACAGCAGCAGCAGCAGCAACAACAACAACAACAACCCGAATTAACTTGACTATCCGATCAGCCAAAAGCAGGCCCAACATTCCTATTGAGTTTATGTTGGTTAAAATTGTTCATCATTTAAAATACTGTATTGTTCTTTCATGGGTTTTTTTGCAGAACAAATAATATATCTGCAGTGTGCATAGGAATTTGTTCATGTTTTTCTCAAAACATAGTCCGGCCCCACAACAGTCTGAGGGACAGTGAACTGGCCCTCTGCTTTAAAAGTTTGAGGACCCCTGATGTAGAGGGTAAATGAAAACTGGGGCGGAGGCCTTTGCCTTATCTGTGTATGGTATTATGTTGTTTGCAAAAAAGGCATTGAATGTTTGCCTTATATGTGTACTGTAATCTGCTCTAAGTCCCTCCGTGGAGATAAAACAGAATATAAATAAAGGTTGTTGCTGTTCTTGTTGTATTGAGAGTAAAATGTAGATATAATGAACTGTGTCACCACCATTTTGGTGTGACACAAATCCTATTCCCTTAACTAGTTGCTACCTAAAATGGCTCCCTTTACTGGAGCCCAAGTATACACTAGAACTCCTTTGGAATTTGGGCATCTTAGTTTCATTTGGAAAGGGAGATATTCTAGGCGTGTTGGTATCAGGTTGGGGAGGAGAAGCAATTGAGCTAGAAAGGAATGGTGAAATGCTGTATGCAATATTGATGGGCTTTGTATTCTAGATCAGTACTCCTGTCTTCCACAGATAAACATGCACTGGCATCAGAAGGAGTGCTCAACATTGTGGCATGCAAGGATGGCCGCCAGCTGCTCACCATCTCCAAAGTTTCCAGGAAGGATGCAGGCTTGTATGAATGCAATGCCACAAATGCCCTGGGTACTGCCACCAGTTCCTGCACCATTGCTGTGGCACGTAAGAAAACAAAGAGTACCTCCTATGACTAACTTCTTCCCAAAATAAACATGCGTGGCTCTGTCTCTGCCACATATTTTGAATTAACTTCTCATTTTCATGCTTACTTGGAACAGGGCTTCCTGGGAGACCAGGCACCCCAGAAATCCCCCAGAAGTATAGGAACACTGTTCTGGTCCTCTGGAGGCCAGCGGATAGCCCAGCATCTTGCACATACACACTGGAATTCAAGACGGATGGTATGTAGATATTGCTTTATCTTACTGGTGTCCCATAGATTCCCAGGTTCTTTGTGGACAGACCATTCGTAGCATCATAAGCACCCCCATGATCTTGTTGTTTTGTTGTGAGCTTTCAAGTTGTTTCCATCTAATGGTGATCCTAAGGCAAACTTAGTGCAAGTTTTCTTGGCAAGTTTTATTCAGAGAGTGTGACTTTTCCAAGATCACCCAGTGGAACTCTGTGGCTGAGCGGGGATTTGATTCCTGTTCTCCAGAGTAATTGCTAATGCTCAAAACACTATACCATGTTGGCCATCTCCCCATGATCTTACAAGCAGAAGTAAGTGTCTTCCTTTTGAATTTACAGTGCACTAATTGTTACCTGTCCAACCCCACTACCTTTGAACAGTTGCTTGTTCCTAAATAGCTAATGGTGAATGGAGATGGGAAAGAGTCTCTTCCTAGCCTTTTTTCACCACCCTCACTATGTTATATACAATCCAATGGATGAAGCCCAAACCTCAGTCTGATGTCCAAAGGTCCTCATCAATGTAAAACGATTCCTCAATTGCTCAAATTGGATTCCTGGTTTCTTACTTCCCATTCTAGTAAGCTCCTACAAAGGGGTTGTTGCATGTAATGATGGCATGGCCATATGGAGCTGAAATTTGCAATACATTCACAGTATGAGGCTAAGTGCAAGATGTGGCAGCCAAGGATGTGCGTGGTGCATCCATTTGCAAATATATATTTCCAGTATGGTACTGGAGCCCCCAGTGGTGCAATGGGTTAAACCCTTGTGCTGGTAGGACTGGTCGACCGAAAGGTCGGTGGTTTGAATCTGGGGAATACGGTAAGCTCCTGTCTAGCGAGCTCTAGCTTCTCATGTGGGGACATGAGAGAAGCCTCCCACAGTATGGTAAAGCATCAATAATCTGGGTGTCCCCTGGGCAACATCCTTGCAGACAGCCAGTTCTTTCATACCAGAAGTGACTTGCAGTTTCTCAGGTCGCTTCTGACATGAAAAAAAGGTACTGTATTGCTAATCATTCTAAGCACAACTTCCGTGTATTAAAGTCCTAAATGACTTGGGAGCAAGGTATCAGATCCCTCTAAGAATTACCTTCTTCCACTTGTGGTTGAATTCCCTGCCTTGGGAGATCCAACTGCTCCTCTCTTTATGGGCATTTTCAAGGAGTTTCTTCTTCTTTATATAACTGTCCCTTTGGTTTGCTTGAATTTTTTTCTGCCTTACGGAATTTTAAGATATGGCTCCTGATTTTTAGCTTGTTTCTTGTTTGCTTGTTCATTTAGTCTTGATTGCATTAAAGAATGCATATTGGTTCAGTTGTCAAGTCACCTTGGGGATCCCAGAGAGGTTGAAAGGCAGAACTATTTTAATCCATAATATTATGCCTGCCCCACATAGCTCCAGGTTGCTCTGTCTCTGAAAGAGTCACTCCAAGCAGTTTATATCCCTGTGTTCCTCCCCCAGGAGAACATGAGTGGAAAGTAGTCAGCTTTGGCATTGCTGATTGCTACTTCAACGCAAAGGATCTACCAGTGGGGAGCAGTGTCAAGTTCCGTGTTTCCTGTGTCAACAAGGCCGGACAAGGTCCTTACAGCAATCCCTCAGGGAAGGTGTTAATTGAAAGCGCAGGTAAGAAGAATACAGACTTCCTTCCTTTTAAATTTATTTGAAGCATTTTACCCAGCTTTTCAGCTCAACCTCCATGCATCCAGAGCCCTTGTTTATTCACCAGGTAATCACTGCCCCCAGTTTACAATCTAAAATAGTGCATCTTAAGTTATCTGATGTGGGGGAATGCCAATTTTCTCCAAACCCACACTACCCACTGTACTAAATACTAGTACCATATTAATGCCCACTGTCTGAGTTGTTTTTTTCTTTCTTGGAATCTCATCAGGTAACAATAGCTCAGGGACCAGCACTAGTCTACAAAATACCGGTTTGAGTAGCACTAATTTAAAATATATGACTCAAAAGAGGGGGGAGCTTGGAAGGAGATGGAAGTAAAATATATTGATAATAATTGGTTCTGTTCAATATAGGACATAATATGGGCCCGTTATCTGTGATGTACTTGCTATATAGTGGTGAGGCCACATGTTCCAAAATCTGGCTGCCAAGCCCATGCTGTTACCACCAAGTTGCATTCACTATTGAAGCAAAGGGTGCTGTTCCTTCTTCAGCTGAACCTGCCATAATTTTGATTCCCAGGCTTATACTCTCAAAAAAAACCTCCTCTATAGATTTATTGTGGGTTTTATTAGTGAAGCAGACCTATGGGTCCTCCTCTTCTCTTCCTCCCCCTCCTTCTTTGCATCTAACTTATAATCTTTTATTCACATTTAGAACCCAAAGCTGCCAAAAAGAGTACAACTGCACCAGAGAAACCAATTTCTACCAAATCCTCACAGGCCCTTTTGAACCAGTCTCCCAAGACAGGCCTGAAAAGCACTGGTCCTCTTCCAGCCACCCCTCCCAGGAAGCAGAAGGGGCCAGGGTTGCCTGTGGAAGTACAGGGGGCGCCTGCCCCACCAATGACTCAGGCCAGCGAGGGGAAAGCAAAGCTCCCAATCACAGCCCTGGTTCCATCCAGCAAGGACACCCCTGCATCTGAGGGTCCAGCCTCCTCTGAGCCAACATCAAAGCCTTCCAGGACAGCATCTTCCCTCAGTACCCACAGTGCATCATCCACCTCCACCCTCTCACCTGCTCCAACATCCTCTGCCAGCTCTCCCATTTCCAAGTTCTCTCCTATCTCTCCTGCACCACCAGTCCCAGTGGCAGACTCACCAGCAACTGTCTCCCCAAGAGCTGTCCCATATGTGGCCACCTCTTTCGTCTCAATCCCAACAAGAGTTCCCACCACCCCAGAAGGTGGACCCAGTCCTCCAATCACCCCAAGCATGGAAGAGGTGCCTTCTCACACACGCCTCTTGAGCCGGGGTGTTACCCTTGCCAGGGACACTGGTAGTGCTACCCAGAGCAGACTATCCTCAGCTGCCAAAGATGACTCCTCCTTGCGCCAAGGTGTCCCTCAAAAACCCTACACCTTCTTGGATGAGAAAGCAAGGTAAGGTTTCCATCCTTTGAACAAAGGAAGTTGCAATCTCCTTAGTTAGGCCAGTTGGGCAGTCTAGCCCATTATTACCTGTCTCAGGGAAGAAATATTTCCCAGCTCTGATCCCAATTATTATCAATATTTTATGGCTGGAGATGCCAGGGGTAGAAGCTTTTTCTCAGAATATAAATCATCATGGGATAGTGGATGTTCTGTTTGTGATATTGTTGGGCAGAACAGGCCTTCATGGGTCCTGACCATAATAAAAGCTTGTGGTCTGTAATTACTCAATACCAGCCTACTCCATTAATGCAATGGTGTTTATTGCATGACAGCTGTAAGTATTGAGTAACATCCACTTCCTCCAGTCAAGCTGCAGGAGGTTAAACTTTCTCATTACATGAGGGTAATAAAGGGTAGCATGCAGCCTAGAAGCTACATTTAGTCCTCCGTTGTGATTCACTATTCCAGTCTCCATGCCCAAAGCCTTTCAGTCTATCAGCCATGCTCAGAACCTTAGAAGTTTCCGATATTACAGCTTGCGGGAGGAACAAGAAGTGCAGATAATCCAGGAGGTGCTTTTTTGAAATATCCCAAGCACAAGTGTCTTTCTTCCTTTTGAATTGTGGTGCATGAGCTGTTTCTAAATGTGGATATCACACATTTCCATCACTTAAATAGGATGTCACAAAGAAATATCCTGTTTCTTTTGCCATAAGAAATGAAGATGACATACTGTATAAACAACCATTGATAAGACAAGATTCATGGACAATTTGGACTACTCAGTTCTGCATCATTGGTGTCTCTGTCCATTGCATTTTCTTGTGCTTTGGTGGGGATGAATGCCTCAGATTTTATTGGGCAGACCTAGGAAGTATCTGTATGTGCATTCAACATGTTTCATGTGTGTGTTTCCAGGGGCCGATTTGGAGTGATCCGGGAGTGTAAAGAGAATGCCACAGGAAAGCGTTTTATGGCCAAGATTGTGCCCTATGATACAGAATGCAAGCAGAGTGTCTTGCAGGAATATGAGATCCTGAAGGGGCTGCATCACGAGCGTATCATGGCACTACATGAAGCCTACATCACACCTCGATATCTGGTGTTAATAGCTGAAAACTGCACTGGGAAGGAAATCCTCTACCACTTGGTCGAAAGGTTTGTTGGGGGAAGGGATGAGACTGAGCCCAGGTGCATTGGGCTTCTATGTCTGAGGCAAGCAGGGATGAAGCAATGGCAATTTGGGAAATAAAGTCTGAGCAAAGCCAGCTTTAAAGAAAAAAAGCAGTAGTCTAACTTTGGCCTAGAGGTTATAAAAGGTATCCAAAATGTTGGCATAGCTTCCATTGAAGCCTTTCTTCCTCTACCCACAAAAAAGCTTTTTCCAAAGTTGATACTTCAGTTCATATTCATTTGAGTATTTCCATTTTAAGACTTTGTATGATTAATAGAATTTTAGATGTACCACCAATGAACAGAATGGCACAGTGGAAGGAAAAAGCAAGTACTGTATATACTTGAGTATAAGCTGACCTGAATATAAGCAGAGACACCCAATTTTACCACAAAAAACTGGAAAATGTATTGACTCGAGTATAAGCCGAGGGTGGGAAATGCAGAAGTTACTGGTCAATTTTAAAATAAAAATAGATACCAATAAAATTAGATTAATTGAGGCATCCGTTTTTGAATATTTACATAAAACTGTAATTTAAGATAAGACTGTCCAACTCTGATTAAACTATTATTCTAACCTTCTTCAATGTAAATGTGCTTATATATCCTTCCAATAATAATAGAGAGTAAAATAATAAATGTAATAAAAATAATAACAGAGTAAACTTCTGTAAATGTAATAATATAGAGTAAAATAATAAATGTATTTAAAAATAAAATAATAAATGTAATACATAATAAAAATAAAGTAAAATAATAGATAACATTGACTCGAGTCTATCGGGGGGGTTCAACCTTTTAAAAAGGGTTCAAAAACTTGGCTTATACTTAAGTACATATGGTAAATTAGTTTTACCACCTCAATTTTATGTCCTGCCACTCTCAATTGATCCAAATATTGTGGTTCCAGAAAGAAGAGCACTAATATGCTGCAATTTTCCTAATTTAATTTTGAATATATTTGAGACCAGGCCTTTGACACTTTGTGAGTAATTTTGCATCTCTCTTTGGAAAGATAAATTGGCACACATGCCATAAATGAATGGAATTGTAATGTACTGAGGGTCATATTTAATGACACAATAAAGAGGAAGGACAAATGCAGAATTTATTAGCTTACATTACAAAAACTATTGGTCTAAGACTATAAATGCTGTACTTTATGGATTACAGCTCTGTGAATTCTCAGTGTCCATGCAGATTGTGGTATTTTGTGGATTATGATATAGAAGAGGGATTTTTTCAAGCTCTGAGTTTACTGGGAGAGTCTTGTACTCCTAGATCAGTGGTTCTCAACCTGTGGGTCCCTAGGTCTTTTGGCCTACAACTCCCAGAAATCCCAGCCAGTTTATCAGCTGTTAGGATTTCTGGGAGTTGAAGGCCAAAACATCTGGAGAGCCACAGGTTGAGAACCACTGGCCTAAGAGTATAAGGCAGTTCCCTTAAAGCCTGGCTGTTTTAAATATTCAAATTCCAGATTAGTAACCAGGCCTTATGACTACAAGTTGAGGGGTTTGTTGCTGAAGCATTTGTTGTTTGGAGCATTTCAATGAGGTTTGTGTATAATGTATTTTGTTTTATGTATGAAAGTTTCCTTTTCCTTCTGAATTCCTCAGCTTGGGTCACAAACTAGACATATTCCTTAAGCATTCTTCAACTGCTAGAACTGGAGCCTTGCTGAAACAAGGCAGGTAGTTAATGAATGGAGCAGAACATAGAGCAGCTTAAGGGAAAAACTAGTTCAATAGAGATAGATAGATAGATAGATAGATAGATAGGAAACCATGTTAGGTTTATGATATAGCCAAACAAGTATATGGCTTGTGTGCACAGACCAGATCTCCAGGATGTCTCTCTGCAACTGGTGATACTTTGTTGTGGTTTAACTTTAGGTGTATCAGGCTAGGCCCTGAGAGAGCTTTTTAGGATCCCCGCCATCCTCTTAATTGTATGTCTGTGCCTACAGGTTCCGATACTCAGAGGATGATGTGGTGGGATATGTAATACAGATCTTCCAAGGGCTGGATTATTTGCATGGACGGCGCATTATCCACCTTGACCTGAAGCCTGATAACATCATTGTCTCCACCACAAATTCCATAAAAATAATTGACTTTGGCAGTGCCCAGACTTACAATCCATTGGTGTTGCGCCAGCTAGGGCGTCGGGTTGGCACGCTGGAGTACATGGGTGAGTATATGTACGGCATGCCGGATAATTGGCTAGTGGGAAGATGGAGATACTATGTGCCAGACAAATGTGAAATAGATATAGCATGAAATGAACTTACGTATATAGACTACTCCCAGGCATGTAGCCAGGGGGAGCTGGAGGGGCTCAGCCCCCCCCCCCCCCCCGAAATTCTCAGGGTGGTCCACGAGAAAGCCTTACTGGTACATTATTTAAACTGTTATGTGTATTCATATGATGATCTGATCACTATGCTCAATATATTCCATATGCATGGGGGTATTGGGATAATGATACAAAAGGTTTGCTAGGGTAGATCCTCTTTCAGTCAGACTCAGCCCCCCTCCCCAATCAAACTCAGCCCTCCCTCCCCCAAATCAAAATCCTTGCTACGGCCCTGACTACTCCATATACACAGCTAATGGGTTCAAGATGTATTCTTGTGAACCCACAAACAGAGAAGGAAGAAAGTGGGCAAGGTTTTTCCCCACCATGTCTACCCAGATTAGGCCCCATAGAGATTTGGTAGCATCTTCACCACAGAGCTAATGAGACCTGGACAACTGGAACCCATGGGCTTTTATAGCATAATGAGAAAAGCCCCTTCTGAGTTCTGTGTTCTGCCAATTTTTGAGGGAAAGAGATGGCTTTCTCCTTCCTTTGCAGCTCCTGAAATGGTGAAGGGAGATCCCATTGGCTCAGCGGCTGACATCTGGGGCGTGGGAGTACTTACATACATCATGTAAGTATGACTGGAGTAGGAAACTACTGGAAATGGGCAAGCAGAAGGGCACAAGGCAGAAGTGGAATTAGATTGGTGCAATCTGATCCCTTTCTGACTCATGTACACTGACAGTACAAGAGTAGCTAGACAAGTGCCTCCAGGATTATATTTTACATAACCTTTGCTAAGTAAGAGTAATTCCCACAGAATTCCTCCTTGATACTTCATGTTTTGAAGAACTGGATTGATAAACAAAGGATATTATATCTTATGTATCTGCCATCTTCTCACGTCATTCCATATTCAACTTTGTCCACCAGGCTCAGTGGTCGCTCACCTTTCCTTGAAGCGGATCCCTTAGAGGCCGAAAGCCGAATTTTGGCAGCCCGATATGATGCCTTCAAGCTTTACCCCAATGTCTCCCAAAGTGCTGCACTCTTCATCCGCAAAGTACTCTGTGCCCATCCATGGTGAGTGAATGGCAGAGAGGAGAGTGGTGTATCTTAAGAACAGAATATCTGTATGCTGCAGGCCAAGAAAAGCTATCATTTGCAAAGAACCTTTGACTCACCAGAATTTGTGGGTCCTCAAGGCCAATCTCACATGAAGGATGTTTCTCTTTGCAAATGACAGTTAATGTAGAACAAAGATTTTGAATGATTTCAAACAATTTCCAAAAGGCTTGCTGCATTCCTAAAAGAGAGAAATATATTACAAGACTGTATTGCGTTCACTGTCTTCAGCAAATGGAATTCTGAATCCTATTGACAGTTCCATCTAGAACAGATGCACTGCTGTTGATTCACCTTTCAATAACTGATTCAGTGGGTTTGCTCTAATTGGGGCTACCAATAGGATTCAGGTGTAACATCGTAGCCTTTTGCAGAATACGTCCAGTATATTCAATGGGATTTACATACAGGTTAGTGCATGCAGGATTTCCACCCCATAGCAGGGCTCTTGGTGAGTGAGGATAGACTTCTTCTAGGAGCCCAGAATATCTGGGCTCAGTCTTACCTCGTTGCTATTGTTGGATGATCCATAGTTTCATGCTCATGCTTTATATGCAAAAGAGCTCAGATTCCTTGCCAGCTCAAGATATAGGTGGAAAAACTTCTACCAGAGACCCTTGATAGCCATAGTACTGTAAGTGGTGTAGACCAGGGCTGTCCAACTGGCAGCCCGTGGGCCGGATCCGGCCCCCAGTACTTTCCCCTACGCCCCCCTACCCTTTAAAAAGAAATCAGCTGGTTTTTGTTTTTATTTTTTTATTTTTTTCGCAGCGGGGCAGGGCTGGGCGGGGCAGGGAGGAGGAGCAGGCTCCCTCCTACTCTCTCCCTCCCCCCGCCAATCGGCGCTCGCGCCCGGCGCAGTCATACTCGCGCCGGTGCAGGCGCTCTCGCTGCGCAGGCGCACTCTCACCGCCCGGCGCAGCGCGCTCTCGCGGCGCAGGCGCACTCTCGCCCGGCGCAGGCGCACTCTCGCCGGCGCACTGGCGCACTCGCACAGGCGCAGATGCACTCGCGCCCGGCGCGGCGGAGGCCTGGCGGCGGAGACCTGGCCCAGTTCGCGGAGGCTTGGCCGCAGCCGCGGAGGCCTGGCCCAGTTCGCGGCGGCGCTCCCGCCTCCTCCGCCGCCACCTCAGGAGCCCCAACTGCCACCCGGCCTTCTTTCCTCCCCCTTCCCTCTCTTTCTCCTTCCTCCCTTCCTTTCCTTCCACTCTTTCCTCTTTTCTTCCTTCCTTCTTTCCTCCCTCCCTCTCTTTCACCTTCTTTCCTTCCATCCATCCACCCTTTCCTCCTCCCTCCCTCCCTTCTTCCTCCTCTCTTTCTCCTTCCTTCCTTCCTTCCACCCATCCATCCACCCTTTCGTCCTTCCTTTCAACTGTTCTTCCTCCCTTCTTGCCCCTCTTTCACCTTCCTTCCTTTCTTTCCTGCCACCCTTTTATCTTTTCTTCCTTCTCACTTTCCCTCCTCCCTTTCCTCCCTCATCCTTCTCTTCTTCCCCTCCTTCCTTCCTTCTTCTGTTCATATTTGGGCATATTGAGTATTCATGCCAAGTTTGGTCCTGATCCAACATTGTGCTCTCTGGATGTAGGTGAACTACAACTCCAAAATTCAAGGTCAGTTCCCAAGCAAACCCTTTCAGTACTTTCTGTTGGTAATGAGAGTTCAATATGCCAAGTTTGGTTCAATTCCATTGTTGCAAGAGTTCAGGATGCTCTTTGATTGTGTGTTAACTATAAATCCCAGAAACTGTAACTCTCAAATGTCAAGGTCTATTTTCCCACAACTCCATCTGTGTTCACATTTGGGCATATTGAGTATTCATGCCAAGTTTGGTCCAGATCCATCATTATTTGAGTCCACAGTGCTCTCTGGATGGAGGTGAACTACAACTCCACAACTCAAGGTCAATGCCCACCAAAGCCTTCCAGTATTTCCTGTTGGTCATGGGAGTTCTGTGTGCCAAGATTGGTTAATTCCATCATTGGTGGGGTTTAGAATGCTCTTTGATTGTAGGCGAACTACTAATCCCAGCAACTACAACTCCCAAATGTCAAGGTCTATTTTCCCCCCAATCCACCAGTATTCACATTTGGGCATATTGAGTATGGGGGGCGGAGCTGGGGAGGGGGCGGAGCCGGGGCGGGGCCAGACCCTTCGGCCCCCCAAGTCATCAGTGACTGGCAATCAGGCCCCTGGTCCGGTAGATGTTGGACAGCACTGGTGTAGACAATACTGAAGTAAATGATGGGCCTGAGGTCGTATAAGGCAGCTTCCTTTGTGTTTCCTGCTGCTCTGGTTGCACTCGAGTTTCCCCCTGGTTCTGTGAAGGGAGGTGAGGGCTATAGAAATATCAACTTCTTTCTTTTGTCTCTTGGGCTCACAGGAGCCGTCCCACTCTCAAGGATTGCTTTGCCAACCCTTGGCTCCAGGATGCCTATCTGATGAAGCTGCGGCGCCAGACCCTCACTTTCACCACGAGTCGCCTGAAAGAGTTCTTGGTGGAGCACCAGCGTCGACGCAGCGAGGTGGCCACCAAGCACAAGGTCTTACTGCGCTCCTACCACGGCGCCAGCAGCCACATGCCCTAGCCGCCTGCCCTGCCGGAGGAGCCACAGAACATTCCAGCAGGGGGCGAGATGGGCCAAGCACCGTCCACCCAGCCAGGGTGAGACCGGTTGATATACCTCATGGTTCAAGAAGAGTCGTCAGCACTGGCCGCTGTGTTCTTCACTCTGCCCAGCCAACTCCTGGCAGCAGCCTGGCTTGGAGGGGAGTGAGACAGTGCCTGATGACAGAAAAGGGCAGACTGACAAGAATTACCATCTCAGGTGGTTGGGTTCAGGGAAGGGTGACATGCTCTGGGAAATACATGGAGCCTTGAAGCAGTGCCAAGGTCGATGTCAAGGCCTTGATTTTTCCTCCTCAAAATAACTCCTCCCTCGGGGCTTCCATGGGCCTCTTCTGCATTGTGCCTAAAAGTGTTGCATTTTGATGCGACCAGTCCTTTTTATTAACTATCAGCATACCCTAAACATGACTGGTGTGAGGTGTGAGACATCGTTTCCCTTTTTTAACCCAGCAGTTTGAGCTGGGAGAATAAAAAGAGGAGTCAACCCCAGAGTCTTGTGAAGGAGAAGCCTAGCAGCATCTGACAATCCACCACAGGGTTGGAATGGTTCTTCACTGCCATGAGTGTTTGTGTTCCTTAAGGCAGGGCCTTGGGTAGGCTGGGTGGATATGCACTGAAGACAAAACTCAAATGTAGGAAACCAGGCAAAAACAAGGAATAGCAAAACTAGAGGGAGGTGAAGAGATGCTGGCCATGTTCTTGGGTTTCCTGCCCAATTTCCTCTCCCTACATAGGACTCCAGAAGAAGCCAACAATATAAGGCCAGCGGTTCTTCCTTGTTTGCACCTGACCCATGTAAGATCCTTTCCTGCAGCCTTCCTTGCATTTTTGCACATGCTTTCCTAACATAAATGCACACAATAAGGCCCTTTCAGAACTGGTGCAAAAAATCACACAGCTTCTTGATTTGTGTATGTGCTTCAGATACACCCTCCTCATCTGCAAAATACCCTGCTCTCTTTTCCGAGCTTATTTGCTTCACCCTATCCTGGAATCATGCAAGATAAGTCCCATACAAAGAAATTCAGAGCCTCTAGAGTAGGTATGGGCAAACTTGGGCCCTCCAGGTGTTTTGGACTTCAACTCCCACAATTCCTAACAGCCTATTGGCTGTTAGGAATTGTGGGTGTTGAAGTCCAAAACACCTGGAGGGCCCAAATTTACCAATGCCTGCTCCAGAGTCTAGAGACTTACACACCTTCTTCCTTTGCAGTTAGGCACCAGAGTTTGGAAATGTTACTTTTTGGTCTAATGCTCCCAGCTTGGCCAATGGTCATGGCAACTGGAAGAGAATTCTGGTAGTGGCAGTCCAAAAAAGTAACTTTGTCCTGATCTATTAGGCACACACTTGGCCTTCCTAGCACATACATTATTCCTCAGTTGGTGGGTTAATTTTGCTATTGAGAGGAAAACTGAATGAACCCTGTAGTTTTCATCTTAGCTTTTCTATTGCTTAGCCTTGGGCTGCTGATGGGAGTTAGTCGTACCTCTGCTCTGAAACAAGTGCATTAATTGGGCTCCTGAAGTGCTTAAACCACCTCAGCAGCCCAAGTCATGATTGCCTTTTTCATGAGACTTAGGACAAAAGCTGGGGAGTTTCTTTTTATGTTACTTAGCCCAGCCATTTATTTATGGTGAGGCAGGCCTGAAAACACAGGAAGTTTTTCTGAAAATCTGTATTTTGTTACAGCTACAGGCACTCAATTAGAAAACAGATACTTGGTAAGCTAGAGGAAAGTTAGAAAGAGCTATCTTTTCAGCAGAAAACCAAGGCTTTTGCCAGGGCTCAATACCTACAGTATGAATGCAGCTATTCTGTCTTGGTTGTGGGAATCCATGATTCCAGTTTCCCATCTCTGTCCACCTTTCTCCACCATCCAATATTTTTGGATTGTGGGGTTGCTAGCTTCCCTCTGGCAAGAGCAAGCAAAACATCCTGGGCTACTTCCAGACTGACCTTACCACAAATAAATTATTGTTGTTCTACAATAGGCTGCAAGTTGAATTGTAGTGGACTTTCCAAACTATGTGGTTATTGCAAATTTTCTATATATGTTTAGCCTGCTACATTATCTCCATACTAATAGCTGTCATTAGTTGGTTCAGGAAATGAAAAGTCAAGTTTACTTACAACCTCTTGGGTAAGAATAGCAATGCTTACTTCCTGCAATCTTTACCTAAAATTTAAACAATCAATTATTTATAGTGATAAGCGCTTGTTGATGTAAAGATGAGCAATAATCACTATCCTTGAAATATCAACAACCTTAATTGTCAAGCATTCATTTTGGACTGGAAGTAGACATCAGGCCTGTTATAGTAAGAAAAAAGGTACACGCTGGTCAAATGGAAATTAGTAAAAATTCCTTAACTACAAAATTAGTGCTGTGGCACGATAGCAATCTTTCCTTTTAATATTTTGGGAGGAAAAGTGAATACTCCCAAAGCACTATGTTACTTTCATTGGGATAGTATTTTATTAATATTTTAAATATACCAGTATATAAATAAAATTTTAAGTGAAAAAACTAATAGGATTATGAATGGTGTCCACTACAAAGGCTAAAATGTGCTGAGCTGTGACAGGTTTATCTGCCTGATAGGCAAAGCTTGGGAAAGTTCCATTTTTAATTGTAGTCTTCATAAGCCTCCAACCAACACGTTCAAGGAAGTTATAGTCCACAAAAGTAACTGTCCCAAGCTCTTCTGCTGTGTCACTGTCCGTATAAATGACGGGGGTCGTCTCTGTTCTTTTCCTTTCATCCTTTTTATATAAATTGACAGCAGCACTAGGAAAACATTGGAAAATTATAATGGATGGTGATAGTGATCCTCTCCCTCTACCACTGTGAATGGAAATGGAAATTCAACACCAAATCCCTCATGTGGAAACAGCCTGAGTCAAAATAAATGCAGTGGGTAATCCTAGTGGCTCTGTGTGGTCCCTAAGAAATCTGGGAGTTGACAGAAGAGCTGTCCATATAGTTAAATACATATATTCTAACTCATTCATTCCCAGTACCATGGTGGAGGCAAACATGAGTTCCACCAACAGCCTAGTCTCTGAATACATTTATATGTATCTAACTGCAAGTGTGGGAATGCTTTGGGATTGATTGTTCTACCTTACGCAGGGGAAATTAAATATACATATGCACCTGGTTTGACAATATAAGTGAACAGCATCTAGTAGACCTTAGTGTGATACAGTAGCCAAAAAAGCCAATCCAACTGTAGGCTGCATCAACAGAAGTACATTGTCCAGGGAATGTAGACATTTCATTCTAGTCTGCTTTGGTTAGACCTCATCTAGAACACTCTGCCCAGTTTGGGGCACCACAGTCCGGTGTGGATATTGACAAGCTTGAACATAGCCAAAGCAGGGCAAAATGAGAGGTCTGGGAACCAAGCTTTGTTAGAAGCAGCTTAGAATGCTAGATATGTTTAGCCACAACAGAAAAAAGTATATGAAAGGTAAATGTTTCCTCTCAACATTAAGTCTACTCAAGTCCAACTCTGGGGATGGTGCTCATCTCCATTTCTAAGCCAAAGAGCCAGAGTTGTCCATAGATACCTTCTAGGTCATGTGGCTGGCATGACTGCATGGAGCGCTGTTACCTTCCCACTGAAGTGGTACTATTGATTTCACATTTGCATGTTTTCGAACTGCTAGGTTGGCAGAAGCTGGGGCTAACACTGGGAGCTCACCCTGTTCCATGGATTTGAACCACCAACTTTTCAGTCAGCAACCACGGCCCACAAGTATATGATAGCCATCTTTAAATATTTTAAGAGAGGCCTTACAGAAGATAAAGCAATCTTTCTTTTTTTGCTGCTGCTGCTGCTGCTCCAGAGGCACCAACCAGTTAATATAAACTGCAGGAAAAGAGATGTCATTCAACACTTTAGGAAGAATATCCATAAGAATGACAGTAATAGCTTTTTTGACATTGGAATAGATATTGGCATGACATATGGTGATAGAAGCAAGATGAGCTTTCAAAGTAAACTGAAGTATGTGCTTGCAGTGTAAAAGCAGAGGGCGAGTTGTTTCACTACAAGTCTTAAAAATCCACAGACCAGCTACTGCTCCTCATATATTTTGTACACATTTGTCTGCTTTGTTTGAACTAAACTCAGGGAAGTTTTTATAGGCTCTAGCAATATTTCTTTCTAGATGTGGGGTTGTTTATTCATTAGAGTTAATTTACAAAAACGGATTTTTTAAATAAAAAAACTTGCCTTTCATCCTAGATTATGGAAACAGTATAAACAACACAAGTCTTCATAAAAGCATAAAACATTCCAGTGCAAGTAAACAGATACATAAAAAGCAATAGAGAAGATAAACAAATCAGCATAAAGCTTTTATATCCCTGGGTGAATAATAGAGTGTCAGTCAAGTGACTTAGTTGTAGGATTATTGAATTTCACTAGAGCTGTCATTCCGGAGATGGAGTCCACCCACAGAGAAGGTCTTCTGCCTACACAAAATGTTTTCCTTAGTCAAAGAAGAAGACTCTCCTTTGAAGATCTTATAAGCTAGGGAGGCTGGCATAGGAAAAGACATGTTCCTAAATTAGCAGGTACACCTGCTCTTTGAGCTGGGACTGGACATGAATAAACATTGTCAGTGATTTTTAGATCCCAAATTTATTTGAAACCTGTAATTGAAATTAGATGGTGGAAAATAAGTATTTGATTTTTAACCATTTAACAAATTATGGTGGAAAATAAGTATTTGGTCCATAACAAGTTAATCTCAATACTTTGTTATATATCCTTTATTGGCAATGACAGAGGTCAAACATTTTCTGTAAGTCCTCACAAGGTTGGCACACACTATTGCTGGTAAGTTGGCCCATTCCTCCATGCAGATCTCCTCAAGAGCAGTGATGTTTTGGGGCTGTTGCTGGGCAACATGGACTTTCAACTCCCGTCAAAGGTTTTCTATAGGGTTGAGGTCTGGAGACTGGCTAGGCCACTCCAGGAACTTGAAACGCTTCTTACAAAGCCACTCCTTCATTGCCCTGGGATCATTGTCATGCTGAAAGACCCAGCCACATTTCATCTTCAGTGCTGATGGAAGGAGGTTTGTACTCAAAATCTCACGATATATGGCCCCATTCATTCTTTCTTTCATGTATATGGATCAGTCACCCTGGTCCCTTTATAGAGAAACAGCCCCAAAGCATGATGTTGACACCCCCATTCTTCACAGTAGGTATGGTGTTCTTTGGATGCAATTCAGCATTCTTTCTCCTCCAAACATGACAATGTGTTGTGTTTCTGCCAAACGGTTCTACTTCGGTTTCATCTGACCATATGACATTCTCCCAATATTCTTCTGGATCATCCAAATGCTCTCTAGCAAACTTCAGTTGGCCCTGGACATGTACTGGCTTAAGCAGGGGGACACTCCTGGCACTGCAGGATCTGAGTTCCTGGCAGCGTAGTGTGTTACTGATGGTAGCCTTTGTTATGTTGGTCCCAGCTCTCTGCAGGTCATTCACTAGGTTCCCCCATGTGGTTCTGGGATTTTTGCTCACCATTCTGGTGATCATTTTGACCCCACAGGGTGAGATTTTGCATGGAGCCCCAGATTGAGGGAGATTATCAGTGGTCTTGTATCTCTTCCATTTTCCAGTTATTCTTCCCAAAGTTGATTTCTTCACACCAAGCTGCTTGCTTATTGCAGATTCAGTCTTCCCAATCTGGTGCAGGACAACAATTTTGTTTCTGGTGTGCTTCGGCAGCTCTTTGGCCTTCACCATAATGGAGTTTGGAGTGTGACTGCTTGAGGTTGTGGACAGGTGTCTTTTATACTGATAACAAGTTCAAATAGCTGCCATTACTACAGGTAATGAGTGAAGGACAAAGAAGCCTGTCCGTGAGACCCAGAAATCTTGCTTGTTTGTAGGTGACCAAATACTTATTTTCCACAATAATTTGCAAATAAATTAGTTAAAAATCAGACAATGTGATTTTCTGGATGTGTTTTCTCATGTTGTCTCTCATAGTCTACCTATGATGTTAATTACAGGCCTCTCTCATCTTTTTTAGTGGGAGAACTTGTACAATTGCTATCTGACCAGATACTCCCCCACTGTATGATTCCATCTACATGTCGTTATATTGGTTGAAATCCTGGAAGCTGTGTTTCACATTATTTGAAACTTCTGAACAGTCTACAAAGGATTCCCCAGATACAACACCTTAAAGCAATCCAGTTGGAACATTATCACAGCAAAAATCACCATATGCCAGCCCAGAGATCCTTGCAGTTTGCAACATCTGGTGAACTGGTCAAATGTATTATATACCACCAAGGTCATGGAGATGAAAGGACATCCTGGACCCAGAAATAAACCTAATCTTGAATTGAGCATATATATCATTCTCAGGCACAAGAATCCTCTACCCTCAGTACTTTCATCTGGTCAGGATTCAGTTTAAATGTATTCTCATTCATTTAGCCCATGCACGGGCAAACTTCAGCCCTGCAGGTGTTTTGAACTTCAAGTCCCACAATTCCTAACAGCTGGTAATTGAAGTCCAAAACAACTAGAGGGCCAAAGTTTGTCCATGCCTGATTGAGCCCATTAACAACTCTGCCAGTGGTTCAGCTCCTGCACCGCCCCACCAGTGCTGAATGCCAACAGCACACAAGTGACACTTCAGACCTTTTACTCAAGATAAAAGCAATTCATGTATAGCGGGCTCTTGTGGGAATTGAAAAGGCACATTAAGCGATATTCTGAAACCATGCTTGAGAAAATCTGTTCGTAACTGAGATTGGACAATACATTACTCAACTTGTTTATCAGTCCCTAAGGCTGTGTATTTAGTAAACATTTGAACTATGAAAGCCACAATTAGAAAAGCACTTGGATTATTAGTGTCCCTTATGCCAAATGGCAAAATCAAGTTTTCCTTTTGGGATTTTTTTGGGGGGAGGGGGATAATTTCAAGTTGTGGATACAGAATGTATGGATATGGAGAGCTGCCAATGTATTCCACTACAGCAATCTCTGACGACCTCCACCAACCTGACACTCAACTTCATGGGACCAATAAAGATGACCAGTGTCTATTGCAGGGTTTTTTTCGTTTCTTTTCCATACAAATATGGGATTCCTCCCCCCACCCTTAAATTCTGAGAAGATACCTCTGCAAACTTTAAGGCTTTCTCAAATATATTATTTATTTACTATCCTTTTACCCCGCCCTTTTCTGCTCGAAGGCAACGTTATGTATACGTGGTATCACTTTGTCTCAGTAAGGAGTGACTTTGCCCATGAGTTTGTTATATGAAGCTAATGAATTCGGCATTGTGAATTGTGGAACAAAGTCCAGTCTCCTGCACTTAATACACTCCTACTCACATTGTACAACCCTGGTCTAATGCAATCCAGAAGCCACACTTTAGTTGATACTGTTGGCTTCAGATTTTGTGGAGCTCTTGGGGA
Organism: Anolis apletophallus; assembly: GCA_030556195.1. NCBI lineage: Eukaryota > Metazoa > Chordata > Lepidosauria > Squamata > Anolidae > Anolis > Anolis apletophallus. The sequence goes on along the minus strand of JARBWK010000002.1, from coordinate 110,223,625 downwards.
AGACCACCCCAGCATGCCCTTCCTTGCAAAATTAACCTTCTCCTTTGCCACCATTGCCACCTTCCTTCTCTTCCTCATAATTTGTACCACCTGCTCCTTTACCAATCAGAGAACAAGTAGTAGGCAGACCATGCCAGCTGCATCTTTGGTCACCTTTTTTCTCCCTCTTTTTGGGGCAGAGTGAAAGGTGCGTGATTAAGCAGAATGCAGTGCCAGTATGCCATAGTGTTTGGCATGTTGGATGATGACCAAAGTTTGAATTCTGGCTTGCACAGGAAACACACTGGATGTCCTTGGGAAAGTCCCACTCCTGCCTCAGAGGAAGGTAATGGCAAACCTCCTTAGGAAAAATCCTGCCATTAAAACTACGTGATAGGTTTGCCTTAAGTTAGAAATGACTTGAAGGCATGCAACAACAACAAGAAGGAAGAGCTGTCCAGCGGTCAGTGGAACTGCAGTAGACAATCCCACCCCCCACCCCACATTGACAAACAGTGAGCAAGGGTTTGGTGACATGGTAGTATGTTCTTCAATCGTCTTTCTTCAATCAGCATGAGACAAAGCCAAGGAAATTATTTTGGCACAAGGCAGAAAATCCCATGAGCAATTTTCCTGTATGTGTCCAAAAAACTACATTTAAAGCAAATGGAACAGTGGAATTATTGTCAGTGTATCTTTATTTAATTACGAGTTATTTGAGAAGCGCAGCAGGATGTAGAGTGGGTCATGGGGGCTCTGTGTGCCAAGTTTGGTCTTGATCCATCATTATTGGGAGTTGCAGTGGTATCATGAAATTACTGAAGGTAGTGCAAGTCCCATCATCTCTGTTCCCCCAAAGTGTAGTAGGATGTATATTGGGTCATGGGGCTCTGTGTGCTAAGTTTGGTCTGTATTGGTGAATGGATGAGGATGCATTGTTTTTTGGAAGTGAGTGAAGGTACTTCAAGTCCCATCATCCGTGGTCCGTCTCACAGTAAACTGCACCAGGCTGTAGAGTGGGTCATGAGGGCTCTGTGTGCCAGATTTGGTGTTGATTAGTCATTGGATTAGGTTTGTAGCAGGATTGGGAAGTGAGGGAAGGTACTGCAAGTCCCATCATCCATGTTCTGTCCCCCTCCAAACTTCAGTAGGATGTAGAGTGGGTCACTGGGGCTCTGTGTGCCAAGTGTGGACTTTCTCGGTGTTTTTTGGGGGCCACAGTGGTCTGTGGGAACAGAGGGGTGTGAAAATACTACAAATTCCATCATCCATTGTCAGTCCTCCCCCGAACCTCACCAGGACGTGAAGGCAGTCATGGGGGTTATGTGTGCCAAGTTTGGTCTCAATCGGTAATTGGATGAGGGTCGCAGCAGACTTGGGAAATGAGTAGAGGTACTTCAAGTCCCATCATCCATGGTCCACCCACCTCCAAACTGCACCAGGACGTAGAGTGGGTCATGAGGTCTCTGTGTGCCAGATTTGTTGTTGATCAGTCATTGGATTAGGTTTGTAGCAGGATTGGGAAGTGAGGGAAGGTACTGCAAGTCCCATCATCCATGTTCTGTCCCCCTCCAAACATCAGTAGGATGTAGAGTGGGTCACTGGGGCTCTGTGTGCCAAGTGTGGACTTTCTCGGTGTTTTTGGGGGCCACAGTGGTCTGTGGGAACAGAGGGGTGTGAAAATACTACAAATTCCATCATCCATTGTCAGTCCTCCCCCGAACCTCACCAGGACGTGAAGGCAGTCATGGGGTTTATGTGTGCCAAGTTTGGTCTCAATCGGTAATTGGATGAGGGTCGCAGCAGACTTGGGAAGTGAGTAGAGGTACTTCAAGTCCCATCATCCATGGTCCACCCTCCTCCAAAGTGCACCAGAATGTAGAGTGGGTCATGAGGGCTCTGTGTGGCAAGTTTGGTGTTGATCAATCATAGGATTAGCTTTGTAGCAGTCTTGGAAAGTGAGGGAAGGTACTGCAAGACCCATCATCCATGTGCTGTCCCCCTCCAAACTTCAGTAGAATGTGGACTGGGTCACTGGGGCTCTGTGTGCCAAGTGTGGTCTTTATCGGTGTTTGTTGGGGGCCACAGTGGTCTGTGGGAACAGAGGGGTGTAAAAGTACTACAAATCCCACCATCCATTGTCAGTCCTCCCCCAAACCTCACCAGGACGTGAAGGCAGTCATGGGGGTTATGTATGGCAAGTTTGGTCTTGATCAGTGATTGGATGAGGGTTGCAGCGGACTTGGGAAGTGAGTAGAGGCACTTCAAGTCCCATCATCCATGGTCCACCCTCCTCCGAACTGCACCAGGACGTAGAGTGGGTCATGGGGGCTGTGTGTGCTGAGTGTGGTCTGTATTGGTCCTTTTTGGTGGCCTCAGTGGTCTGTGGGAACCAAAGTGTTGGAAAGTACTACAAATCCCATAATCCGTGGGTCATGTCCCCGACCCGCGCCAAGGCGTAAAGGGGGTTAGGGGGGTTATGTGTACCAAGTTTGGTGCAGGCCCATCACCCGTGCTGGTCGCTGTTGCCTGTGAAAGTGGCTGCCACATATCCGCCCTGGCCTGTGAAAGTGGCTGCCACATATCCGCCCTGGCCTGTGAAAGTGGCTGCCACATATCCGCCCTGGCCTGTGAAAGTGGCTGCCACATATCCACCCTGGCCTGTGAAAGTGGCTGCCACATATCCGCCCTGGCCTGTGAAAGTGGCTGCCACATATCCGCCCTGGCCTGTGAAAGTGGCTGCCACATATCCGCCCCTGGCCTGTGAAAGTGGCTGCCACATATCCGCCCTGGCCTGTGAAAGTGGCTGCCACATATCCGCCCTGGCCTGTGAAAGTGGCTGCCACATATCCGCCCTTGCCTGTGAAAGTGGCTGCCACAATCCGCCCTTCCGCCCTTCCGCCCTCCGCATACACACAAACATTCCGTTTTATAAAGGTATACAGATTATTTAAGACACAAACCATATCCTGCTTATTATTGATATCTCGGCTGCCTAAGACAGTGCTTTATGTCAGGCTGGCCTCAAAGGACAGCACACATGGACTTCATTCCCTTAGAATTAGTTTAATGTTTTCCTCTGCAGCATCAACAGAAATAGAGAAGTATAGCTAATTCAACAAAGGTTGGAGCCATTTAAGAACCTGAATCTTTGGACTAAGGCAGGGCTGTCCAACTGGCAGCCCGGGGCCCTTCCCTTCGGCCCACTAAGCTTTTTAATAAAAAAAATTGAAAAATAAAATAAATAATAAAATTTTTAAAAAAACCTACTTCCGGGTTTGGAGCAAGTATCGCGAGAATACGCAATCCACATGGGATTTCGCTGTCAACGCGAGATCATGCTGGCGTTGACAGCGAAATCCCGTGTGGATTGCATATTCTCGCGATACTCTTCGGCTACTCTACTACTGGATCACTGAGGCCCACAGACGCGATTAGGACCTTCTTCGACACAGTCGGTCATCGCCTCTCTTGTCGTCCGGGTACTCCTGGATCCTGTGCGTTTGGAAAAGGTAGGCCGAAGCAGGGGGCTCCTCAGGGGTCACCTCATTCCCTCCCCCCATCTCCCCTCATGTATTAAATATAAAATTAAATATATTTAAAGATGAAATAAGGGGAGATGGGATACATTAAAATAAGGGGGAGGGGAGGATGGAATTAAATATATTTAATATTAAATTAAAATAAGGGGAGAGGGGAGGATGGAATTAAATATATTTAATATTAAATTAAAATAATTTAATATCTTATCCCTGCATTTTATCTCAGTAAAAGATTAGATTTGACTGTATGGATGCCCCTTTTGAATGCCCACCCTGCATTTTATCTCAGTAAAAGATTATATTTGACTGTATGGATGCCCCTTTTGAATGCCCAACCTGCATTTTATCTCAGTAAAAGATTATATTTGACTGTATGCATGCAGGGGCGGGGAGGTGGAGCAGGGGGAGAGGGCGGAGCCGGGGGAGGGGGCGGAGGCAGACCCTACAGCCCCCCAGGTCATCAGTGACCGGAATTCAGGCCCCTGGGCCGGTAGAAGTTGGACAGCCCTGGACTAAGGGATAAGGCAGGAGACTTCAAGGATGCTTACATGCATTAATGTATGTGACTTCAAGTCACATGTCAATTTATGAATATTCCATGGATTTCCTTAGGGTTTTTTTTTAAGGCAAAGAGTACTCAGAGGTGGTTTGTCTTCTCTGAAATGTAGCACTGGTATCTCTTTGTGGTCCCCCATCCAAGTACTAACCAAGCCTAACCTGACTTAGCTTTCAGATCAGATATGTCTGTTGTTTTCAAGACAGCTTTGAAAGTCAGTGTTGATACCTTCAATTTTCTGTCATACGTACTGTAGAAAGAATGCTCTGGAAATAATTGAGGTATTTGTAGCAGACATTTCACATTACTACAAAAGTTTTTAAAATAGAGAAAACAAACTTTGCACTTCCATTTCTTTCACAACCTGGGTTAATGAACAGCAGGGATCTCCTCCTCTTTCTCACAAACACATCACCACATTGGAACAGGTTTTCCTTGAATCATCTCCCAGCTGTAGCTCTGAATTTCCCCTGAGCCTTGACTCTCCTTTACCTCCAGAAAAAAAGATAACTCGGAAATGACTTGCAGGTGCACAACAACAATCTACCTATCTAGCCCCCTTTCTTTCATTTCATTCAGAAAAGTCACAAATAGAAAACATCCAATTCAGCATACATACTCTTTAACCTGATCAGTGGAGAGCACAGAACTTGCAATTCTGGGATGGTTTTTATTCAGGGAAAGTTTGCAGTGGCACAGAAGCTGCTTTTCCTATTTTGCAATATGATATAATACAATGTTTATATATTCAGAGAATTAATTTACAGTGCAGGCAAGCATCTTTCCTGAAATTCAAGATTGCTAACTATTATTAATGTGAACAGCTGGACTTTTCAACAATTAGTAATAGTTAACTGGAATGCATGGATTTATCTGTAACAAGCCAGATAAATACGCATATACAACAAATTGTTTTCTCCAAATAAGACACCCAACCGCATCACAAAAAGGACCATTCTACCAGGTGCAGCTTTTCTCATCATAACAGTATTGTCAAGGGAAAGTATTGCCTGGCCAATTCCTCTCACTTACACAGTTTGCTATACTACAAAAGCTCTTTTAGACTGTGGTCCTCCAGATATTGTTAGACTGAAACGGAGGTTTAGTTTTTTTCATCGATATAGCCCAACATTGTCCTACGCAAGAAAGGTGATGTGTTATTGCATCAACCATGTTGTTGTGTGCGTTCAAGACATTTGCAGTCTATGGAGATAATAAATTGAACCCATCACAGAGTTTTCTGGGACTGAGAGTGCGTGACCCACCTAAGATCATCCATTGGGTTACCACAGTTGAGCAGGGAATCTAAATGTCATCTCCAGAGTCACAGTCCAACACTCAAACCACTACATCATACTGGCTCTCACTATATTATTGTTGTGTACCTCCAAGTCATTTCTGGTGAATCTATCACAGGATTTTCTTTGCAAGGTTTCTTTAGAGGGAGCTTGTTATTCCTCTGAGGCTGAGAGAGTATGATATGTTAAAGGTCACCCAATGGGTTTTATGGTCAAGTGGAGATGCAACCTTGTGGTGTCTAAACTCATTGTCCAATGCTCAAACCATTATACCATGTTAGCTCACGGCTCTCACTGTATATAGGTTTTAAAAAATCCTAGACTCCAAAGAAGAATAGCAGTACTTAAAAGATGCAATATTACTATAACTTATGGAAAGTGCTAAACTTCTGGTTTATAAAAATAAAAATATATTAAGATATTAAGATATAGATTTGAGATTTACTGTTTTATTTATTTATTAAAACATTTATATCTTGCCCTTTTATTGTAAAAATATACAAAATTACACACTGTATAAACAAGCAACATACTGCAGACTCTTTAAAAGTTATTACTCACGGGTCACCCTACTTCCCAGGAAGCGGGGTTAGGTCGGTCGAACCTTTACAATGGGTATGTATACCTTAATATGGTTGTATATATTTACCTTACTCGCTGTGTTAGACTCTGTATAGATCATGATGAATGTTTATGTATATTTTCAGTAAATATGGGACGCTTCTATGTTGTATAAACGCCTTGAAAAAGCCAAGCGGCGAAACGGATTTCAAGCGGCCAAAAATTACTGCGAATGCTTTCCGTCGGCGACTTCACATGTACATCTTCATGAGGAGACGCCCATTGATTGTCTCCTGCGTCCTGGAATTTTTCCCTTGAATACCTCCCATTTTACCTATCCTGGAACTTCCTTCCTTGAACTCCTATCCACGGATTTACCATTTATCTTCACCCCGGAGCATGGACCTTGCAGCATCTTAGGAACTCTTTGGCCCATGAGGCTTGAACTTTGGGACTCACAATTGTGAAACCTTGAACTGAATTGGTTGTCCTTGGGGATCACCCTGGTTCCTATATGCTCAGGATTTGCCTTGCCTATCTGGTCCGCCTCCCAGGTGCACGTATGTACTGAACACGGTATTGAATAATAGATATATATTGATTTTCTAAGCCTTGTGCTATTGTCTGTTTCTCCTACTAGAATAGGGGATGAACATGCCTATTTAGGGTTCTATACAATCCTATGACTGCCAGTAGTAAGGTGTCTTCGAGGTTTCTCATTTATAGGTTGACTGAAGTCAACTTAATTTGACAGCAAATAATAGGGATGGGTTAACCATTAAGCTAAATAAGACATGTGTTGGGCATTAAGTGAATTGGGGGGGGGGGGGCTATATAAATTTTCCATTTCTGGATCTTCAATTGGCCATATAGTACAAAATTGAAAAAGGTTCTGCTGAACCAGGTTCCGCAAAAAAGGACTCCACAATAAAAGACTTTACAATTAGGAAAAGTAGGAGAAAACTTTTCAACTATAAAATGGAAGTATTCTGAGTTTTCATCTCTTAGCACATTTCTGACCTATGGCAAGCCAAAGACAAACCTATCACAGATTCGGTCACACAAGGTTTGCCATTGCCTTCCTTGGAGACCAGGACAGTGTGACTTGGTCCCACAATGGAATTCATGGCTGAGCTGGAGTTCGACTCCTAGTTTCCAGAGTTGTAGTCCAATGCTCAAACTACAACACCACAATTTGCTTTTTAAAAAAATAAGGAAGCAGCTGCGGGAAAACATGACAGGGCTACAAATGGAACATGACAATATCTAGACACATCCTGCAAAATTATAGGAATGGGGTGGGAGGAATGTATCAAAGAAACATCATCTGTAATCTCTTCTTTGAAAACAAATGCTAAATACCTTCTTTGCATTAAATAACTTCCTGTCCATGTAGGAGGACAAAGGAACTCAGAAGCAGCAATTTTTAAAGCAGGAGGCATGCGTGGTTGTGAGAGTTGATAGTGAAGAAAGCAGACCAGAAGAAAACCAACTGATTTGAAAAATAGTGCTGGAGCAAGTTTCTACAGATGACCATGCACTGCCAAAAGGTCATAATAAATGAGCTTGAACCCGCACTAGAAGCAAAATTCCCAAACTGCAGCCATCATTTAGACATATCATGAGTAAGATGACTCATTGGAAAAGACAACAATGTAAAGATAAAGCTCCTCAAAACCATGCAACCATCATGGCCCCATAGCTCAAAAAATGTAACACCTCTCCAATTCACAAGCACTACAGTATCCAGCTCTCTTGCTATCTCCAATGGTTTGGATATCCTTAGATACTGATGTACTCCTCCTCATAAGCCTTTCTGGTCCTCCCAAGGCAGTATGTGAGTGTGTTGGCATCAAGAAAGAGAGAGAAGAGGGCTCGGCTTGCTCCTCCCCAAACGGCACTGTCTTTCAGCCAGAGGGCAGGAATGGTGCAGCTGCTCCATCTCGGTCCCTCTGGACTGGCCTATGTGATTACACAGCACTGGGCTGGAATCAGCGCGGCCCCAATACTCACAGGTACCTGGCAGCAGGCTATATAAGGGAACGCCCAGGATTCCTGGGTGGGTAAAAGGAGAGGGCCCCCCAGCCAAAGAAGGAGACATCTGGGCAGGAATGCAATTGGGCACTCCAGCAGACCTGGAGTCTCCCTGCCAGATATATAAATTTGAGTGGGATGAGGGGGCTGTGGCCTTTTTCCTGTCAGTGGAGCTCAACTGGTGCTGTTCACGGTAAGAGCAGGGTCCCATGTCTCCCGTCCCATTTCAGGGCAAACATCAGCATCCCCCCAAGTTACAACTATTTAGAGAAAGCTGTGTCTTGACTAACCGTCTCCTAAGGAGTCCTTGCTTCCCTTCAAGAAAGACCCTTAAATGGCTACAGTGGGGCTACTGTCCATGAAGGCACCAGAAGCTTCACAGATGTCTAAACTGGGGGTTTGACTTATGAGGAGGATGAATGGGAGAGGAATATAGCCTAACCTCAGTGGGTCTGCTGGGATAATTTGCTCTAGTGATTTCCAAAAGACTGAGTATGGAGCTCAAAGACATTCCTTGCCAGGGCATAGGCCATGCATGATTGGAGGTGCCTTCATCAAACAATCGGTGGGAATCAACTTGAGCTAAGAGTTACGGTGGTGAAAAGAGGAAGGAGGGTTGTGAGTTTGTCCCATGAGGAAGTGGGGATTTTTTTTCTTGGATGCTAACTCTACTCTTCCATCTTTCCCTTGCCCCCAGATGTCCAAAGCTGCCCCCAAGAAAGCTGCAGCCCCTCCCCCACCAGGATTCACTCTGGACCTTAATGACCCTCAAGTGCAGAATGCTGCCATCCGCATCCAAGCCTCCTATCGTGGACACAGGTGAGGGGCATGGAGGGGGAAGGAGGAAGGAAATAGGTCCTGGCACTGAGACAAAGGATACAAAATGCATTTGTGGAGCCGGCAGTCTAAGGGCAAGCTTTAGAGCCCTTTGGGTTTGTTTGATTTTCAGTTTGTGTGATTCACAGAATTTTGAGATTTATTTTTGATTTTTTAAGTGTAACATTTAGAGGCCTTTTTTGGAACTGGGAAGGGGCATAATGCAACAATACAAACAGACAATTCTCACTTTTTTTGTCCTTATTGGAGTAGATTTGTGGATGCACTAATGCATAGTCCATTGACTTCTATGGATTTGTTCCATGTTGGATTCAGCTCAGACAACTCCTGGGATAGCGTGAATATTGCTATTGACTTAGTGCTTTGTTTATTGAAGAGAACTTTCTGCTAGACAATTTTAGTAGAGAATTATCTCCATTATACTACTACTACTCTCTAGGAAAGGAGTCTAAGGACTTCCTCAAACTTTAGGTCCTAGAATGGTACAGGGCGGAGAGACCTTAGCTCAAGTGGTATGAAACTGCTGTATCTGTGCAGTGCAAACACATCTTCTGATGGACTTATGCTGCTATAGATTGGTTTTTATACCATTTGATTTGTATGGACTGTATTTTGTTGTTATGTGTTGTACAATAGTGTTACACAAAGTGCTCCTGATCTATGAGCCATAACTTGCTAGTCAGGAAGAAAGGGAGACAAATTGTAGCCAAAAGGTAAAGGTTTCTGCTTGACATTAAGCCTAGTCGTGTCTGACTCTGGGGGTTGGTGCTCATCTCTATTTCTAAGCCGAAGAGTTGGCATTGTCCGTAGACGCCTCCAAGGTCATGTGGCCAGCATGACTGCATTGAGTGCAGTTACCTTTCTGCTGGAGCAGTACCTATTGATCTATTCACATTTGCATGTTTTCGAACTGCTAGGTTGGGGCAGAAGCTGGGGCTAACAAGGGGAGCTCACCCCACTCCCTGGATTTGAGCTGCCAACTTTTTGGGTCAGCAAGTTCGGCAGCTTAGTGGTTTAACCTGCTGTGCCACTAGGGGCTCCAGACAATAGGTACACATAAGATATTAGCAGTTGGCATCCTGAGGGGGATATTGCTGGCTCCTTTACCCATCTGCCTGAGATAACTTGGGAAGCACTGTTGTAAAAAAAAATGCTCTGGGAACATATTTTGGAAGAGGTGGGTGTTTTCAATAAAAAGACCAGCATTAATAAACATCAAGAAGTGGATGCACAAAATTTCATGCATGGAGGTAGAAACAGAGTGGAGTCAAAGAGATACAGCAACAGTGGGCAACAGGTGGAATAGTACATAATACCTATGGTGATAGTTGAAATGGTACAGCTGTGGGTGGCTGTGCATGGAGAAATGTGATGTAAAACTTTATTTTGAGATGCTGTGCACATGGCTTGACTAGTGGTTGGAGAGTGAAGGAGACGGTGACCATGAAATGAATGGAGAAAGGGTGAGACAAGTGGGAGCTAGATGGAGTGGAGGAGCAGGCAGGAGGGCCTCAAGAAAGCAGGGGAAAATAATTTGGGAATGGGTAGGGGGTAAGAGAGGGATATCATTAGTGAGGGGGCTGGCAGAAAAGAAATACCTTTGACAGCTTGGAGAATGGCAAGATTGTACAGTTCTCTTTCCAACTCCCCGGACTGTCCTGAATCAGGACTCTGCCTCCTCTTCCTGTCATAATGAGATGATGAAATGGAAAAGAAGATGGGTGTTTGCCAGAGCTTGGAAGTCACTAAATTTGGAAATAACTAAAGGTCACATAACTCTTTGTAACTTGAGGGTTTTGAGCCAGGAAGTAATAAGGGATTAACTGAGCCTCATTTCAAGAGTAATAAAGGCACTGGAAACAAAGTGTTTATGGGTGTGATGAGTATGAAGCCACCGTGGTGTAATGATTTGAGCCCTGGAGTACAGAGAACAGGGTTCAAATCCCTGCTCAGCTGTGGAAACCTACTGGGTGACCTTGGGCAAGTCGCACTCCCTCAACCTCAGAGGAAGGGAAGCCAAACTTGTTCTGAACTATCCTTGCCAGGAAAACTCCATGATTGGTTCACTTTACGATCACCATAAGTAGGAAATAACTTGAAGGCATACAACAACGAGAGTAGCATTTTATAGTTATCTTTAAAAGTTATGGATAAAAGCATTTAAAAGATTTATTTTGCATGTTGTATGCTTTTTATCCATCTTTCATATTTTTAATATTTTTTAAAAAGTAACAGAAAAACAATGGCCAATGTGGGCAGTTAGGGAAAACTCCCTGTACTGTAATGGTAATAATAACAATAACATTTTTTAAGGTTATATAAAGAATTTTGGTATGAACTAACTTCAGGAAGTAAATTTTCTGAGTACTGAGTCAGCTTTGTTTCAATGGGAGAGCTGTCCTCCTTCATTCCCCATCACAATCTAATATTTATAACACACTCTTTTTGGCTGAAGCCCCGAGTTCCACCACTTAGAGCTCTGCCAGACTGATGATTTGTGCCATCTCCTGTCATATCATTTAATGTTCTTGCTTGACTCTTCCTGACGCTTCTCCAGCCAAATGCTCTCCTTTAAAAAAGACACCTCCATAAAAAGATAGTACATTTCAGTTTGTGTCTTGCTTGTGATGTGGGTTGTGATATTAGCTGTTCACCCCTCTACAACCCTCCCTATTTTGCATCCAGAAGGGTTCCAGTTTTCATAGACTACATATATTTGTACTTTAGATTTATGTTTAGTTAGACTAGAGATGTTTAACTTAATTATGTAGGTTTTGTTAAAGTATGTTTATGTATGTATAGGCATTGCTGTTTTCTTTATTTGTTTTTTCCTGGTTAAAAGTTAAATTTTTAAAAAGAGAAAGCAATTTTCATGGAATCCTATAGATGTAAGGAATCATAAGGGCCATCTAGTCCAACTCTTTGTCATTCACTGATAGATGCCAGCCTTCTATTTAAAGACCTCCAAAGAAGGAGAGTCCACCAACCTCTAATGCAGTGGTTCTTAACCTGTGGACCGCGGACCACCTGTGAGAAGCAATGATGAAAATCTGGTCCACTAGCCTGCTTCCTCTTTATTTTATTTCCACTCCTTTCGTGCCGCCTGTCACTCCTTCCCCTGTCACTGACCATGGCATGTGTTCTGTATCAGAAACTAGAGCTGATGTGATCTATCTGATGCAATTTTCTGAATCAGCACCCCAAATCAAATCTAAAGTTGACCAAAAACTGATTCGTAACCATTTTGGTACTGATATTGGAGAGTGGTCCCTGGTCAAGTGGTCTCTGGTCAAAAAAAATGTTGGGAACCACTGCTCTAATGCAATTGATCCCACTGTTGGGCAGCTCTTACCAGTTTGTCATATGCTAGCATTTCTCCATAGGCCTCCATAAACAATTTTAAACTACCGTACTTTTTTACTCTCTCTAAAAATTTAGTCTATTGCACTCTTATTTATTTATTTATTTCACTTGTATACCACTTTTCTCCCCCCAGCAGGGGACTCAAAGTGGCTTCCAACATAATTGTGGCAAAATTTAATGCCTCACATAGAGAAACCTAATATAACAATAATAACATACAATTATCAATTGAATCATAATTGGTATCAGGATAAGATTATCCCTACACATACTACTAAAATTCAGAAAGTGTGGAGTTTGGTGGCAGGGGGTGGGGGAAGTATAACCTCTTGTATCTTGTTCATTTCCAAGACATACATGTACTCTATTCCAGAAACCATTGAGATTTCACTGGCCCCACCAATAAAGCTGACTTAGGGATCCTGTCTCCAAAAAGTTACATTTAGTCCTGCAAACTTGAGGTGGTTGTTGAACATCTAAAAGAACTGCTCTTGTGTATGTCTTGCAGGGGAGCATTTTGATTGGGGGGGTGATTAAGGGGCTGAGACTGGGTGGAAGAAGGGTCAAGCCAAACTTTTGTAAAAGTGGCCCCATTAATGTGGGATATAATGAGCATGACTCAGGGATCCTGAATAAACATAACAGTTTAAATTTACCAGTGCTCTAAAAGCAAACTTGAGGTGGAAATGGGAGTTACTAGCATCTAAAAGAACTGCTGGGTTGTGTATGATCAAGGGTTAAGAGCAAATCCCCTTTGGACAAATCCAAATTCAAGCATTACAACAGGAACATGCTGAAAACTGAGCCAAGCAAGTCATTGCGTTAATTAGCTTTTAGAGTTTGCCTCTATCCTAGCATGGGAAGTGATGACTTTAAAGGTCAACCAGAAAAGCAAAACATTTAATGTCTGGATAATTGCTGTAATTTATGTCCTAGAAACAACCATATATACAGTAAAGTCATTTCTATGGGCATAGTTTGGTAAACAGATTTTAAGCTCCAGATCATCACCCCTTTTTCTATAATACACACATACACAGAGCCATTACAAGGAAAGGCTTCTCAGTTTGTTTTTAGTAGCTCTTCGAATGATTTACAGTGTTCCCTCACTTATTGCTGGGGTTACGTTCCAGGACCTCCCTCAATAAGTGAAAAGCCGCAATGTAGGGATACTCTATTTATTTTAATATTTATCCATTATTTTAGTCGTTATACACTATTTGAAGTCTTTATACACTTAAAATAAAGTGAAGGAAAGGAAGGAAAGTCCCTTCAAGGCTGGAGGGAGGACTGAGGAGGGAAAGCGCCTTGGAGAGCAGCGGTGGCAAAACCCCATAAAACAGCGAAAATACCATGCTATATATTTTAAATTAATATTTTTTGAAATCTGCAAAACAGCGAGTCCGCAATAAGCGAATCACGAAGTAGCGAGGGAACACTGTAAATCCATTTTAGGTAGATCACAGAACAGTATATAAAGAGGTCTTGTACTTTGAGACAGACTTTTCCATTGAATTGCTAAGTGTCTGGCAACTTGCAGTGTGAGGAAAGGTCGAGACTGAAGACATGATACCAAGAGAATTAACATGACCAGACTATGGTACGGTATCTTATATGTATGTGTGTGCAATGGTAACCTAATTCTAGAAAAAAGAGCAGCGCTGCTTCTATTTTTCTTCTAAAATGGTGACAACTCTTTGTAGATGTTTTTGTAAATATACTAAGCCCTTAAAGCCCTATGCAACTTGTGACCTTTCTGAAAACACCACAGTCGTCCAGAGAAGTTCTTCTCTCTGTCCCATTACCTTTTCAGGCTTGCTTGGTTGAAAAGGGCCTTCTTGGTAGCTGCTCCCAGGCATTTGAACTTCCTCCTTAGGGAAGGAGTATAGGCAGTCCCCTAATTACAAACATCCAACTTACAAATGACTCATAGTTAAGAACAGGGTGACACAACAGGGAGGGAGAGAAATCTACCCATTGGAAGGGAAAATAACTCCTGGAAGTTTTCATGGGAAAAAGGTGCCTCCAGTGAAGCTTTCCCGCCAATCCTTGTTTCCACAACAAGCCACATTTTTCAAAATTCAGTTCTCACAGAGACAGAAAGTGAGGTGAAATCTTCTGGGGAACAGATAGCAAAAGAAATACTATAGGGATGTCAGCCCTTCCCTATGCTATCCAAAGCATGTATGTATGTATGTATGTATCTATATAAATAAAAATGTAATGTTCATTTGTGGGATTAACATCACTCAAAAACCACTGGATGAATTGACACCAAATTTGGATACAATACACCTGTCAGGCCAGCAAGTGACCATCACTCATAAAAACACTGAAAAACACAATGGAAAAGACTTTAAAAGCCAAAAAACCCACATTACAATGCATGGACAAAACCACTTATACAGTGTTCCCTCGCTACTTTGCGGTTTGCTTATTGCAGACTTGCTGTTTTGTGGATTAAAAAAATATTAATCTAAAATATATAGCATGCTATTTTCGCTGTTTTGTGGGGTTTTGCTGTCGCCGTTTTCCAAGTCGCTTTCCCTCCTCAGTCTTCCCTCCCTCCCTTCAGCCTTGAAGGGCCATTTCTTCCTTTCCTTCACTTTATCTTAAGCATATAAAGACTTAAAATAGTGTATAATAGAAGTGTTTGATTAAAGAAAAAAATGGTTAAAAATTCATTTCGGATATAGAGGGTGCTGGCGATTTAAATCTGAAATGATTTCTGAAAAATTCTGAAAAAGTCAGAATTTTCTGAAATTTCTGAAGTGCTTCGTTAATGGCAGGCGCGATTGTGCAATATGCAACAACCTGCAAACAGGACAGGCGAAATTTGAAGGATTCCCTTTCCCTCAGTTTTAGACTGCTACTGACGAAACTTGCCACAGTGGTAAAAGATTCTCCTCTGCCAGCATATTAACTTTCAACATGTATAGAAGATCCCTGGGGTTTTGACGATTTTAAAAGTAATTTCAGTAATTTAATAAGGAATATTACAATAAGAAATGTGCTGTTTCCAGGATTCTCTTGGAAATTTTAAATCTATCTGTTTTGCATATTTGTCGAGCACACCCCTCTGAATATGAGAAAATAGAATTTATCTCACAGCATTAAATTAATTTACTACATTTGCTTGTTTCCAAGATTAGTAGATTTCTAGTTTCCCAAAATACCATGTGTAACCCCAAGGAGAGGAAAGGGGCCTTCCAAAGTTTTATTGTATTGATTCCCAAGGATAAGATTGGATTAGTAGATTTCTAGTTTCGCATAGTACAACTTGTAACCCCAAGGAGAGAATAAGCCCTTAGAAGTTGTATTCCCTGCTTCAGGAAGGGAATTATTAACAGCAAAGGGGAATTCTGGTTTTCCAAAGCACAGAAGTCAAACCCCAGGAAAAAAAAACCCCCGTAGAAGTTGGATTCCCTGCTTCAGGATGTATCCAGTTTACTCAGATGGGACAACAGGGTGGCCCATACAGTTAAATCAAATGCTGAGTGCTTCTATGTCACAGTGTCATCACACTTCTGGAGTAGACCAGGAAGGATCGTTTCTCTTAGGCTGCAGAAATTACAGTGTCCAGTGGCAGAAAAGGAAAGAGTGGTGAACATCCATAGTCATTTTGTCATCACACACGACATTTATTAACAAACTTTGTGGTTAGAGAAAATATAGTGATCCTGAATATTCAGTGTGGTTTGGCTCCAAGGGATTCCCCCGCGCGCCGCTGTTCCAACCCTGGATACCAAAATCCATGGCTACTCAAGTCTCATTATATATATTGGCCTACTAAAATCACATCCCTTATATAAAATGGGAAAATCAAAATTTGTTTTTTGGAGTTTAAAATTTTTTTAAAGCAATGGGTGGTTTTATTTTATTTCATGTCAAAATCATTGCATACATAAATTAGTATAAAACTGATAAAGTAGAGGGAGTGCAAATGGCCATGGATGGCTGGGTCCATGGATACAGTATCAGTAGATATGGAGTGCTATCTGTATACTAATGAGAGAGGGCATTGTTTTATTTTAATTCTTATATAGAAGTTTATGTTTAAAAATTTATTGAGGCAGGTGCAGCTGATGTGGGGAAATAAGATCGAACAAACTGCAACAATAACTGCTAGTCGAATTGCCAGAAAGAGTCAATTCTTATATGCCAACAGGATTCTAAGATGCTATAGTATGCCCGAGTGGTTTCTCTCCTACCGTAGTTAGCTGTCCAGTTATCACAATTGATCAGATTCTACACATTCTCCCTAGAAAACAATTTATTTTAATTACACAGCTAGCTACAGTTTAATCATGTTAATTTTGGGGTGGCAAGTAAGCTGGTTGATGGATGTGTGCTTTCTTTAAGCCATTTGCGTGTGTCAGTTCTAAAAATGGCCTGTATGGTTGTGTATCCCCAATTTATTATTTATTATTTATTTAAAACTTTTGTATCCCGATCTTCTCAACCTACGTAGAGGGACTCAGACCGGCAGACAACAAGAATTCAATGCTAACATTAAAATCTAAAACATCATAAATCAACAATAAAATTATCAAATTCATATAAAATAAATTACGTAAAAAGCCGTTCACCACGGTAAAATCATGTCCAACTCAGTTCCTGTAATAAATCTCTAAATAAATAAAAGAAATGTATTCAGTCCATATATTGTGGTCAGTGACTTTAGTTGATTAGCAATCTCCGCCCTCATTCTGCGAAGGCCTCATTCCATAGCCATGTTTTCACTAGCTTCCTAAAGGAAGGAGGGAGGGGGCAGATCTAATTTCATTTGGGAGGGAGTTCCACAGGTGGCGGGCCAACACAGAAAAGGCCCTGTCTCTCATCCCCACCAGACGCGCCTGCAAAGATGGTGGGACCGAGAGCCGGGCCCCTCCTGACGATCTTAACATAGGAGAGAATACGTTTGGACAGGTAAATAGGGCCGGAACTGTATAGGGTTTTTTAGGTTAAAACCAGCACTTTGAATTGTGCTCGGAAGCTAATTGGCAGCCAATGGAGCTGGCACAACAAGGGAGTTGTATGCTTTCTGGAGTTATAGGCCCCATCTATACTGCCATATAATCCAGTTTCTGAATCCATATTATGTGCTGGATTATATGGCAGTGTAAGGTAAAGGTAAAGGTTTCCCCTGACATGAAGTCTAGTTGTGTCTGACTCTGGGGGGTGGTGCTTATCTCCAATTCTAAACTGAAGAGCTGGCATTGTCCGTAAACGTCTCCAAGGAAATGTGGCTGGCATGACTGCATGCAGTACAGTTATCTTCTCACAGAAGCAGTTTTTACTAAGCTACTCACATTTGCATGCTTTTGAACTGCTATGTTGGCAGAAACTGGGTCTAACAGCGGGAGCTCATCCCACTCCCAGATTCAAATAGTCAATCTTTCGGTCAGCAAGTTCAGCAGCTCAGTGGTTTAACCCGCTGCGCCACAAGGGGGCCCTATATATGGCAGTGGGTAGACTCGTGTAATTCAGTTCAAAGCAGATAATCTGGATTCAGAAACTGGATTATATTGCAGTGTAGATCCAGCCACAATGTCTCCTGAACTCACTTCATGGCCTGGCTTTGGGCACTATTAAAAACAGCACTTGTTTGCTGTAGTCTGAAGGGGGAAATAAAGTGGAGTTACCAGTGCCTGCTTAAAAGGGCTTGGTGGCCATGTTGGCATGGGGATTTGGGTGTTGCAAACTTAAAATGTACCCCTTACAAGTTGCGCTATTGTGCACCACCAGGTCCCGCAAGGAGCTGAAAGAGAAGGGCCCACCACGGGTGCTGCAGAACCTCAAGGACGTGGTGCTGATCGAAGGGAGTGCTGCCAAGCTGGATTGCCGCATCAGTGCCTTCCCAGACCCCTTCATTCGCTGGTTGAAAGATGGTGTGGAACTCAAGGACGGCCCCAAGTACCGCTATGTCTTTGAGGACCCTGACGTTGTTGCCCTGGTGGTGCGTGATGGCGGCCTTCCTGACTTGGGCAAGTACACCATCACTGTGAAGAACCCCTTTGGAGAGTGCTCCGATTCAGCACGCCTCCTAATAGAAGGTAAGGTGGCCCCTTTCGCTCCCTTACATAGCCACGCTCTCCTACTAAACATAGACACAGCCGTCCCTCTGGGCAGCTAAGTCATTCTAGAGGCATTCCTCTTTGAGTGAGCGGTTCCCTGTGGGACATCTCACCGCCTGCTCTGCTCCTTTGAGTCGTAGCTCTGTCCACTTCTATTCATAGTTGTGTGTCTTGAGTAGAGAAACGCCAAGCTCCTTTCAATTTCAGCCATGCCTGTGTCAAGATATAGCCTCCCTATATTTTAGACAGAAAGCTGACCTTTCCCTAACTGTGGTCCTAGAGTAAGGCTTGAGAAAAATTACCGTTTTGATAATATCATCCAGAATCCTCCAACCAGCATAGTTAAAGCCTTCCAGAAAGTACATAACTCCACAGAAATTAATGAAATGCTATCCTAACCTGCATGACAAATGTTGGAAATGTGAGGAACACGTAGGCTCATTTTTCTATATATCGTGGGCTTGTAAAACAGCTTAAGAATTTTGAAAAGTAATACAAGAAACAATTCAGAAAATGTTAGATGTAAAGGTCCAGTTTAAATCGGAATACTTCCTGCTGAGAATCTCAGATATAGTAATGGATAAAAATAATGACCGACTATTCAATTATTTAATAACAGCAGCCAGAATGGCATATGCTCAAGACAGGAGAACAAAAGAAATACCTACAAAAGAAGAATGGATATAAAAATAATTGATGTAAAGAATGCAGATAAATTAACTCAATTATTAAATAAATCTTCATATGGATATAAGAATACAACAAATTGGACACCAATAAGAGACTATTTGAAACATGAAAAAAATAAAATTGCTTATTGAACCTTACTAAAAATATTGAACTTTATCGAAAATTAAGTGAAAAATTGTCACCCAGTAGGATACTAAAGAGGGGAAAGCAATGCTGCAGTGTGTGTGTGTGTATACACACACACACACACACATACATACATATACACACAGAAGAGAGGACAATTAAGACCACAGTGAAAAAGATTGGAAGTCTTTTTTCCTTTTCTCCCCCCCTCTCTACTACTTTCCTCTTCTCTCTTCCCCTTTAGGCTAAAACCTTCCCTTCCCTAATAGACAATAGTAATACAGTTGTGTTATTTGGGGGGGTCCCTCCTTTTTTTCTTTAGTATTATTTTATTTTGTAGTGTTAATATTATTGTTAGTGCACCTGGGCGAGAAAGCCTATACCTATATATCCTCGTATGCTCTTCCTTTTGCTTTTCTTTCTGGCATTTTAAGATATTGTAAATAGTTTGTAATAAATAAAAATTACTTTGAAAAAAAAAAGCCTTCCAGAAAGTTTGGGCAACCTTCCTGTACAAACCAAGATTTCAGGTTAAAGATGTCTGTAGAATAACTGCAGTTTGACACCACTTTAACTGCCATGCTCAGTGGGAATTGTGGTTTGCTGAGGCACCAGTACTCTTAAGCAGAAAAAGCTAAAGGCCTTGTAAAGCATTGAGCCATGGCAGTTAAAGTGGCATGAAACTGCATGAATTCTGCAGTGAAGATGCACCCCAAAACTTACTTTTTAAGATTTCTAGACGTCTCTACCCATCATTTCAACAGTATTCCTCCCTTCTAGATAGAACTGTGAACTTCCTCTTACATAACTATCATCCTAGACTAGAGCTGGGAAAAGTAACTTTTTTTGAAGTGCAACTTCCAGAACCCTCCAGCAGCACAATTGTTTTGAGATCATAAGTTTGGCATAGTAAGGTTTTAATTCTAATTTGATGAGAGAAAGATGCTGGATGTGCTTCCCAGGCAATTCTGGATGTGTATTCCAATTTCCCCCCACATTTTATCCTATTAGTAGAATAGGAGCCCCTGTGATACCTACTCAGAGAAGGAAATGCATCCCTGAGATTGGTACCCAGGAGAGGTCTTCTTTTACATTTAACTTCAGGCTCAAGTTGGAATGGGATGGGATGCCTTAGCCAGAAATAGGGCCCGGTTCCCAAGTCTTATATGTGAGTCCTCTACTAACCTGATCCCTTTGCTTCACCACCCCACACTTGATCCTCAAAGACATACAGCAACTGGAGAAACTGAATATCAACATATAACCGAGTCCATACCCATGAAAGCTATTCGAAACCCTCTTCATCACAAGGGATGGTAACCCCATCCCTTGACCTTTTTACTAAATCCTGGAGCCCAGGGAGAACCCTCCAATTCCATAGGATGATCCAAGTGGTCACAACACCAGAATCCATTGTAATGCTATGAAAATGTACGAATGTTCTAGGTAATCTCAAAGTAATCTCTCTACTTTAAATTTCAAAGCAGCATTGAGAATTATGCAGCCCCCCTTTTGCTGTTGGACCACATCTTCCAGCAGTGTTTCTAGCCTAGCTAATGGCGAAGGCTGGGAGATGCAGTTCAACAACATGTAGGGCTCTTCTCCATGGGCTCAATAGCACACAATGCCTGAGAAACCGCTCATGGATGACTACTTTTGACATGACATCTGTTTAAACTGGTTTTGCCCCAAACTAAAGTTAGGGGATATTCTGAAGTCTGGGCATAAACTCCAGAGCATTTCCATAGTTAATGTACAGTGTGGATAGAACAGCTGCCATCCCCATTCTCATCAGTGCAGGGAAGGGGATGAAATGAATATGTTTCACTCTCATCATTGCTGCTGGGCAGCCCCCACTCTGGAATCTGGTATTAAAAGTCTATACACTGCAATAATAACTTCTTCACAGTGGTGTGGTTTTTTGTTGGGTGGACTGGTGGGGAAAAGGCAACATGGGCAAATTGAGCAAATTCTGCAAAAAAAATATTTTTTTTTAAATACCCCCCAAAAAAACCCCAGCATGGGTTGTAGCCTGTGACTTTGCCCAAAACACATAGCTTAGTTACGGGAAAACTTTTGGTTCTTTAAATAATTTAGCCTGTAGCACCAACCCTACCTATCAGGCCAGTGGCCAGTGGCCAAAGATTGTGAGACCCATAGATTTAGGGTTATCTGAGTTCACACTGCCATATAATCCAGCTCAATGTGGATTTTTTACAGTCATGTGGAAGGGGCCTAAAACATCAGAAAAGTCAAAGTTTCCATGTTTCTGCTATAGCTTCAGCAAGAAATTCCCTCCTCCTGAAAAGCAAGGGCCCTAAGAGGAGATACCACTTGTTCTCTTGCAGTGCCTGCCAAGATTAAAAAAGGCCCAGATAGCACCAAGGCCAAGAAAGGCACCACTGTGAACCTGACCGCCCTGATCAGTGGGGAGCCAGCACCTGATGTTGGTTGGTCCAAAGACGGCCAGGATATTGAAGAGGATGATCGGTGAGTAAGGTCCACTGGTAAGACTGTAAGCCAGGTAGCAGAGTTATATACTCATGTATAAGTTGACCTCATGTATGAGTTAAGAGCAGGTTCAGGGGACAAAATTATGGGTTTTGATATAACCCCTTGATAAGCCAATGGCAATTCTGCAGAAAGAGGAAAGCACCAATGGTGCCTCAAGGGTCCAGCTATCTCTGGCCACCACCTCCAGTTTTCTGCCCCAGCATTCAAAAAAGTCAGAAACAGAAAAGGTGGAGAGGAAATCAGTGTTTCTTTTAAGTTCTCCCTGGATGGAGAATATTCTTGCCTTCTCTGAAAAGGATAGGTTAAGGTAAAGTTTTCCCCCTGACATTAAGTCCAGTCTTGTCCAACACTGGGGATGATATTTTTCCATTTTTTAAAATAAAATTTAAGCTATATTACTTACACATGGATCAGTCAATGTAGGGAGTTTTTTGTGTTATTAACTAAAATTTCTGGACTTATTCATGAGTTTATACCAGGCATGGGCAAACTTTTTTGCCTTGGGGCTGCATTGCAGAAGGGCCGGGCAAGGAGAGAGCGGAGCCGGGCATATGCTGAGTGGGGAGGGCCTAGGAAAGGGCACTCACTGCTGGCCGTCACCTTGCCTGTCAATACAGGACAGGAGCTGAAAATATGGGACATGAAATTCTGAGCAAAAATACGGGATGTCCCGTATAATACGGGACAGGTGGCAACCCTAAGCAGGGCAAGGCAGGGCCCAGGTTATGCTCAGGTTGGCCTACCAGCATAAGGACGGGGCTGCTCATCCCATCCTTTTGCTCGGAGAAAGAAGGGACACGCAGTGACTGCTCTGATCCTTCCCCCTCCCCCAAATCCCCCTCCCCCAATCCTCGGGCTGCCCTCTTGGCATTATGCTAGGAGGAGGGTGAGACAGGTAGTGTCTCAGAGTGCTCCGGAGGGCTCTCAGCTGCCACATGCCTTCCTTGAGCCATCCTCCTGGCATAAGTATCGATCCACTCCTACTGTCCTATGCCACGAAGGCGAGACAGACAGTGGTCGAGAGCACTCCAGAAGGCTCTCAAATGCTATGTGCCTTCCTCCCCCATCTTTTTGCATAAGGCACATGACGGGCTTCCATGTCCTTCTGCCAAGAGGAGAGGGAAAATGAGGAGGGCCTGAGATAAGCACCCAGGGGGCCACATCTGACCCCTGGGCCTTAATTTGCCCATTCCTGGTATATACTGTATACAAAACCAATGCACAGCAAGAGCAGACTAAGGCCGGTAACTCGGTATGCCTTCCTTTCCTCAGTATGCTTTCCTACTCATGGAAACAGTTCAAGCAGCCTAGGAATCAACATGGATGGTGTGGAAGTTGCAGTTTTGGAGCATTATCTGAAATGCTCCAAAATTTGGACTATCATCTTAAACCTTGAATAAGAGTTCCCGTTGGACTACAGTTCATAAAACCTAGTAAAGAACCAAGGTGGTTGGAAGATTCCAGAAGTTGTAGTCCAAAAGGCAAGTTTTCCTCAGGAGGTTTAGACTTGAAATAACGTAAGGTTACCTCCTCGTTCTTTCAAAGAACGTCCACTTCTCATGGTTATTAGAGCAGAATCTCAGGTAGCTTTTTTTCCAGGAAGAACAGCTTGAGACATACCCTAGGGTACTCTTTAGGGTTCATTACTTACCTGGACCTCAGTTCCTAGTCTGGATTAATTGGGGCAGCCTACCACACTAGTAATGGTAAGGAGGAACAAAAGTGGAGGGCAGGCAATGGGAAGGAAGGCTGAAGGTACATGTCAGAACTGGGATTGAAACCACTGGCTTTCCTTTCCTTTCAGGTTGTACTACAATATTGGCAGTGATTCAACCACTCTCACTATCAAAAAGGTGACGCCGGCTGATGCTGGGAAATACGAGGTCTTTGTGGAGAACAGTCTGGGCATGGACGAGTCCTTTGCACGCCTTGATGTGGTTTGAGCCCCAGCTTTCCATCTATACAGTCCCTGCCCTAGCCCACCTTCTCTCCATCCTTGCCAAGTACGATCCAGAAGGTTGTGCTGCCTGGCTGTGGGAACAAGCTAGGCAAAGAGAAGCAAATCCCTCTTCTGGTGGTATTACCAGGATATTTTCTTGTTTCCTGAAGATGCATGGGATCTTTTGTTTTCTCTTCCTGCATCTCTCTGGCTCTCTTGCAAGTGCCATTCTGCTTCACAGTGGCAGTGCAACATCTTTCCTTGCTTGACTTGAAGGCAGAAATCCCCTCCCTACCCACACTGCTTAATAGGCCTGGTTGATCCATGGTTCTAAATGCTTCAAAAGTACTTACAAAACAAAATTTCTGGTAGTGAACATTTCAGAACTCTAACAAAACTTTCATTATAAATGGCAGTTCCTAATTGGTTCTGTCTTTAAAATTGCCAATAATGAAATACTAATGAAATTTTGAAAGAGTTCTGAAATGTTCACCACCAGAACTTTTTTTTGTAAGTACTTAGAACCATGGATCAACCAGGCCTACCTTAGGGCAGATAGGTGGGGGACATGCAGCTTTCTGGATCTTGTCAGACTGTGACTCTCATCACTTCCCATAATTGACTGTGCTGGATAGGCCTGATGGAAGTTGCAGTCTTACAACATCTCAAGGGCCAGACTTTGGTCTGGGGCATGTAAATCGGGGAGCTGAAATCCCCAACACCTCAGAGTGAATAAGACATGCCAGGAGCCTCCAGTCTCTTTCTAATCTGTTTTCTTGCTCTACGAAATTCAATAAAGCCAATTGATTATACAAAGGTCTTGTGTGTACTGCTTATAAATAAAAATCTCATCTCTGTCTTGCATGAAAAGCAAGTGGCATCAGGTCCTTGCAGTCAGAAAAGACATCTCAAAAGACATTTTAGAAGCAGCCTGTTCCAAAATCTGTAAAATAAAAAATTCTAATTATGTGATTGGGTCACCTTAGGGTTGCCCTAAATCAGAAATGTCTTGAGGGCCCACAACAACAATAGACTACTTATGCCAAGTTCCTGTGGGCTAAGGCCAGGGCACTTAAAGTGGAATCATAAGGGCCACATGTGAAAAGTCCTGAGGTCAAGGTTTCCATTATTTATGGCAGCAGTGGGCAAGGAGGAGTCCTTCTGAGGTTGCTCGACTGCAACTCCATTCATCCATTGTGTTGGCAAGGGCTGATGGGAGTTGCAGGCCAACATGCAAAGGGCTACAGATTCCTTACTGTATTATGTGTTAAAGGAAGAGGAAATGTACCTTGTGACATAAAACACATATATACACACAGACACACACTGAGAACTCCTACAGATGGGACAAATGTGTCAGAAGGCTGCAGCACTTGTTCCTGTAGTTCTTGTTTTATACATCCAGATTATAATTCAACTACAAGTAGTCTGGAGTTACACTTTGAAAATGTACCTGTTCCAACTTACAAATAAATACAGCTTAAGAATTTAATTTAATTGTTGAATTGTTTAAGACATTGAATTTTGCCTCTGCTGTAAACCGCCTTAAGTCCCCTTCGGGGTCGAGAAGGGTAGGATATAAATATAATAAATAAATAAATAAATAAGAACAAAGCCACAGATTTATCTTATTCATAATTTTGGAGACTGACTGTATTTTCTAGTAATTCTCAAAGCTAGCTGCAACACTCCCATGTCAGTTTCTTTTCATTCTGAATATCTTTTTCCCCTTAAAATAATAACAATTCTTTATAGACCACCCTAATAATAATAATAGTAATAATAATACTTTATTTATAGACCACCCTCTCTCCCCAAAGGGACTCAGGGCGGTTCACAAGAAAAACAAAAATGGCAAACATTCCATGCCAAAAAACAAATAAACAGAACTGATGGCAAAACTTATAAAGGTATAAACAACCAGAACTAAGGGTTAAACTAGATAAATGTCATAAACACAAGAAGTCAAACCAATTAAACACAATATGTGAAAAGCATCGTATAATGTATTACATCATCAGGCTGAGATAGGTGTCCTATGTCCGGATGAGAATGAGTTTAAGATATGCTAGTCCTCCTCTAGGTTACACAGATGGGTCTTTGAAAGCTTTTTAAAGGAGAGGAGAGAGGGGGCCAGTTTTAGTTCTTTGGGAAGGGAGTTCCAGAGACACGGAGCCAGAAGGCCTCTTCTCTTGTTCCCACCAGCTGCACCTGAGACGGGGGTGGGACCGAGAGTAGGGCCTCCTCTGCGGACTGCAGTGCTCATGCTGGTTTGTATGTGGAGATGCGGTTTTTCAAATAGTCTAGGCCTGAACTGTCAGTGCTTTGGTGTACCACTTCATTAAATAAACAAGAAGGAATTTTGCTTTTCAACCCATTGGACTCTCTCATTAAGTCATGCTCCAGCTAGGGGTACAAAAAAGCCTTTGGAAAAGCTCTGGTACAAATACAAGAAAAATACTGAAAATAACCTTCCTCCTCAAAAACTAGAATGAAGTAATTCAGAGGTCAAATCCAAGTCAAACCATAGGAGCTACACCAGGCATGGGTGAACTTTGGTCCTCTAAGTGCTTTGGACTTCATCTCCCACAAAATCTCCTCTAAGTGTTTTGGACTTCATCTCCCACAATAACTGGAGAGCCAAAGTTTGCCCATGCCTGAGCTACACCATGAAAACTCTCATATTTTTAGTGTAATTAGAAAAAGCCCACAGGAAAAACATACTAACTTCCTGCTGTTCTGAACTTGCCTTCTTTATCATCTCAAAAATATGGAAAACGTAGACTTATTTTCTCTAGAAGATTTATAGATGTTTCTCTTTATCTGAGATCTATATAACCGGCACAGAATATCACCAGAGATGGTTTGTTATTTAGGAGGATGTTGACAGGGTCTGGTACTGTATGCAACCACAACTTCTTGTCATTTGTTCTGGGCATGTTCCAGGCATGTAGCCGGGGGAGGGGGGCTGGAGGGGCTCAGTCCCGTCCCCCCCCCGAAATTCTCAGGGTGGTCCACGAGAAGACCTTACTGGTACATTATTTAAACTGTTATGTGTATTCATATCATGATCTGATCACCATGCTCAATATATCCCATATGCATGGGAGTATTGGGATAATAATCCAAAAGGTTTGCTAGGGTAGATCCTCTCTCACTCAGACTCAGCCACTCCCGAATCAAACTTAGCGCCCCCCCCCCCCGAATCAAAATCCTGGCTACTGCCCTGGCATGTACTATTGTGGTCATAGTATTTCCAGGGTAACAACAGTGATATAGCTCAGCAAACAATACAAGCCAGGGGGGAAAATCAGCTATTGTCAAAATGGAGTTGTTCAGGCTCACTAAAACTGATTCACGTACAACTGAATCTTTCATTCCTATTTTGCACCAACAACCCCACATGCTTATAGTTCTATGACTCCACTATGGCTGCCATGACAACAGTCTGTGTAACCCTTGGTTAGTAGTTTAATCTGAGGAACCAGAGGAATTAATTTGATTTGTGGATCCTAAATGCCCTTTCATAAAGTGTCAATAACAGGATGTTGTCATGGCAGTTAAATGCTAGCATAAGGAGCTTTCCCCACAAAGTGTCCTCAGCAGCCTTTCTTACCTGGCCTGACTCTTTTTTCCCTAGGTAAAGGTTTTCCCCTGACATTAAGTCCAGTTGTGTCTGACTCTGGGGTTTGGTTCTCATCTTCATTCTTAAGCCAAAGAGCCAGCATTGTCCATAGACACCTCCAAGGTCATGTGGCTGGCATGACTGCATGGAACATTGTTATCTTCCCACCAGAGCGGTATCTATTGATCTACTCACATCTGCATGCTTTCAAACTGCTAGGTTGGCAGAAGCTGTGGCTCACAGTGGAAGCTCACGCCACTCCCCAGATTTGAACCTGCAACCTTTCGGTCAACAAGTTTAGTAGCTCAGCGGTTTAACCCACTGTGCCACCGGGGGCTCCCTAGAACAGAATAATAATAATATCCATTATTTATATTCCGCTCTATCTCCCCGAGAGGACTTAGAGGGGATTACAGAACATATATGGCAAACATTCAATGCCGTTATACAATTAACAACAAACAACAAAGATACATAGTACATAGACAGAGGCAAGGCTTCCCTCTTTTTCATATCCAGCATCTGGAGGCTGTTGCCCATAGACACCTTCTTAATCGAATTGCTGATATGTCTACATGGGCACCTTTTACCTCCCCGCCAAAGCGGTACCTATTTATCTACTCACATTACTGTTTTCAAACTGCTAGAAGTTAGGGCTAATGGTGGGAACTCACCCTGACCTAAACGTGAGTAGATCAATAGGTAAAGGAAGGTAAAGTGCTCCATGCAGTCATGCTGGCCATATCACCTTGGAGGTCTCTACGGACAACGCCGGCTCTTTGGCTTAGAAATGGAGATGAGCACCAACCCCCAGAGTTGGACACAACTAGACTTAATGTCAGGGGAAACCTTTACCTTTCTTTACCTACGAGATTGAAAAACTATAGCAAAATGTGCTGTAGGATGTCCTGCAGTTTAATAAACCCTTTCCATGTTTTATGATGGAACCAATTAGAAAATGACATTTATAACTCAGGAACAAAAAACGTGTTACACAGACAGTGTTATCGCAGTTGGGCACCACCTTGACTGCCATGGCTCAATGCTATGGAAATCTGGGATTTGTTGTTTAGTGATACACCAGCATTTTCAACAGAGGTTAGCTAAAGATCTTGCAAAACTACCACTCCCATGATTCCATAGCAGTGAGCCCTAAACTCCTTAAAGGGGCGTCTAATTGCATTAAATCTATACTGAAGCACCTTCAAAGAAGGAACCGAATCCTGCGAGGAGTCTGGGCTTGGCTTCGATTCCCTTGGCAATGCTTCCCCCTAGAGGTTCTCGGGGGCATTGCAGGATCCCAGCCTCGCAGCCACGCATTTTCCTCCGGCTTGGCCAGGAGAGGCGCTGTCCCGCCCCGTGACCCTGGCGTTTTGGTGTGACGTGTCGTTTCCACGTGTTCGGAAGTAAGACTCGCCATTCAAGCCGGGCAGGGCGAAGGCACCGGGGGCTCCCTCTTGGCTGTTGGCTGCTGCTTCCCCCGGCATCATCTTTGCACAAAACAGAAGGCAGGATGCTGAAAGCCGTCATCCTCATCGGGGGACCCCAGAAAGGTAAGACCCACCTCTGCGCCCCCTCATCTTTCCCTTCCTAAACCTCTCCAAGGGAGTCTCCTGCCCTTCAGCCACCCCATAAGCCACTGCCCCACCTATCCAGGATCAACAGTATAGGAAAGTCCAGTCGTGTCCGACTCTGGGGGTTGGTGCGCGTCTCCATTTCTAAGCTGAAGAGCCGGCATTGTCCGTAGACGCCTCCAAGCTCATGTGGCCAGCATGATTGCATGGAGCGCTGTTACCTTCCTGCCGAAGCGGTACCTATTGATCTACTCACATTTGCATGTTTTTGAACCGCTAGGTTGGCAAAAGCTGGGGCTAACAGCAGGAGCTCACCCCGCTTCCCAGCTTCGAACTGTCAACCTTTCAGTCAGCAAGTTCAGCAGCTCAGAGATATTAACCTGTTGCGTCACCGAGGTCTCCTTCCCATCCATAGTGGGGTTTTTTTTTTAAAAAAGTATACTTCTTACGATATCAGAAATGGACTTCCAACCAAATAAGCAGGGAGTGGAAGGTAAGAGGTAATCCAGGCTTTCTTTTCAGCACTTTTAGCAGAACCTTCCTGCACAAGCGGTAACTATTGATCTATTCACTACTGTTACCTTCCTGCAGAAGCAGTACCTATTGATCTATTCACATTTGCATGTTTTTGAACTGCTAGGTTGGCAGAGGCTGGGGCTAACAGCGGGAGCTCACCCCACTCCCCGGATTCGAACCTGCGACCTTTCGATCAACAAGTTCAGCTGTGCCACCGGTGACTCCTAACAGTATATATATTTAAAATACTGCTGCTTCATCCTAACCTTGGGTGCATTTACACCAGGGGTGCTCACACTTTTTCAGCATGCGAGCTACTTATAAAACAACCAAGTCAAAATGATCTACCTACCCACTACAAAAATGTGAAACATATAATACAATATCTGCTTTGAACTGGGTTTTCTGAGCCCACACTGCCATATAATCTGATTCAAAGCAGATAACACGGGATTTTATTCAACTGTGTGGAAAGGACCTCAGATAACCCAGGGCCGGCAGCACTTGGGCAGCGTCGGGAGCCTGCGGGGCAGGACTGAGCCTTCCTCCCACCCTGCCTGCGATCTACCAGGATGCCCTACGCGATCTACCAGTAGATCGCGATCTACCGAACGAGCACCCCTGATCTACACTGTAGAATGAATGCAGTTTGACACTCTTTGAACTCAATGCTATAGAATTGTGGGATTTGTAGTTTTATACCTTGTTTAACCTTCTCTGCCACATCAAACTCCCACGATAATAATAACAATGCCTTTATTTTTGTATCCCGCCACCATCTAGTCAAAGGGACTCGGGGAGGTTTACATGGGGATTAAGCCCAGGAAAACAGAGATTAAAGTATAACACGGTAAAAATTACAAATACAAACATCATAAAAACATAACCATCAAGAACAACCAATAGCCTAACATAGTGGCCATACTCTGAGCTGAGAGGTGAGGCAGGGGCTTGTGCAAAAGAGTTGCAAGGACAGGGCTGATAGAAACATGCAGGAGCTAGATGATAAGTATGGGCTAGACAGGCCAAGTCAATTAGTGCAATACAGCTATAAGGAAGGAACAATGGTAAAGTGCAAGACCCAGATATTAAGTTATGGCTCGAGGGGCCAAAATTATCTAGTGAACTGATTAATCAAAAGCACATTGGAACATCCGTGTTTTTAGTTCTTTACAAAAAATGGACAAAGTGGGCGCTAATCTATTCTCCCTGGGGAGAGAGTTCCAGAGTTTGGGGGCCACCACCGAGAAGGCCCTCTCCCTCATCCCCACCACACACGCTTGTGACTGAGGTCAGAGTGAGAGAAGGACCTCCCCAGAAAATCTGAGAGCTCACTTGGGCTCATAGGGGAAGATGCGGTCGCGAAGATAGGCAGGACCCAAACCATTTAGGACTTTGTAGGTAATAACCTGCACTTGAATTAGGACTGGAAACTTATCAGCAGCCACTGAAGCAGTTTTAACAGGTGGGTTGACTGCTCTCATAGCAGTTGACCGATTCCGTAACATTAGGCCATGGCAATTAAAGTGATGTCAAACTGCATTAAATCTACACTGTAAACGCACCCCTTGGTGATCCATCACTTACCGTATTTTCCGGCATATAAGACTGGGCGTATAAGACGACCCCCAACGTTTCCAGTTAAAATATAGAGTTTGGGATATGCTCCTTTTCCAACGCACACTAAATAAAAATTTAAAAAGCATCACATTTGATTTCAATATGGTAATTTTCCTATTACTGTACCTCCTTCTCTGCCTCTCAGATCTCGCACATGCGCACCTGCACCGCTTCACTGCAGTTTTCAGGAGTGAGATCTGAGAGAGAGGGGAAGAGGTACGGTAATAAGCTACAAGTGCGAGCCAGACAGATAAAAAAGGTGTGTTTTTCTGGGCCCAGAGCCAATTGATCTCTTTTTTCCATACCCCAGGCGCCCCAGACACCCACAGCTTGCTCCTCCCTTTACTTACACCTTCCTGGCGAGACGCCCCTTCACCTCACCATCAGGACTGGATTAAGTCCATGAATCCCGATGAATGGATTTTCTTCTACTCTTACTTGTAAAGCTTTGCCCTTAATGCTTTCATACAGTCGCTGCATATGGCAGGGATGCAGCCACTGTCAGTTTTGAGCTTCCCCCACCATATGCGGCAACCACAGATTCTCCAATCCGGATTGGAAATTTTCAGCACCCGCTCTATAAGACGACTCCCGCATATAAGTCGACCTCTGACTTTTGAGAAGATTTTCTTGGGTTAAAAAGTAGTCTTATATGCCGGAAAATACGGTATATCTGATTGAGGGCTAGAGTGGCTAGATTTATTGGAGTGGCTTGTGGGATTATATATCCAGAAATCGGTTCCCAATATGTATGTGTGTGAGAGAGAGAGAAACAAGATTGACTCACACTGCTCAATTATTGCAGTTTTCCCCCACTTGAAGTTCCATGTCTGTATTCAATAAGACTGGTAGTTTGGGGACTTTTCTTTAGAATTGCTTTTCCTTCAATGTAGTTTGAAACTACCGATCCTAGGATCCCATAGGGTGGTGGAGGGGCTGCTATAATTGTGCAGTATGGATTCATCCACCAACTGTAGTGTGAATGATGAGAGAAAGACACTCTGCACCTGTTCAAAATTTTTGTGTGACTTAAAGGAAACATTTTTTGTTTTCTCGGCCAAAAATTAATACTTTAATAAGTTTCTGTTGGAGATATCTACAGCTTCTTCCTCTTTTGAAAATACCAGTTCATATACCTTGGTTTACTTCTTGGGAGAAGAGCAATTACCAATATTGATGAAATAGTGAAGAGTAGAGACATCACACTGGCAACGAAGATCCTCATAGTTAAAGCAATGGTATTCCCCGTATCACATATGAATGCGAGAGCTGGACCAGAAGGAGGGCTGAGCAAAAGAAGATAGACACTTTTGAACTGTGGTATTGGGGGAAAATTCAGAGAGTGCCTTGGACCACGAAAAGATCCAACCAGTTCATACTCTAGGAAATAATGCCCGGCTGCTCACTGGAGGGAAGGATATTAGAAGCAAAGATGAAGTACTTTGGCCACATAATGAGAAGACAGGAAAGCTTAGAGAAGACAGTGATGCTGGGGAAAATGGACAAAGGAAGAGGGGCCGACCAAGGGCAAGGTGGATGGATGGTATCCTTGAAGTGACTGGCTTGACCCTGAAGGAGCTGGGGGTGACCACGGCCTACAGGGAGCTCTGGGCTGGTCCATGAGGTCACGAAGAGTCCGAAACAACTGAACTAATAAACAACATACCTTAGTTGCTCTTGTTTTCAAGAGCTAAAGGATGAGAAACTGGTTCTCTTGACATTTAGCCTTTAACGACAGCAATCCCCTCCCTATTGGCCATGACTAGGTGGGGAAGAGGGCAATTCCGGGATAAGCATCTGGAGGGACAAATAACCTTAACCCTGCTATGATGGAAGGCTCCTCAATATCCATGGGAATCATGCAGCCTTCCAGATGTTGCTGGGCTGCATCCTTCGTCCTTAGGAGTGTTGGGCAGGTCTGCTGGAACTTGCAATCCATCACCACCTAGAGAAGAGCCATGGTGGTGCAATGGGTTAAACTGGTGGTTCTCAACCAGTGGGTTCCCAGATGTTGTGGCCTTCAATTTCCAGAAATCCCAGCCAGTTTACCAGCTGTTAGGATTTCTGGGAGTTGAAGGCCAAAACATCTGGGGACCCACAGGTTGAGAACCACTGAACTAAATGAAGGTCAAAACCCCATTTGGCAAGATGGGCCACCTGGTAAATCGGTTAGGATTTCTGGGAGTTGTAGGCCAAAACACCTTGGAACTCACAGGTTGAGAACCACTGGGTTAAACCCTTCTGCCGGTTGGACTGCTGACCTGAAAGTCGGTGGTTCAAATCTGTGAGATGGAGTGAGCTCCCGTCTGTCAGCTCCAGTTTCCCATGTGGGGACATGAAAAGCTGGAGGTAAAACATCTGGGCATCCCCTGGGCAATGTCCTTGCAGATGGCCAATTCTTCCTCACCAGAAGCGACTTGCAATTTCTCAAGTCACTTCTGACACAATACAACAAACAAACAAACAAACACCTAGAGAACTGCCAGTCCAATAACTCTGGGATCTGCTTCCTTTGGCAGGGACCCGTTTCCGGCCCTTGTCTTTTGAGGTGCCCAAGCCCTTGTTTCCTGTGGCAGGGGTGCCTATGGTCCAGCACCATATTGAGGCATGCACGAAGGTAAGTGAAGTGCATTTGGGGAAAACTTGGAAGTGGGGAAGAATATGTTCCTTGACTTTTGTTTACTTTACTTTCATTGTTATTTCCAACTTATGGCAACCCTAAAACTTGGGGTTTTCTTGACAAGATATATTCAGAAAAGGGTTGCCATTGCTTTCATCTGAGGCTGAGAGAGTATGGCTTGTCCAGTGTGTTTCCATGACCAAGTGAAGATCCAGAGTTTTCAGTACAACCTCAGATCCCTACAACAGTCTGGCTCCTTCTCTTCACCTCTAGTTCATCACCAAACTAGTCAGGGAGAGGGAAGGGAGCTCTCAGGGCCATAGTGCTTGCTATGAATAAGACATGTCTTCCTTTTGGCCTTCGCTCCTCTCCAGGTACCCAACATGAAGGAGATCCTCCTGATCGGTTTCTATCAGCCCAATGAGGCCCTCAGCCGCTTCCTGGTCTCGGCACAGCAAGAGTTCAAAATCCCCATAAGGTGAGTAGCCAGCTGGCATTTTAGGTGAGAGATTTTGAAGAGAGATCCTGTTTTCAGAATCTGCCACTGAGATCTTGGCGTGTGGTCTTACAAAGTTGTGTAGAACTTCAGTTGCCCAGCCTGGCCATCTGTGAGACATGGTAGAAAGTGGGAAGTGTAAACCATGGTTTAGAAGACCATAGATTCCCTGCTCTTGGTTTAAACTCTAAATGAATTGCCAGACATTAGGAGCATCAACATTGTAGAATCAATGCAGTTTGACACCACTTTAACTCCCAAGGCTCAATGGTATAGGATCCTGGGAGTTTAGTGAATCACCAGCACTATTCGACAAAAGTGGCTAAAGACCTTGCAAAATTACAGCTCCCATGATTGCATACATTGAGCCATGGTAGTTGGTGTAGAACTGCAGCTCAGCGGTTTAACCCACTGCGACACCAGGGGGCCCTATGGAGGCTTAACCCATAGTCAGATCTGTTATTTTGAAAATATTGGGGGGCTCTTTGTTTGCTTTATTGCAAGAGGGTGCTGGGCATATGCCATCTTCTACAATGTTAGATCACTGTGTTTTCCCCTTCCTTAGGTATCTACAAGAATACGCAGCCCTTGGCACAGGTGGGGGCATCTACCACTTCCGGGATCAGATCCTCTCAGGAAACCCCGAAGCCTTCTTTGTGCTGAATGCTGACGTCTGCTCTGCTTTTCCTCTCAATGAGATGCTCAGCTTCCACCGGCAGCGGGGTGATCCAGACAGCTTCCTTATGCTGGGCACCACGGTAATGAAGGGCTTTGACTCTTTATGGGCTGAATTGCTTAGGGTCAGGAATGGGGTCAGGTCTTCAGTCCTCAAGATGCCTTGCACTACAACTCCCATGGTTCCTTACCATTTCCTATGGTGCCTGAGGCTTCTGGAAGTCCCAAGTCCAAAACTTATGGAAGCTGGTATTTACACATACCCGACTTAGGGAACAGAAGTCTGTGCAGAGTGAAGGGATTGGTGCACTGTGCTTTATAGAAACCTTTGTAGGTTTTGGTTCAACTGTGATAACTGACATCTTCTCTCACCTTGCTTTGTGACCATTATTCTTTCTCTACAGGCCAACAGGAAACAGTCTCTCAACTATGGATGCATTGTGGCAAATTCAGACACACATGAGGTATGCGAGAGAAAGACTGGTTGAAGGGCCGCCTGATAGAGACACCCAGTGTGCAGGACTGACTCAAAATACGACAAAACTCAAGGAGCAGTCTCTCTCTTTCATTGTACAAAAGCCAACATGATATGCAGTTTAAGCTGCCCAGTACTGCTGGTGGGACAGTGCCACCCACCATACTTGAAGGTAGCAGCTTAATTGGGGAGAGTGAACAAGGCAGGTCATGCCAGTTGCCATTTCTCTCCTTCCACGCTTTGTTTCTTCCTCCTAGCAGTTGCCACTTACAGCAACCATCTCGTTCTGTTTGATAGAGAAATTGAGAATCAGTTCCCTCCAGGTGTTTTAACTTACATCTCCATCTTTTCCCCACTGAACATACGCATTGATGGGAAATTCTGTGAACGTTGTGTCATCAAAGGCTTTCTTGGCTGGAATCACTGGGTTGCTGTGGGTTTTCCGGGCTGTAGGGCCATGTTCCAGATGCATTATCTCCTGATGTTTTGCCCACATCTATGGCAGGCATCCTCAGAGATTGAAACTTGTGTTGAAAACTAGAAGTGACCTCAGCAAAGGACAAGAGGGATTATCTCACCTTTGCAGGAGTCTACAGTATACCATACAGCTGTGGACAAGACTACATAGGGATCACCAAACACAGCAATGCTCAGAACATGAAAGGCACTGCAGACTAATGCAACCAGAGAAGTCAGCCATAGCAGAGCATCCGATGAACCAACCTGGACACAGCATATTATTTGAGAACATAGAAATGCTGGACCACTCTAACCACCACCATGTCAGGCTACACAGAGAAGCCATTGAAATCCACAAGCATGTGGACAATTTCAATGGAAAGGAGGAAACAATGAAAATGAACAAAATCTGGCTACCAGTATTTTAAAAACTAAAATCAGGATAGTAAATAAAGAGTCACATTCAAAAAATTAGAATTCTAGACAGGAAATTCTAGACAGATTAGGGCCAG
The DNA here is from genome assembly GCA_030556195.1 of Anolis apletophallus. NCBI lineage: Eukaryota > Metazoa > Chordata > Lepidosauria > Squamata > Anolidae > Anolis > Anolis apletophallus. Next base: position 110,187,537 of record JARBWK010000002.1, on the reverse strand, counting down.
CTAACACCTCCCAACAAAAGATTCCCCCAGGCTTTGAAGCTGCAAGGCCATTAAATGCTAATCAGGGTGGTCAGTTGCAACATTCACTCTTGCCTCAAGCAGACAAGAGTTCTTTCGCCCACCCTTGATATTCCACAGATATATAAACCTCACATGCCTAGTTTCCATCAGACTTCACAACCTCTGAGGATGCCTGCCATAGATGTGGGTGAAATGTCAGGAGAGAATCCTTCTGGAACATGGTCATACAGCCCAGAAAACTCACAACAACCCTATGCGAACTTTACTCCAAAGAGTCTGGAGAGCTAAATACTCCCTGTCCCGACTAAATGACATCTCTCCTCAAGTCCTTCCTACTGTTTTGTGGGTCCTGGGCAAGTGTCACTCACTTCACGTCTCTCCACCCTGTTGGGTAAAACTGAAATATCAGCCCTTCTGGGACACAAAGTTCAGATGAGCCCTGAAACTGAGCAAGAAGACAAACAGACAACAAGCAGTAATTTTGGCCAAAGGGTCTATCAAGCCCCAGCAGTGCTTTCAGTCCAACCTTCTCACAGAACTGGCCAAAATGGATAAGATTTATTCCAAGCATCAGTATTTTATAGAACTTCAGAGATATATAAATGATGCATGAGCAATATCTAATGCATATCCTGTCATCCTTATCTAAGGTCTCTGTGAACAGCATAGAATAATTTTCAGGCTTCTTTTTGGTGAGGTTGTTTCTCAGGCTCTCCTTTTCCCTGCTCAGATGCTATCTGTCTTGTCCAGGTCCTGCACTATGTGGAGAAGCCCAGCACATTTGTCAGTGAGCTGATCAACTGCGGCATCTACTTGTTCACTCCTGCCATCTTTCGGCACATTGGAGCCGTCTTCCAGCGGAACCAGCAGGAGCTGCTCCTGTAAGTCTTTCCTGAGCACTTTTTGCCTCCTTCCTGCTCTCAGGCCACAGAAGTGGCAGGTCACTCATCTACCATCTCTCTCTTTCTGTTTCTCTCCATCCACTCCTCCACTTTGCCCTCCTCTTCTTGCCATCCTTTGCCCACTTCTAGGGGCGCATGCATTGGGTAAGTGTCAGACTCTCCCCTCATCTTGCATGACCCACACCCAATGATTGTGGTGATGCCGCTCTGCTTGGACACTTACGCTTAGAGGATTCCTAGTTGCTCCCAGTCTGCAAATAAGCTTTGCCTGATATAGACAAACAACTAGTCATTTCACCTTTAGTTGAACATCACCTCTCTGGCAAGCTGAATGCTGTGCCTCCGTCACTTTTCTTTGTCTCATTCTTACAGAGAGGAGAGCACCAATGGCTGGCAACGAGCTGAAGCCATCAGACTGGAGCAAGATGTATTTACAGCCCTTGCTGGGCAGGGACGCCTCTTTGCTTACAGAACAGAGGGGTTCTGGAGCCAAATCAAGTCTGCTGGGTAAGAAGAGCAAGAGATAAACTTGGCTCTGTGTATAGGCAGATAGGCAGGTGTAAGTCTGTTGGTGAGCAGAGCAGGCCATAAGATGTTTCTCCCATCAGAGGAGGGCGAGTAGGTACCTCCTTCCCTCGCCATCTGTAGAAGCCAGTTACACTGGCAGTTTAACTGTCTTGCAACATAGTAGCTCAGAACAGAAGGGAAACTTTGAGGTCATTCTATGGATCCCAGCTTTGCCTGGCTTAAGCGAATATGTTAAGACTGTACTTTTTGTTTTGCACATGGATGGGTTGGGGAAAGGTAAAACCGCTTTAAGTTAGAATCATAGAATTGGAAGAGACCTCGTGGGCCATCCAGTCCAACCCCCTGCAAGTGACAGCTGATATTTGCATAGCCTTTTTCTGGTCCTTCTTTTTGGCTGTTGTCCTGTACCTTCCAGACCCTATAAGTCCAAGCCCTATATCTTTTCCTGTTTATCCAGCTCTTGCATTTTTTAAAATAAAAAATCCAACCTAATTGTAAAATATGGCTCTTTGAAGCAGGATGTATAGAAATTTCAATAATTTATTCTGGGGTTTATGTAATGGGAGCTTTAGTACAACAAAAGGAAAGAGGGAAATTTGAACTTCCCTTATGGCTTCTGAATTGGATAGAGGCAATAAAAAGGGAGGAAATAATTTAATCCATACAGGTTCTACAATAGATTGAATTCTCCTTCAGTTGACCGTGGTTTCCTTATGATCTGAGAGTTATTTGCTCATTCATTCTGCCTTGCTTTGCCCTCCAGAGGTTGGCACAATGGAAATAGTACAGTTTTAGAGAGGGGGAGGGGAAGTGTCATATATAATTTCTACTTTGTTCTCATTTCTAGGTCTGCCATCTATGCCAATCGCCTTTATCTTAGCTGTTACAGCCAGTGCCATCCTGAAAGACTTGCTCAGAACCGGCCTGGTGGACCCACCATCCGAGGTTCTTACTGCTCTCTTTTATCTTTTTTGTGAGATGAAAACACAAAGGAACAAGACAGGGAGTTTATATTCCCAATGATAAGATAAGGGAGGAACAGCTGCAGAGTTTCCAAATACTGCATCTAACCCAATTTTGGCCCCTCCAAATCCCTTCAGACATCACCTCACAGGTTCCACAAAACTAAAAGGGACATCTCAGTCATTTCCTGGTTCTATATTTATTTATGTACATCATTTATATTCCGCCCTTCTCACCCCTCAGGGGACTCAGGGCGGATCACAATGCACATATACAGGCAAACATTCAATGCCATTTGACATACAACATATAAGACAGACACAGAGGCAATTTAACATTCCAGCTTTTCTGGCCACCAGGAGGAGCTGTCGCATTCCTTCACTTCTTTTGAGTGTATTTCCTGGATATTTTATGGCCTCGTAAATCAGTTAAATTAAGCCTCTCCACTCAAGTGGTACCTAAATTTCCTACTTGACAGGTGCAACTGTCTTTCGGGTTGCAAAGGTCGACAACAAGCTACACAATTGGTCGAGCGTTCACCCCAACCCGGGCGGGCCTCGAACTCATGACCTTCTGGTCAGTAGAGACCTTATGGAGCTGACACCCAGCCAGTTGCACCACATTTCATTCTCTGAAGCCTTTTTGTTGTGTATGTGTCCAGGAAGTTACTAAACAAAAATATCTCTTTTGGAATCACAATTCTCCATTTTAAAACCAAAAATTATTTATTATGGACTATTGGGAGGACTCTGAGGGTACAGAAGGAGAGGCAAAAACCGCTGCAAAACAAAACCTCTGGGACCATAGCTTGCACAATGCTTACCCATAAAATAATCAAGCAAGGGAGCCCATACTGTTAACTTCTCAGTTAATGCTTGTCTGTCCCAGAGCCAGTGACAGGTTCTCCCAAAAGTGTGATTCCTTTATTCTGCCTTTATGGAGAAGGCCTCATTTGCCTTCCATTGTTTTTGTAAGTGTTGAACAAATTTGGTCTAATGGACATTAGCCAGATTTCTCACTGGAGCGATTTACAGGCAGCACACAACTCGCCTGTTACATTAGCTCCACTGGCTGCCAGTCTGCTACCAAATACAATTCAAAGTGCTGTCTTTAGCCTATAAAGATTAAATGGCTCCGGCCCAGCTTACTTGTCTGAACATATCTCCTTCTATGAACCATCTTGGAGATTAAGATCATCTGGGTAGACCCTGCTCTTGGTCTTGCCTCCTTCACAGGCGCGTTTGGTGGGGACAGGGCCTGCTCAGTGGTGCCCCCTCGACTATGGAACTCCCTCCTCAGTGATATTTGATCAGCTCCTTCCCTCCTATCCTTCAGAAAGAAAGTTAAAACTTGGCTATGGGACCAAGCTTTCAAAGAGTAATTGCAGTGCAATAAATGAATGTAGAATTGGTGGAATGACAATCAGGAATGGCTCTGGACCACGATCTTGGCTGACGTGATTTTAATAATTAATGTTGTTGTTTCATGTTTTAATTCTGTTTTTTTGATGTAAGTGTTTATTTTATTGTATTTTTATGGCATTGAATTGTTGTCCATGTGAGAAGCTGCTCTGAGTTCCCTTCAAGGTAGAGGAGGGCAGGATACAAATGTTGTAAATAAATAAATAAATAAACCATCTCTTTCGTTTGGGTTTCTGAATATGTCCTAACTGTATTTGATGAGAACCGTCCTTCTTTTAAGGATGTAGGAGTCTGATTCCACTGTGCCTTCTTTTTCCATGCAGGAAATGTCTACATCCATCCAACAGCCTCAGTGGATGCCAGTGCAGTGGTAAGCGTCCTAGGTGTGGTGTCCGGCTTCAGAGTCAGCAACCTCTAGAGATCTGGGGTCCGGTTCTGCCCCAGAATCTGTTATGACACATCCCAGCCACTCCTCTCCCCAAACTGAAGTGGTTTGGACTTTCATTGAAAACCACACATTTAATTTTTTGTTAATGACAGAGAGCTGGAATTATTTTTGCTTTGAGGGTGCTGGCATTCCTCCATCAGTTTATGTACATCTGAGGCAGGAGGCTTTGCTCAACATTTATGGAGGCATGCTTAATGATGATAGTGGTGTTAATAATAATAATAATAATAATAATAATTCGTTTCTTACCTGCCTCTCCTCATGGTTTGAGTATCTGGGCCCCCGAGCCATGCTTGGGTTGAGGTGAGTGGGAGGCAGACTCTTTGCATGCCAGTTTATCAATTGCTTGATGCTTCCCTGCAGCTTGGCCCCAATGTTTCCATTGGGAAAGGTGTAATGATTGGGGCTGGAGTGCGTGTGCGGGAATCCATAATTCTTCATGGAGCTTCTCTTCAGGTAAGTAATCACATCTATTGAATCTTTTTCCCTTGGACAATATGGGTTTTAAGGTGGCCAACAGCAATACAGTTGGCCCTCCTTTTCCACAGATTTTGTGTTCACAAATTCAGCTATCCACAACTTGAAAATGCATATTAAAAATTCAGAAAGCAAATCTTGATTTTGCTATTTGATGTAAGGGGTGTCATTTTGCCACACCATAACACATAATAGGACTTCAGCATCTATGGATTTTGGTATCCATCATCAAGTCCTGAAAGCAGACTCCAGTGGAGACCTAGGGAAACATAAAAACTAGTTGTGAACACATATAAAAACAGCTTGGTAGTAAGAAGTGAGAGCCCATTTTGATTGAAACTTAGCTGGATGCCAAAGGTCTAAATAAAAATAGGCCCAACCCATCAAGGAGAGTGACAGAATTGTATTTATTCCCAACTCCTGAGCATTCGTTCATGCATTATTTAATCACAGGACCACACATGAAAAATTAAGAAGAAAAGTTGCCAGCCAGCAATAAACTCATTCTGCTCTGCCATGTTGTGAAGCATCAGTCTTCCCCTGGTTTCCCTTTATTTAATATTTATGAAGCCATGCCCTACTCCTTTTAAACAGTGCTGGGGTTGAAGGGAAAAGTATAGTGTCCCAACATCTTTCTTGCATGATAGAAGACATGGGGGCTATGTGGTCCCCCTAAATGTTGCTGGACTACAGCTTCCTAATATTTTCCCAGCTGATCACAGAAGAGATGTTCCCTTTCTGGGTATTATTAGTTCTGAATCAGTTTTAAGGATTTTAATTAGGAAAGTTAGGAAAGTTAGGACTAATAAAGGGAAATATTTCTTCACCCAGAGGGTCATTGGGTTATGGAACTCACTTCCAGAAGAGGTTGTGACAGCGGTCAGCCTGGACAGCTTCAAGGCGGGATTAGACAGATTCATGGATACCAAGGGAATCAGTAGTTACTGAAATGGACATCCAAGTGCCACCTCTGTGTTGATGGAGGTAGGCAGGATTTCCCCGGGTACTGGTTGTGGGGGGTCGGGAGCAGGTGAGGGTTTTGCCCTCCTTTCTGCTAGAGATCCCTGTGTACAACTGGTGGGCAACTGTGTGACACAGAATGCTGGACTAGATGGGCTGAGGCCCGATTCAGCATGGCTCTTCTTATGTTCTTATGTTCTTAATTGTTTATTCTTCATAACATTAATATTTAACTCTATTTCAATGTTTATATATATATATATATATATATATATATTAGTTTTAAATTCTATTGAATTGGTTGTATTGTAAGTTGATTTGAGTCTCCTAGATAGAGAAAAAAGTGGGGTATTAATAAACACAATAATTTTATATTATGCATCATGGAACACTATGTTCCATGATTCCTGACTCTTTGATCCATATTACAGTGTTCCCTCACTTATTGCTGGGGTTATGTTCCAGGACCTCCCGCAATAAGTTAAAAAGCGCGATGTAGGGACAATCTATTTTAGTATTTATACATTATTTTAGTAGTTATATACTATTTTAAGTCTTTATACACTTAAAATAAAGTGAAGGAAAGAAAGGAAAGGCCCTTCAAGGCTGGTGGGAGGGAGGACTGAGAAGGGAAAGAGGCTTGGAGAGCGGCGGCAGCAAACCCCCACAAAACAGCAAAAATACTATGATATATATTTTGAATTAATATTTTTTGAAATCTGCAAAACAGCAAGTCCGCAATAAGCGAACCGCAAAGTAGCGAGCGAACACTGTACCAGCCAATGTATTTTATTTTGTTTTAATATGTATATAATTGTATTAATGTAGATTTGATGGCATTGAATGTTTGCCAGTTTTATGTCTTATGTTTGGAAGCTGCCCTGAGTCCCTCCGGGGAGAGAGGGTGGGTTAAAAATAAATTATTATTATCATTATTATTATTATTATTATTGAATGGTGGGGTGTCATCTCACTGATGTTGAATTGAAGTTGCCATTATTATGGCTCCAATTGCAAGAGGAAAAGTTTTTTTTAAGAAGTTTTTATTAAATTTTGCAAACTGTTACAAAGAAACATGTAAATCCAAATGCAAAATTCTGTATAATCACCACAGTGAGTTAGATAGACTCTTGAAAGTGGTCGGTTGACTGAACATATGGTCCCAGAATGTCCCCCAACAACTACGTATCAAGGGCCCACTATAAACACCTTATGGATCTTGTTACAGCTCGTGTGTAACAGCTTATTCACTCGGTACCAAAATGTGTGATTACCCATTACCCAAGTCCCATTATATAAAGTAATTGTTTTCTTTTGGATTATTTTAAGAAATATTTTTCAACATTAGTCGATTTAATTAATCCGTGGATGCAGAATCTGTGGATGTGGAGAGCCACCTGTATTCAGTAGAGTTAGCTGATCCAAAATGTCCTCAATTGTTCTGAAAGTTTGTAATGTATACAGTTGGGTTTCCATTAGCAAAAACAATTAGTGTAATCAATCATACCTTAAGTTTTGGAGGCTTTTTGCTTTCTTGTTGTTTTCTTGGCGCTCAACAGATGGCGCTACTGAACTGTAAACACTAAAGGGCATTCTCTTGGCACCATTTAGAGAAAAAATGTGTTGTTACAGGCAGTCCCCTAGTTATAAACATCCAACTTTCATCTGACTCGTAGTTACAAATGGGGCGAGACAACAGGAAGTGAGAAGAAATTTTAGATTTCAACAGAAAGGAGAAAACCATGAAAATGAACAAAATCTGGCTACCAGTATTTTATTAAAATAAAATAAACTCAGGACAGTAAATAAAGAGCAACACTCAGAAAACAGGGGATTTCCAGACAGGAAAAAATCAGAGCCAGCTAACACCTAACAAAGGATTCCCCCAGCCATGCTTTGAAGTTGCAAGGCCATTCAGTGCTAATCACGGTGGCCAATTGCAACATTCACTCACACTTGCCTCAAGCAGGCGAGAATTCTTTCTTGGACTTTCCTCAGATATATAAACCTCACTTGTTCAGTTTCCAACCTCTGATGATACCTGCCATAGACGTAACTTGCGGGCTGCCTATATTATTAAGGCATGAGTATCTTCTTTTTGCCTATGTGACTACCAGCATATAGATGGCCCAAAGAAGAGTAGTTGACTGTCATGCAAGAGGAAAAGGGCCTTAAAACAGACATGCGAGATTGTTAGAATCTCAACATACTGTGACGGCTTCCAGGAATCTTGTAGTCACCACACTGTTTGCTCAGCTTCAATTTTTACCACTTTCCACCCTAACCTTTCCTGCACTCAGGAGCCAGAGGGGTTGGTGAGAAGGAGGGGTTGAGAAGGAGGGGTTGGTGTTATTTTAGAAGCTGTCTTAAATTATATCCTAATTATATTCTGTCATTAGAAGTACATGGTGAATACTGTTTGGGTCCCTAGGTTCTCTCATATACTCATGAGGAGAATCAGTGGCAGCCAACTCAGGGCAGGTTTGCTGAACTACAGAGGGCTGAGAAGTGGAAAGTAAACCATTGTATTTATATACAGTTTTGGTTGGGCAAGTAGGCTTATTAACGAAAGACCCTCCTCATAAATGCACATCAGAGTAACTTATCAGCAATAGTGCAACCCAGCACCAAAGTGATAAAAAGAACAAAAACACACAGACCAATGTTATCTCTTCCATAGGAGGCTTTTCTTTGTAGCCTCCTATGGAAGAGATAACATTGGTCTATTTACAAGAACAAGGTTTCCATAACACAAATAAACAAATACATAGTAGCTTTACACATAGCAGCCTTCACACTGGAGCTTTCTCACATGAGGCTCCTCTCACACTGAGGTTTACCTCACACTCCTCAGGACAACACTAGCTTTGGTTCACTAACTCTAACAGGCTTCGGCCTACTCTTCTCAGGACAAAACTAGCTTTGGCCCACTGACTGTCACAGGCTTCAGCCTACTAACTTCCAGTGCTTGACTCACACTTTTGTAATAAAAATACCCAGATAATTTTTAATATTTCTGGCAGTTTTGACCTCATATGACTGAGATTTGGGCCAAAAAAAGTCACATGGGGGGGGGGGATTGGGAAATGTCAGATGAGTTTCAGCTACTATAGATTGGGGGGCACAGGGACATGTGTAACCTGTGAACTGCCCTTTTCTCATCCCTGACCAAGGGCACCCCACCTTTCTAGCCCCGGTTGAACATGGCAAGCAGATTGAACTAGATTAGAATGTGTCATGCTTGATTTCCTGTCTTTTCTTCAGGATCATACATGTGTGCTAAATAGCATTGTGGGCTGGGAGAGCACCATCGGGCGCTGGGCTCGTGTGGAGGGGACTCCCAGTGACCCCAACCCTAACGATCCCTATGCAAAGATAGACAGCGAGACTCTTTTCCGGGAGGGCCGCCTCACCCCTTCCATCACCATTCTAGGTAAGTATTTGTATTCTGTGGTCATCCCATAATGCCTGTGTTTCTACGGATGCCAGTCTTGCGAGGTGACATTTCTGGTGCCCCCCTGTGTCCCGTCCTGATGCCTCCCTGCTCCATCCTCCACAGGCTGCAACGTGACCATTCCTGCTGAAGTTGTCATCCTGAACTCTATTGTCCTGCCTCACAAGGAACTCAGCCGCAGCTTCAAGAACCAAATCATCCTCTGAAGAGGCAGGATGAGGCTGGTGACCTCCTTCTGTACTCAGAGAGGCCTCACAATGAGGTAGCCAGAAACTATATCAAATCCACCCTCAAGCTGCATCCTGTCTTCATTTCTGGTTTGATGCAACAAGGACAGCATCAGAACAAACTCCCCTCTTGGCCATGCTTCTGGATGAAGGGCAAGAGCTGCTGTTTGGGACTGGAAGGATTTGAAACAGATGACCTCTTTATCTTTTTGTAAATGCCACAGAACCTCCCCTCAATGGCAGAAGCCAGTTTCCGCCATTCTACCTCCCTGCTAACCAAGCCAGCTAGTACAAGAGGTGGGGAGATGCATAAACACTGAACTTTCTTGGAATTTAGGGCACTGGTGGGACTTGGGGACAGGTCTTTGCGCTCCTTTGGATCTTATAAAGGTAAAGGTTTCCCCTTGATATTAATTCTAGTCGTGTCTGACTCTGGGGTGGTGGTGTTAATCTCAATTTCTAAGCTGAAGACTCGGCATTGTCTGTAGACACCTCCAAGGTCATGTGGCCAGCATGACTGCATGGAGTGCTGTTACTTTCCTGCCAAAGTGGTACCTATTGCTCTACTCACATTTGCATGTTTTCGAACTACTATGTTGGAAGAAGCTGGGACTAACAGCGGGAGTTCACCCTGCTCCCTGGATTCGAACTGCCAACCTTTTGGTCAGCAAGTTCAGCAGCTCAGTGGTTTAACCCGCTGCACCACTGAGGGCTGCTCTTTAAATTTTAGATTCCTTTAATTGCCCATTCTTGTATGTCTTGGTAATCTGCCTCCTGATTCTCCATAGTAGAAGTGCAGGTAGTGTGACGGCGCAGCAGGTTTAGAGTTGGTTAGTGGCACCATGAGGCAGAAAGATCTACAGAAATGGGAAGGATAAAATGGCAGCTGGATACAGCTAATGTGTTTCAAGGAAAATAGTTGGGGATGTTAGCTTTTCATTTGAACTGAATGTTTTTTTTCCAAAATGCATGGAACAGGAGCTTTTGTTGGGCATGGAGTGGGAGGGGATACTCCAGGTCATGGGAAACTTCCATACTGTTAAGGTTGAGTAGCATCCATCCAGGGCTCAGGTCCAAGGATTGGGAAGTCCTTCAACTATTAGCATTACCTTTCATTGAGAGATCTGAAATTGAAAGAATAGGACAGCTAGAGTGCTTTTTAGAAATCTGATATCCATAGTCGGGGCAGGGGCTTCAGCCCCCCCCCCCCCCCCATTCTCAGAGTGCTCCGCGAGAAGGCACATTATTTAAACTGTTATGTGTATTCATATCATGATCTGATCACCATGCTCAATATATCCCATATGCATGGGGCTATTGGGATAACGATGCAAAAGGCTTGCTAGGGTAGATCCTCTCTCACTCAAACTCAGCCCCCCCCCCCCCCCGCCCAATCAAAATCCTGGCTACAGGCCTGCTGATATCCATAATATAAAAGTTTTAAAACAAAAATCCAACAGTACCTATTTTTTCTTACCTTAATGATAAGCTGACAAATCCGGCATGTCATCGGCTGATTTCACATTAAATTACTGAGCTGAGTTGGCAGCTGCAGAGATGTGCCCAAGGGAATCCAAAAACACAGAGAAGGTTAAGTTTTAAATTTTGCCTCCTGTAAAGTACTTTGGAAAGTGGCATATAAATACCTGAAATAAGTGAATGTGGGGAAGTGGAGTTTCTTTTGAGGTTGCAATTCAGTTCTGAAAATTGGCTTAAATCCATTATCTTTCTCCTATATGCTCAGAAATTAGAATATCCGATAAACTAGAAGCAGCACTGGAGGAAATAGCTGAACTAAAGTAGAATATCAACATGTGTACCATGCGGAATATCAAAGATCATGTTGTCTGTCCACCTCTCTAAACGAGGTGAACTGCTAATAGATAAAGGTAAAGGTTTCCCCTGATACTAAGTCTAGTCATGTCCGACTCTGGGGGGTGATGCTCATCTCCATTTCTAAGCTGAAGAGCTGGCGTTGTCCGCAGACGCCTCCAAGGTCATGTGGCCAGCATGACTGCATGGAGCGTCGTTACCTTCCTGCTAAAGTAGTACCTATTGATCTCATATTTGCATGTTTTCAAACTGCTAGGTTGGCAGAAGCTGGAACTAACAGCAGGAGTGCATCTTGCTCTCTGGATTTGAACTGCCAACCTTTTGGGCAGCAAGTTCAGCAGGTAAGCAGTTTAACCTGCTGTGCCACCAGGGGTTCCGAACTGCTGATACAGCACCCCAATAAATAGGAGCCCCTGGTGGTGCAATGGATTAAACCCTTGTGTCAGCAGGACTGAAGACCAACTGGACGGAGGTTGGAATCTGGGGAGAGTGTGGGTGAGTTCCCTCTGTTGGCTCCATGCGGGGACATGAGAGAAGCCTCCCACAAGGATGGTAAAACATCCAGGCGTCCCCTGGGCAACGTCCTTGCAGATGGCCAATTCTCTCACACCAGAAGCAATTTCTCAAGTTGCTCCTGACATGAAACCCCCCCCCCTCCCCAATAAATACCACCTCTGGCTTGAAACCTCATTTACAAAGGAAGTTCTGAACATTTAGTTGAAATCCCATTTAATAATTTGCGCCTGTTGGTTTGCATCCCACCCTGGGGCAACAGGGAAGAGTCTCCATTGGCTGTGTGGCAGTCCTTCAAATATTTGAACATGGCTGTTGTATCACCTCTTAATTGTTTCCTCTCCAGAGCAAACATACTCAACCCCTTCAGCTAATTCAAACATAACATCAGCCGTGCTCTGCTCATGATCGGTGTGATAGCTTTTCAAGTGCCTGTCATATCACCTCTTAATCATCTCTTTCCCCAGCCTAAAGATACCTAGCTTCTGTGTTCCCTCATAGGATTTCCAGGTAGTAGAGTTATATCTGGAACAAGCTCAATAGAGCTTGTTCCTTGGATTGCGGCTGTCTGAAAAATTAACCAATAAAGAGCACACACTCTATGGCTGCAGTCATTAGCTGTATTGAAAGCAGAATATTTTCCTACATTACCACTCCCATCCCAAAGCGGTCTGGGTGAATCTGCATAACAAAACCTAGGGCTTGTTTTCAAAAGTTGTCTTTCATTGGAGTCTTGCCCCCTTTTGTTAACTTGCAGCATCTGCCATTTTTAATGGATTTAAAATGTGTGTAATTATATATATTTATCCACTTTGAGCTTCTGGCCTCTGAATCAAGGTGGATGGGTATTGTTGGGGTTTTTTCCTGAGCGGTGAGGCTAAAGAAAAAGAAGGTAGCAAAGCATTTAACACCATAATCATCATCTTTATTTATAGACCACCCTATCTCCCCAAAGGGACTCAGGACAGTTTCCAAAAAATATGGCAAACATTCAATGCCCCCCCAAATCCATACAAACAGTTTACATCAGCACAAAATACATTAGAGAATAGAAAACAACATAATTATAACTTAATAGTCAAAATAGCAAAAGAAAAATATATTACGTATCAAAAGCATTGCATAAATTAGTATAAAACTGATAAAAATTGGAGCGCAAGCAGCTAAACACCTTTTGACTAAAAAAAACGGGCAACAGCAACTGCGTTGTTTGTAGCCTCTAACAATTCTTCTGTACATGAGGCAGGGCATAGTGGACAAGCATACAGATGCGGGGGGGGGGAAATAATGTAAAAACATTATAAAATACAAAAACCCCTGATAAATCACACTAAAAATAAAATATAAAACTAAAGTTCATCATGTAAGTGGGAGCAATTGAGAAATAAAAATCTCAGGATCTGAGGCTGATTTTCTTTAGAGTTTGGAAATGTGAAGTAACTTATCCAAGCTCAGGTTTTCTCTTGTTCTGAGATGCATTCTGCATGTTGTTGTTAGGGGCCTTCAGGTTGTTTCTGATTTATGGCAACCCTACGGCAGGCTTACTGAGTTTTCATGGCAAAAATGGACCAAAGCAGGTTTACCCATGCTGAGGGTATGACTTGCCCAAGGTCATCCAGTGGGAGTTTGAACCTTGGCCTTTCTCAATCCTAGTCTAACATTCAAATCACTACACTGGCTCTCATGGAGCCCCCGGTGGCACAATGGGTTAAACTCTTGTGCCGGTAGGACAGTTTGAATCCAGAGAGAGTGGGCTGAGCTCTCTCACAAGTATGGTAAAAGATCAAACATCTGGGCAGGGCCGTAGCCAGGATTTTAGTTCGGGGGCTGAGTTTGGTTCGGGGCCGAGACTGGGTGGAAGAGGGTCTACCCTAGCAAACCTTTTGTATTGTTACTCCAATAACCCCATGAATGTGGGATATAATGAGCATGGTGATCAGATCATATGAATAAACATAACAGTTTAAATAATGTACCAGTAAGGCCTTCTCACGGACCACCCTGAGAATTTCGGGGGGGGACTGAAGCCCCCTAAGCCCCCCCCCCTTGGCTACATGCCTGCATCTGGGCATCCCCTGGGCAACATCCTTGCAGACAGCCCATTCTTTCACACCAGAAGTAACTTGCAGTTTCTCTAGTCGCTCCTAACATTTAAAAAAACTGGCTCTCATGGCAAGGTTATCAAGAAAACCTGTTGGATGAATGACAAACAAGCCAACACCCATCTGTTGGGACAGTATTGGACTTTGCAGATGTTTTTGCACTACAGAACATCTGGCTAGAGCTAATGGGAGTTGGCTTAGAAACATCTGGAGGGCTCTGAGTTACTTACTTTTTAGCATAGGCCCGGGCTTTGGTCTTTCTTAATGCTGTGTGTCTGCCTTCAAGTCAATCCTATCATTAGCTTTTGGGGGCTGAGAATGTGTGCCTTGTGCAACATTACCTAGTAGGTTTTTATGGCTGAATAGGCATTTGAAACGTAGTTTCCAAAGTCATAGCCCAACACTCCAAATAATAATAAAATCCTACTTGCTTCTTGCCATCTATATATATTTGAACAGCACATCCCAGTCTCCCTCTCCATCGATTGGGGCCGGGGAAGAGGTTTCAGGCCAAAAACATGTGGCTGGCCATCAATTGCTCACCTTCTAATCCTAGGGAAGAAAACTCAATTGCAGTGTTAGCCTGATTTGTTTTAAAGGGAAATCCTGCCCGCTGCTCTGCCAATACTTTGAAAGAATGTCAGTTGGTAAATGGAATAAAGATTTGTGCAATTAGACTTTTTTTTAATGAAACGGCCCGTAAAGTCCTCTTTTCAAAGGCTCCTGCAAAAGGTTAAGTAGTCATGGCACAAGCAGAGGCATCCTTTTGTGGATTAGCAAGTGCCTGAATGATAGGAAATAGAAGGTAGACATAAATGGTCAATTTGCACAGTGGAGAGAGATAAACCGCAGGGAGCCTCAAGGATCTATAATGGGACCTGCGCTTTTTAACATATTCATTAATGACTTGAAAAAGGGATTGAACGGAAAGCAGCAAAATTTGCAGATGATAAATTATTCAAGGTAGTTAAATCTAAAGCAGATTGTAAGGAGTTCCATGGGGATCTCGTAGCAGTGGGAGAGCGGGTAATGAAATGCAGTGTTGATAAGTGCAAAAAAGTACTTTTGGGGGGAAGAAATAACCTCCGCTTATGGAAATGGCTGCTTTCTTTTCAGAAAACATGCAGACAGCCTCTCCCTTGGCACATGATTTATGCATAGGTAAAAGTCCTGTCCCAAACAAAGGGCAGGAGGCTAGGGCAGTTCTGGCCCCTAAGATTACCTGCAGAGGGTCTCTGAGGAAATCAGGCAAAACCTGAAAAGGAAAACACTGCCTTTGTTTTCTTTTATGTGAAATCCTGGGGATTGTAGTTTTATAAGGCCTTTAACTTTCTCTACTAAAGAGTGCTGGTGCCTCAGCAAACTTTGTTGTTTATTCGCTCAGTCGCTTCCGACTCTTTGTGACATCATGGACCAGCCCACACCAGAGCTCCCTGTCGGCTATGTCTACCTCCCAGCTCCTTCAAGGTCAAGCCAGTCACTTCAAGGATACCTTCCATCCATCTTGTCCTTGGTTGACCCTTCTTCCTTTTTCCTTCCATTTTCCCCAGAATCATTATCTTCTCCAAGTTTTCATGTCTTCTCATTATATGGCCAAAGTACTACACCTTTGCCTCTAATATCATCCCCTCCAGTGAGCAGTCCTGAATTATTTCCTGAAGTATGGACTACTTTGTTCTTCTTGCGGTCCAAGGCACTCTCAGAAAGGAAGAAAGGAGCAAGAGAGGGAGGCCTAGAGAGAGAGCCAGTGGAAATTTGAACAAGGGCCAAAATTGGCTCCTGGGCTGGACTTTGGACATGCCTGGTATAGATGCACCCTTACTATAGCTGTCACAACATCTTTGGGTCTGCTTACATCTGGGCTAGGAGAGGATTTGAAAGCCAATTACCCACTATTCCAATGGTAAAAGAGTAAGGAGAGAATTTCCCAGACTTGTGGAAATTTCCCAGATTTGTCATGCTTGCAGCCCATTGGCACACTTGCTGTCTATGGTTCTCCCTTTTTGTAAACCTCTTCTTCCCATGCATGTTGCAAGGACCAACAGCCTATGTAAAACGCCTATGCAAAATGCAGTCAAGTGCAGGTTTCCAATTAAAGATTTATTTTTGGTTTAAGATAAGGGATTGGGAGAAACAGGCAGCAGCCAAAAAAAAAGAAACAGTTCCAGATTTCCTATTCCAGACAAACACGCAGACTATCAGCAACTCCTTTCCATGAAGCACGGATCCCTTCCTTTAGCCCAGTGACAATGATACTCTAAAGCAAGCAGCTTCATCTTCATGTAATGGAGGCATAAGGAATGCCCAGTCAGGTAAGTGGAGTGATGTATGTATATATGAGGACAGGAGCTTGTCTTCAGCTGTGTTACAGAAAGGAAGCATATGCTAGGCATGTGTTTATTGTCTTTAAAACACTGCAAGGTACAGATCTGATACATTTTCTGCTGGCTACTGACAGATGGGTTGGGAAAGGCAAAAGAGTCCATTCTGGCCAGTGTGATGAAAAGATACCTGCTTCCCTGTAGTAAAGAGTTCCATTGTCCGAGGGGCCCCAATAGAAGTAATATCGGGGAGGGGGAGATGTGGGAAAGGGAGACCTTTAATTCGGCCTAGGGTTGATGTTAGAACATTAGTAGTTCCAAATCGGCCTCCTGACACGGTAAGTCTGGGTACCCAGGATGGCGGTCCCTCTGGATTAAGGATGGTGCTGTTGAACGCCAGATCTGTCAACGGTAAAACAGCTATCATCCAGGACTTAATTCTGGATGAACGGGCAGATCTGACGTGCATACGGAGACCTGGCTGGATGAGGCTGGAGGTGTAAATCTGACCCAGCTTTGTCCACCAGGTTTCTCTGTGCAGCACCAGCCGAGATCCGGGAGGCGGGGTTGCAGTGGTCTATAAGGATTCCATCTCCCTGACCAGATGCCCCATCCCTCAGTCAACCAATTTCGAATGTGTCCACCTGAGGGTAGGTGACCGGGACAGAATAGGGATTCTGTTAGTGTACCGTCCACCCCGCTGCACTACAGTCTCCCTACCTGAGCTATTGGGGGTGGTCTCGAGCCTGGCGTTGGAGTCCCAATGGCTCTTAGTGCTGGGGGACTTCAACATTCATGCAGAGTCCACCCTTTCAGGAGCGGCTCAGGACTTCATGGCGACCATGGCGACCATGGGGCTGTCCCAACAGGTATCTGGCCCTACCCACTGTGCTGGCCACACCTTAGACTTGGTTTTCTGTCAGGGATGGGAGAACGATGGCGGTGTGGAGGAGCTGACCATCGCTCCGTTGCCATGGACCAACCATCATCTGATCAGGTTTAGACTTTCCGCACCCTCCAACCTCTGCAGGGCCGGGACATGGTACCGAGACAGCCTTGGTCGCCTTAGTGGATGATCTACGCTGGGAGCTTGACAGGGAGTGTGTCCCTGTTGGTTCTGCTGGACCTCTCAGCATCCTTCGATACCGTTGACCACGGTATCCTTCTGGGACGCCTTGCAGAGATGGGGCTTGGAGGTACTGTCTTGCAGTGGCTCCGGTCCTTTCTGGAGGGCCGATCTCAGAAGGTGTTATTGGGAGATATCTGTTCAACCCCACAACCATTGTCTTGTGAGGTTCCTCAGGGCTCAATACTATCTCCCACATTGTTTAACATCTACATGAAGCCGCTGGGGGAGGTCATCCGGAGTTTCGGAATGCGGTGTCATCTGTACGCAGATGATGTCCAACTCTGTCACTCCTTCCCACCTGCTACTAAGGAGGCTGTTGAGGTCCTGAACCAGTGCTGGCCACTGTGTCGGACTGGATGAGGGCGAACAAATTGAAATTGAATCCAGACAAGACAGAGGCACTCCTGGTCAGTCGAAAGGCCGAACAGGGCATAGGGTTACAGCCTGTGTTAGACGGGGTTACACTCCCCCTGAAGATGCAGGTTCGCAGTTTGTGTGTGATCCTGGACTCATCGCTGAGCCTGGAACCCCAGGTTTCGGCGGTGACCAGGGGGAGCATTTGCACAGTTAAAACTTTTGCTCCAGCTGCGCCCGTACCTTGAGAAGTCTGACTTGGCCACGGTGGTCCACGCTCTGGTTACATCCCGTATAGATTACTGCAATGCTCTCTACAAGGGGTTGCCTTTGAAGACTGTTCGGAAGCTGCAACTAGTCCAACGGACAGCAGCCAGGTTGATAACAGGAGCGGCATTCAGAGAGCGCACAACTCCTCTGTTGTGCCAGCTCCACTGGCTGCCAGTTTGCTACTGGGCACAATTCAAAGTGCTGGCTTTAGCCTTTAAAGCCCTAAACGGTTCGGGTCCTACTTACCTGTCTGAACGCATCTCTCCCTATGAACCATCGAGATGTTTAAGATCATCTGGAGAGGCCCTGCTCTCGGTCCCGCCTTCTTCGCAGGCGCGACTGGTGGGGACGAGAGACAGGGCCTTTTCAGTGGTGGCTCCTCGGCTTTGGAACGCCCTCCCTAAAGACATCAGATTGGCCCCTTCCCTCCTGACGTTTTGCAAGAAAGTCAAGACCTGGCTATTTGAGCAGGCATTGTTGATGAAATATAAGGCTTAATTGGATATATGGAATGATGACGATGCAATGGAAACTGATTTCAACATGACGCTGAGGCTGCAATTGTATGTTTTTAATTGTTAAATTGTTATTATATGTGTTATGTTTTGGGGGGAAGGGTTTGTCTTGTTGCTGTGTTATATTGAGGGCAGAGACTGCCTATGTAAACCGTCCCGAGTCGCCTTCGGGCTGAGAGGGGCGGTATAGAAACGTGACAAATAAATAATAAACTGGGTCTTTCATTCTCAATGGCCCTATTATTCCTCTTTGACTGCTTTATTTCCATCCTGCAGAGTTTTGAGATATATAGTTTAGGGAGGGATATTTACAGAGAGCCAGAGAATTGAGTCTGATAGCCTCACCAGACTACAAGCCCCAGCAAACCATAGGATGGAGTTGTAATTGTGAGCAAAATAATCTGCCTATAATTGTGTAGTATGAAAGGGCCCCCAGTCTAGTCAGAGTTGAAAGTATTTTTCTTAAAGTGGTGACATTTGTTTATTCAGATGCTTTGAACAACTACCAAGTTCTGACTGGCATGATCAAAGATCTGTTGTACTCCAGGCCAGGAAAAGCCCAATGACTTTAAAACACCACACAGCTGAGTAAAAATGCAAGCAATTTATTGAAGATAATTAAAAAGCATTAGCAGTAAAAACACTCCATAAAAATAGATAAATCCCAGTAGGTAGAAAGATAAGCAGGAACAAATAATCCAGGAAATAAATCCATCAAAGTTCATGAAAAACTAACACAGGAACTTCCAAGGTAAAACTCCAAATTTGAATCATGAAATCAAACAAGGCATAACTTGAATCTATCCAAGGCAAGGCTACAAGGTTCAGTACAAATGTCTCAATTCAATTCCAAAGTTGCTTCGTCTGGCTACAGATTCTGTACTTGGCACTTTTATCCCCTAATCTACTCTAACCCAAGCAGCCAGAAAAGGATTTCTTTTCAGCCTTGACTCTGTTATCAGTTTCTCTCTCAGTCTGGCAGAATGTCTGAGAGATTGCTGTGTTTGTCTGTTCTGTCTGAAAACATGCCTTCTATCTTTTGGCTCATTAATTTCTGTAGCTGGGCCAAGTGCCGAGTCTTTCTCAAGCTGAAAGTCCTGGGAATTCTCTGGTAACAATTCAGGACCTATTCCAGAGACCATACCATCATCTCCAAACTCTTCAGGAACATTTTCATCAGCAAAGACACTTTAAATAGGAATCCCATTGTCATTCTCTGCATCTAAAGCACACTTGTCATTAGAAACAGCATTGTCATTCCCAACATCCAGAGTACCCTGATCATTAGACACAATCACAGGCTGAACTCCAACAAGATCAGAGATTGTGGGACTTGAAGTCCCCAAGCCCTGCAAACCTGAAGGCTCTTTTCAGCATGGTGCAATGTAATGCCAACATGCATGGCCAGATGCTAGGTTACTATCTGATCTTCTGCCTAGTATCCAAGGACTGTATCTTTTGTAGCAAACACCATCAAATGCCTAGCCAGATACTTGACAAATGCCCTGACTTTGCAGTTCCAGGCAGATCAGTGATACAGGAAATACACTGAGTCCTTTTGGTGAATTATATTCAGTTTGGTGGGCTACAGCCATAGCAGGCCTGGTCTTGCATTAATATCCTATTCCACCCATTTCTGCCTCCGTTTCTGTCCTTGATTTTTGGTATGCCCAAGAAAAACACAGATGAGAGATCTATGTAAATTGTTCTGAACTTTACAATGGATAAATGTATTGCATCACTGTTTAGCAGAAAGTAGGCCCAGCCTAGATAGAGACAGGCAGTCACATAGCCTATGATGCTCTGGATGAAAGGATAAAAAGCCAAATGCGTCCTCTTACAAACAAAGATAGGTTTAGACAGAAAGAAATGGAAGAGAACTGAATTGGTTTTTTAGGAGGTGAGAATGTGGACAAAATGCAGGTAGAATGTTACTTCATTTAAGATGGAAGGGCTACTTTGTAAAGAACCAGCCTACAGCTTAGATCAGTGGTTCTTAACCTGTGGGTCCCCAAGATGTTGTGGCCTTCAACTCCCAGAAATCATAACAGCTGGTAAACTGGCTGGGAGTTGTAGGCCAACTGGGGACCCACAGGTTGAGAACCACTGGCCTAGAGGAAAGAGACAACATTTTTGATGCCTGGAAGCTATGCACGAAGTACCAACAGGCTGGGCTTTTCATTTCCTTGTCAGCCAAAGTCAAACTGCTGCTTCCTAAATTGGGATGAGTGGGTAGAGGATGGAGATAGGCAGCCCTAGAAATCTCTTTAGCTGTGCAAGAATCCATTAGTCCGGCTCTGTGAGTCAGCCCTTGCTCCTGGTGCCATGCTAGAAGCTGAGTGGCATAATATGATTAGCTAGTACATGACTGAATTGGCTTGTTGTGGGCTTAAGGGTTGTGGAAGATGGATAGCAGGAAGAAGCTCAATAGGTGAAGCTTTCTTCATCACTCCTCAGAAGCAATTGTACTCTTGGTTCTCTGCCTCTCACATAATTAAAGCTACTGGAGCATTGTCAAGGAAAGGGTAACATTTTAACCCTATCACTGAAAAGTGAAATAGGAGTGTGCTTCTTTTTTAAAAAAAGTAAGTTCTTGTTTATATGAATTTGACCTGTGATGTGTAAATCTCTTCCTGCCCCCAAAAGAAAGAGTGCAACCCTTGGTCTAGTAGTATAAATCCAAAGTTAATTTTGCTTCCAAGAATGCAGAGACGTGGCTATAAGCTTCTCACAGAAGACCAACCGAGGAGCAAAGTGGAAATGGTGAGTTTCCATGGTGTTCTGCTGATTATTTTAGTTCCACTTCCTTCTGTCAGGAAATGCTTTGGGGAGCTGAGCAGGAGATTTTAGGATGGAGGTTTTTAATCTCTTCCACTCCTTAATTGCCTCCAGGGAAAGCGGTGAGTATTATCATGCCAGGCTGACCAAAATACTAATGAAAAACAGATTTCTGAACAAGCTAATTTCCATTCTATGCTTCCTGTTCTACATTTGTCCCTGTCCTAGTGTAGCCTCGATGTACCCTTAATATGTCCTACAAAACCATAGGTCACTACAGGAAAAGGCAGTCCTGTTAAAGCTTTCTTTGGATGCAAGGCACTTCTGTACTTGCCATGTCCTAAAAGGAGACAGCGTGAATAGTATGGGGCAGCAAATGGGGCCTGGGGTGCCTTTATTCAATCACTGCATTAGCTCCCATTGGGTCACGAGGGATACATTTCCTGGTCCACTAGCCATCAGGTGCCACATGCCATAGTCTCCAGTCCCCTCTGCACCCTGCCACACTATCTTCCGGGTTTGTTGAGTTTCATACCTGGACTGCAGAAGTCTTCATGTCATCAATTTTTTAGTCCTCAATGAATAGCTAGACTAGAGACCAGGGCCGGCCCCTCCCATTCCGCCGACTACGTGGCCGCGTAGGGCGACGGGACCTGGAAGGGGCGTTGCCACCTGGGAGGGGCGCCGCCGCGCCTGCCACCCCACCCCGCTCCGCCACCGCCTCCGTAGCCAGCCGCGCCGCTGGGTGGAGGCATGCTCGGGAGCTAGTGCTGTCCGTGCCGCGCCTCCGCCGCTGCGGGACGCCACCACACATGCGCGGCCGCGCAGGATGCCACCGCGCGGGACGCACTCGCGCAGCCATGCGGGACACTAACGCGCATGCACGCCACCGCGTGGGACGCACTCGTGAGGGCATCCAGGAGCCACGGGGGGGGGGTCGAAATAAGGTTTGCGTGCCCCCCCCCAGAAGAGGTAAGGCAGCCCCTGCTAGAGACAGGGCTATGCTCAGGAATCCACATTCCTATGCATTTTTCCTAAAGGGTGTTGCCTTGATCTTGACTGCTAACCACTGTCTCCTCCCCCTTTGATGATGTAGTAATGGAATTATGTGAGGGAACTTCCTTTTAAGTTTGAACTGCCCTGGGAAGACCATGTGATCTCCATTTTTTTTCTTCTGCTTTCATTTCTCCCTGGGAGGACACATTTCGCCTCTCTGTTGACAAAATGTAGCTGTGTGGACTTAAAAAATATTTTATCTTCTTTAGATAATGAGATGTGGTAAGCTAGTTAGCTCCAAGACTTTTCTATCAAGAATGTAATTCTTTTACTTTAATGAATATTTTAAACCCAAAGTTCTGACTGCAATCCTGAGCCATCCTATAGATTAGAAGGCCATCCCTTCTCCCCACACGTAAGTTTCTGCTGGTTATGGAGTTTACTCCTGGTTCTCTTCTATATTTTGGTGGAAATATCCTTACAGCTCAGATTCCCCAACAGGGATGAAAGGAAAGAACCACCCTTTAAGATTTCCAGAGTGAAAGCTAGATTGGGATTCTTCCACATTTAAAGGCTGTGTAGAAGAGGGAATTTCAGAAGTGGGTGCTTGTGGCACGAAGTGACAAGCATCACCTGCTGAAATTCCTTCTTTTACACAACAATAAAAGGTATAGGACAGGGATTCACAACCTGTGGGTCTCCAGATGTTTTAGCCTTCAACTCCCAGAAATCCTAACATCTGGTAAAAAAGCTGGGATTTCTGGGAGTTGTAAGCTAAAACACCTGGGACCCACAGGTTGAGAACCACTGGCGTAGGAGCTCTTTCCCGTCTTTAATCTGACAATCCTGGCGAGCATCATAATTTGTTC
Organism: Anolis apletophallus; assembly: GCA_030556195.1. Taxonomy (NCBI): domain Eukaryota; kingdom Metazoa; phylum Chordata; class Lepidosauria; order Squamata; family Anolidae; genus Anolis; species Anolis apletophallus. Next base: position 110,164,456 of record JARBWK010000002.1, on the reverse strand, counting down.
TTGCTACTAGGACTCCCTGGCACTAACCCTACGCCTGCCTCTAGCAAATCAATCTTGGTGTGGTTACTGTTGCTGAATCTCTGCTCCTCAACACACACCCAGGCCTTTTCTTACACCTGCTCTGCTTTCCAAATCATAGTCTTATTTTCATGGTTTTTGGCAAACAATCCCTGTGTTACATTAAGCTCTAGGCAGCATTGGCTTTCCCTTGCCAGCAATCTATGAGAGATTTGTATTTATGGCTAGCTTATTTTGCTCCTGATTTCCTTTCCTGCCTTGGCTGCACTTGTTCTGATGTTCAGGGTTCTCTCAGGATAGGATTTGAGACTGCAGTATTGCTGCGTGCCAGCAGAGGGTAGTGTGACCATACTAAGACTTTAAGCTGACAATTTCCTAAAAATTAGATTTCCTGTTGAGCATTGGATTTTACTTACACTCTTGCATATAGAACAAACAGCCTGCTTTTCTCTCCATCTCTTCCCCCCACAACCCTGTCTCTCACGCACAGCACACACAATCCACACAACTTGGCTGCTGCTTGGCCCCCATCATTTTATATATGACAATTGGCTAGGATATGTCAGGATAAGCCTTCAAGCAAGTTGTCCAGAACTACAGATGGGAACGGACATACCTCCTCAGGGCACGAAGGCGGAATCCCAATACAGATTAGTTACACCTCACACGCTTTAACCAGCCTCTCATACTAAAAAATCAAGGTGGTTAAAGAATGCTGAAGGGCTGGATTTTCCCCACTCTTTGAACACATGTTTTAGATAAAGGGAGGGATTCTAATCTATGTGAGTGATTGTGAGTACAAACTCGGAGTGGTGTTGACAATTATCCTAGATTAATTACTAGGGAGAACAAGAGTGTGACATTCTGCTTACAGACCTAGAGTTGTAGGGAGGGAGGTGAGCTAACTAGAGAAATAAGGAAGGACGTATGTTATGGTTGTTGTTGAATGCAAACTGAGTTTAATTTAAAACAACCTTGTCATAAGGGTTTACAGGGCCAGTGTGTTGTAGTGGTTTGAGCACTGGACTATGATTGGAGACCAGGGTCCGAGTCCCCACTCAGCCCACTGGCTAGTCATTCTCTCTCAGCGTCACAAAAAGGCCAAGGCAATCTCACTCTAAACAAATCTTGCCAAGAAATCCCTTATGCCATAAGTCAGAAATGACTTGAAGGCACACAACAACAATCATAAGGGCTTTCTTGACCATATTTATTCATAGGATGTTTGCCTTTGCCATCGTTAGTGACTTGTGCAAGGTCAACCAGTTAATTTCAGTTGCTGAGTGGGGATTTGTCCAATACTGAAACCACTACTGTCTTTCACAGTCTCTCGCCACCCTCATGTTGTGTGCTTGTTGGCCAAGCCTCAAAGTCCAGCCTGACCTGGAAATGCCAATAGAGGGATATAGAGTGAAGGACACAACCTAAGCCTGGGGGAGAAATGATGCCAGGCTTCGCGTCTTCCCAGCAGAGGGCATTCCAGCATGTGGGGGGAGTTGCTGTCCTGGAATGTAAAGGGAGAAAGATAGGTGCCCTTGTCGTCTAACGTCTGGAGGAGAGGGTGTCCTTGGGACTGAGTGCTGTCTTGGCTGCTGCTCAGAGACAGTGCGTGCTGCCCCATCTGAGGCTGGTACCTCTGGGACAGGTGTCCCTCTGCATGCTAAGTGGCCAGGACTGGGACTGGCAGGACAGGGCAGGTACATGTACAAGAGCCGCAAGGAGGAGAAAAAGCACAGCAATCCATATTTCACTCAGAGTTCAGAATGGGTCCATGTTTCCCTCGGATTTCAGATGTTTCCCTTTTGCCGTTCTGACAAAATGTGCCTCACCTATGAGCTCTTCCTAGACCAAGAGGCCTTAGTGGAAAACTCTGCCTCCAAGTGCATTGGTGTCTTCTTCACAGGAAGTTTTTAAACAGAGGCTGGATGACCATCTGTCAAGAGTGCTATGATTGTGTATTCCTGCATAGCCAAATTGGACTGATCTCGATAGCCCTTGTGGTCTCTTCCAACTCTATGATTCTATGAGAATATGAGTGAGGGGGGCATCAAGATATAGGCAGGCCCCAATACATGGGCATTCTTCCTGACAATAAAAATGCAGTGATAATAAATCAACATCTAACAGGTTGCTGCCTTTTCATAATACTCCAAAGCAGTTGCTTGAGGCACCTGCCCTATTGTGCTTAATGACAGGGTCTACCTGGACTGTCGGTCTATGTGACATGCCATATAGGTCTATTCTAAACCTGCCTGAGTAGGAGTGTGTATGGGTGGTGGGTTTGTGTGTGTGTGTGTGTCAAGAGCAACTTGAGAAACTTCAAGTCATTTTTGGTGTGAGATAATTGGCTGTCTGCAAGGATGTTGCCCAGGGGACACTTGGATGTTTTGATGTTTTACCATCCTTGTGGAAGGCTTCTCTCATATCCCCACATGGGGAGCTGAAGGTGACAGAGGGAGCTCATCTGCACCCCCTGGATTTGAACCTCTGACCTATCAGACTTCAGTCCTACCAGCAAAAGGTTTTAACCTACAGCACCACTGAGGACTCCTTTGGGTGGTGGTGGTTGGGTAATAATTATAGCGATGCCTCCCCTCTCTGACATAGGAGTAACTTTCTCTACTCCACATCCCAGCTTTGTCTAACCCTGTATACCAGCTACTAGAAACAAGTAGGGGTTTAGCTGTAGGATGTCTTCCCAGCTTAGTATTTCCTTCCTGTTCTGTCTCTTTTTCCAGGATGGTCTGAATCCATATTTCCATTCAAACCCCCTCCCAGTTAGAAACTTATTGGCTGCCCATGGACAGACTGCTCCCTCTTCTTTGTCAGTCTCCCTCCCACCCTCTCTCTTTTCCATTCTTGGCCTGAGTTCCCCAGTTTGTGACACGAGGCTATTCATAGCCAACCTCCAAAGAATGCCACCAGCATGAATGAGATTAAATGAGATGAATGAAGATCGCAATGCATGCATTACATGGTGAAAGAGAGAGAGAGAAGTTACCCAACTATAAATAACATGGTATTTCTCACTCCAAGAGAGATGGTGTGTGGCTTTCGCAGGGCACATGAAGCAATGATGGAGAGCCAGGGGCTCTTGGACCTTAGACCTCATCCATGGTTGAGAAGAGCTCTCTGAAGAGCAGCCCAGAGGACTGGGGAGGGGGTACAACCCTCCCTTCTTCCCCACTATGAATAGGGCCCTTGCCTTGCTGCATTGTTCAACAAAAGCCCAACTGTGCACTAGCCCTTGTAGGGGGCAACAGAGAATCCCCCAATATCCACATCAGTTCTAAATCTAGAAGCCTGTGGGTGATGGTAGCTGCTGTCTCCCATGTCAGTGAGGGCATAAATCCATAATGGGTTTTAACACAAATTTTGAAGGAGCCATGTGAGGTGCTGCTGGGCTTTAAGTCCCAAATATGTTCAGCACTTTGGACAGCTCCTTTTAAGATCAAATTCGAAGCGACGCCCATTCTCTGCCCACCAGAAAGCACTGCCCTCAAGAGGGCACTGGCTCTCCATGCCATGGCACAGCTGTGGTTCTTCCTGCCCTCTGCCCACTTTATGTGCTGTGCCCAATATGCAGGGGATTGAAATGAAAATCAGCAGTTCGGGAATGAACTGCCGCTTGAAGCCAGTGGAAGATAACATTCCTTTTCTATGCCAGGTTGTCAGAGTCCTCGAGCACACCCCAAAGTGGGATTTCAGGAGAAGGAAGTTGAGGAAACTTCATTTCTTTCCCACTCAGCCTGCACCCCACCTGATGAAGCCTCCTGCCAGCTCACTTCTGCTCCAGGAGAATGCTAATAATATCCTCCTTAATAATCAGAGAGGAATTCATTATGATTCTGTCCCTCCTGGCAAAACCCAGATCTTTCTCGAGCTCGTGCTCCTTCTTGCTACTTTTTGGAGCTGTTACACCCTTCTAACATGATGTAAAATATGTTTTTGTAGGCCTCAGTATGAACTGACAGGAAAGGCATTGGGGCAGGTGGGAGAGAGTGAAAGACACAGATTTTTCACAGCCATGTAATTGGAATCCATTTGTGCCATATTAGGTGGGCATTAGAATTGATCGCATAAATGTTGAATGGAAATGAGGGACATGGTTTCAATTCTCTTCTTGCACGTGACTGTGGACAAATCATTGTCTCTTAGGCAAACTTACCTCATGAGGATAAGTTGGGATTAAGTACGTTCACAGCCCTAAGCTCCTCCGAAGGAAGTGGGTTGTGCAAATGGGATATGTACTGAAATCTTCACAGGCAGGCAGTGAAGAAAATATGTATATCTCTCTCTCTCACTCTTTCTCACATAGACATAAACACGTTTCTTTGCAATGTTTATGATGCATGTTTCTTTTTTTGGCCGGGGGGGGGGGGGATCTGGCCCATGCAAAACCAAGAGAGATGAAATGCCCTTTCCAGACTATTAGATTCAAGAAGCAAGAAGAATGATATACTGCATGCTGGCATCTATCATTACTCTTGCTTCTTGAATCCAACAGTCTGGAAAGGGTATTTTTCTTTCCCAGACAGCAGTCCTCTTGAACATCTCACCTTCAGATTTGAATCACAACAAAGCATGCCTCTCCTGTGGTCTACAGAACCAGAATCAGGTCTCCTAGAGATGTGACAGTCTGGTGTGGTCAGGGGTTCGGCCTGTTGCCACCTGCATGCCCGGGGGAGGCAGGCATTGGCATGGGACCTCCTCCTCCCACAGCTCTACCCCACAGGCTGAGGGTGTTTCTCATGCACCTCAACCTGCAAGGCTGAATATGAGTAGGAGTTTGGAGCAGCTTTAATTACTGCTAGATCGATATGCTCTGCTCAGTGAAAGCACAATCCAATAGCCACCCCCATCTCCAGGAGGAGTGCTACTGAAACAGCAGCTAACTAGAGTTGGAGGCTAAGGGGAAGCAATGGGCCCCCTGCCTTCATGTGGCACAGGCCCTGCAGCTCCCACTCATGCCAGGGCAACAGAAGCTGTGAAATCTGTGCATTGGCACCAAATGGAATGGCATAGGCCTGCTTTACTAATAATTATGACCCAACTAAACCTTCCCCTACTAATTCATTCTCATAAGATATCCTTCACAGCAGTTACTCCCAATCTCATGTCCTCCAAGTATCTTGGACATCTACTCCTAGAAGCCCCAGATGGTGTAGCCAATGGTTGGGATTCTGGGAGTTGTAGTCCAAAGCTAAAGGACCATGAAATGCTGAGAATGACTGCTTTACAAAGCCACTACTGCCTCCCACTATAATGAAGAATCCATACTTCTGCTGATGCGACTTATGACCTTGCCACGTCGATGTTTTAGTGGCTTCTATTGCCTCCTTTGGACAGGCCCTGTCGAGCGCCATCAGATGAGAATGGCTTGGCCCCACTTCATTCCTCCCGAAGTGGAGGGGAAGTGTTGCTGTTTCATTGCCCTTTCCCCCATATGATGGGGATGGGAACAGGTGCCTTGTCCCATCCCTACCATGTGATGGGGAGGGAGGGAGGGAGCGCAGGGCACCCTATTCGCCAGCGCCTGCCAGTGAAACAGCACGGCCCGAGGTACTGTGTGAAGAGGTCCCCAGAATCACATTGTCTTTCACACTGTTGACTCATGTTCAGCTTGTGGTCTCCTAAGATTCCGACATCCCTCACATGGTCTGTTTTCAAGCAAGCATTTGTGCATTTATTTATTTATTTATTTGTCATGTTTCTATACTGCCCCTCTCAGCCCGAAGGCGACTCGGGACGGTTTACACAGGCAGTCTCTGCCCTCAATATAACACAGCAACAAGACAAACCCATTTCCCTTTTTGTCCCTTCTGCCTAAATACCGTACATTTCATCCTCATAGGGTTAAAGGAGTGGTCCAGCATTTCTGTGTTCTCAAATAATATGCTGATTATCTAACAACCACCATTTCAGACTACACTGAGAAGCCACTGAAATCCACAAGCATGTGGACAAAAGAAAGGAGGAAACCACGAAAATGAACAAAATCTGGCCACCAGTATTTAAAAACTCTAGAATCAGGATGGTAAATAAAGAGGAACACTAAAAAACAGGGGAATTCCAGACAGGAAACAATCAGGGCCAGCTAACACCTCCCAACAAAGGATTCCCCCAAGCAACAACCAGCTAGGCTTTGAAGCTGGAAGGCTATTCAGTACTAATCAGGCTGGCCAATTGCAACAGTCACTCAAACAGGCAATGGTTCTTTCTCCCACCCTGAACATCCCACAGATATATAAACCCCACCTGCCTAGTTTCCAACAGATCTCACAACCTCTGAGGATGTCTGCCATAGATGTGGGTGAAAAGTCAGGAGAGAATGCTTCTGGAACATGGCCATACAGTCTGGAAAACTCACCGCAACCCAGTGATTCCATCCATGAAAGCCTTGAACAACACATATGCCCTAACAGATGCCTAGAGAACATCAGGGTGCCTCTACATTGCAGAATTAATGCAGTTTGACATTCCTTGAATAAAGCTTGGCGTTACAGAATCCTGAGAGTTGTAGTCTGGCGAGACACCAGCGCTTGGGTAACCGTAAAGTTTTCCCCCTGACATTAAGTCCAGTCGTGTCGGACTCTGGGGGGTGGTGCTCATCTCCATTTCTAAGCCGAAGAGCCAGTATTGTCCATAGACACCTTCAAGGTCATTTGGCCGGCACGACATGGAGCACCATTATCTTCCCACTGGAGCAGTACCTATTGATCTACGTACTCACATTGGCATGTTTTCGAACTGCTAGGCTGGCTGAAGCTGGGGCTAACGGCGGGAGCTCATCTCGCTCCCTGGATTCGAACCTGCGACCTTTCGGTCAGCAAGTTCAGCATCTCAGCGGTTTAACCCGCTGTGCCTCCGGGGGCCCCACCAACACTCAAGGCCTGCAACTTCCAGGCTATGAGAGCATTGATCCATGGCAGCTCCAGCGGTATCAGGCAGCATTAATTCCGCGGCGTTGTTTGCGTGTTGACACAGCGCCGAGCGAGTGCCTCGAAGGCCGCCTTTCCCCGCGGCTTTTTCTCCCTTCTATCCTCTCTTCCCCTTCCTCCCTTCCTCCCTTCTTTCCTTCCTTTATCGCTGTGGGCATGTTAACGAGGCACCGCCAGGCGCCGCGGCGTTTATCTCCCCAGGAATAATTGGGGCGCCCGCGCTGCCTCGCAAATAGAGTTCCCAAGCCCCATTCAGCGCCGCCGACGCCGCCGGCCGATAAAGAGCGCCGTTTCTGGCGGGAGCGTGGCCCGGAATGCAAATGGCTTGATTAACCCCTTGGGGACCCCGGCCCAGGCGGGGAGGGGGAGGGGAGGGGGAGGAGGCAGGACCACCTTTCCTTCTGGCCCCCACAGGCAACCTCCCTCTCTTTCTTTCCCCTTGAGGGTGCAGCTACACAATAGGATGAATGCCGGGTTGTTGTAGGTTTCTCGGGCTATATGGCCATGCTCGGGAAGCATTCTCTCCTGACGTTTCGCCTGCATCTATGGCAAGCATCCTCAGCGGTTGTCAGACCTCACCACCTCTGAGGATGCTTGCCATAGGTGCAGGCGAAACGTCAGGAGAGAATGCTTCCTGAACAAGGCCATATCGCCCGAGAAACCTACAACAACCCAGTGATCCCAGCCATGAAAGCCTTCCACAATACAGGATGAATGCACTTGGGCAACACTTGAACTGCCATGGCTTGAGGTAATGCTAGCGTTGGCAGAGAAGTCAGAAGTCCTTCCAAAACAGGCACGGGCCAGTTTAGGTTTGATTTAGGTTTAGGCGATCCCTCATCGCTCAAGAATGTTGGGCCTCCAAGTGAAGTGTCTTGGCAGCGGGTCGGTCGGTGGCTGTGGAGCCCTATTCTTCATCCACATCTTCTCCCGCAGTAAGAACATCAGTTTCCAAGTGGAAGGCGGTCCCGGTCAGGGTTGGCTTGATGCACCTTCCTCTTGGCACATTTCTCCCTTTCGCCCTCCACTTGTGCCTTTTCAAATTCTGCAGCACTGCTGGTCACAGCTGACCTCCTATTAGAGTGCTCAAGGGTGTTCCCAGTTCTCGGTGTCTATGCCACCATTTTTAAGGTTGGCTTTAAGCCCATCTTTTAATCTCTTTTCCTGTCTGCCAACATTACATTTCCCATTCTTGAGTTGGGAGTAGAGTAACTGCTTTGGGAGATGGTGATCGGGCATTCAGACAACGTGGCCAGTCCAAGGAAGTTGATGGAGGAGGAGCATCGCTTCAGTGCTGGTGGTCTTTGCTTCTTCCAGCACACTGACATTTGTCCACTTGCCTTCCCAAGAGATTTGCAGGATTTTTCAGAGGCTATGCTGATGGAATAGTTCCAGCATTTGGGTGTGACTCTGTACAGTTCACGAGGGGGACTCAGAGCGGCTTACAGCAGGCACAATTCGATGCCACATAACAGGGTTAAGAGGACAATAGTTTTATAAACAAGCACCTTGGTATCCCTACAGATGTAGAACTCCAATATGCTGATGCCATCTGTGCGCATTCAGAAGAAGCCACTCTAAACACCTTTGCAGACGCATACGAGAAGCTCGGCCTCTCATTGAACATTGAGAAAACCAAAGTGCTCTTCCAGCAGTCACCAACCAACCCATCTGCAATGCCAGAAACACAGCTTAATGGTGTAACATTACAAAATGTTGAGCATCTCCACTACCTTGGCAGCCACCTCTCCACAAAAGTCAACATTGGCACTGAAATACAACACTGCCTGAGCTCTGAGAGTGCAGCATTTTTCCAAATGAAGTAGAGAGTGTTTAAGGACCAACCAACTTGGACCCTCCAGGTATTTTGAACTTGAATTACCACCATTCCTAACAGCCTCAGGCCCCTTCCTTTTCTACCTCAGCCGCTTAATGTTCAGATGGAATCTCCTTTCTTGTCATTTGAAGGCATTGTTCCGCATCCCAGTCTCCAGGGCAGCAGAAAACAAGCCTGTTCCCTCCTCCCTATGACTTCCTTTCATATATTTATCCATGGCCCTCATGATGTCTCCTCCCAGCCTTCTCTTCTTCAGGTGAAACATGCCCAGCTCTTTAAACTGCTCCTCATAGGGCTTGTTCTCCAGACCTTTGATCATTTTAGTTGCCCTCCTCTGGGCACATTCCAGCTTGTCAACATCTCCCTTCAATTGTGGTGCCCAGAATTGGAATCAGTATTCCAGGTGTGGTCTGACCAAGGCAGAATAGAGGGGCAGCATGACTTCCCTAGATTTGGACACTATTATTTCTGCAGGCCAAAATCCCATTGGCTTTTTTAGCTGCTGCATCACATGGTTGCCTCATGTTTAACTTTTTGTCCATAAGATAATGATGATAATTAGGATTGTTGTTGTGTACCTTCAAGTCAATTCAGACTTAGAGTGACAGATAACTTTGGAGGGTCACATCAAACCACAGGACTTAGTTTGGGGAACCCTGCTATAGATGCACCCTGAGGGGGAAACTGAGGGGCTGAGGAGCCTTTTGCCCTGATCATGTAATGCAATTGTTCTTAACCTGTGGCTCCCCGGGTGTTTTGGCCGAGAACTCCCAGAAATCCCAGCCGGTTTACCAGCTGTTAGGATTTCTGGGAGTTGAAAGCCAAAACATCTGGGGACCCACAAGTTGAGAACCACTGATGTAATGCAATCTGAAGCCAGCATCAAACTGCGCATCAGGGACTCTGTGGTTTGCATAATCACCACCCTGGCCTCATACCGCTTTCAGGACTTCCTATGACGTCACCTGGTCAGAAGAACCGCTTTCTTTAACAATGGTTTGAAACTGCATTTAGTGGTCGGTAGAGATTGGGCCTGAGCTTGCTTTGCCTCCCACTCCTGCGCTGAGGATGTGGAAGATCAGCACAGGCAGTCAGTGCTTTAAAGGAGATGATTGCCCTGGCGGCCCCTGATGGATGATCCTACATTGACCCTGCTGGCCGGAGAAGGCCCGTTGCCATGGCGACCGGCAGGGAGGGGCTTTCGTCTCTGCCAGGGGGCAGTGGGGCAGCTGCGGCCTACCAATTTGGGGTTAGGTCAAGGCCTCCCTGGGAGTGGCATCACTGCAGTATGACATCGCTTGAACTGCTATGGATCAATGCTATGGAATCATAGGAGTTGTCTAGGAGCCCCGGTGGATTAAACCCTTGTGCTGGCAGGACTGAAGACCGACAGATCGGAGGTTCAAATTGAGGGAGAGTGCGGATGAGCTCCTCTATCAGCTCCAGCTCCCCATGTGGGAACATGGGAGAAGCCTCCCACAAAGATGGTAAAGCATCAAAACATCCACAGAAGGCCACTTAGCACCTCCATTCTTTCTATGATCAGTCCATCCCTGACAGATCCGTGAAAGATGCAACCAGAGACTGTTCCTCATCACTTAACAGATATCCCTGGATCAAAACATCAAAACATCCAGGCGTCCCCTGGGCAATGTTGTTGCAGATGGCCAATTATCTCTCACCAGAAGCGACTTGTGTCTCAAGTCACTCCTGACATGAAAAAAAATGCGAGTTATTTTTCCCCAAGGTTTTTAACCTTCTCTGTCAAAACGTACTGATGCCTCAAGAAACTACAACTCCCACAGTTCCATAGTATAGTGCAGGGCTGTCCAACAGGCGGCCCTGGGGCCATACATGGCCCCCGAGCCCCTTCCCTGTGGCCCCCTAACTTGTTTTAATAAAATACAAATAAAAAATTAAAGAAACCCTACTTCCGGGTTTAGGCAAGCATCGCGAGACTACGCCAGCCACAGATGGGATTTCGAGGGAGGTCGAAATCCCGTCTGTGGCTGCGTAGTCTCGCGATAGCTGCCAAAATCTCGGGTCTGCGGGATTTGCGGCCGGCCTCCCCCCTCGCGGCTGCTTCCAGGCCAGACCCCATTCCCTCAGAGAGAGGGAGGAGGGGAGCGGGGCAGGGAAACCCCTCCTGGCTCCGTCCTCTTCCTGTGGAGGGCCCTCGCTTCCCGCCCCACGGATGGGAGAGGCCCTGCGCCCGGCCTGAGCTTGGCCTCGGCTCCAGCGGGGCTCTTCGGGGGCGGCGGCGGTGTTGGCGCTTCGGCCCTGTGGTAGGGCTCCCGCAGTATGGGTAAGGAAGGGCCTGGCTCGAGTGAAAGTGGGACGTTGGGTGAGGGGGGGAGGGGTCCCTCAGCGGCGGTTTCCTTGGCGACGCTTCCTTCCCCTCCTCCACGCCCCCTCCCCCTTGTTGTGCTGCCTTCCCCCACGTGCAGGGCGCAACGTGGCTTCCTTTGCGCCTGCCCCCGCGGCTTGTTTTCCCTTCAGGGAGGGAGGGAGCTCTTTGGGCCTGGGAAAGGAGGCCCCATCAAGCCCTGCGACGGCATTGGGGTGTTTGGGGTTTTTTGGTGTGTCCCAATTTGAGTGTGGACTCAAATAACTCAAAGGTATTAGGAAACATTCCCCCAAATCCACCAGTGTTCCCATTTGGGTATATTGAGTATTCAGGCCAAGTTTGGTCCAGATCCATCATTATTTGAGTCCACAGTGCTCTCTGGATGGAGGTGAACTACAACTCCACAACTCAAGGTCAATTGTAAGTAAATTGGAGCCGGGGAGGGGGCGGAGCCAGGGGCAGAGGCAGACCCTTCGGCCCCCCAGGTGATCAGTGACCGGAATTCCGGCCCTTGGGTCCGTAGAAGTTGGACAGCCCTGGTATAGTGCCATGGCAGGCCAAGCAGTGTCAAACCACATTACTTTTACAGTTGTAGATGCACCCTAGGTCATCAGGGAGAAAGCCAACAGGGCAACCGCATGCAAAGTCCAGCCATCCATCTTTCCTCCCTTTGGAACCCAGAACACGATCATCGATTTCTCGGTCCAACCCAGTGCCCGTTGCCAGATGATAAGCCAACCCATATGTCAATCTCATTGATTCAGTGATCATGCTCTGCTTGGGACTAGCAATTGGATTTAGGCCCATGGCTTTTCCCATCCGCCGTTGCCGTGTTGATGATTGCAGCCTGCTCTGCCCAAGCACACAGGATTAAAGTCTGGAAAGGGAAAGCGGAGGGCTGCCTCCTCGCCTCCTTTGCATTTTAGTTAAGCCATCCTAGCCTGTAGTCCCCAGTAAATACCACTCCAGGAATAGGAATTAAAGAAGGGTAAGCATACAGGGCTTTTATTTTTGTTACAAAAATAACACATACCCAATTTACCTTCTCCCATTTTTGGTGGGAATAAGCAGCTTAGAAAGAATAAATACATACAGTTCACATTCAGATTCATCTGCTAATACATTGGTATCCACTGGGGTTTGATTCCAGGAGCTTCCCTGGATATCAAAGTCTGTGGATGCTGGAGTCCCATGATACACAATGGTGTAGTGAAATTATATAAAATGGTCATATCTAGATTTTCTTGGAGGATTTTTTAAAAAGGGTTTTCAAACTGTGGACAGTTGAATCCATGAATGCAGATTCCATAGATATGGAAGGTCAATTGTATTATGCAACAATAACAGAAGGAAAGCACCTAATTGCAGCTTCTCCTCCCTTCTATACACCTTCCATACACTAAAATGTTAAGTTAACAGAGATAAAGCTGTTATCTTTTTACTGCAGATATGCAGTGCTTGGCTCAGGTAGGCTTGCTGAGGGTGAGATTTCCACAGCAGGTGTCATTTCTTCAAAGTCCTATTTTTCTGGCTTGGCTGAGGTTCTCTGTGGGTGTGAGGGATTTCGTAAGAATGAAAGCCTTTCCTAAGGTATGCTGTTCCAAGGATACACACTGAGTCTGTGTGGTGTAGTGATAGACCAGGGTTTAAATCCTCACTTGGCCTGGAAACCTACTGGGTGACTTTGGGAGTCTCACATATCTAGCCTTAGAGAAAGGCAATGGCAAGTCCCCCCTTAAAAATATTTCCTAGATATGATTGTCATATGTTGGACACGCCTTGATGGCACACAACTCACAGAGTTCTATGGACAACTGCAATGGCTCTGTCACTCTTGGGAATCAGCAACAAACTACACATCTAAGATTTAAAATAGGGATGGGGAATGGGTGAGCAACATGTCAACCCAAGCTATTTTTGTGACTCCAAGGGTATTTATTTATTTATTTAAAACTTTTGTACCCCGACCTTCTCACCTCTATCGAGGGACTCAGACTGGAATAACAGCAAAAATTCAATGCTATACAATTTAAAAACAACTACAACAACATATTAAAATACATTAAAACACAGCATAAAACCACATTGCCATTAAAACAATTCCACTCAATCTGTAAACGTGGTCATACATTCATACAATAGCCAATCTCAGCCTATTCTGGGAAGGCTTGGTTTCACATCCAGGTCTTCACCAGCCTCCTAAAGGATAACAGAGAGGGGGCAGATCTAGCATCACTGTGACCTAGCATCACAGAGTTCCACAGCTGAGGGCGACCACAGAGAAGGCCCTGTCTCTCGCCCCCACCAGCCACGCTTGCGAAGCTGGCGGGACTGAGAGCAGGGCCACTCTGGAGGATCTTAATGTTCTTGATGGTTCGTAGGGGAGAATCCGTTCGGACAGGTAAACTGGGCCAGAACCATATAGGGTTTTGTAGGTTAAAACCAGCACTTTGAATTGTGCCCGGAAGCTAATTGGCAGCCAGTGGAGCTGGCACAGCAAGGGAGTTGTTTGCTCCCTGTGCCCCGCTCCTGTTAGTAACCTGGCTGATGAACGTTGGACTAATTGCAGCTTCCGAGCAGTCTTCAGAGGCAGCCCCACTTACAACACTGGGTACACCACTACCCAGTTTCACCACCACATAGGTTCACCACCGCTGTCCTAGAAAGTGGGGACCATATAGTGCTCAAGAAGACATAAAAAATATAATTGGTTCTCAACCTTCCTAATGCCGCGATCTCTTAATACAGTTTCCCATGTTGTGGTGACCAGAACCATAATATTATTTTTGTTGTTACTTCATAACTGTAATTTTGCTACTGTTATGAATCGTAATATAAATATCTGATATGCAGGATGCATTTTCATTCATTGGACCAAATTTGACAAAAAATACCTGATACACACAAATTTGAATACTGGTGGGGTTGGGGGGATTTGTCATTTGGGAGTTATAGTTGCTGAGATTTATCATTAAGTTACATTCAAAGAGCATTTTGAAGTCCAGCAACAATGGAATTGAACCAAATTTGGCATGCAGAACTCCCATGACCAACAGAAAATACTGGAAGGGTTTGGTGGGCATTGACCTTAAGTTTTGGAGTTGTAGTTCACCTACATCCAGAGAGTGCTGTGGACTCAAACAATGATGGATCTGGACAAAACTTCGCACGAATACTCAATGTGTCCAAATGTGAACACTGGTGGAGTTTGAGGGAAAATAGACCTTGACATTTGGGAGTTGTAGTTGGTGGGATTTATAGTTCACCTGCAATCAAAGAGCATTCTGCACTCCACCAGTGATAGAATAGGGCCACATTTACCACACAGAAGCCCCATGACCAACAGAAAATACTGTGTTTTCTGATTGTCTTTTGTGACCTCACTTACACCCCCTTGAGATCCCCCCAGGGGTCCCAACCCCCAGGTTGAGAAATGCTGATATAGATCAATCTGAGATTAAATGGTGGTTAAAATGTTGGCGTGTGATGGGACAAAATAAGAAAGGTAGGTTCGGCCATCCAAGCTCCCATGGGGGAAATGTGAGCTCCCTCCCGCAACCTCTGGCAGTTTCCCAACCCTGGTTTGCTGGGTTGCATTGTAGTTGCAAACAAAGAACTGAAATAGGGATTGCTTAAAATTTCCCTCCCCAGCAACCTCACACCTACCTACTCACACATGACTGTCACACTTTCCAATTGGACATTTCAAAAACCTCATTGCAATGGATGGGGGATTTTTTTAAGGGGAACTCAGAATACTAAGGAGGGTTAAACATTCACTTTCCCAAAGTGACTCCCCCCCCCTCTGCCCCCGATGTATTTATATCTGAGGTCCTCAAACTTTTTAAGCAGAGGGATGGTTCACAATCCCTCAGACTGCTGGGGAGCTGAACTATAGTTTGAAAACACATAAACGAATTCCTGTGCACACTGCACATATCTTATGTGTAGTGCAAAAAAAGGAAAGAAAATAAAAATAAAATAAAAATGGAAGAACAATACATAATTTAGAATGAAGAACAATTTTAACCAACATAAACTTACTAATGTTTTTATGGGAAGTGTGGGCCTGCTTTTGGTTGATGGGATAGTCAAGTTAATTAGGTTTGTTGTTGCTGTGTTCTTTCAAGTTGTTTCAGATTTATGGAGACCCTAAGTCTAAAGTTTAGGGTGCAGGCCAGGAAAGTGATTTTGGAGGGCTGCATCTAGCCCAAGGGCCTTCATTTGGGGACTCCTGATCTATAGGTTTTCCATGTCTGTACTAAACTGTTACAAGAGAAGAGTAAGATAAAAAAAACATTTTGAATTTGTGGCACAATCTGTAGATTGTCCTTTGGACAGCAAACCACCTTGCCTCAAGGTGATGAAGTCATTAGTCCCCATCAGATCCGATGACTGAAGGCTGGCTTACATCACCCAGCACCTTCCAGATACCCTGACTTCAAGTCCCTTCTCCTCAGCCAGGAATGGTATTACTGGGTGGTCATGTTGGAAAACGAAGCTCAATAAATCTCAATGGCATCAGGTCTGTGAAAGCTGCATGTGTCCAAAACTAAGAAGAAGGTTATGAATTATTATTGGAAAAAGTGTGGCAGAGGATAGACTGCACAGGCAGAACAATTGGTGGAGCTGGAACCCAGGAGCCATATGTAGCAACTGAGAGAGAAGAAAAGAGGTATGTGACCAACGCCTGTTGAAGGATTGAACTCCTTCTGTTTCATCACAAAAGAAGCATTTTCTCAGGTTTCCTGCTCTTGCTGCTTTGAAGTGGTGCCTGTGGTACACCTGAGTGTGCAATAAAAACCAATGGAAAGGCAAATACTGCCAGAAGAAAATTGGTTCAGCCTGGGCGGCCAAGAAGTCATCTTGTACTGTAGTGGACAAAATTGCCCATCGCCATTGTGATTATGCCTGAATGTCCCTTTAGCTTTCTCATGGCAGATTCTGATGGGATGGAAGAAAAAGAGAGAATATGCTTTCAAGTGGCATAGAATGGAGCAGAGCCTTTCTCAAGGATATTACCCCATTGCTAACAGCTGAATGTGTCATTGTGGTGACTCAAGCTGATCCCCAATCATTTGCTACACCCTCAGTGCAATATGCAGAGAGTGGAGGCTGAGACCGCATGTCCCAAGCATTGTGGACTCCACCAAGTGTTTTCCTCCTCTCCCTTAATCTGTGTGAGGTGGCTCTATACACCCTGAAATGGAGATATATCAAGTGTTCCTGGAATGAATACAGCACCCATTCCCAAGGCTGATTCCCTTGGGGGGGCCCTCCCTTGTACCCCCCTCCCCTGTGGCTCTTGTCTCTGCATCAGGAACCGCGCTGGGAAATGTCAGCACTTGACCTTTGCAGCTTCTGGATTAGCCTTTCTAAACAGCGGGAATGCATTTTAGCAGGGAACAATTACCGCTGCTATCGACTGATCCCAGCGGAGTTAATGGAGTGGCAGCCAGAGGCGGAGAAGGGGGAAGGGAAGAGAGAATAAGGTGGAGGAGCTCTGTATTTGTTGTCACACGTCACCCACTCTCTCATTCCCACATGACTAAGACTCACCCACTGCTGGTACCAGAAGTGATGTGGGGGCTTCTTGCCCAAGGCAAAAACCGGAGCATGAAAGAGAGGCTAACAGTTGTGTGGGTTCTTCCCATCTCACCCCAACTAGATCCTGACTCTCCTCCCAACCCCACCCAAGCTTGGCCTAAGGTATTTTGTTGTCTAAGGTACAGTCGGAAAGGGAATCTCCCCAGATTTACAACTCAAGCAGCGTAGTAGTCAAATTCTATTGAGCTATATGGGTCCATGGGGCAGAAAAATACCAGAAGTTCAACAAATTAAACAACAAAATTGTTTGCCATCACATGTAAATATCAGCTGCCTGTCATGGATGCCTCAGCTTGCCTAATGATAGAGTCAAGAGTACACGAGACCAGGGTTGATGAGTGCATGGAAAGGGTGCTGATGGCAGTGTCCCAAGGGGATAATGGACCACTCTGAATTGAACATGATCCAGCTATCCACATCTGAATATGTGAAATACTCCAAAGTGTCTCCTGACTTTGCCTAAAGTGAGGCAAATCTGGTTTAAGCAGAAGTAAAGCAGACTTGTGAATGTAGCCAGGAATCATCTCAGAGTAAGCTTGGATTTTCCTGCACCTGTAGCTTTACCCTACATCAGCAGTAATTATATTACAAACCCTCTGATATTGGTAATCAATGCTATTGTGGTAATATAGGCATGAACATTTGGACCAGCAGTTGCTCCAAAGGCTGAGGTGGGACAGGCATTGAGAGCATAGGAGTCATCAGGTCTATTGGCTTGCATTGAAGGAGGAATGGGCAGATGGACAAATGGGCCTACTTCTCTCTACATATGCACAAGCACACATATGTACATCAGTGGCCCAAGACATTGTGCTGCCCAAAACAGTAAAGAAAGTATCCCTCCCACACTTACTCAATGTACAACAGCAAATTGAACTGGTAGCTGAATCTTACTTTGACAGTGCCTACAAGACAAAGTTTTCCACCAATCTAAGGGCAGACTCCTTTTGGGAGGTGAAAGTGTAGAACAGGTATGTGGCCTACACCATTGCATCTCAAGCTATCTGATGTAGGAGACTGACCTTTTTTCCTTCCAGTGTGCCAGGAAGCAGCATCAAATCTGTGACCATTGGATACATCTGTTTCTTTCTTTCCTGGAAATTTACCAGAAGCTAGCAGCCAATCGCTCATGGATTGGCCTCAGTCCAGAGACCACTGCTTTGAGAACATGACCTATACAACTCTATCCTCCATCAGAATGGGGATTTGGGAAAGAAGTACAGCTGCCTCTTCAGTATGTGGCACCTGGAGCCCATGCCTCAGTCTATCCAATGGTAGTACCACCCTTGAAAATGTTCAGCTAAGAGACTTGATAAATGGCAGAACATTTAAAGTGGTTAAAGCCTTGAGATCAATTGAGGGGTTTGTTATCCTCTTCTAACACTCACCAAATTATTTGGAAATCTGGTCAAGGAGCACTAAAACCCGCACGCCAAATAGGCTGGTATGCCCTGGAACATGGCTTCTAGCTCCATACAACAAGAGAATAAACTCAGGAGCAGGAAGTCTCCTGCTACACCTCTCCACATACTCAAAAAGTACCAAGTTGTTTAGAAGGCAGGAGTATTGTGTGCATGTGTGTGTGTGTTGGAAATGCCTCATCATAAATCTGTTCCATCATGTTCAGTGTGATCTCTCTTTTTGGCCTACAGCAGTGAATTAATGTAGATGAGGCAACTGGGTGGATCCCTCTGGATTTATGGGCATAGAGGAAACGTGTTGTTCCAACTCCAAAGGAGCTGGCAACTGGCCAGAGGAAATGGCTATATATCACGCCTGGGAAAGAAAATGTGCTAAGGACTGAAATGATGGGCTTGTTAAACAATTTGGCAAGTGGTGCATTAGGAGGGCAAAGAATCTAACCTGCCAAGATACCTCAAAAGATGTAAACATCTATAATTGTTATTGTTGTTATTATTATTATTACATTTCATGCTTAAGAAAATAAAACCTTAGAGAATTCTATCTGGATGAAAGCTGTGTTTAGATTGGATGGGAAGGTGCCAGCACCAAGGAGGGATGGTGCCAGGGCAATGCATGGCTGCCAAATCAGACATAAGTGTTATGGATACCACATGCTCTGGGCACAGAACAGTTCAAGTGTCCTCTCGGATTGGATGCTAGCCAGGCTCTGTCTTCCTTATTTGCAAAAACAAGGTGATACAAAGAATATGGCTGCAACACGTTTCACTGTAAAGTCAATAGTTATCTTTTGGTAACAAGAAAGTGATGTAACAAAATTTATTGATATAACAAGCAGCTCTTTCTAGATGTTTTTGAAAGTTAAGTCATTTTAAGGGGGATTTTGAGAGGGGATAATACAGTCTTTTGTCATTATGTTAATAATAATAATATAAATAATAATAACTTTATTCTTATATCCCACCACCATCTCCCTGAAGAGACTTGAGGCAGCTTACATGGGGACCAAGCCCAACATAAACAAGAGTTACAAAGTAACATACTTAAAATATATAACATAAAATATAAGAAAAACAATAAAACCAAAACAATTAAAAAACATTTAAAAACCTAAAAATCCCCTTAAAAATCTTAAAACAATCTTCAGATTTCTCTCTCAAAAAGTAAAGCACCAGTAACAGGCCAAGTTAATTGCCTCTCATCATTACAGGAAGGGGTACACTGTAATAAGTAATAGTACAAAATATGGTACTTCGAAAAGTAATTTTCCAAGCTCAGCTCCTACACTATTGTTGTTTATTCTTTCAGTCACTTCTGACCCTTCGTGACCTCATGGACCAGCCCACACCAGAGCTCCCTATTGGCTGTCACCACCCCCAGCTCCTTCAGCACTTCAAGGATGCCATCCATCCATCCATCCATCTTGCCCTTGGTCAGCCCCTCTTCTTTTTTCCTTTGGCCATTTTCCAACCTGAGAGTCCCATCTTCTGATAGCATACTGACATATCTCTGGTTGTATTGATCCATTTAGTTTTCTTGGCAAGAATATTGGGTGGGTTGCCATTACCTTTCCCAGAGATCGCATTTGGTCTGACCACTCTGCCATGACCTCCCCGTCTTGGGTGTCCCTTCACGAATTCTCTCGTGGCATCATTGAGATACTCAAGCTCCAGTGCTGCAACAAGGCAGAGATCCTTTGATGGAGAGCTCTTACACTAGTTTCAGCACAAACGAAATTCCCTTCTGGAAAGCTTACTAGGTGGCTGTTCATAAGCCCTTGGAATGTGAGCAGGCAAAGCTGACCATATCATTAGGCAGAGAAGAAACCACCCCTTGTGGGACAGCTGCCATTTGCCTTTATATAATGCCATGCACCCCATAATCTGGCCTGCTGGTATTTGATGCAATGCAGTATACTGTCCTATAACAGGCACTGAAGTCCAAAATTCAACTGCCACTCCAAATTTTCTTGAGCCAGCACTGAAAGTTGGGCTTTGTTAAGCAGCGTATATGTTGACTTCAAAGTGGATCACACTTCTGTAGTAGGTGCGGTACTAGCAAGCAGAATATCTGTTCATCCCCCACTGTGAGGACTACAACATTATATATCACTTCCCCAAATATATATACCTGCTTTGTACCTGAGACCCATAGTGCATATGAAGAAATGGGTTTATATGCACAAAAGCTCTGATTGCCCTTGTTTTTTTTAATAAAAAAAATCATGTCAGAAGCTACTTGAGAAACTGAAATTCGCTTCTGGTGTGAGAGAATTGGCCATCTGCAAACACATTGCCCAGGGGACGCCTGGATGGGTTATCATCCTGTGGGAGGCTTTTCTCATGTCCCCACATGGGAAGCTGGAGGTGATGGATAGGAACTCACCCCATCTCATGGATTTGAACTGCCAACCTTCAGGTCAGCAGTTCAGCCAGCACAAGGATTTAACCCATTGAGCCATTGCAGCTCCTGAAGACTGGGTGTTGTTTCACACATCTCCTACTTATGGGCTTCTCATAAGCATCCACTTGGCCAGTGTATGGCCAGAATACCAAATTAGATTCAGTATTGGCTTCTAACTTGATCTGGCAGGGCTTTACATATGTTCTCAATACAGTTCTTAATGCACATGGTGTTATGAAGTCATCCCTTATATTGAGTCCTGCTGGCTCCCCCTGCTGCTCCCCAAACAACTACCATTTACAGAGATATAAAAACGATAGTTTTGCAGGGAAACTCTTAGCCAGCATGGCCACTGCAACTTCCCAGCCAGCAAGGCAAGCTCTGTCCATCTCTTCCTCAAAACATATGAAGTCTGGGTGGCAGGCCACCTTTTGTCTTGTCCAATTTTGACCAGACTCACCTCAATTCCATGTGAGTTGCAAATCCTGTGCCCTCAGAGGAGAGGCACGCAAATTGTGGTTTCAGCGCTGCAACATAGTCCTCTAAGGCTGTCTTTACAACCCTCCAGACTTCCACGCTACCTTTTTTCTGCAAAAGATCAGCAATTTGCTTTTAAAATAGGTTGCAAGGCATTGCTTAAAATAAAAAATCCAATTTTCACCATTTCCAAGGCATTTGGGGGAGTTCATGATCCCCTCCCCCCACCCCATCCCCTGTTGGGGGTCTAGTTGCTCATGCCACCTCAGAAGTACAGAAGAAAAAAATGGGGTAAAGGATGAATTTCCTCTGTATTCATTCTGTGTTATCCAAACATTGCCTAATTTATCTGGCTCCCCGACCCAATCCTGCCACACTTTCTATCCAATTATAGAAAACCAAGAAAGATGTTTATTAAGGAAAGAACAACAGTTGGATGTTGGCACGAGAGGAGGGAGGAGACTGGCATAGAACAAAGAGACAAAATGGAACAAAAGAAATGTTCAATACTTTGGGGAGGGAAAAACTCATACTTCTGTTTGAAGGCTGCAGGAGAAGTGAGGTGTCTGGACTTTCTTCTTCTTCTTTGCCACAAGGCTTCTTCCTGAATTCCAAATAAATTGCCACACACATGCTTGCAGCTCCTGTATCAGCCTTTAATACTCACAATGTCATATTGTATACAAAGACTTGCCACTGGTATTTCACTTCAGTTATACTTTATATTCCACTCTTCCTCAGAAAGCTTATCCACACAACAGTTAGAATTATTTTGAGGGGATACAACTGGCCCAAAGTCACCCAAGGAGCTATACAATTCAGGGGGGATTTGAAGCCGGGTTTCCTTACTCCTGACTCCCTTGATGGGTGAGGACAAGAAAACCTATATTGGTAGCCAGGTATCAGGGTTCCTTCAGAGCTCCCAGTGGGACAATGGGTTAAAACCTTGTGCCGGCAAGACTGAAGACCGACAGGTTGGAGGTTCAAATCCGGGGAGAACGCAGATGAGCTCCTTCTTCAGCTCCAGCTCCCCATGAGGGGACATGAGAGAAGCCTCCCACAAGGATGGTAAAACATCAAACATCCGGACATCCCCTGGGCAATCTCCTTGCAGATGGCCAATTCTCTCACATCAGAGTGACTTGCAACTTGCAACACACACAAATAATCAGGTTTCCATGACTAGAGGTATACACTGTAGAACCATGGGAGAAAATGGGGTAAAATAATCCATTTTCTTCCACATTGCTGTCCGCATGGGCTTCCAAAAGAAGCTAGCTTTCCCATGCGATGTCCCCACTGTAGCACGGTAACAACCATGCTGCAATGGGGACAGCTCAAATACCACCCCCAAAAAAACTTTTACAATAACATAAAAGCTTTATGCGTGTCTGGAGCTTCCTGTTGCGTGCCAATGTTGGGCCAGGAAGTGGAGGGTGATCCCCCTGATATCGAGCAAGAATTTGGGGGTCTTGCCGTGAAGGCAGACACCAGTCAGACCTACCAAAGAGGATCCGATACAGCCCTGGCGAGATAGAAAGCAGCCAATCCAATTTTCCCTGAAATTACCCAAATAAAGTCTCACCAAGTTGAAGAAACGCCACTGAGTTGTTTATTTCATTCCAGCTGGAGCGGATGTCAAGCTGCAATCATTTGCCCAAAAGCTGACATACTGTACAATGCAAAACATTACATTCTTATAGAAAAACAGAGCTGTCAAAGTTCAAATTTTCCGCCCTCCACCTCCTTGTTGGCTTCAAGCTGATTGGATGGAGTCATCAGCTGGGAGGGAGGTGCGGCCAGTTTAGCCACACCTCAGCCAATCAGGAAGCCAGCGTCGCTTTGGGCTCTCAGCCAATGAGAGCGAAGGAGGTGGTCCAAGTGGGAAACAATGAACCGGGAAGATATGATGAGTGGATTAAAATGACTAATGTTTGTTCAAGTGCTGGCGATTACTTCCAAGAGTCCTCAAGCTAGCTTTGTATTGTTCCAAGTGAAGGAAATAAACATTTCGGTCTGGCGCGGATGATATTGATGGTATCTTGTCCTGGGTTTCGGCCAAGGAGATGGAAACAATGGGTGAGTCAGATAGGAAATCCAAAGCTTTTCGAAGGCAAGATGTTCCCCTTTGTGGTAAATGACAAAATCGCCATGGGGCACATCCTTCAGGTGGCCCTGCTCCAAGATCTGAAGGTGCGTGCCCAAGGGACATTTTCATCAAATGGGCTGACTCCGAGATTTGAAGGAATGTCCATTGCTATTGTCCATGCAAATGTACTTGATAAGTCCTTTGTGTTAGGAGATTAACCAGCCCAAGGAATGTGAGATCCCTTGAGCCTTGGTATGCTGGGGTCACGCACAGGTGGTATTTCATATTTTTATATAGGAACACATGGAAGGGGAAAACATATAGGGAATACATTCATATAGAGGGGAAATAGGAAACATATCATCTCATCCCACCCACCAGAGCCCATCCCACCCACCAGAGTCCATTAGAGTTCAGAAATCATAAAGAGAGTCCATGGGGTTTGAAGGGGGAAAAGTTTCCAGAAGGTTTTTGATAGTCCTTAAAAGTGGGCAAAAGTACATAAAAGTTCATGAAAGACCATAAGTATAAGGGGAAATGATTTGGTAAGTCCATGTGATCCACACTGGGGTTCCCTGTGGACGCGGGAAGCTGAGGTCTGTCCATTAGGGAGAGGAAAACCTGCCTTGCCATGGGGCCAGAGTGGCCTGCTTGCTTCCCAGGGGTCTCAGGGGGTGACCACAATAAGCTCCCCGGGTCACGGACTTCTGGACATCCACAAGACAGCGGCCGGATCGGCGTGGTAGCAAAGAGCCATGGATGACAATCAGATGGTCTCCCTTTAAAGTTTCTTTCTTTATGATAAAGGTTATTCCCAGGGTGTAGGGGCCCAAAGAGCAAAAATGAGATATCAGTTAGTCTTGTAATTAATCTAGGAAAAATATGGCACCAAAATGAGGCGATCCATTGACCCGTGGATATGGGAGGGGGTTGTGTATGATGGGTTTCCGTATCCGCAGTTCAGAGGAACGCAGTTTCGGCCTCCCCAGGACGCTGTAAGAGAATCCCGGGCGAGCCGGCAGCAATCTGCAGCTCGGGAAAGGAATGGTTCATGCTTAGTGAGAGTTGGAGTCAGAAAAGAACACAATGTAATACTATGGAGAGGGAAAAGATACAATTAAATGATACTTTATTGGGGGATTGGTTACAATGTTAGAATCAGGGGAAGAAAGAAAAATAAAGAAATCTTTCTTGTTGAAGCTGCTGCTGTAGCCACATTCCCAGCGATGCTCGCCCAACAGGGAATCCAGGAACTGCGGAACTACCTGCTGCAGGTCAGATCAACTTGAATGCAGGGGGCCCTTGGTTGTTCGCCCTCACCCCCACCCTCCTAGCATGGGTAGATTCCCTCTTCACTTCTCCAGGCCCACGAAGCCCAAAGAAATCAATTTAGGCTGTGCGGACTGACCCCTCAGTAGTCCCAGAACTACCCGGTGGTCAGTCTCCACAGGGCCCATACTCTATTAGACTCTATAGGCCCTGTCTGGGTGGGTCCTGAAAGAAAGGAGAGTGAAAGTGAATACAAAACAGAAATTTCAGGGCCACATGAAAATAAAGGATAGGGACTAGGGAGAGAAGAAGGAGCACAGATGAAGGCTGCTATGTCTTACAAATGCCTTGCTTGTAGGTTTCAGAAGGGGCTCCTTGGTGGCACACAGGTTAAACCGCTGAGCTGCTGAACTTGCTGACTGAAACATAGATGGTTTGAATCAGGGGAGCAGGGTGAGCTTCTGCCAACCTAGCAGTTCAGAAACATGCAAATCAATAGGCCCAGTTTCTGCAGGAAGGTAATGGTGCTCCATGCAGTCATGCTGGCAACATGACCTAGGAGGCGTCTATGGACAATGCCGGCTCTTCGGCTTAGAAATGGAGATGAGCTTCACCCCCCAGAGGGAAAAACCTTTAACTTTACTATAGATATCAGGTTGAATCTGGTTGGCAGGTGCTGCTTGCCTAAAAACACCTTCTGCTGAAATCTTCTCTTCTACTCTGTTACTAAAGGGACAAGATTCCAGTTCCTTTATTTCACTTTGTTTGGGTGGCACAAGCCACTTTCTTAGGGAAGCTCCTAGTTCTTAAACTGTACTTGGCTGGCGCTCCTGTTTTGCCTGGGGCCTTATTCTGTAGCCCATTTAGCCTCATTTGTAAATCCCATCCTATTACCCATGGGGTGGGAGCGTGTGAATAGCCCCATTTTCTTTCCAGGAAACTAGCTGCCAGATGAGCCCAAGAAACGTTGCAATAATAAGGGAAGCGCTCAATAAAACGGAACCAGGTGAATTCGCTTAGGTAACAGATGGACTAATTAGAGAGTGAGTCCCTTGCAGCTTAAGCAGCCAGCCACAGGCAGCCAGTCGGCCAAGGGGAACTCGGGCCTGGCTTTGCAAAGCCCAGCTGAGGCTGGAGGGGGGAAAGCAAATGACAAAGCGGCAGCAACAAGCTGCCTGGAGGCCTCAGCATCTCTGTGTGGCGCAGCCAGCCGTAAGCACAAGAGAGCAAGGGAAGCCCTGATGAGAGAGAACATTTGTCTACAATCAACATGAACACGAGTAAAGCCCCAAGGAGCCTGCCTCCAGGTTCTCCAACTCCACGAATTCCTCCGTTGCATCGCAGTTCTCGCCCTGTCAGAGACTTCTTGAAAGCTCACTTCATGACATTTACCATAAAAACCCATACCTCTGCTTCCCTTCCAGGAGCTGGTTTCCAACCAACTGCAAAGGCACAAATGTGGGAGATGAAATAGAAGGGTGGGATTTTCACTTCTGAAAAGCTGGTGACTTAAAATCACTACAATAACAATTGTTTTGTTTATACCGCACTGTCAATGTACAAGGCACTCTTCAAAAAGAAAGCAACAAAAACAGAGTTCCTGCCGAAAGTGTATGATGTAATTCAAAAAAATAAAAATAGCACTTTTTTGACTAGACACCTTCCTAATCCCAGTTTTATGTGGCAGTCACAAAGAAGGTGTCCTCTTCAGGTCCTGGAATCCAACAGATTGAGGAAGGATCAAAGGCCTATCGTAGCTGAGACAAGAAAGGGATGACTGCCTAACCTCACCAAAAGATTTCTCTGTGTATGTGTGCACTTATGCATAAGTGAATGTGTGTGTAAAAGAGACCGACTAAAGGATTACATGGATATAAAGTACTTATCAGTAAATATATTGTATTTTATTACCTTTGAAAACCACAGTCTTATGCATATTTTAGGCTGAGAAGGTATGTGTCTCAAAAAAAGCAAAGGCTCTTTGAAGGAGGAATCACTTCTCTGGTGTGGTATGTACACAGCACACACAACATGACTTTGATCAAGACAGATGACCCTCAACTGTAACTTTCAGCACCCCTCATCATTAGATTTGCTAATTCCTGCTGACAGCTACAATAAAATAATATTACGACCTCACCGGACAGTGTACTTTTCAGCAGCATGTGCTGGGTCATCTTTACTTTTGCAACAAAATCTGCTAGCTCCCATCTCACAATGTAGAGCAACTTCCAGCACGGCTTCATTGCAAAAGTAAATATGAATGGGTGCATGTTGCAGCCACAGCAACAAGGGAGGTTCCCCATGTTGTATTGGATCAATGGGAGGAAGCTGGGTAGCTGACACTCCCCCCTGTGGGATGGGGCAATAGGTAAGTCAAGCAATGTGGGACGTAAGGAGATGGGTTCATGGCAATCCATGGCAATTCCAGTGGCTGTATGATGAGGTTGTTAAGAGGGCTGCACACTTTCCACTCTTGTTTCTAATAAACAAGTTTTACTACCAGTTATGAAATCTTCTTAATCTATTTGACTAGATGTGTATGTAGTACAAAAAAATTATGGCATATTTCAAACTCCTTTGTAATTCTAATAAAAACAGTTGCCGGAGAATCCCAATATGCTGTGTTCTATAGGACGGAACCACAGGAAAGCTCACAAAGTTGCATACCAAGCAACATCTAAATGTCCTCTTTTACACAAGCATGAAATGGCCATCTAATAAAGCTATACAGTGTAAGATCTGGTTAGTAGGAAGAAGGGGAACCACCAAGGAATACCAGGTACTACAGTTTATATTTCAGAGTAGAGTAATGGCAAACAACTATTGAATACTTCTTGTCTAAGAAAACCCTATGCAATTCATCAGGTTTACATGGCAATGAAGGTGGATCAGGTGGAGAAAAGAGAGAACGGAATGAGGCTAGATCTACACTGCCCTATATCCAAGGATCTGATCCCTGATTATCTTCTTATCCCAGATTATCTGGCAGTGTGGACTCATATAATCCACTTTAAAGCAGATCAGAGGTCAAATCCTGGGATATAGAGCAGTGTAGATCTGTGACAATGGTCTCAACAAATCATCTCAACAATATAAGATATTGTCCTGTTTTTATAACAGAACTCTGAGGCCCCATCTACACCACCATATAAAATCCAGATTATCTACATTAAACTGGATTATATGAGTCTACACTTTCATATAATCCAGTTCAAAGCAGATAATTTGGATTTTATATGGTAGAAAGAGGCCTAAGTGTCTGATGATGCTTTGCTTATTCACTTTCACATCTCATGTTTCATGGCAGGCATTAATCCCTCCACCTTTATTTTCAGAGTGAAGTTTTTCTAGTTTCTTCTCATTTACTGAATTATAACTGATTATGGCTTCTCTTCCCCTCTGCTCGAATCCTAGGAAACGTTGTTTTGTATCTCAGTAAAGATAATCCTCATGTCCTACACTCAGTACTTACTGGTAATTGAATGCCCACTGGGGGGAAGATGCATGATTTTTGGGAGGGAGAAGAAAAGGTCACAGAGGTTCAAGGGATGAGTGGGTGTGTGGAAATGAGTCTTGGGAGTTTGGTATTGTTTATAGGAAAGAACAGTGAAATGAAAACGGAGAGGGGCTGCTTAGCAGTTAATCCAGTGTTTCCAGGTCTGTCTTAAACTGCAGCTCTTTCCTAAATTCTAACATTTTCAGCTCATATATTCCCCAGTTTAGAATCCACATGAGATATCTCATTTTGCCTCATTCATCCCTGGATTCTTGGTACTGAAAGGATATTTTGTGGTGGATACCGAGTATCCATCAAGACCCCAAGATCTCCTATCTTACCAAGAACTGCTACCTGAGATTCAATCAGTGAACATATACAGTGTTCCCTCACTTATCGCTGGTGTTATGTTCCAGGACCACCTGTGGAAAGTGAAAATCCATGAAGCAGGGACACTATATTTATTTTAATATTTATACATTATTTTAGTATGCCATTATACTATTTTAAGTCTTTAT